>OX596281.1:22177005-23377005 GCA_951394225.1 Harpalus rufipes | reverse complement strand
AATAGAGTCACATAACATACTTTTACTAGAGTATATTTAGAAAAAGTATGGTTTCGCAAATATTCACCATAGTGCCAGGATGTTTTATTTGAGCCCTTTCGGCAGTTCTAATTTAAACTTTGTAATAAAACGAAGAACCATCTATAATATCGGAATAAGATTTGATTCATTATTATATAACAAGCTATTAAAAACAATGAATTGAAAGTTTTTATTTCAGATGTTTAAAATATTAGCTGCATTTACATTAGTATTAGCGCGATCGCGGTCCGACTGTTCTTTTAGCGGTCGGAACATAGCAATTCATGCACATTAAACAACAATCAAGAAGTCTAAAAATGGCAACTGCTATTGGAAAATGCGGCGGTTAACAGTGGGAAACCGTATTTTTAATTTATGCGCCAATGGCCATATTTACTTAAAAAAATTAAATTAACTGTGTAGGTTAGTTGTGTTTAGTTCGAAGTGATCCAACTCACCTAGTAGATTTGCTGGGTTAATAGGATTAGTTTGTCTACTCTCTCTTTCCAAACAGTTGCTTTCTTTATTTATTTCTTAAAATTGATATATGTGAATTGCACGAGAAGTTGTTTATATACAAATAAAATCTTGTCAAAAAGATTCAACTATACTAGGAAAAAGTGCTAATAGTGGGAATAAATAACTGTTTTTTGATACACAAAATAAATGAGCAAAATCATAACTTCGGCATTATCTTTTGCTGCCGCCAAAAGCTTAAAGTTATGGTATTAATGAATATTTTTTACTTAAATTTATACAAACTGCCTAACGTTGTAAATAATATTAAAACTAATCTTATTTTATCGTTCAGAACATAAAATATGCCATTATGAATTTTTTACATAAGATTGTTGATCAAAATAATGTAGAAGCCATTGGGTATGACGAAACTCTGGTTAACACAGGAAATAAAAATGACGACAGATTGAGGTGGATTTGTGACGATCTGTGCAATGGTTGTATGTGTATTACACGCAAATGAATTGTCATTACGTCACTTAATACAGAGTTTGGAGGACAAAAAAGCTGTAGAAAATTGTGATATATTATATAAATACGGATCAAAAGTATTTGAATAAAATCTGTTAAAGGTGCGTATCATTTCACTAGGTGGTTAACACTCTTAGTTGGTTTGAGATTAATGTTGAAACCGTCCTGTATGGATCATGGGGATTATTAAAATTTTTGATATTTGTCAAGTAACGTAAGACAAATTATAGATCCAGTCATACAAAGGAACGGATATTTTGGTCACCCAGAAACTATGGGTACTACTGGCAATATTAGCCATATGTTAGCAGATACTAGTCAATATATGTGAAAACTTAGACTCAGGCGAACATTAAAGTGCCGAACCACAAAAATTAATGTAAAACAAAACATTGTACGCAATTTCTAATGAGAATTTAAGAAATTTGATAGCTAATGTTCCTAGTCACACACAGGCTGTCGAAAGATTTGTCAACTTGGTAATAGAAGCTGCATCTAAGACATGTGGGGAAGAATCAAAAGACGGGCTTATCAGATCAAGAATCGCATCCCGAATTGTCGTGCCAAAATATGGTATTAAATCTCAATATTTGCCTGTTTTAAATAATAGTTAATTTTTTTCACATTAAAACCCAAAGTATTATATTGAAGATGAGGCTCGGTGAGGAGGTAGGGGGGAAATCTACACGCACCCACCTCTAGGTGGTGACTTCTGGGTTGTTTTAAACATAAAACTAGCTGAGAGCTGCAAATCAAGTCAAAATTATATACCTAAAATTTACTGAAATAAAGGGAAAATTTGCAAATTAATTTCGGCAACTGATGGCCTTACTTTATTAGGTAACTAAAATTTGTCAGGGATATTTAGTTCTCCAACTTAGAATATAAAGATAACAACGTGGATGCTCCGATGCAACCAACGTTACTTACATTTAAAGCGGACAACTGGTCACAACAATTGAAGAGGCAAGCAGATGCCAGTGTTATTTTACTAAAACAGTCCTATATGTGCAATGTATATAATATCTTCATCTGCATACAAAATTGTTTTTCTATTCAGAAAATGTTACATAACACATTTATCCCCTTGCCCGCTTCAGTTATTTATAAGTGTATTGAAATGCATTGTGCCATATTTAGAATTAACGCACAAAAGATAGATTTAGAAATTTGATGATCTTTGTATAATCTTGATACTTTCGTAGCAGAGATCCTTGTTGCTACTCTGATTACATTGTACTGCTCTCCAGTAGACACACAGAGCCATAGTGTATATTACTACTTTAAGTAACGCAAAGGTACTTCTCGTAGTAAGAAGGTCCAGATCTACACTGCATGCCGACTCAATCCGGCTTCGAAGTAGAGTTTAAAAGTATTAGCTATTAGTACTAATATTGATCAATGAAACAGGAATAGTTTCGAAAACGAAAATATAATATAATGAAATCTTCCTTACCTGGAATCCATTGTGGTCATCAGCAGAGTAATGCACAATCCTTCTGCTGCCATCAGGCTCCACCAAGGAATAACTACCCTGCACCACATCATTAACCCTGCTTTCCTGCTGTTCGTGCACATCTCCAGTGTGGGGATCGTGGACAGCGTAGTTGAAGTCGTAGTGTGGGGGAGCATACGGCTCAGCTACCACCTGCTTGGCAATGGCTACAGGGGCATGGGCTACGGCGAGAGGAGCATGGGCAACCGCTAACGGGGCGGCAGCCAGGCGGGGAGCAGCGTAGGATACAGGGGAGGAATAGCCCAGGGGGGATGAATAGGCTAAGGGGGCGGAGTGGGAAATGAGGGAGGAGTGGGAGGTGGCGGCAGGGGCGATGACGCCGCAGTGGGCGGCGGTGGCCAAAAGGGCGAATGTGACGAGCTAAAGGGGGGAGAATATTGTTAGTAAATTATGTAAAATAGATGGGCAACAAATTGATCGCGAAACAAATTTTGGTGCATCGCGAAAAGTTTTTTGTTGATTGCGACTATGTTCTATAAAACATGTATGCACGCTGTAGTACAATTTGTAAGGGGTCATTTAAGTACTTAAATATATCTATATCAATATTTATTATTACTAAGGTTATTGCCTTGTCTCTTGTCGAATAAATTTTATTCATCGTTAAGTCAAAATTCTTTTCACCAACCAAAGTCGTTAAATAGATGATTTATTGATCGAATAGTTTCTAAATAACGTTGGTGAATCAAAAATATGGGATTTTACTCGATGAGTTTAACTGATTAAAATATTTATTTACCATTGGTTCAAATAGGGCATTAATCTGGTTTTAAATTTCATCTCTTATCGAAACGTACCCATCACAATGTTCGATTATAATTTCGCGGTTTTGACTAGTAGCTATTGTTTTATGCAAAAAGTTGATCCCAACAAAAAACAAATTGGCAATTTTGATGTAAAGTAAATGTGGTAAAGTTAATAAACAATAGAAGATTTGGAGCAATGTACAGACAACTAGACTATGTATTTAAATAAAAATTTAGTTAGAAAATAATTAATTTTTGCATTCTACATTACTGATAAGAGTTACAAAACCGAATATGTATAAAAAACCGTTTATTGGATGACTCGTTTTTGGAGTAATTTTGTCTTTATCTGGTGAGAAATTATAAAAATGATTTTTTAAAAATAAAGTGTGGTATATTTTTTAACTTTTTTTTAAATATCAAAACCCCTTGCAATAGTATTTTCAAATACAGACGGGGACTAATTTACTTCTTATAGATTTACCTACAAACGTAAGCTTAATACAGAAACTTCATTTAAATGGACTAGCTCGATTTTTGTTGGAGTGTCTGAATTACATATTTTATAAACAAATCCAGAATATCTCAACAAAATTTAACTAAATTTTAAAGTATTTTTTTTTTTCTAATTCTTCAATATAAAATTAACCGCTTCAAAAAATAGCATTGCCGATATTTTTGTATGTAATTTGAATGTGTAGTTCAAAACTAAAATAACTAAATGCAAAACAATTTTCTTATTTCATCACAAAAAATTCAAAATATCTTTCAATTATTTAAAATTACAAAGAATAAAAATGCATATAACTTTAAATACTAGAATTTTACCAGCAATTTTATTTATATATATTTATTGAATTAATTTGACTGAAATACTTTTACAGTCGTTGTGTCTAAGGAAAGCCTAGTCGTGAAATTACAACGGCAATTTTCATTAGTGAAAATTGTCAGTGTAATTCGTATGTGATTGGTTCAATTTACCAAAATACTGTGATTTAATTGGATGACAGATTATGAGTGGAATTGTCAAAAAAATTTTGAAACCCATTTCAAAATATATTGAAAAATGAACCATACTCGAATAAAAATAACGTATTGTTCTCCTACCTTAAGCATGTTGGTAGTTAGACCGTTGCTTGCAAACTGATGCTGTTGAAAACTTTTTCTCGTCTTATATAGTACCGAGTACTGAGTACTGTTTGGGACTGTAGGAGCCTGGCTGTAGGCGACAAAAGGTGCCGTTGAAAGTCATTTTCATATGACCATAAGGTGTGGCCACACACAGTACCTTAAAGTAGAGCAACTAAATTTCAATAATAAATTAGGTAATTGCTTATTTTCAATTGAATAGAGATAGATTTGTTTTAGATTAATATATATATTGTTATAATGTGTTGAAGAACTTAGATATATAAAATTAACCCATAATTGAAGATTTTCTCTGGAATAATAATAATAATATTTTAAAAAATATAGTAGAAATATGTAATGAAAATTGGAATATTTACAATTTATAACACTAAAAATTTATTGTCGGAGTTGTTAAAAAAATATTTCCTACCCGTATTTACTTATAAAAATTAATTATTTTGTAGACTTCAAATATCATTCAGTACCTACTACCTACCCTTATAAGTTAATTTTTGATCAAAATGAGATTGCTTGTGTAATCGGCTCAAAAACGCTATATAAATAAAAATAAAATAAATAAATAAATATTTCATCACGGCATATTACCCATTGCTGGGTGTGCCTATCTGCTTCGTACACAGATATCGGTAATGATGGAATATTTGTACCGTGTGGGCGCTTACCAGGCGTCACCTCACGGGCACTCATTGCTGGCGTGGAGAGTGCGCCACAGGGGTCAATTTTGTGCCATTAAAATGCGATGTAATTTTTGGCGTCGGTCGGGATCGAACCCGGGTCCCCTGATTCGCGACCAGACACTCAGGCACACACTATATGTAATTTTATATATAAGAACAATCAAAGTCTAACTGCAAAGGAACCTACAGCAATCAGCGTCCTTTAAACCATTGTTTCTCAACCTTTTTCTTATCTCGGACCGGTAAAATTACGGATAATTTTTCGTGGACCGGTAATTATATTTTCAGAACTCATAATACAATAATAATAATAAATAAATAAATAAATAAATAAAAACAAAACAATAGCAGCAAGTAACCTTGGGAACGTATTACAACATATTTAATATAGGAAGCCATGCTCGACTAAGTTCTAAACCGTCATAAATATTGAGATTATGATTCTTGGTTTTGAAAATATCAATGCCTTCTAATTAACCTGTTGTTTAGATGTGCAGGTCTTAGAATAATTTTTGTTTCTTTGAATTTGATTTTTCCAGGGATGCTCTGCAATTGAAGATTTTCCAGACTGATTCAATCTGATCGATCGCTGGTGTTCTTTAAATCTTGTTGAAATAGTTTTACCAGTCTGACCAAACTTTCTCGTAGACACATGGAATTTGGTAAATCCCTGATGACTGAAGAGGGATGACGTCTTTTATTTGTTTCAACATATGTTGAAGTTTAACATGCGCAGAAAACGAAATCTTCATGTTCTTTTTGCGAAGAATTCTACCATTGTCCGTGACATTTTGGACATAAGGAAGCGAAACATACATCAGGTACGTTCTTTTAATTGCATTGTTAGTTGGTGTTTTCGGTTTCAGAAATCTTTCGATTGAATAAATAGAAAATCCATTCTTCATAAAAATGTAATTTCTTTTCTAATTTCACAGTATAACAAATATCTGAAGCTCTTCTCATTAGACATTAAATAGTGTTGTACTTCTGATAAGGACGGTGATGGAATTGGTATTAATATATTAATTTGTGTGCGTAAGCTTCCTTTAAATTGAATGTACGATTATTTACGATTATTAAGATATTTTTTATTGTTAGAGTAACGTGTTTGATCGCAGGTGCAAATAGTAGTGAAGTGGCCAGCTTACAGCTTTGAACTCCCCAATATTTCTGTGTCGCTTACTGATTATTGGCACTTTTTTTGTTTTAACTAAAATATAACTAATATTATGTAAGGTGAGTACGAGAATCCGAGAAATCCATTATACTTTATGATGTTTTTCATAGTTCGAAATTTAGAGAGCCAAATTATAAAATTTTGAGTGCCAACATTTTTAATTTTACACTTTTGATGCCCATGTAATCCTAATTTAAAGATGTACCTATTAAAATTGATTTAGTATGTGAATATTTTAAAAATCGAATGTCGACTTAACTGTCAAACCTAGTAATATGTCAGAAAAATGTATTAGACAGCTCAACGCCCATTTCTTGAAATAACGCGTATTGTATCTATTATTGTCATATCTTTTAATTAAGTTTTCTCTGTCACTAAGGTCCGGTTTTATAATCAGGCTCACTTTAAGAGTTTCATGTGTTCGCTAAGTGCTACAGTTATATTATGAAAACGAACACAACTTTAATTTTAATTTAAAGTATTAAAGTGAAGATAAGGTTTATTATAGAAACGGCCATTACGCCATGAATGTAAAAAAATAATATTAAAAATTCAGAATTTTATTTTTTAAAACTGTAGGTATGTATAAATTATTCCAATTTTATTGGACAGGTATAGTGAAAATGATTAGGCAGAGGACTCACGTCATAAACCTGAAATAAACCTTATAAAATATATATATATATATATATATATATATATATATATATATATATATATATATATATATATAACTTGTAGAAGTTATTTATTTTTAAAAAAGAAGAAAAATATACTAATATTAAAGAAACGTATATATTAATGAATATATAATTATTTCGAAGTCAATCGTTATTCCTTTTACGGAATATAAAATGATTTGACACAACATGATCATTTTCAGTAGTGCCAACTTATGGTACGAAAATTATTTCAAATAATTTTATATTCTGTAAAAGGAATAACGATTGATTTAGAAATAACTGTAAATGTCATTAATATATACATTACTTAATACATGTATTTTTTTCTTCTTTTTTTAAAAATAAATACCTAAAATTTCTACAAGTTAAATTTCATTTTATAAGGTTTTTTCATGTTGATGATGTCAGTCCTCTGCCTAATCATTTTCAATATATTTGACAAAAACTGTTTTCCCATGTTATACACCTATGTCACGAATTCTAGTGTTCATCCTGTATATAAAAGAATTCAAGTGATTTATGCAATAAAATAGCTTAGCTTAACTGTTACTCTGTTAACTAGTTATTACTTTGACTTCGAATTTGTACCTTTTTGTTTGTTTGGCACAATGAGATTATCTAATTTACTTACATAAACAATACTTTTTGGATATTGTGTGCTAATTAATAAATAATAAAATTATTTTATTGTAAACTATTGATTTTTATTGTAATAACTTAATCTATTTGTATAAAATAATCGTAATTGTAATCGTAATCGGCGATTATCAAAATTCATAATCGTAATCCTAATCGGAAAAGTAAAAATCGTTGCTTCACTACTCTACATGTGTAACCGACCTGAATAACAAACATCGACTTTACATGTAAGGAGTACGAACCCAGACTCATCCATGTGTAACCAACCTGGCTAACAAACACCGACTTTATATGTTTTGTCCCTAAAGCCCCGGTCACACATGTATTATTCTGACGTGTCGTGTCTTATATGGAAGAAAACGTTCATGAGACTGAAATTTTTTGGTACGACAACGATCACATTTGTACAGCAATCTTAGAAAAATGTTTTCTTCTTTATAATATTCTAATATTAGTTTCATGCTTCGTTACATTATCTAAAATTAACTCTGTTTCAGAACTATTTTTTATTGTTAACTTTAATTGAGTCTTTTTATTGGAATTATTTTAGTTTTCAGTTTAATATTGTATTCTGTTTGAGTTTTCCTAGTGTTAAAATGTCAAGTTTAGACGAAGAAATACTTTTGGCTACATTTTCTATTGTTGAAAACAGAAAAAACGAAAAAAGTGATCAATCTGGAGTGAAGAATGGCTGAAACGAAGAAAGGTAAGGACAGGTCGCGGTGCGTTAGCTCTTCTCCATAATGAACTAAGAGTAGAAGGTAGAAAACATAGAAGGATACAGAAATTACATATCAAAATTACTTTATCGGGAACCACAACCAAACAAAACACCCTTCGTCAAATGTCAAATAAAAATAATAATTAGTTGCGTTTCAATATTGTGAAATGAGTAGCATATGATTTCATACAACTAGACTGATGAAAATAGCGGCGCTACTATTTTCGATACGACTCGACACGACAGAATCGTATAGGTGTCAACTGGGCTTAAGAGTATAAACCAAACTAGATAAAACTAACTTGTTGTCATCTTCGTGAGAGGATATTTGAGGGGTTGCAGGGTGCATATGGCCTCCCTAACCAACTTTCAACCCTACACGTAGACCTGCAATAACATAGGTATACTTAATAATTGTCATCATTATAAATATCTAGACCGCTGACATCTAGGCTAAACATATAGTCAGAGCTGGGACCAGTACTCAAAAAAAGTATTTAAGTACTAAATACTAAATACTAAATACTCACAAGAAAAGTATTTAAATACTAAGTAAAGTAATACTTTAAGTACATTTTTTTACCTACTTACAGTACCAGTACTAAGTATTTTTTAATGAAATCAGTTAAAATAATATGACGAAAATTATCGAGTTTAGGTACATATTTGTATATTACTCTCATCCAATAAGATAGTTAAAATATATACCCATTAAAAAAAGCATGTAAAATGTTCTAAAATAAACATTTTACGCATCTCTATTAAAAGTCACACTTCACGTACTGTGATTAATGTCTGTAGCTACTATTTCACGCCTTGGAGTAGAAAAATTGTTTACTTATTTAGTTCTATAATACTGATGAGCACGTAAATAAGTTCTTCAAAATTATTTCTTGATTTATCTTTATTTGCGTCTACAACTATTCGATTAAAACTATAGATAGCGAAAACTTTAATAACTACCAATACTTGCTCAAACCTGTGTTGACAATAGTGCACAAAACACACCGCAATCTGTTCTTGCGCATGCCTGAAGTATTTAGTATTTAAAGTACTTAAGTTACTTTAAATACTTTTGGATACTTTAAATACCAAAAAGTATTTGAAGTACTTTCTATGAAAAAAAGTATTTTAAGTACAGTACTAAGTACTAATTTTCAAAAATATTTTAAGTAAAGTATTGTAAATACTGGATGTATTTACAGTAATACTTCCAGTACTTTTACTTTAAGTAGTTCCCAGCTCTGCATATAGTTGTAGAAAAATTAAAATTATTTCTAAACAGAATTTTGATTCACAAAATAACAGAGATGAAATATTGTTCCTGAAACTATAATTTAGGAAAGTTTATAAAAAAGGTTATTTACTTGTTATTGCTCTGTACTCGCCTTGTCGCATAACCGGTCTACGATTTAGTGAATACATTTTTAGTAAGAAAATGTATTTGTTGATTGCAGAACTTCAGCGAATTGGAGCTCTTCTGCAGGATTAAGGAGATTCGGAGATATTAGCTTGTGTAATGGTGTTTTTTTTATATACATATATCAAATACATGATCAATTTAAAAACATTATATTTTTTATATAATAATGAAACCAAACTATTTATTAATTTCTAAATCTGTCATCTGAAAATTGACTAATATAAATTGTCTAATTGGCTATCTATATCTTTGAATGTGTTTAAAGTAAAAGTAATTAATAGATTGACAGGTGGGCAGTATGGTACGTGCTCTACATTCTAGATAACAGCAACAGCTGAAACAGTGTTCTACACTTACACAAAGCTGAGTTGATAATGAACTTATGATGTAAGATATTACACCACAACAGAAAATTTACATATGGTCTAGGATAGGTGTTAAGAAATGAATAGAAAAATAGATAGATAACTGTTGTTCGATAATAGCGTCATTAAAGTTGTGAATAGTGAAACAAAACTTTTCCAGAAATAGGAGAAAATTTTAGAAAATTGTAAATGGTCGAAATTGAGGCAATAAATGTGGCTGAATCCCAGAAACTTATTTTCATTCATCAACTACCCAGCCAAGAAACAACCCACTTGCCGGAATTTATAATGTTTAGTACCTACCGTCAAAAAATATGATAAAATGTATTTAATGGATTTCTCGGTGGTTGTAGGGCGGAGTTTTATAAAAAGGACAAAACTCTCATTGCAGTTAATTTTATTTAAATACCAATATTTCGTGGTTATTTTACCACTTCATTAGTAGTTTTCCTAACTACAAACGTACAAAGTTTTATTTTTTAAATTTAATAATATGAGGTTAATTTTTTTTTTGACAGTTTAGAATTGTACTTTTTAAATTACTTTTAAACAAATAAGTAAATATATCATCACGGCATATTACCCATTGCTGGGTGTGTCAATCTGCTATATACACAGATATCGGTAATGATGAAATATTTGTACCGTGCGAGTGCTTACCAGACGATACCTCACGGGCACTCATTGCTGACGTGGAGAGTGCACCAAAGGGGTCAATTTTGTGCCATAAAAACTTGAAGTAATTTTTTGGCGTCGATCAGGATCGATCCCGGCTCCCCAGATTCGCGACCAAACACTCAGGCACACGGCCACAAGACCCAATTAATAGCCAGTTGCACAGCTTATAGTTAAAGTCTTAACTACAGGTTAACAAAAAAAGTGCGTATCGATATTTTGACAGTAATATTTAACAACTCATTTGACATTTCGTTTCGACGCGATATTGTCAATATAACCAATAGTTAACAATTTAACTATTAGCTGTGCAACTGGCCATAAAAGTAATTAAAAAATCTGATGAGGCAAACACAATACCTCCCGTTTAATTTATTTTTTATTCATATAAATACTTAAAATTAAATTAAATTTAAATACCGGGTTCGATCCCGACCGACGCCAAATATTTCGAATTTTAAATGGCACAAAAATGACCCCTGTGGTGCACTCTCCACGCCAGCAATGTGCTCGTCAGGTGACACCATGTAAACGCCCGCACGGTACAAATATGTCATCATCTTTACCGAAGAAATCTGTGTACAAAGCAGATTGGCAGACCCAGCAATGCGTAATATGCCGTGATGATAAATTTATTTTATTTATTTATGTACTTACCTGTATTCATTACTGGCGTGGAGAGTGCCCCAAAGGGATCAATTTTGTGCCATTTCAAATTCTAAAATATTTGGCGTTGGTCGGAACCAAACCCGTTCCCAAGATTCGCGTGAAGTGACGCCTGGTAAACGCCTGCACGGAACAAATATGTCATCATTATTACCGACATCTGCGTACAAAGCAGATTGACTCACCCATCAATGGGTAATATACCGTGATGATATATGTTTTTATTACCTTACCTATATTTTTACATATTTACTTATGCTGGAAACTATATTAAGTTCCTTTCCATATAATTATTGTTCCATTTAGTCGCCGCAAAATGGTGCTGTTTTTCTATAACCTTGTTGTATCATAAAAGACGACTTTTGTAATTATGTTTCAAAATATTTATTTCACAATGTAATTTTTTTACGAATTTGTATTTTCTGATGATGGGTGGGTTTTACACCCGAAACGTCCAATTATACTGACTTCATTTTCAATTAAATATGTGAATCTAAAAGCCTAAATAATTTTTTATATTTTAAAAACGTTATCATTATTATTTGAAGTGATTAGTTCGTTGATAGTGACATATATCTGTCAGTTACAAACATTTGAGATCTGAATTGTGTAACCATGTGAATGAGTTGTGTTTAAAACGTTAGGCTCTGGGATTAAAATTATAGATAGTTTTATAAATTTATCCATAAAATATATGGAAAAAGTATTAATGCAAACCTGTAGAAAATTTAATGATCTTTACATTTAAAGGTATTTTTCGAAGAAAAACTATTTTGAACTTCCAGTAAAGTGCCATTTTCGGTTATCTGATTTACTCCAAATTTATAATGGCATATTGGTAGAAATACAAGGTTTCAAATTTTTCTGAACGATGATAGTATTTGAGTTAGAGCGTAAAGAGGATCCACACACACACATACATACACACATACATGCGTTATTCGTACGGCTATGAATCCAGGTAATGTATCTGCATTAATAAATAAACTTACGTTTTAAAGTGGAATGTCCTAACTTAGTCGAAACAATATGAATTTTTGAAAGACAAGCGTGTTATATCCATCCTTATCGCACATTCTTATAGACTTTGGGAAAGAAAGAGATAAATGTATGCCTATTTGTTAATTCGTTCGTGATATAGATGACCTTGATCGGACATCTTTCAAAAATTTTACTGTACACACATACACACAGACATCATCGTGAAAATGTTAAAAATGGATTCTAGGGACCTTAAAACGTGGTCATTTACCAAAATCTCGATATGCGATTTTTTAGCACGGTCCCTATACCTAGTGATGCCGCGAGACGAGAAACGGCGAGAAACAGTTCACTCTCGTCTCGTCTCGAAAATTCGAGACGAGATTTGTTTTCGTTTCGTCTCGTCATATTTTTCATCCTCTATTCTCGATCTCGACTCGAGAGTCTCGAATTTCTCGAATTTATAATTAGCTGTATGGGTGTTCCATAAGTTGGCAGATCAGAGCGTGTTTGTATGGTTGAAGGTAGCAAGCAGTGAAGCTCTAATTATTTATTATTTGTATATGAATACATATAAAATAAATTCATAAAAGATTACCCTTACATGTTATAAATTTTCTATACTTTCATCTATCAGGAAAATAAATTAGCATCAGCTTGGACGTAATAAAGGACTAAGTAGATACTACTGATTAAAACTTTATTTTTACTAAGTCTGGCATTTAACAGGTAAGTAAAAAAATACTGAACAAATATTACTCTCAGCAAGGGCATTTAATACTAGCGTGGAGAGTACATCACAGGGAACACTTTTGTTCCTATTCTTTATACTAAAACCCTATAAATTTAAAATGAATAAATAAATAATTAACAGGCAATGAAAATATTTGTACTGATAACTATTTTTCTTAATGTATATCTTTAATTATATACATATTAAAAAAAAATTCGTGCAATCGAGATCTCGAATACCTGCTCTCGTCTCGAGCAAATCTCGAGGGCATTCCTCTCGTCTCGTCTCGATTTTTCGAGACGAGACTTATGATAGTCTCGTCTCGAAATTTCTCGATTTTCGAGACGAGATCTCGAACACGCGAGATCCCACGGCATCACTACCTATACCTCCCTTACCAAGGGTAGCGGGAGGTAAAAAAATAATATGTGTATTTTTATAAAATTAACATACATTTAATTGAATTAGGAGATGTTTCTCGATATTAGTGAATTTTCAACCAAGTTATAACTATTTGTAAGTACAATTCTAAACTATGTCAAAAAAAATTAACCTCATATTATTAAATTTAAAAAATAAAATTTTGTACGTTTGTAGTTTCCCTGATGAAGTGGTAAAATAACCACGAAATAATGGAATTAATATTAATACCATTTAAACCTGTATAATAGGGACTATCAAACTTTAAAAAATATTACTTTTTAAAATATTCTAGTTTTAATGTCCTAAACTTCTACGTCACACATCTACTCTATTTGAAGCCTTCTGCTATCGTCCCGAACTCAGTTTCAATGTAATTAATACAGAAAATATCGAAACAAGACAAGTAAACCAAATAACACTTATTTGAATATATGATGTCATGCCAGTTAGACACCATTTGCGTTTGTATGAATGACATAAACTGTCCGTGACAATCTAAAATTTGGACTTTACTATAATATACAATGAATTTTTAACAATTATTTTATTAAATTGCTTACTATCTATGCATCAGGCTTACTCTAAAACTTCGTGTTTTTTTAATCGGTAAAAATTTCACCCATCAATTATAGTGACATAACAAATAACTGAATTTTTAATTGTCAAATCCATATCTCTTGGTTAGCATTAAACCAGTTGCTAAAATTTAACCACTTTGTTACAGAATAGGTCCACACCTTCATCTTTTCAGTTAGTATTGATCACGAAAGTTATTTTAAACATAATTCAAATTTTAAGTCTTGAAATAGATTAATTTATGTGACTCCAATTATTAGCGAATTGAAAACAAAATGAGCTTAATATTTACGTCATGGATTATTTAAAAAAATATATTACGGCTTAACAAATATCAATTAAGACTTTTTAGAATCACGGATTTTTTTCAATTTAAATAAAATTTCATAAAAAAAATAGTGGCGGACCCCATTTGAGTCTTGTAGGTAAGCTTTTAAAAATTGCTTACCTCTCTGAATACATATATCATTTATTAACAATATCAGTATAACAGTTTATTTTTTATTGTTGCTGAAGAATTTCAATTATTTTCTTATTGTAATCCACGACCCACGACTTTTCAAGGTCTTCTCGTAACCTCTGATATATATCGAGGTCATATTTAAGTCATTGTCCCAATTCTTATAGCAAGTCTCTTTTTTGATCGTGTACGATTTCCACTGGTTCTTAATTATAGACCTTCAAGTATCTGAACGACCTTGAAGGAAAGTGCAAGTTGACAGCAGAAGAGAAAGGCTGATGTTGTAATTATGACATAATTCTGATCGAGTTTCGTTTTGCTACCATTTTTTGTGGAGTTTTTTTCTATGTAGCTATTTTTTTGCTATTTGTTAAATTGATTAGTACATTTAACAGTGATATGATAACGATAAGGATCGTGTCGATTTTATCTTGATATGTTTTATTAATTTTACAATGAATATTCTTGTCTTGAAATCTGTCTATAAAAAAAAATTGAGTATAAGTATAAGCTGGTGTATTTACTTTACAATTTCAAGTTTTTTTTTTAAATAAGATAAATAAACTAAATACACGGTGTCTCTAAACTACGTGGTCAGTTAACAAGAGATTCTAAGGGTCATTGTCATTATAAGGTGTTCCACGAAAAAAGCTCGCTTTTACATTATATTCTTATGAGGAGTGTGCTCCATAAAAGCGCTTTTATTGTAAAAGTGCGCTCATAATACGGGCCATATTCTTTAACAATTTAAAACAAAAAAGTTTTAACAAACATGTGTTCGAGCTCGTCTGTTACCCGTGTTCCATCTCTAGAAGATGATCCAAAATGTATATATTTTGGGCTCTAGTTTGAAAACGGTTACAAATAAAATGATGAAACTTGGGATATTTGCTACATGATGTAAAAGGTGTATTATAGCGAATTTTAATAAGAGTACATTCATTTGTCTTTAAAATTAAGAAGACTTTCAAATAAAGTGAAACTAATTTCAATAAACCACAAATGGTTAGAAATTTCTACAAAATTCTTTTGGCTACTTTAAATATAGGCTTAAAAAAACTATGAGCCAAATGACGGGTAATAATATGTAGTTTGACCGGCATTTTAAGGGTCCATATTCTAGTTCAGACGTAGCTGCTATCGAGACCCTTTACTTTTGGCACAATGAAAAACAACTACGTAAAAATCCAGTGCGTACAATAAAACCTACATTGCAAGACATATGGGACAATGACTATACTCACATAAAAATTGGTAGGGCTTGGGGATACAATGCCTAATAGAATTAAAGTTAGTATTACTAATAAAGGCGACACAATCCAATATTAAATGGCGGAATACTTGAATAACATATTCAAAAGACATAGATTGCGCACCTAGCATATAAGTACATATACCAAGATTCATAATTTTACCTGTAATCGTTTTCAACTTAAACACAAAAATATACATCTCTAGGATTACCTTCAAGAGGTTGGAATTCTTGATAAAGGCGAGACCGGTCATTTTTTTGCTTCAAATTGCTTAAAGAATATGTGGTTTAAGTATGTATTAAAATTCGTTAGTGAGGCATTGTGTTAAGTTTAAAAAATGGATACTCTAAGATCCCCAGATCTCACAGCTTTCGACTTTTTTTTGGGAATATTTGAAGGAAAAAGATTATGTGAATAAGATGTTTGGAACAACTAAAGAAAACTATCCGTCGGGATTATTGAGGATGCCTCAGGAAGTATTAAACAGTCATGGAAAATGTTTTAAAACTTACACTTATTTGTCGTCGCGCAAGTTGATGTCGTTTGTAAATACAGTAGAATCCTGATAATCCGAGTAGATCGGGACCAAAGCCTCCTCGGATAATGGAAAACTTGGATAATGCGAAAAAAAGCTTAAAAACGAACGATTCGCGGAATAGTTTTGATTTTGGGTTTTTGTGAACGCAAGTGTCCCACGTTATAACGATGTTCCGTGAATTATACATATAAAAGTACATACTACTCAAACATTTTCCATTTGCACGAAATTATAAGTTGGCATTTTTATGAGGTTTTCTAAATTTCTAAATTAAAATATATTACTTGGTAGTACCCCGTAAAATCCGGACCTCGGATAACCGGGAGTAGTCGGATAATCGGGACTGTACTGTAACTTGAAACAATTTCTAAAAAGTAAACTTTATATTATGATTTTCAAATTATTTAACCATTCTTATTATTATTATTTTATATAGAAATCATGAAGTTATTTTGTGCCACCTGCAGTACAGGGTTTATAAATATTAACAGATTGCATGGGTACATAGAAAAATATTTGATAGTAAAATTTAAAATTATCTCTAACCTTTATAATTCAGTGAAAATAAACTATAAACGTATTTCGAGAATAATGTTCTCATCTACAGGAATAAAATTTTACATAAAACCGAATTAAAAGGTTACCTAAACCAAGAGATTTTAACAGTTGTTAAGACATTTGGTAAGGTTTATATATTGTGTAATCCTAATTTCTCTTAACAGTCTTAATGTGGTTTCGCGTAAAATATGAAGATGAGAACGTTGTTCTCGAAATATGTTTATATAGTTTTAGGGGTAATTTTAAATTTTATCAATTATGTTAGCCTTGGACTCCATAATATTCTATTAGAAAAATATTTATTTACTTAACATTGGAAGTCGACTACTAAAAATTTCTTTACAGTTACTTACGCATAAAAAATTATAGACCCGATGTTACACCAGCCAGTTTATGTACTGTTTTTAGTGTTAGGTATAACACTAAAATGTATTTTGGTATTGCACAGTGTAAAATTTGTTAAAAAATAATTTTTTTACAACTATCAAAAAACTTTATGTTTGTGCATTGATATCAGTATACGAAATATGCCATTATTTCATTAATTAGGTAACCATAATAACGAGTGTTTCACATACAGTATTTCGTGCACTATGCACATTATATTATTTCGTGCACTGGGTGCATTATTTCGTGCACTGCACATTACTTCGCGTACTATCTCCCGCACACTGCCAAAATCAACCATAAAACGAGCAAAAACTTGCATTTTAAATTGTGAAAATGTTTTTAATATCAACAAATGTGTAACATTTAATAAATTTTGTATTAAATTTGTGTAAAAATTCGAAATTAAATGTGTGAAAATTTATAGGATAATTCAAATGTTATGTCATGTTGAAAAGATATCAATACAGGTTATTTTTTTAAAATTCGTTTGCGGATTTCAATTGCCATGTTGCTATGGATACTTATTTGTTTACTTTTTGTGAAATAAAAACTATGCAATTTTCTATCCTCCTTGTGTGCAATTATGTCGCAATTTGAAGTATTATAATGTACGCCCCCTGAAGATGTTTAATGGGATGGAAATCTAACAATGTATAGCTGAAAGATATGTCCAGGAATCCCTGCAAAATAATAAAAACTTTTCTTGTTACTAATTTAAGTTAACTCTATTTATATTTCAATTTATAATCTGATAGCTTATTTATTTAAATTTGACAGCTATTAGTGTTATCTGGTAACTTTATTCTTAGGTTATCTAGTGTGTTATAATGACGCTTACGGCAATATTACAGATTTCTATTGTACAAGTTACTTCTTGATGTAAGGCTCCAGTTCAGAGTGGATAAATGTTTGAAAGGTTGAAAAATATATGTAATAGCACACTGTTGTTTATAAAGTTTTTTATTTATAAAATCTTTTCAATTATCGATTTCGGCTATAGATGGCCATCCTCGGATTGAGAGCGTCAAGAAAATTTTAGAATAAAGTTAACATTGTTAAATTTCATTAATTTTCGAACTAAATTTAACAATGTTAACTTTATTCTAAAATTTTCTTGGCGCTCTCAATCCGAGGATGGTCATCCATAGTCAAAATCGATAATTGAAAAGATTTTATAAATAAAAATCTGATGTGGCCAGCACATAACCTCTCGCCGCATATTTTACCTGGCTGTATGCATAAAGCAAAGAATATTTTTTTAAATACAAATAATATATTCATATAAATCTATGACGTATAAACTTCTTTATTATTCAATAATAGCATGTCTCAACATGAAGATATTTTACCATAAATTATGTTACAATAAATTACAAAGTAGAGTTTACCATATATAAATATTAGGCTGGTAACAGCAATTTTCAATTCGAACAACGTTGTTTACTTTCTCTTCATATTCTTCTAGTAAAAACATTAATTTTGGGCGGTCTAAAATGTATATATGGATTGTGCATCTATTCTTACATATCTTCTTTTACATTTTATTTTTTCATACATGTTATATCTAAATAACACTAATTCCCTTTAATAAAGTGACGGATAGATTACACTCCGATTATTCTTATATCGATGTGTAATTTTGTCAATATTTACAACTTACTTGAGAAGAATTTGATAGCTTTTTCGCAATTCAAAGTTACTCTAGTCTATAGTACTGGTGTACATTGTCCCATAATGTTTGAAACAAATTTAAGTCCTTCAACCTAGACTTGTCATCTCCATAATAGTCACAGATCAAGAACTAAGGGATTCTCCAAGTACATTTTTAATTCATTACTCATTATTTCTGACACTGACATTTATCTGTCAGTTACAAATAATTTAAATTATCAACTATTTTTCATGGCATTCTTTCGGCTGTCAAATTTATTACAACAGATTATTTTATATATTATATTTCTTTTATCTCTAAATCTATGGAATATATAATAAAATATTTAAATGTATCAGATAGAGAATTTAATTTTCTTTAATATTACCACGAAAATTTTTTAAAAAATAATATTTAGAAGATTTTTTTTCAAGAATCTTCTACTTCCGGTTGTCCAATTATTACCAAAACCTTTTCAGATCTTCCCATGAATGTCCGATTGGGAAATACGTTGTTAAACAAATTTTAAGTCTTATAGTTTTTGAGTAACCGTCCTTCCAACATCCCACACACACGCACACACACACACACACACATCCACACACACACACACACAGACATCATCGTAAAAATGTTAAAATCGGATTGTAGGGACCTTAAAACATGCTTATTCAATAAAATCTGGATATGCGATTTTTAGCATGAATGCAATACCTCTCTTAGCGAGAGGTAAAAAACTTTATAAACAACATAAAGTTACTTCTTATTTGTTGATTCTGTCTAGTTTCTCTGGATATTTTATTTTATTTCTATCTTGTGAATCAAGTCACAAAAGATGCTACTTTTATGACGTTTGAAGAAAAAAAATATTGTGATTTTTTGACTCGATTAAAGCCTCGGCATAAACTTAACTCTTATGCACTAAACATATATTTCGCATACATGGAACACAAATAACTATTTCATTACGTGTTAAAATTATACACGAAAAAGGAGTTTTTTATACTGTGTAGATTTTCTTAGATCTCGTTTCTTAGCCGATTACATAACTAATCAATATTATTGACATTGGTTGTTTTTGAATTAAGCAACAGATTTCTGTTGTATGTGGGTGTTGTGGTGGATAAAGAGTAAGGGAAATGTAAATATAAACAAAATGAATACATAAATAGAAAAATATTTATTAACTTAAATACATGTACATTTAAATAGTGTGTCGAGGTGGATTATTAATGATGATAGAGACTGGGGGCAGCATAAGACACCACTGGTGCCGCAACAGCCCTCACTGGATGTTGAGCCGGTTCCCTCTGCACAACCGCTTGGAAACCATTGTGATCATCGGCAGAGTAGTGCACCACCCTTCTGGAACCGTCGGGCTCCACAAGACTGTAGCTGCCTTGTACGGCATCTCCATGTCGGGTCTCCTGCTGTTCGTGCACATCCCCAGTGTGTGGGTCATGTACCCCGTAGTTGTATTCATACTGGGCTGGGGCCCACGGCTCGGCAACGTGCGCCACTGGGGCCAACACCCCGCAGTAAGCTACTCCAACGAACAGACCTAAGACAATAACCAGCTGCATGGTGAACTAACTTCGAAAAGCGACTATGGTAGAATGTGAAGTTTCAGAAATAGAGTCTGGTTTTTATACACAGGCAGTGTTAGAAAATTGACAGTATATTTTCATTAACATGAACTCAATTAGGCAACATATAACACGTTTGGATTTTGTGATAATCTAATTTAAGGTATAACAAGTTTTTCGACAGCTCGTATTGCCAATAATTAATAATGATTACTAATCAAAAATAAAAAGTATTGCAGCTTGTTATACTTTTATTTAAAATTCAAGTTTATTTTAATTTCAATAGTAGCTTGTTTACTATTTTGGTACATTTCTTGCGACACAAAATCTCATTTCGAAATTTCTATATTTACCATTTAATCTGTAGGCCAAACACGAAATTTACATTAGACTAGGATTTTTAATCTAACAATTATCAGAAATTATTATGAGAAATATTAACGAATTGAATTTTTACAACAATACAAATTGATCATTTTAAAAACGAGTCATCTACAATTTTTTCACAAATTTTTCACTATAGTTTATGAAAATGGGCCATATCTTGTGCATTCAAGCGGAGCAGTCTTATGTATGTAATTCGTCACAACTAATACGACAGCCAATTTTAGTACTAGAAGTATATTATATACTTTTATCTACAACAGTGCGCTAATATGAAATTAGTACACCAATTTGAATGTCATTATGAGTGATTTAATGGCACTGAGTGTCATTATGAGTTTTATAATGACACTCAGTGCTATTATGAAACTCATAATGACACTCAGTGTCATTAAATCACCCATACGTATTAATAACGTAGGCTACGAATGAACATTTCACTGTTTCTCATTATGTCAAAAATTAAATGAAAAATATATTTTAAGGTCAATTTAAACTGTTGTAGATAAAATATTGAAGGATACACATTTGATATAGCCTAATGAAACTTGCGTGATTAAAACACTCGGCTCATCGCCTCGTGATTTAACATCACACGCGTTTCATTATGAACACTATATCAAACTTGTATCCTTAATATCTATAAACCTACTTTTAGGTGTCATGATATGTGCGATAAATTATTAGAATATTCGGACATTTTTCGCATGCAACTTTTCTAAACTTACCGTAACCCTTTAACATTCACCCAACTTAACGAATAAACTCGAGTCGTTTGAAAAATATATGTATGTATGTATGTGTAAGCACACTCAACTAAATATACTGCATCTCATATATGCTTTTTATTGCTATTGCAATAAGTAAAAAAAAAATGACTTTTTTGCGTTAAGTGACATTAGTGTTGTTATATTTAGAGAAATATAACAACCTATCCATCCTTATCGCACACGCTTTTTGTTATGGCAAATGAGAGAGATAAATGTATGCTAATTTTTTAATTCGTTCATGATACAGATGACTTTGATCGAACGTCTTCAAAAAAAAATTACTGTACATTGCCTATGGTGGAAATGATTAGGCATAGGACTCACGTCATCAACCTGAAAAAAAACTTATAAAAAGAAATATAACTTGTAGTAATTATTAGTTGTAATTTATTTAAAAAAAAAATACTAGTATTAAAGAAACGTATATATTAATTAATTTACAATTATATCTAAGTCAATCCTTATTCCTTTTACGGAATATAAAATTATTTGACACAGTATGGTCATTCTCAGTAGTGCCAACGTATGGTACGAAAATACAATACAATTATTTCAAATAATTTTATATTCCGTAAAAGGAATAATGATTGACTTGGAAATAATTGTAAATATCATTAATATATACATTACTTAATACTTGTACTTTTTTTCTTCTTCTTTTAAAAATAAATAACACCCAATAATTTCCACAAGTTATATTTAATTTTATAAAGTTTTTTTTAGGTCGATGACGTGAGTCCTCTGCTTAATCATGTTCACTATTGACAACTGACAAGCTGCGACATGACATCTGGTGGGAAAAATATGAACTTTCCGATTTGGTACTATATTGTGACTGTATGCTTGAGTTACATGTGGTTTGATCATTTGATGTGAATAAAAATGGGAAAAAGTCGTACAAATTGTTGTATATTCTGACGTCACTCTCAAGATCTGGTCGAGACACAGGCATTGGGTTTTATAATTTTCCGAAACATGGCCAAAATAAAGTTAAAATTACGACAAGAGCAAGTGTTGAAATGGATATGGATCGACGAAAAGCATTGGAATATGCAATTCGTAGTGCAAAACAAATAACAAAACATATGAAAGTTTGTTCTCGTCATTTTAAATCGGATAATTACATATTTCGTGGTCTTTAACTAGCTTAACACGTGCATTCTGCACTAATAATTTTTAAATTTTCTCTAAATGTATTTTGATTTCATGTGGTTTTGCAGAAATTGCACTGGTTCGCAGACAAAGTGCAAATATTACCCACATTATACCGTCATTTTTTAATACTCCACATAATATTATGTGGTTAGCGTTTATAATTCGCTCACCTGCGATCATCAATTTCGATTGATTAAATACATATAAAATTATAAATAAGTTTTAACATATCTTCTATAATACATTTAGAAGTAGCTGTTGCTTCCAGAAATCTAAAATGTTCTGTGGTACCAAACCCCATTTTAAGTGAAAAAAATTGCTTTTGTTGTTTGTTTTCATATGTCACAACACTGCGAGTACCAATTCAGAAGCAGCTGACCGGCTCGATGGTGCTGCTGCCATCGGACATGTCAGTTCTCAATAGACATTGTATACATTACAGGATTTCATTTTCATATTCTGTCGGTATCACAGCGTAGTGAGTCATAATGTGCTGACAAAGTTGAGTGTCCTGAGGTAAATTATTTCTTGATGACGTATTCCAGTAAACGTGTGTTAAGTATATTTAGTAAAACTGCAACCGCATACGTTGCTAAGCTGATAGTCACTTAGACAGTTGCTAACAGTTCATTATACAAAAAATTATACAGGGTGTTATGTAAGTAAGTGTACAACGCTTAACCCATGGTAGTGTACTTTTATAAAAGTACTTATCTGTGATTGCGATTGATTTGATTATATTAAAATGATAATCGCAATCACATTGTGTAAAAATAAGTGGAAATTTTAAATTGTAAAACAAACTAGTAAACGAAAAAATAAGCACGTTAAATTTTTTTGTTATTTTTTATTTTCAATATTTATTAAACAACTCAAAACCTACCTTTTATTTTATCGTCATGACAGTGCTGTTTGTGGCGAAAATGTTAATCGTAGTCGCCACATTGCTTCCCCCAGAAAAAGGTATATGACAATAAAATACAAAAAGGTATAACAATAAAATAACAATAACAATACCTATAAGAATGAAATTAACTCATTACCTGGTCGTTATGCGATTGATGACACTGGCAACTGTCAAAAAAATTATTCTAATATGTATGCTGGTTTTAGCATATCTATTGAAACTACTTCAGGTTTTGTGTTAATGTTTAGTGTGAAGCGTTTTTTCATTCAAAATTTTAAAATATTTTATTTGTCAAGGAAAATAATCCACATGAATTTGGAAAACCATAATGTTTGGAATGAAAACCTATGATACTTGTCACCTATGTACATTATTACTAGCTGTCATGTTGACACGGGCCCCCATATCTGCTTGCCAAGGCTAAAGTCACATAACTGCTCGCGCCCTATGCAACATAAAATGAAAATTACGAGAGTGCTGACCACACCAGATTTTTATTTCTTTGAATTATTTTGAAAGGGCCGTCATAGGGTAATTGTAGGGATTCTTTTTGCAAACCTTTACGTACGAATACGTGTGTATTTGTAAAAATATACTTTACTTAGGAACATGCTTGTGTTATTTAATTTTGTTGTAGATGGTTTGAGGTTTGCCGTGAATATTTTCAGTTTTATTATATAATTTTGTAATGTTTCGTTGTTAGGAGTGATGGTTTTATCAAAAAATTCACCTGGTAATCGCAATGGTTTTCCGTAAATCATTTCGGTTGCTGAACAGTTAATAGGTGATTTAATAGCTGGTCTGATTCCTAAAAGGGTAATAGGTAATTTGTCAAACCAGTCTTTCAAACTATTATGTGTTCCGAGAACCGTTTTTAGTTGTCGATGGAATGTTTCCATTAAACCGTTTGACTGTGGATGGTAAAAGGTTGTTCTTATTCTGTGTGAACCAAGTGTTTTCATGAGTTGTGCAAAAAGAGTAGATTCGAATTGTACCCCGCGATCAGTGGTAATGTATTATGGAACTCCAAAGTGAGCAATCCAACCTGAAGTTAAAGCTTTTGCTACTGTTTCTGTCGTTATATTTTTAATAGGAATTACTTCTGGCCATCTAATAAAGCGGTCAATGCAAGAAGGATGTAATGATATCCTTCTGAGTAAGGTAAGGGATCAGCTAAATCTATGTGGATGTTATCGAATCTGGCTTCAGGTGTGGAAAGTTTTCGAATTGTGAACTCGAATGTCTAATTATTTTTGACTTTTGAAAGTTAATACAAGTTTTTACCCATTCTTTTAAATCGCGTTTCATATTTTTCCATACGAATCTGGAAGTTATTAGGTTTTGAGATGTTTTAACACCGGGGTGAGAGTAGGAGTGTAATTGCTCATAAATAATCTTTTTAATTTTTTTAGGAATAAATAGTCTGAGTCATATTTTGAGTTGGGTAATAGTATATCTATGAATTTAAGATTT
Organism: Harpalus rufipes; assembly: GCA_951394225.1. Classification (NCBI taxonomy): domain Eukaryota; kingdom Metazoa; phylum Arthropoda; class Insecta; order Coleoptera; family Carabidae; genus Harpalus; species Harpalus rufipes. Next base: position 23,351,716 of record OX596281.1, on the reverse strand, counting down.
GTATCATTAATATTTCGAATGGATTGTAATATCTGGTCGGTTATTTGCTCTTTTGCTATTTTTTCGTAGTCAATTTTGTCTATTAGTTTAATATTATTTATGTCGATGCGTGACAAAACGTCAGCTACTATGATTTTGTTCCCTGAAACGTGTTTCATTATATTGTCTGTGAATTGAAGAATGAAATATAACTGACGCAATTCGCGGGGTGAACATGTATGGGCTAGAGAGTATGTTAGTAGTTTATGATCAGTGAAAACAGTGAACTCTCTGCCTTCAAGAAAATATCTAAACTTTTTATGGTTGAATAAATTGCTAATAATTCACGACTGAAAGTACTATATTTTTGTCCAGTCGTAGTTAGCGTACGTGAGAAGAATGCCATAGGTTTCCATTCATTCTCTATTAATTGTTGTAATACACCTCCTATGCCTGTATTTGATGCATCAACCATAATGCTAATCGGTGCATCTTTTACCGGAAAAGCTAAGGTTACTAAATTTACTAGTATTTTTTTTTATATGTTTAAAAGCTGTTAAAGCAAGTTGGGTCAAAATGTATAGGTTTGTTTCCGTTTTTAGTATTGTCTATGTATTGGTTTATAGGTTGTAATATTGTAGCGCAGTTAGGTATAAATGTGTGATAGAAATTAATGAATCCTAAATTTTTTCGTAATTCTTATTGTGATTTTGGTAAAGGAAATTTCTCAATAATATTAATTTTGTCTTGTAAGGGTTTAATACCATTCTTGGACATGTGATGTCCTAAGAAATTTATTTCTGATTGTCCAAATTCGTATTTTTGTTCGTTGTACAATTGTAACTATTATTATTAAACGAAATAATATTTTACCGTGCTACAATTGTTTTATTTCAAGCCATAGTCAGCCATGACTATACTCTTTTCGACTAGGTGTATAAAAAAGTGCCCGCCATTATACTTTTTAATAATGTAACGTATGGATTATTTTACTTGATTATAAAGAAAATTTGATATACTTTTCAAATTTGTAAAAAAATATACTGTTACATTTGAAATTTCAAAGTTGATATTAATTACTAATAAACCGGGAGTGATATCATGAATGTACATCCGTCATCAAGTAGCTTAAATGTTGCTGTATAAATCATGTATATGAAAGAAATTACTAACTTAATAAATAAGCGAGATATTTGCTGGGTCTATTAAAATATAACACCCTGTATATATATAATAAAAACATTAAACCGAATAATAAAAAAATTACCATAAAATAAAAACTACATTCACACTGAGAAAGTCCGAAAACAGTTCAATAAAATAATTAACAAAATATACGTAATTAAAAAAATATTAATTGCTGTCATTGACTTCCAGTAACTAATTAAAAACAACATTAATCAGATCACCAACTATCAACAAAGTATACAAATGTCGACAGTGAGTTTTGAAACAATACAAATTTTAAATCTTTCCTTTCTCTGACACGGATTTTCAAGGGCTCAAGGACTAAAGGACATAGCAACACTTCGAACAATACTCAGATACTTGTTTACAAACTACACTCTATTGTTTTCTAGCATTTTTAACCTGCACGTGAGAAGTAGAGTAGTAGATATGTAGATAGTATTGTTGTATTTGAAATTTTAACAGTAGCAAATACCAAGAATTTCGTTTAATTTAAAGATAGTAATAACGATATTTTAGCAATTAATATCCTTGGATATTTAGTGAGGTGTGGGCGTATGATTTTTGATCATTTTCTGAAAATGGTATACTTATAAAATTTCACAGAATTGTATGTCGCCAAGATGATTATGTACCCATTTGTGAGTAATTACATGGAAAAGTTGCATGGACATTACTGGACACAGAGCGACTCGTAGACCAGGGGTTCCCAAAGTTTTTCTTAGGCGGGCCAATTTAATATTACCGAATTTTTTGGCGGGCCAAAAAAACGGAATAAAATCAAAACAATAAGCACGATTTTTTTTGTTTTAAATATATTTAACTATTTCTTTTTTTTATTAGTATACTAAATTTAATATAAATATAAATTTTTCATTACATATTTATTAAAACAAAAAAATAACTGAAATCCATCTTATTATGTAATAATATAAATCTTTAACTGTAACAATAATTATTATAAAATCACACAATTTATTAACACGAAAGTAAAATCACTCTTATTGTAAATACAGAACTATAACTATAGCGATAAATTCGTTACTGACTCCTTGAAATTGTGTGTTGCATTAGATGCGCCAGAAATGATTAACAGTTCTGTATCTATTTGAGACTACTATATTATATTTCTGTACAAATGCGTAATAACTAGACTGACATACTACAATATTTTTTTAAATATAAACTAAACAATAATTTATTAATACAAACGCTTATGGTTAAAGTTCTGTAAGAATTTTTTAAAAACGTTAAAATATTTTATTGTATCTTACATGTAATATTTATTATTTATTTTACTATTTACTTATTTATTTTTTAATAAGAATATAATATATCGTATCGATATCGCGGGCCGAATTTACAGGCTTTGCGGGCCGCATTTGGCCCGCGGGCCGCACTTTGGGAACCCCTGCTGTAGACCAATAAAACTCTTCCATATTTTAAATATTCAATATACACTCGTGACTAAAAAAACGGACACTTAGAAATGGTTTTTTATCGACTTGTAACAAACGAAATATAGGTTTATTTGTTATTTTTATGTTAAAATTTGAATATCTTATTTGTAAAGTAAGATTAGAAAATAAAAAATCTAATATGGCCAGCACAATATCTCCCACCATTTAATTTTTGTTAACTTAAATACATACCTACATATTTACTGATGCCGGCTACTGCATGATATAGTAATATAACTATTGTTCCATTTTATTATGTATTATCCGTATTTTATTCTCCAGAATGTTACCATAATTTTATTTTGTGAAAGTGATGTTAATTTCTTTTCAATTACAAACATATGAGAATTAATTTATTAATTAGATATTTTATAAATTCATATTTTAACATTTTCTTTTTAAAATACTACAGTTATTAATTTGAAATGAATAATTTATTGAGAGTAACATTTATCTGTCTGTTATATATATATATATATATATATATATATATATATATATATATATATATATATATATATATATATATGTATATACATAAGAGATCTGAATTGTGTCACAAGGAAAGGAGATATGTTTATCTTTAAAGCATAGACTCAGGGATTTATGAAGTAAATTATTTTATAAATTTATTCATAAAATATATAGAAAAGTATTTACAACAAACTTTACTGGTATGTTTCCATATTAAAGTAAAGTAAGATTACACGGTTTCATAATTTTCAAAATGATGATAGTACGAGTATTTGAGTTAGAGCGTAAAGAGGATACACATACACATATACACACGAACACGCATACACACCAATATACACACATACTAATATACACACAGACATCATCGTGAAAATGTTAAAATCTGATTCTAGGGACCTTAAAACGTGCTCATTTACCAAAATGCGATTTTTAGCACGATCCCTATTTATACCCCCCTTTTCCAAGGGTAGCGGGAGATAAAATTGTGTACGCTATAGCACTCTTTGTACTTATAGTACTGAATGTGAATAACTTTATTATAATTTAGTCGCGAAATGTATCCTGAGCAGAAACTTCAGGTGAAGATTATCACATTATATGATACATCGCTGTAGCCTGTAGCCTTGATTAATCTCAGTACTGCCCAAAATGTAACTTGTTATCTTATCAAACAGGAAAATACAGCAGATGACGAATTCCAGGAACACTATGCATTACAAACTCGTTTAAACATCGATTTATAGCAATATTTGTAGTACAAGAATGGAGCGTAGAGTAAAATTATTTTAAGAATCAGATACTGACGTATTGAGCAGTAGACACGTTTTTGACGTTGCTATAGCACCGGCTTTGGCCTCGCATGTACACGTCATGAACTTCGCGCAGCTGCCGTGGCGTCAGTGTCTCATTCTTGAGTAATTTTACTCTACTATCAACTGTTGTCTGTTGCCAAGTGGCAGATGTTCATGGAATTGATATTTTTATAGGAATCGTTCGCCGAAAGGTATGCGAATATTGTTTGTACAGCTTTGCTTGTAGCACATCGAGTATAGCGGCTACAATTTGCGCGAGAACTAAGGAATAGGCAATAGAGTACTGGAGCTCCTTTTTGTTCATATATAAATTCCATTTCTCTCCGTGTTTATTAGATTAACAATAATGCGCGTGAAGGTCAGGAGAACCGTTTTCAGGATATTGCATATCCTTAAAAACGCCATACGAGTATGACAGTGAGAGTAAAATGGTATGGGCTGGTATTTCGATGTATTGGAATAATGAGCTTGTTTTGGTTAAATATGGTGTTTTGACGACAGTTATGTAAATTAGAACATTCATAGCTAACTCCGTAATACCTTTTGCTCTATTTGTCCCCGAGAATTTCATCTTAAAAGTTGACAACATGTGCCCTAAAATTAGCATTTAAAATAAATCACTATTCGGTTATTACGATCGCAACCCTTAGTTAAATCTGGATATGCGATTTTTAGCATGAATTCAATACCTCTCTTAGCGAGAGGTAAAAAAAACACGAAGAGTTACCAACTGTATTGAAAGTTTACAAGTCTTCATAGCTCGGAAATGCAATACACTGTATTACTTACCTTAGCTATAAAAATAAGGAAAAATAATTTTGCAATTTTTTGTTCATTTTTCTGTTTTAGGAACTTTTCGTAATAAATAAAGTGTTTGCTAAATTTATTTTATTTTCCAATCTTACTTTAATTCAAGTATCGTACTGTGACGTGCGCCCCGGAGAGAAAAGTATACGTACGCCGCTGAAAGAATGTACTAGAGCGATGACGTAATCCCGGAATTTCCCGATGTTGAAATCCCCGCGACGCGCTGGCTAGAGGTTAACAACGCCGTGACCTACTTCTTTTGTATACAGGTCATTGTCGCGTCCGAGGCTTCTAGAAGGATATAGGGTGTATAAATAGCGTCGGGAGAACAGCAGGAGGACAGTCTAATATATACAAGCAACCAGAAATGAACAGTTTACCAGTTGTTAACATAAATAAATGTAGTTATATAAATAAGTGGTGATATAAATATTGGTATAGATAAATAATCGTAGTGTTTAAGCATTTAATAATATTCTTAATATTTATAATTATTTAATCATAGTATTAATTGTTTTTATTATCTTTTAATATTTAATCCTTAATTATTTATCGTTTAATAAACGTATTCTTTTAGTTAATAATATTTGTCTATGTTTTACACTTCACCCATATAAATAAAAACGTTACAGTACTAAATTTCACAAGGACTTATGTAATTGAAAACGGATGTTAGGTGCGACAAAAATAGCGCGACTGTATAAAAATCTTACACTTAAAAAAATATTAACCAGAATAACAATTTATGAAAGAAACTTAAATTACACAAAAAATAAACAATGTTATATATTTAATACTTTAGTAATTTTATTTATAACAGCTTGCATTCGTCGTGGTATCGAATTAAATAAATAATCGATGATTTTGTGGTTTATGGATTTCCATACAGGTGGTATAGATAAGTGGCCACTTACACCAATGTTGCTTAAATTTTAAGTGTTCAACTGGGTATTTTGTACTCAGTGGTTAATTTTTAGTGGATACAATTTTTCACCAATCATGTAATCAAGTATATGTAAAACAAAAAAAAATCTGTTGTGTCCAGCACAATACCTCTTGCCACTTCCGTTTTTGGTTACATAAGTATAGGGCGCGAGAAGTCATGTGATATTGTTGGCCTTGACAAATGGATATCGGGGCCCGTTTCAGAATGATAATTAGTTATTATGTACATAGATGTCAAATGTCAGAATTTTTCATTAAAAATTTTAAGATGAGAAATTATGATATTTGACATCTTTGTAAACGGGCCCCCACATCTACTTGTATACCTACATCTACACCAAAAATTATATTTACATCTATTCTTTATATTTAGATTTTTAAATTTTAAATTCATTCTATGAAGAAATTTTGCCCTCTTCTAATTTTTCGAAATGTTTCCAATTCATTGTCCGAATTGACTGTATTTTGAAGGGTATATGTAATATACCTATAATTTTAAATATTTAACTATTAATACAATAAGAAATAAAATAATATATCTACTTCCCAGAAAAATCTTCAGTAATGTCTATGGACTTTTGACACTATTATTTGGGCTGTGATATTTATTACAACAGATTATTATATACCTTATATTTCTTTATCTCTAAATCTATAAAAGATATAATAAACTATTCACATGTATCAGATAGAGAATTTAATCTTCTTTAATACAAGCAAGAACAAAAATATTCAAAAATAATATTCAGAAGATATTTTTTTTAAATCTGCTACTTCTGGTTGTCCAATTATTACCAAAACTTCAACTCTTCCCAGTAATGTCCGATTGAGAAATACAGTCCATACGATTTAACTTGGCGACCCAAAAGAATGTAATTCAGTTCACTATTCCTAAGTTGCGTTTTGTCAAATATTTACGTTTACTTCGATGCCGCACAGCTTCAGAAGTGAAATAGTGATTTTACAATGTTTTATTGCCTTACACAAAGCAAATTTCATCCTAATACACTCAAACTCGGGGTGTCAGGTACTTTTCAACCCAAGAAGTTATATTCATACATAAGCGTTGGTGCATTTTTTTCTCAATAGCAATAGAAATTTTATTTTCTTAACTTTATTAATTTAAAAAATAATTAATTATAATATGATTTATATAATAAATAATTCATTCCAATATTTGTAATATATTTTTTTGTATAAATAATTTCCTTTTTTTTGTAATATTCGTAATTTTATTGAACTTTATTTTTCTTCGGTACGCCTATGGATTTTATAACTTTCCCATTACCGTAGTGATAATGTGAATTGCCCCAACTCGCCAAGTTACATCGTATGGACTGTACATAGTTAAACAAATATTAAGTATTATAGGTTTTGAGAAATCGCCCTTCCAACCGACCTCATATACATATACATAGAAACACATACATACACATACATATACATACACATACACACACATACATCCACACACACACACACATCATCGTAAAATATTAAAATCTGATTATACGGACCTTAAAACGTGCTTAATCATTAAAATCTGAATATGCGATTTTTAGCATGAATCCAATACCTCTCTTAGTGAGAGGTAAAAATGGATTTTTAGTTGTCACTTCGATATCTACTTTGACAACTTATTGCAAGTAAACAATATTGTTACAGAATACTCAAATGAAATGAAATGTCAAATAAGTTACTGATTGTAAAAAATTCTATAAGATTTTTTTTGTTTAAATAAATAAATATATCATCACGGCATATTACCCATTTCTGGGTATGCCAATCTGCGTTGTACACAGATATCGGTAACAATTAAATACCGCACAGGCACTCAATGCTGGCGTGTAGATTGTATCATAGGGGTCAATTTTGTGCCATTAAAATTCGAAGTGTAATTTTTGGCGTCGGTCTGGATCGAACCTGGGCCCAAGATTTGCGACCAGACACTCAGGCACACGGCCACGAGACCCCATTTTTTTTGTTTAAGTGTAGTTTAAAATTTAAACCTAGATGTAATTGGACATTAGAGTCTTTAATTCGTGTAACAACTTTTGATTATCAGGAAAGTAATATGATAAGTGGATACTTCTTTTCATTTACTCAGTATCTACTACATTATTATGAATTACTAGTCAAGTTTGCACACGAGATATATTTCACCGATAAGAAGATTTGAACCCTGAAAATTTAGATTCGATTACAAGGTGCAGAGTTAAGCGTTTTAATGTGTACGACTACTGTATTTATAAAATTTAAATAATAGTGTTTAAAAAATGTTGTTGAGTTAGTGCAATAAAAAAGAATGTCATTATTAAGTGGGGGTGGACTGTTTATAGTTGTCAATTACTTAATCACTAGTCCACCACGCCCAATTTTACACCTATCGCCTTAGTATAAAAACCAGTATCTATTTCTGAAACTTCACATTCTACCATAGTCGCTTTTCGAAGTTAGTTCACCATGCAGCTGGTTATTGTCTTAGGTCTGTTCGTTGGAGTAGCATACTGCGGGGTGTTGGCCCCAGTGGCGCACGTTGCCGAGCCGTGGGCCCCAGCCCAGTATGAATACAACTACGGGGTACATGACCCACACACTGGGGATGTGCACGAACAGCAGGAGACCCGACATGGAGATGCCGTACAAGGCAGCTACAGTCTTGTGGAGCCCGACGGTTCCAGAAGGGTGGTGCACTACTCTGCCGATGATCACAATGGTTTCCAAGCGGTTGTGCAGAGGGAACCGGCTCAACATCCAGTGAGGGCTGTTGCGGCACCTGTGGTGTCTTATGCTGCCCCTAGTCTCTATCATCATTAAGAATACGCCTCCACCCTTGACCACTATTTATATGTACATGTATTTGTTAAGTTAATAAATATTTTTCTATTCATTCATTTTGTTTACATTCGTAAATCCTTTACTATTTAATATGAATAATGTGTGATTAATACTTTTTATATTTGTACTTATAAGCAGTAGATCGCTTACTGAAACTATAGATTTGTTCCAACATACTAGCAAATCAGTACGGAACTGACCGACGCATGCATAGTACTAAAGTGGCGTTCCAACATACAGTTGCGTATAAAAGTTTTGAGTCAAACAGATTTTTAATCCATATCATATATTGTAAAGGTGATACAAAATAATTTCATATTATAAACCAGAAACTATGTAAATAAAATGATGTGCAAAAAATTGCTCCAAAGATATACGTATTTCAAAACTACTAAAAAATCGGTTCAATCTTTTTACCTCTCGCTAAGAGATTTATTGAATAAGCACGATTTAAGGTCCATAGAATCCGATTTTAACATTTTTACAATGATGTCTGTCTGTGTGTGTGTGCGTGTGTGTGTGTGTGTGTGTGAGGTTGTTGGAGACACGATTTCTCAAATTCTATAAGACTAAAGACCTGTTTGACTACGGATTCCTCAATCTAACAGTAATGGGAAGAGTTGAATAGGTTCTGGTAACAATTGGACAACCGGAAGTGGTAGTTTCTAAAAAAAAATATTCTAAATATTATTTTTTGAAAATTTGTTACTACAAATATTAAAGATAATTAAATTCTCAATCTAACACACTTAATTTTTTTATTACATCTCGTATAGGTTTAGGAGATATAGTATATAATAATATAGAATAATCTGTTGTAATAAATCTCGTTGCCCGAAAAACATTTGCAATATTTAAATTTTTGTAATTGACATGTAAATGCAAAATGTCAGTGTCAGATTTTTCTGGGAGGTAAGAGTACAGTTAATATATATTATTGTATTATTAATTAATTATATATTTAAATTACAGATATGTTAATATTACATATATCCTTAAGAAATACCGTTAATACCGTCAATGAATTTGAAGAATTTTGAACATAATAGAATAGTAGGGTAAAATTTCTTATAGAACGAAAGAAGAGAAACAATTTCAATTATTTGTGTGTACTTATAGGGCGCGAGCAGACATGTGACTTTGTTGGCCTTGGCAAGCAGATGAGGATCCGTGTCAGAATGACGGCTAGTAGTTTTTACACAGATGTCACAATTGTCATATGTCATAATTTTTCATTCAAAATTTCAAAATGTTATGATGTTTATTTGTCATCCATTAGTATGGAATATACTTGTCGAGGAAAATAATCCACATGGATTTGGAAAATCATGATGTTTCGAATTAAAACATATATATTATACTTGACACCTATGTATATTACTAGGTCTCATTCTGACACGGGCCCCCATATCTACTTGCCAAGACCAACAAAGTCACATAACTGTAACTGCTCTCGCCCTATACTACATAAAATGAAAATGGCGAGAGGTATTGTGCTGGCCACAACAGATTTTTTTGTTCGTGATTTTGCACTCCATGTTTAATAGTTCCTTTTGATATAATTACTGCAGAACACCGACGTGTTGAGTGACAGGTGACAGGTGTCACAAATAAACAAATAATCAAGTAGTTGTGTATGTTTTTGTTAATAATATATAATTTAATGTCAAAATATATTTTTATGATGTTAATCAATCTCAATCTTTTCTATATGAATAAATGTTTATAAAAGTATAGTTTTATTCTACAGGTTATGGGCCCAGGCTCGCATGCAGGAGTACTATATTGGTAAACTTCTTAGTGATCAGCAATAGAATTTTTTGGAGTTGTCATTTCTAGAGTAAAATTTTAAAATGGCTAAAACTCGGGCTGATTTCAATTATAAAGCACAAGTGGAGCATTTAAAAGGGCAAGAGAATTGGGCGAGATGGAAAAGGCAAATTACGTTAGTCCTAAAACATCATAAGGTTCTAGAAGTAGTAAATGGAGAGCTTGTTTTGAGTGACAAAAATAAGGATACTTTTGATTCTAAAGATTCACTTGCGCAGTTAATTTTGATCAGTTTGCTGAACTCAACAAATGAGGAACTGACTTCGTCATGTGAATCAGCAAAAGACATTTGGGAAAAATTAGTATCAGTATATGAACAAAGCTCAAGTCAAAGATTGGATCGTTTGTTAGAAAAGTTCTTCTCGTCTGAGAAAATGGGACCAGAAGAGGATATAGTTACTCATATTGCTCGACTGCAGCATGATTTTAATACTTTAAATATTGAATTAAAGAATGTTGTAGGTTCTCAGTTACATGAGCTGATTTTGATGGGTCGCATTTTGTCTACTCTACCCACCGAATTTTTTGAATTCAAGAGTGTTTGGGAGAGCGTTCCTATTAAAGAAAGAACTTTGAATAATTTGACTGAAAGACTACGTCTTATAGAAATGAGACTTCCAGGGAAAAATGAAAGGAAAGATGAGTTTGCACTGATTGCCAAAAATAAGAATAAGGAACCTATTCAGAATAATAAATCTGATGAAACTAAAAGAAAGTTTGTTCCGAAATGTTTCAAATGTCACAAATTTGGTCACATTGCAAGAAATTGCTACAGTAATAAATCACAAAAGGGTCAAACGAAAGGTGATGCGTATGTTTGTGACAAGGTAAAAACGCTTGATGTCAAAGGTTATGATTGGGTGGCTGACACTGCTGCTACAGAACACATGACAAGCCATAAGGAATATTTTCATGAATATGAAAGTTTTAAGGTTCCAAAATATGTGCAAGTCGGTAGCGGTGACTATATTTCAGCATTTGGGCAGGGCATTATTATTGTTAAAATGAATGATGGCAATAAATGGAATATTAACCATCTTCAAAATGTTTGGTATGTTCCAGAAATCAGTCGAAATTTATTCTCTGTTAGTCGAGCGATGGATAAAGGATGTGAGTTTCACGCGAATCAACACAAGTGTACTATTTTAAGAGGACAAAAGATCTGTTTAATTGGTAGAAGGGTATGCAAAGGATTGTATGTTTTAGATATGAAAGTTCAAATTCCTTCCGAGGCAACTGAAGTGCCTGAGACTCACATTTCTGAGACACTCCAGTTATGGCATGAAAGATTATGTCATCAGAATAAGCGGTATGTGAGAAAGGTACTTAATAGGAATGGTATTAATATTGATTTGGATGATGAACTTTGCGAAGGATGCGTCTATGGGAAGCATCAACGAGAACCTTTCCATACCAGAACAGATCGTCCTTCTGAGTGTGGTCAGTGGATACATGCTGACGTTTGTGGACCATTTCAAGAAAAATCTATTGGAGGTTCCCGTTATTTTTTATGTCTCAAGGATGATTATTCCAAATTCAGAAGAGTTTTCTTTTTAAAACAAAAATCCGAAGTATCAAACTGCATAGAAACATTTATCATCGAAGCTAAAGCTTTGAAGCACACTGTTCGAGAGCTGTTTTGTGATGGTGGAGGTGAGTTTATAAATTATGAAATGAGCAAAGTTTTGCGTAAGTATGGTGTGTCCATGAGACAAACAGTTGCATATACTCCACAACAACATGGAGCTTCCGAACGAGAAAATAGAACCATTGTAGAGGCAGCTAGGTCCATGATACATGCAAAGGAACTGCCAATTAAGTTATGGGCTGAAGCAATTAGCACAGTGGTGTTCGTCATGAATAAGACTGCACCGAGTTCCGAAGAAGAAAAAACCCCTATTGAATTATGGACAAACTGCGAGAAACCAAAAATCCACTACTTTAGAGTATTTGGAAGCAAAAGTTTTGCTCATGTTCCAAAGCCTACAAGAAAGAAGATGGACAAGAAAAGTAAACCTTGTTACTTTGTAGGATACAATGGGCACAATGATTATCGTTTATGGGATGAAATGAACAATAAAATAATTCTGTCCCGTGATGTGATTTTCAAAAAAAGAAGTGGCTATGCAAAAATTGAAGTTAGAGAATGAGACTTCAAAACAAGATGATAAATCAAAAGATGATATTTTAAAGGAAGATACTATTTCAAAAGAGGATGACGAATCAAAAGAGAAATTATTATTTATTATTTTTTATTATTTTATTTATTTGATACAAAGTTATTACAACTTATACAAAGACGGTTGGTAACAATTCAAGTAACCACATTTTTACAAATACGTACTTGAGAATGATTTTACATATTGTGCCAAGAATAAAAGTTTAAAAAATAAATAAGATCAGCTTATATAATCAAAATTACGCAAGAGTAACATCATAACACAATCTTATATTACATATTATTTGCATAAATTAATAATAAGAAAATTTTATAGACTAATTGTCGACAGTATACCCAGTTAAGAAACAGAATTATATTAAAAGAATAAAGTAACAAAACCATCATAACATAGCTTTGAGATAAACAATGAATATAAAAATTACTAGCTCAGAATTAGCGAAATGAATAAATTAAACAGTTATGAAGATCGATCATTCGTTCATAGCGAAGCTTCTTAATGATAAACATTTAATTACGTAAAGTACTACATTGTTTATTTTCTCAGCGGTTAAGCTTTGTAGCAATGTGCTGAAGTCAACATTGCTATTATTCTTTAAATAAGAAGCTAAATAAAAATCTCTATAAGGTTTATAGATTGGGCATTCAATAAAAAGGTGTTGAAGATTTTCTGCTTTATTTAGATTACAAATGGTGCATAACGATGAAGAATCCCAGTAATGCCTAGTGTTATTGACATAGAGAGAAACAAACCGTTTACTTGCAAACCTGAGACTGGCAATAATTCTTTGCTTCATCATGTTTATTTTGTTTGTTAAATAAGGTTCGATGTCAAAGTTTGTTTTAATTATTTTATAATGTAAGTTGTAAGTACCAGTATGGAGTGAATTTATATCTGATTCGAGCAGCTTTCCTTTTAGAATTATTATTGCTTTATTAATATCTTGTTTGGTAAAAGAATCGTTAATAATTAAATGTGAAATATCATACTTATGCAATAAGCCTTTTAAAATGGAGTACCAATTAAAATCTGTTTTATTAAATTCAGAATTATCTAGAGATTTAAGTCTGGCAAGAATTATTTTAGGGTATCTTTGAACGTCCATTTGATTAATTTTGTATAGCCAATGTAGCGCCCTTTTTAGAATTTGAATGAGCACCGGGGATGTGTCGGTTTCCAATCGTAGCATGTAGTTTGGCGTAGTTACAGGGCATCTGAGTATTGACTTTATGGCTTTAATTTGATATGCTTCTAATTTTTCCCAGTATTTAAAAGACCAAATTTCGGAACCGTACAGCAAAGTAGCTTTTACTATAGAGTCCATTAGTAACTTTTTTTCCTTCCATCCCTGTGATTTTCCCCTGATTAAAATATTATTAATCCTGCCCGATGCTAACATGGCTTTCTTTACAGCTTCTACCGATTGTTCTGCAAATTTTCCTGAGGCGGAGAACGTAACCCCTAAGTAATTAAATTTATTCACCCTTTCAATATTGTGGGTTTTGTATTTAAAGATATATAAGTTCCGAAGAAGAAAAAACCCCTATTGAATTATGGACAAACTGCGAGAAACCAAAAATCCACTACTTTAGAATATTTGGAAGCAAAAGTTTTGCTCATGTTCCAAAGCCTACAAGAAAGAAGATGGACAAGAAAAGTAAACCTTTTTACTTTGTAGGATACAATGGGCACAATGATTATCGTTTATGGGATGAAATGAACAATAAAATAATTCTGTCCCGTGATGTGATTTTCAAAAAAAGAAGTGGCTATGCAAAAATTGAAGTTAAAGAATGAGACTTCAAAACAAGATGATAAATCAAAAGATGATATTTTAAAGGAAGATACTATTTCAAAAGAGGATGACGAATCAAAAGAGAAATCTGATTTTATAGTACAAGTTCCTGGTTTTGAAGAGAGTATGAAAGAAAACCATGAGGAAGATAATAACCATAAAGAAGGTAATGTAAGAAGGAGTCAACGCATTAAACAATTGTCTTCTAATTTAAATAATTATGTATTAATGGCTGACGGTTGTATTTCACTAAATGAAGCTTTAAAGTCAGATGAGGTACATTTATGGCGAAATGCAATGCGTAGTGAACTTGATTCGCTAGCCGAGAATAATACGTGGACTTTAGTGGACCCTCCTGAAAATAAGAAAATAATAACAAACCGATGGATTTTAAGAATTAAACGAAAGCCTAATGGAGATGTTGACCGTTATAAAGCTCGTCTGGTGGCGAGAGGATTTACACAAGAAAAAGGTATAGACTTTGAACAAACCTTCAGTCCAGTTGCGAGGTTTGATACTGTGCGTGCTCTTTTAATTGTGGCTGCTGCTGAATCTTATCACTTAGCACAGTTTGATGTTCAAACAGCATTCCTTTACGGCGAACTTAGTGAAGAAGTGTATATGTATCAGCCTGAAGGATGTGATGATGGAACTGGACGTGTTTGTAAATTGAATAAAAGTCTGTATGGACTTAAACAATCTCCACGTTGCTGGAATCAAAGATTTGTCAAATTTATGAGTCGGTTGGGTTTGAAGGTAAGTCAAGCTGACCCTTGCTTATTTATTAAAGATTGTAATAGTCGAAAACTAATGGTGGCTGTTTATGTTGATGATGGCATTGTTGCTGGCGATGAGAGCGAAGTTGAAGCTTTTTTAAGAAAATTAAATTCAGAATTTAAAATTACTATTGGCACTTTAGAAAGTTTTCTTGGGATGCAGATCAAGAAATGTAAGAATGGAATTTTTCTACACCAGGAGTCTTACATTAACAGTATTTTGGCAAAATTTAATATGAACTATGCTAATTCTGTGTCTACACCTACTGAAAAGAAGAATATAGTAGAAGAAGATTCAATGCTTGATAAAAGTGTGCCATTCAGAGAAGCTGTAGGAAGTTTGTTGTTTTTAGCTATGGAAACCCGTCCCGATTTGTCTTATGGAGTAAGCGTTGCTTCAGAAGTACTGGATTGTCCAAAACGATCAGACTGGATTGCAATAAAACGAATTATGAAGTATTTTAACTGGTACTCGTAATTATGGATTATTTTATCAGAGAAATGTTAAGTTGGAATTAAAATGTTTTTGCGATTCTGACTTTGCCAATGACGAAAAGATGAGGCGATCGAGAACTGGTGTTGTGACTTCATTAGGAGGAGGAATGATAACCTGGTTTAGTCGCAAACAGCTCACAACAGCTTTGAGTACGACAGAAGCCGAATATATAGCAGCGAGTGAAGCCGCAAAAGAAATAGTTTTAAATCGACTTTTGTGTGAGATTACTAATATTTCTTGTGTTCCAAAGCTATTTATCGACAATGCGAGCACGATTCGTCTAATCAAGAATCCAGAGTTTCACAGAAAAACGAAGCATATAGAAGTCAGATACCACTACGTGAGAGAGAAATATTATGACGGGATCTTCTCTCTAGAACATGTATGCAGTGCAGAGCAACTGGCAGACATTTTCACAAAATGTTTGACTGCTGGACCATTTCAGAAAAACAGACAGTCTCTTGGAGTTATTTGTTTAAGGGGGAGTGTTGAGTGACAGGTGACAGGTGTCACAAATAAACAAATAATCAAGTAGTTGTGTATGTTTTTGTTAATAATATATAATTTAATGTCAAAATATATTTTTATGATGTTAATCAATCTCAATCTTTTCTATATGAATAAATGTTTATAAAAGTATAGTTTTATTCTACACGACGAGGCATTGGTTTAATTAAATTTGTAATACTGTCTTGTGGTATATTTTATTATTCATTTTCTAAATCGTTCATAATTCAGGCTTATTTTTCTTTTCCGCCGCGTATTTTTAACTTCTTCCATAAATGTTTTATTGGCTTTAAATCCGGAGATTTTGGTGGTTCGACAAGAATTCGGACTTTTGTTGACTTAAAAATTATTTTACTACTTTCAAAATACGTTTAGGATCGTTGTCCTGTCACAAAAACCTATCTTCGTAGCATATTTTTCTGGCATAAGGAAGTATATCCATAGCACTCTATCTCGAGTAATGTATCGACACCGTCATGTGAACATGCACAATATAAAATCAAATTATTTCTTCTGCCATGCCTTACTACGTATTTGGTATATAGAATTGTATCTTGCACTTGTTGGTTGCCAAAAATACTTCGTACTATCATTTGCAAACAAATAGCACTTTTAACTACTCGATTACATTCCAATGCATGTTGATATGGTTTGCAATAGTCTCGTTTTTTATTTCATTTACTAAAGGTTTTTTTAACACTGATATGTCCAATATATCCTACTTCTTTAAGACAGAGTACTTGGGCTGACTTTGGCAAGGTTTCCTATACGAATTTCTTCCGAAATATCCGAAGTAGTTTTCTTGGATCTGTTATAGATTTTAGGTATCTAATGAGATTGTCAACTTATATTTGATTATAATTCCATTTTCTCTGCTTTTATCGACCATTAGCAAGCCAGTCTTTTAACGAGAAACCTTATCGTGTCGAGAAAGGTTTATTACGAATTCTCGTAACTGAAAGTGGATGTATTTCACAATTACGTTAGACAATAACTTAAATTAATATTAAATTGAAAATTTGATGACAAATATAAAATATCTGATGTGGCCAGCACATGACCTCCCGTCAATTTAATATTTAAAATAGCAATGAGCTTTAAGTAAAGTATCACTTTCGGTCGATCGTTTGTGAGCAAAATTTAATTTATTGTTTCAATAAATAGAAAAGTCTAAAATGTTGTTTCAAATTATATATGAGTTTTAAATACCAAATTTGAGAAGTTTTGGATCAGATTTTAATTTATTTTTTCAAGAAAATCTGTTTAGAGCTAACAGTAAAGTAGCACTTCAATTTTAGAAAAAATCTAATATGTCGTTCACATTAATACCAAATTTGAAAAGTTTTGGATTATATCAATATATTTTTCACAAAAATCTGTTCAGAGCTTAAAAGTAAAGTATCACTTCTGGTTTATCAAATTTTAGTTAAAAACTAATATGTTGTTCTCCTTGTTATTCAAGTCTTAAATACTAAAATTGAAAAGTTTTGGATTATATTTTAATATAGTTCTCCATTAAAAACTGTTATGGGCTTCAAGTAAAATATCTCTTCCGGTTGTCCAATATTACCCAAAATTTAATCAACTTTATATGAATGCAGAAAGCTTAAATACGGAAAACAGAAATTTTTGGAAGTTTGATATGAGTTATCGTGGAAGAAAAAAATCGCCACACACACACACATCATTGTAAAAATAGTAAAAACGTGTTGTGGGGACCCTAATGCTTATTTACTGAAAACTCACTATCGAATTTTTGGACCGAAAATATTACCTCCCTTATCTACTGTATGGCGGGAGGTGAAAACTACATATATTTACATTATCGTCCATGTTTCGATTGTCACTGGCACGATTTTTCTGTCTGTCATTCAACATTTCTTTCATTTCCATATGAACGCGCTTGGTTTCTACCGGACATGGGTCATAAATTCAAACAATCAAATCAATTGAATAACATTCATGTACTAATCAAGTAATAATTTTGTTATTGATAAAAGTAAGAAATTGATTACAATAATGAAATTGATTACAACAATATTTCAGTATTACAGTAGACATATTATATTTTATAGGATATCTACCTATGAAAAATATTTTTTTCCTATTTATTCTGCTATTATTTGCACCCACACACACATCATTGTAAAATTAGTAAAAACGTGTTGTGGGGACTAATTCGTGCTTATTCACTGAAAACTCACTATCGAATTTTTGGAACGAAAACATTACCACCCTTACCTATGGTATGGCGGGAGATATTTTTTAACACGGTTAATTACGTTTATGCTGTAAAAAACAATGAAAATAAATTTGAAAATATGTCAACTAAACTAATTATTCGTAACAGTAGTGTAATATGTAAAAGTTTTACAAAAAAATATAAGTTTGGCTCAATACTTTTGCACTTTTGATTGCCAGTCGGACGTTCCAAGAATCTTCGAACTGATATCAAATCAATTTGGAACTATTCCGATGTTATGTACTAGTAATTTATGCAAAATAGTAACGTTTTCAATGGTTTACATCTTTATATAGTAGGAAAATACAATCAAACGTGTTTAGGAAAAAGTTTTCATTCATAATTTGATGCTAGAAAATTGAAATTCTTTACATATCTAGAAACGTCCTTGAAAACTGTGACGTGATTTCGGTATGCTTTTGTGTGATTTTTTCATTTCAGATTGAATATATGTCATTAGAAACACAGATGGCGCTAGTAGTTACTATGCGCGTGTATTTTTTATTTGTATTTTATTCACTTTGTGTTACTTGGTCCTCTGATATTTGTTTATTTACCTACGTTTTCTTGTTGAACAATTGTAAACAGGCAAATAATAGTTGTCTATGAACACGTGTGTTCAAGCGCTGAAGTTCGCTGCAGATGTCAATACTGGATGCTAGCTATAAGCGCGCTATGATGGAAAATTTGAATTTCGTTGAATTTTTTAAAAATTCATATTTCACTTCATTTATGTATTTTCTTACTCAAAATTATATACTCATAGCTATGTATGTATGTTTGTATGGTATATATATACAGAGTGCCCACTATGTATGGAATATAGTATATATCTCGGTAAATAACGACAGTATACAAAAATTTTCTATATAAAAGTTGTTTAACATTTTATTTCCCATAATAAGGTAGCATTCAGTTGTTTTTATTTCAGAAAACAAATGAGTAACGAAAAACAATTGAATTTTTTTAAATAGCAATGTACCCTTTCATTAGGCTTATTTGATAGAGATTTTCTCTTTTCGACGACGTAACATGTTAGTACCTTTATACAAGATTTTTTTTCAAAAAAAATTAAAAACTCTATTAAGTAATTACATCAATAACATTAATCTAGATATCCGAGATCTCTTGCATTTGTCCTAACAATTGATTGTAGGCCAGTAAATGTGACAGAATCTTGTGTATATCAATAAGTTGGTAGATCGCAAATTAAAAATGGTTCATTTAACAGAATCTGAACGCATAGAGAGATCTCGGATATCTAGATTAATGTTATTGATGTAATTAATTAATAAAGAGTTTTTATTTTTTTTTTGAAAATTTTTCTTGTATAAGGGTACTAACATGTTACGACATCGAAAAGAGAAAAAAAATCTCTATCAAATGAACCTAATGAAAGGGTACATTGCTATTAAAAAAAATTCAATTGTTTTTCGTTACTCATTTGTTTTCTGAAATAAAAATAGCTGAATGCTGCCTTATTATGGGAAATAAAATGTTAAACAACTTTTATATGGATTTTTTTTTGTATACTGTCGTTATTTATCGAGATATATACTATATTCCATACATAGTGGGCACCCTGTATATATATATATATATATATATATATATATATATATATATATATATATATATATATATATATACAGTGTGTTAATTAAACACCTGGCCATAGGTGTTTAACATGGGAAATCAGTTTTTCCTTGCGCAAAAGTTCCCAAATTATTTTAGAGAAAAATACTTCAAATAAATGTTGTAGAGAATTATATTCTGCGTTAGTAACAAGATTTTATTTTTGACATTTAATAACCGAGAAAATCAATTTTAAAGCTTTTTGAAGATTGCTGATTTATAGCGATAGCCATGCAACTCAAACATAATTTGTCCGCCATTTTATAATCTGAAGCTGTTCTTCATGAGAAAACTGTTTCATACTTTCAAAGAAATATGTTATTGAACGAAAATCACAAAACACAAACTTTTTTTGACAGTTAAGATGGCATACAATTGTTCGTAATTTTGTTTGAGTTCCATGGCTACCGCTATAAATCAGCTATCTCCAGAAAAAATTAAAATTGATTTTCTCGGTTATGAAATGTTAAAAATAAAATCTTATTACTAATTTGGGTGCAGAAATTAATTCTCTATAATATGTATTTGAAGTATTGTAACGTAACCCCCGCGGCCGCCGCCGCCGCGCTACTACGCGTCACAGAGTCACACGTTCGAACTTGTTAGGATAAGGTCGCAGTGAGGTTATCTATTGTTCACGCTGTTTACCTCTAGAAGTTGTCTAGTAGGTCCTAGTAGAGTCTAGAAATAATCTAGCCAGGTATATATAACCCACCGCCATAGCCAGTGGACACTGGGTAATATACAAGCAACGAGTGCAGAAGTCTGATATAAATAAGTGTAGTGAATAGTTAGTGATATAAAGAACAGTCGACAAGTGAACATAAATAAACATAAATTAGTGACATAAAGAGTAGTGTTAATTGTTTAACTAAATAATCTTAGTGTTTAATTGTCTTATAATAATCTTAGTCTTTAACGTATTCTTTTAGTTAATAATATTTGTCTATGTTTTACACTTCGCCCATATAAATAAAAACGTTACAATTGGTGTCAGGTGTGGGGTTGTTCATAACTGTGAAGTGTAAATAAATAAAAATAAATAAAATGGCGACTAAACAAATAAAATTAAGTGAAATAAAAGTAAGTGATCTCAAGAGAGAACTAGAAGAACGGGATGTTGAAACAACAGGAAGGAAGTCAACACTTCAAGAAAGACTGCGGCAAGCATTAACCGATGCTGGTGAAAATCCTGAAGATTACCTATTCGAAATTCCGGACGATATATCCGACCTTGCTAAACAGTTAAAAGAATTAACAGAAAGTTCTAGAACCTTAAAAGAAGAATTAAAACAGGAAATGGCAGAAAGTTCTAGAAAAGCCGAAGAAAAATCTAGAACATTAGAAAATAAATTAGAAGAAAATTCCAGAACATTAAAAGACGAATTGACAGAAACATTAGAACAAAAATTGGAGGAGAGTTCTAGAAAATCAGAGGAAAATTCCAAAATATTAAAAGAAGAATTAATGGAACATTCTAGAAATTTAGAACAAAAATTAGAAGAGAATTCTAGAAAAACTGAAGAAGACCTGAAGAATTTAGAAGAAAAGTATGACAGGAAGATAGAAGAATTACGAGAAAAATTCACTAAAAGTACATCGTCGTCAATCTCGAATTCTGGTGTGGCTGAGCCAAGTCTAATAGAAGGAAGAAAAGTAGTAAAAGCTGATACTACTTCAAAAATGCACATAAAAACACCGGAATTTGATGGGAAGTCTTCGTGGCCGAATTATTTAAAACAATTTGAAGCGGCTGCCAAAGCAAATAACTGGACGACCATGGAGAAAGCTACAGCGTTGACTGTCTCGTTACGTGGAGAAGCTATCGGCATCCTACAAACGCTGAAGGAAGAGGAACAAGAAGACTACGACCAACTAGTCAAACGATTGGATATGCGGTATGGAAATGCGCATCTGGAGCAGGTGTACCAGACGCAACTGAGGAACCGGTATCAAAGTTCAAAAGAAAGCCTTCAAGAATTTGAAGTTGACGTAGCTCGTTTAGTTCATCTTGCACATCCTACAGCTCCTGACAGCGTTTTGGAGTGCCTGGCCACTCAATCATTCATTTACGGGGTTCGAGACAGCGAAACTCAACAAGCACTGCGATTGGCCCGTCCTAAAACTTTAATTGATGCACTCTCATATGCATTGGAGCATGAAGCTGCCAAACAAGCTTCGCGTAACCAATCGCGAGTGCGGAGTATGGATGCTGAGAGAAAAGAAAACACTGAAGATCTAGAAGAGACAGTGCGACGAATTGCAAGTGAAGTGTTTACCGGAAGAAAGAAACTCTCAAAAGAAGACGGAATCGACAAAGGAAGAAAAGGAGTCGGAAAACTAAATCGGGTTGATGCGAAGAGGCCACTGTCGACCCGTAATCTAGTAGCTCCACAATGCATCAGTTATGTCGCATCTCTTCATCATAAAGCCAATAGCATCTATGTGGATGGCTCTATTAATGGAAGGCCAATGTAAATGCTACTGGATACGGGTGCGACAAAAACTATAATTAGACCCGACTTCATAAGGAAAACTGGAAAGACGCATCTTCAACCAACTAAGTGGCGGTTACGCACAGCAACGGGAGAACAAGCTACCGCATTAGGAGAAGTAGATGTCACCATCTCTATTGGAAACACCTCCTTTAAACATCGTGCGCTGGTAGCTGAAGTTGAAGATGAATTAATACTCGGAATGGACGCAATGACAAAGCATGGTTTTAAACTTGACCTGAAGAAGGGCGTGATGATGGTCAATGAAGAAGAACTCGTATTAAATCCACGAGATGACAAAGCTATGGGCGTACTAATGGCCGAGGACGTTACCCTCCCAGAACGAAGTGAAACTATCCTGGAAGCGCATTTAGATGGTAGTTTCTGTGAGGGAAGTATCGTTATGCTGGAGCCCAAGAATGATGATGCCAAAACCGGCACTGGAGTTGTTGTCGGAAAATCACTGGTCAAAGCCAGCCAGGTAATACCAGTTCGGATAATGAACGTAAATTTTTATCCTGTTGTTCTGAAGAGAGGAACAATTGTAGGAGAATGCATGGCAGTATCCTCGATTATCCGAACTGTAAAGGCCAAAGGGAACACATCTCAGAAAGTTCCGGACACGTTAATCAATCAATTGACAACATCATTTGAAGAATTGACCGCCGACCAGAGAACAAAGGCAAAGAATCTAATTGGAAATTTTAAAGATGTGTTCCAATTTGATGAGAAAACCAAAGGGAGAACTAATGTAGTTCACCATAAAATAGACACCGGAGACGCAAGACCCATCCGTCAACCAGCAAGAAGACTACCACTGGCGAAGCGTGAGGAAGCAGAAAGAATAATCGAGGACATGAAGATGGAAGGTGTGATTGAACCTTCAAGCAGTCCATGGGCTTCACCAGTGGTGTTAGTGAAGAAGAAGGATGGCTCTACACGATTTTACGTCGATTATCGTCAACTTAACAACGTGACGAAGAAGGATAGCTACCCGCTACCTCGAATAGACGACACATTAGACACTTTGGCTGGCTCAAAAATGTTCTCCACTTTGGATCTAAAGAGCGGCTACTGGCAAGTGGATTTGGATCCAAAAGACAAGGAGAAGACAGCCTTCACCATTGGTACAGGACTCTGGAAATTTACCGTAATGCCGTTTGGGCTCTGCAATGCTCCTGCAATGTTTGAACGACTCATGGAAACGGTATTGGCTGGGCTATCTTGGAAAACCTGTTTAGTGTACCTCGACGATATTATTGTGGTAGGTAAGACATTCGAGGACCACATGAAGAATTTGGAAGAGGTTTTCCAGAGATTGAGGAAGGCTAACCTGAAACTTAGCCCGAAGAAGTGTCACCTGTTTCAAAGAGAAGTTCATTACATTGGACACGTGGTTTCCGGTAAGGGTATTGCAGTTGACCAGGAGAAGATAAAGGCTGTGAGAGACTGGCCAGCACCTAGGGACAAACACGAACTCAGAAGTTTCCTTGGTTTGTGTACCTATTATCGACGATATGTACCTGGATTTGCCAACATAGCAAAGCCACTGACAAGGCTTACTGAAGAAGGAAGAAGATTTATCTGGGAAATGGACTGTACAGTTGCATTTAAAGAACTAAAACATGCTTTGACAAGCGCACCCGTCTTGAGTTATCCTTTATCTGAAGGAGAATTCATTCTAGATACAGATGCCAGCAACGTCGGAATTGGTGGCGTTCTTTCCCAGATACAAGATGGGCATGAGAAGGTTATTGCCTACTTTAGTAAGACCTTGTCAAAACCAGAAAGGAATTACTGTGTGACCAGAAAAGAACTCTTGGCAGTCGTGAAATCCGTGGAACATTTCTACAAATATTTGTACGGAAGAAATTTTTTGATTAGAACTGACCATGCTGCATTAAAATGGCTGCTACAATTCAAGAATCCTGAAGGTCAGGTGGCTAGATGGATAGAAAGACTACAGGAATACGATTTCAAAATCGAACACAGGATAGGTACCAGCCATCGTAATGCCGATGCATTGTCCAGAAGGCCTTGCCAAGATGACTGCAAATATTGTAGTCGACTTGAAGAGAAACAGTTTACCGTCGCCAGGACAACAGTAGTCGATGATAGTTGGCAGCCCGATGGACTACGCAAGGACCAAGAAAATGACCCGACTTTGTAAATCTTATTAAAATGGAAAGCAGAAGAATGCAAACCAATATGGGAAGACGTTGCACCACACTCACAGAGTGTAAAAGCGTACTGGGGGCAATGGGACTCCATGGTGATTGAGGATGGCCTGTTGAAGCGGGTGGTAGAGAATGCCGATGGAACTGAGAAGAAAGGTCAGTTGGTCATTCCTAAGAGTAGAATACCAGACGTGTGAAAGAGATCCATGACGGGTCTGGAGGCCATTTTGGAGTCACCAAAACCCTAGAAAGATTGCGCCAGCGGTTTTACTGGGTTAACTTCACTGAAGATGCTAAAGATTGGTGCAAGAAATGTGTGGTTTGCGCTGGAAGTAACGGCCCTCATAGACGACGAAAAGCTCCAATGCGTCAATACAACGTTGGCAGTCCATTTGAGCGCATTGCGATTGATGTGGCCGGACCATTCCCAGAAAGTAACGACGGAAATAAATATATCGTGGTTGTGATGGACTACTTCACCAAGTGGGTTGAAGCTTATCCATTACCCAATCAAGAAGCCACCACGGTCGCTGAAACCTTAGTTAAAGAATGTATATGCCGATTCGGGGTACCACGTGAACTTCACTCCGACCAGGGAAGAAATTTCGAGTCTGCCGTTTTCCAAAATATCTGTAAGATATTAAGAATTAATAAAACAAGGACAACTGCATTACATCCGCAGTCCGATGGCATGGTTGAACGAATGAACAGAACGATCAACCGATATTTGTCGAAGGTAGTCTCCAACCACCAAAGAGACTGGGACCGACATCTTCATCTGTTCCTGATGGCTTATCGTTCATCCGTGCATGAAACGACAGGGCAAACTCCTGCGAACATCTTATTCGGACGTGAGTTGCGTTTACCATGCGACTTGGTGTTCGGCAGCAAACCTGGGGAAGACCTGGCCGGAGAAGACTACGTTACGGGCTTACGGAGAAGAATGGATGACATTCATGAACAAGTCCGTACGAACATTCAAACTGCCAGCGACCGAATGAAGGACAGGTATGACATCCATGCCGAAAAAGGTGGATATCAACCTGGGGATTTAGTGTGGCTTTACAACCCACAAAGGCGCCGCGGGTTATCACCAAAGCTGCAAAAGAATTGGGAGGGCCCCTATGAAATAGTCAAAAGAATAAACGATGTGATATATAGAATTAAGAAACGACCTACTGGGAAGCCGAGAGTGGTACACTTTAATCGGCTAGCCCCTTTTGCCGGAGACAACCACGAAGATCATAATGGAGCAACAGTTCGTCGGATCATAGTTCAAGAACCGACTTTTGAAGATTTCATGGAGAACTATTCCTTTGGGCGCAAGGCGCGGTACGGCGTGACAAGAGAAGAACATCGAGATCTGTTCACCGTGTCTTCAGATTATTCTCTCGGCCACTGTGTATCAGAAGACTTAAAGATGTCCCGCGGCATAGCTTCAGTCTTTAAGGCAAAATATGGACGACTACAAGAACTGGCCAACCAACGTCCATCTGTTGGGAAAACGCTACGCCTGAGAGATAGCAATTCAGACCATCAGCGGTACATCTACTACCTT
Organism: Harpalus rufipes; assembly: GCA_951394225.1. NCBI lineage: Eukaryota > Metazoa > Arthropoda > Insecta > Coleoptera > Carabidae > Harpalus > Harpalus rufipes. Next base: position 23,325,519 of record OX596281.1, on the reverse strand, counting down.
GTTTCAAAACCACGCGCGTACAAGAAGCCGTCGTATCAAAGCCTATGGAACTCGCTGTGCGATTTGAGGGATCATCTATTGGAGAATGACATTTTGAAGCTAGCAGTACCGAAGTTAGGTTGTGGTCTAGACGGTTTGGACTGGAGGATTGTAAAGAACATGTTAGAGATCCTCTTCCGTTTCACCGGCATTGAAATTCTCGTCTGCAGCTTTAACCCTAACGGACAGAAAGAAGAAGTCGAGCGGATCATCGACTGTCACTTCTTTAAGAATTCGAAATGCACCAAGGGTAGTACATGCAGATTTCGTCATCACGGACTGTTCCGGGACGAAACAGTCTTAAGGGGGGGGGGGCAGTGTAACGTAACCCCCGCGGCCGCCGCCGCCGCGCTACTACGCGTCACAGAGTCACACGTTCGAACTTGTTAGGATAAGGTCGCAGTGAGGTTATCTATTGTTCACGCTGTTTACCTCTAGAAGTTGTCTAGTAGGTCCTAGTAGAGTCTAGAAATAATCTAGCCAGGTATATATAACCCACCGCCACAGCCAGTGGACACTGGGTAATATACAAGCAACGAGTGCAGAAGTCTGATATAAATAAGTGTAGTGAATAGTTAGTGATATAAAGAACAGTCGACAAGTGAACATAAATAAACATAAATTAGTGACATAAAGAATAGTGTTAATTGTTTAAATAAATAATCTTAGTGTTTAATTGTCTTATAATAATCTTAGTCTTTAAATTAGTGTTAATATTTGTTCATCATAGTGTTAGTTACTTTTATAATCTTTTAATTATATTTCTAATATTTATTTACCGTTTAATAAACGTATTCTTTTAGTTAATAATATTTGTCTATGTTTTACACTTCACCCATATAAATAAAAACGTTACAGTATTTTTGTTTAAAATAGTTTGGGAACTTTTGCGCAAGGAAAAACTGATTTCGCATGTTAAACGTCTATGACCAGGTTTTTAATTAACACACTGTATATATATATATATATATATATATATATATATATATATATATATATATATATATATATATACAGGGTGTTAAATATTTATAATAAAAGAGATATGAATTTTTTTAATATTTATAAAGGGGAGGTAAATTAATGTTGAAAAAAGTTGTAGTAACCTGTGCAATGACAAATTTCTCTCTTTTGTTTTTTAATTTGTTTATCTGTCAGTTGCAGTTTGTTACTATTTAATTGTGCACCGTCAGTTTCTAATTGATTATTGTTATTAATTGTGTAAAAGGTGAACAATGTACCATCGGTATTCTAATACGGAATTAGTTGACATGATGCTCATTTATGGGGAAGTGCATCAAAATTCAGCTGCAGCAAGTCGTCTTTACAGAGAGCGATTTCCAAATAGGCAATGACCTGTTCACTAATTTAGTAATACGTGCGCGAGATAATGGTGATCTGCGAAATAATCAAGGGCGTGATGGAGGTCCTGGTCGGTTCCGACGAATTTTAGATGCGGATGTACAAATTTTAAACCTCGTTGACGAAAATCCTTCAACCAGTACACGGCAAATTGTTCGGTAAATAGGTGTCTCAAATCGCATTGTATGGCGAACACTACGCGATTATCAACTACATCCGTTTCATGTACAGCGAATACAAGCTTTACAACCTCAAGATCACCCTCAGCGCATACGGTTCTGTAGATGGTTTTTGCGCAAAAATGACGAAGTCCATAATTATTCGTTGAGTGTGTTGGCGACTGACAAAGCTACGTTTGCTCATAACGGCATCACAGATAAACCTAAGTAGGTTTATCTGTGACGGCATAAACAATTGCCACAATACGCATATCTGGAGTTTCGAAAATCCGCATGTTGTTCGTCGTGATCATTTTCAATACAGATTTTCTGTGAACGTATGGGCCGGATTGGTGAATTCACAGTTGATTGGCCCCTTTGTGTTGCCAGAACGACTAAATGCTGATAATTATTTATTTTTCTTGCAAAATAATTTGCCAGAACTTTTAGACGATGTTCCTTTAAATGCGCGTCAAGAAATGTAGTTTCTCCACGACGGTGCAACGGCGAATTTCAGTCGTCTAATACATCATCACTTAAACCATGCATTTGGAAATAAGTGGATTGGTCGGTGCGGTCCTGTTTCTTGGGCTCCGCGGTCACCTAACTTAACACCATTGGACTTTTATTTGTATCTAGAAAATTTAACTAAATTAACTTAGATCATTTAATTACTCATATTAGTATACTGAAAAATGAGGAATTAGTTTAGTTAATTTTACTAAAATTTAGTTAATATACCTAATTTTTTTCTGTAATGTTCTCTGTTACTATTTGTTATCTTGTGTTCTATAAATTGTTTGTTTTGTGTTTCTTTCATATTGTGTATTTTTCTATCAACATATTTAAAGGTGTTGAAGTTGGAATTTTTATGATGTCATGGTAAAAAAATATTTTCATGTTAAAATTTCCTTAAAATTCTGGTGGTATGTTTCTTGACTGATAACTGTCAGTCAACTTATACCGATACCGATATCACAGTAGGCACTGTATGTTCATAAGCAAGTAATATACATGCGTAATGCTATTCTATGTAGTATTATGGAACTAATAAAGTTAGTATATTAACAAAACCTAAACTTTATTAATTTTCCTTGTATCATTTTGTATTGTAAACTTCCTGTTATTTAATTATTAGGTACAAAATATTTTCCAGTTCACAACCCACACTATAATGATACATTATAAGATTGTAATGACATATATCAACTGTGTGTTAATTTGAAAATTGCACATTCTTTCGTAACACTGACCGCGATTAATTTCACATGAACTTGAAATGAAAGTAAAACTGGAATGTTACACTTATATACATTCGTTTCGTCACGCTAAAAACTGTCGCTTATATTTAACACTGACTTTACATAATTACACGTATCAAATAGATCAACTTTAATCTTACCTATCTATTATTAGACAGTGTAAAGTAAATTGTTGTTGATTTTAAATGAGCGATATAGTTTTTACCTTCCGTCACCTTTAGGTAAGGAAGGTATTGTCTTTGGTCAAAAAATTCAATGATGAGTTTTTACTGAATAAGCACGTTTTAGGGTCCATATAATACGATTTTACCATTTTTACGATGATGTCTGTATGTATGTGTGTCTGTGTGTCTGTGTGTGTGTAACAAAATTTCCGGATTCCATAACTTCAATACCACGATTCCAAAAATTATAATTTTCTCGTATTCCTCAAGTTTACATCCAGAAGAACATCTGATTAGATTTTGGTTATAATTGGTCAACCGGAAGTAGTCTCATTTGAAGATTTAACAGTTAAATTTGATTTATTGACATTTAACGTTATTATAACTTAAAGAATATATTATTCTCTATACGATTTGATTACAATTTATACTTCATATTCAATACATACAGAGTTAAAGAATTTTAAAGAAATTAAATTTTATAATTCAGCCAGCTATGCCAAACTTGGGAACTAGCATCAAATTCATATAATTCAAATTGACAGATGTCAGTATAAATAAAAAGTAAATTAATGTAGCAGATATGAGGATGTTGAAGTAGATATTGGGGAATAGACGGAAAAATATGGTAAGAAAATAACTCTAGTATTACAAGTTTTTAGAAAGATACAAGAAAGACGATTACATTGGTTTGAACATGTCATGAGGAGAAAGGAAGAATTATATTGGAACAAGAATGAATAGTTTAATAATAGGACGTTAAAGGAACAGAGGAAGACCAAAGATAAGATGGAAGGACTGTATTGCGGAAGATTTGAGAGAAAAGGAACTGAATGAGAACGACATGCAAAAATAGCGACCCCTAACGAATGGGAAAAGCTAAAGATGAAGAAGATGCCAGTGTCAAGTGCAATTTGAAAAGTTTGTTTATGAAATAATTTTACGGGAAATTTAGAATCTTTTGTAAGAAAAATTATGGAATTTATACATTATACACGAGAATGACGGAAGGTATTGTGCTGGCCACAACAGATTTTTTGAAATGAAATTGTTGAAATTAATTTTTCACAATATTATTTCTGTTTTAATTTCAATATTTCATTCTATAAAAAGAGCAGATAAATTTCCAAAATATTCGCTAACTGAATAGGGATTATAGTATAACGTGTTAAAAATCCGAATTTTCATGAGGGATTGTTGAAATTTTAATAATTAAATGGATTTAAAAGTAATTACAATTCATTGTTAAACTGTGCTCCAATTATAACAGTACACTTTTAATTTTATACAATATATAACAGACGTAGAAAGTGCATTAAGTTGAGAAATTGATCTGATAAATTATGTAAAATGGTATTGTGTAGTAAATAATTTTTACACTTGAAATGGTTTATGTATTCATAGATTAAATTAAGATAAGTTTGATAAATTTATCTGATTGTTTAAAAGTGAAATGAACAGCTTTTCTTGTCAGTATGAATTTAATAATTACGTATATAAAGAAAAGTTTACTTTAGCAGGCAAAATAATGGCACATTTTTTCTTCCAAATACAAAACGTACTTTTCCTTGATTGTCTTTTCTTACAAAATAATTAACAAGCTTATACAGGGTGTGCACTACAAACTAGCACATAAGTGTGTAACATAGGATTAAGCTTTAAAGTGCTTCTTTCATGAAAGAATACCTAGGTATACTGATTTATGCGAAAATACAGACACGCCTTTATTTATTTAAAATTTACATAAAATTAAAGTAAAAATTGTAATAAAAACAATTTATTAAATTTAAATTTAATGCGATACATGACCTTGGTGATCTTTGTATATTTCAGCAATATTGGGACGAATAAATGATAACGCCACTCGCATCTCCTCTTCTAAATTTCCTAGTCTCTCGCGTTTCTTTGTTTTTATATTAACCATCGTTGAAAATCCTGCTTCACAAAGATATGACGTAGAAAATAATAACAATATGTTTAGTGCCTGGGTAATTATTAACAGAAATATAAAAAGAATTAAAAGTATTTTAATTGAACTTCAATTTTAATCCACGATCTGAAGAGAGTGACGTCAGTTTATCTTCTTCGTTCAGGGTAAAACTAGAACTGTCGGATATTTAATTTACGTTGTCGTTTACATTTGCTGATTACAATTCCGTACTAAAAATTATTTTACATTTTTTTAATTGTGTGTTTTATGTTTTCGTGGAACCAATGAAGTGGGTTCATGGAGCACCAATGTGCCGCGGACCACAGATTGAGAACCACCGAACTATGGTATATACGTATTTCGAGAACAACGCTCTCATAATCAGTAGTAAAATTTCACGCGAAACCGTGTTGAGACCAATACCAGTGCCAAAGGTCCCAATAGCTCTTTTTTCTAAGAGACTGATTAAGTTGTGTTATACGAGGGTCATTCAATAAGTAAAGAGACAAATTCTATTATTTTAAAACTATTCAATGAATGTGTACAATCTTTTCAGGGGTGTTTGTTGGCAACCTTGGGATATGCTCTAATCAGCTGTTTCATCATTTTATGTCAACATAACCTCAAAATTTTCAGTTCACCATGGCAAGTCCACTAGAAGATTGCACCTTAGAAGAGCAGCGCTCAGTCATTAGATTTTTGTGAATTTTTTTCTAGAATGTTAATACAGTACGGTAAAAGTTGTATGAACCGTGCAAATTTTTACAAGTGGGTTGATCGGTTTAAAAGTGGCCGAACAAGTGTAGGTGATGAACCCCGATGTGGACGTCCATCTTTTGGGACTCACAGGGTCCAGTCTATTGCGATTTCCTTGAAGATCAGCGAACTATCAATAGCCAATACTACTCTGAGATGCTAGAACACAAAGTTAGACCAGCTATCAGGAGCAAACGCCGTGGACTCTTGTCAAAATGAGTCATTCTTCAGCACGATAACGCCCGCCCTCATACAGCCCAGCTGACCCGTGATAAGCTTCAAGAATTGGGTTGGGAGGTCTTACCTTATCCTGCCTACAGTCCCGACCTCGCCCCATCTGATTTTTACCTGTTTGGACCACTCAAAGACGCCTTACGTGGAAAAAGATTTGCTAACAATGAGGAAGTTAAGGAAGCGGTGCAAAAGTGGCTTCGGGGTAAATCGAAAGAATTCTTCGCCAAGGGAATTAGGAAGCTGCAAGAAAGATGGGGCAAGTGCATAACTGTGGGGGGTGATTATGTTGAAAAATAGCCTTAATTTTGAAAGATTGAAATAAACCGTTTTTGAGCTATAGCCATTTGTCTCTTTACTTATTGAATGACCCTCGTAGTTATAATCTAGCAATCATGTGACAAAAGATAGTTAAATGTTTTGTTTGAATATAAGTAAAAGCATTAAATAGTTTTCGCTTTCTAAATACAAATTTATTCGTGTTTATTTTATTACCTAGTTTATACAAGTTTAAATTTTACATTATACAAGTGTACAGTATATTATCATAATACCAAATAAGTACATCCTATACTATACAGATGTAACCATACCAGAGCTTTTACTGATTTTAAAGAGTAATGCGGTGTACTAGGTAGGTGGCATAGTTTTGATAATTATATTACAATTGTTGTTTTGATTAGTATAAAATATTTTTGCAAAAATCACGAGACTAAGGGCCATAGTCATAGTCGCTACTTAAAAAAAATTGACTTAAGTTTACCTTCAAATGATAGAAATGTCAATATCCGTTTACATATGCCGAACTTGACTTAAACTTGACTTGCGAGTTGAAGTACATCTGAAGTGAGCTTCTCCATTACTACTTCACTATGGGCCATATTCATAGTCACTACATGAAATTCGCTAAGATTATCCTACGCTAAGTGTAAGCCTAGGTCACACTTGACTTCAAATATGTTTTCATATTCATAAAAGATTCTTAACTTTTACTTCATTCAAGTAAATCTTAAGTCATATTAAAGATTCCTATGACGTGACTGCATGGTGACAGCTGCCTGTTTGTTATTGTTATCGTCAATTATATTGTTGTCATCAACGATCACATGTCATTGTATCCGATAATGCATGCACCCCCAATGTTTTTATTTCATCTTCCGGTAAAATCCCCTGAATTCAGTTCTGATCTCATTAATATTAATAAAAATCTTTATTGTAAATGGGTTTCTTTTGAACTTCAGATTCATTATTTATGTAACTACTTACATGATATTGAAAAATGATTTAAATTTGACTCACCTGAAAACTCCCTGTGGCCTAGAACCTTAGAGATATCAAAAGCTTAGTGCTTGGATCAATGGGCAATCCACGATTGCTTTCAACATGTGTATAATTATTTACTATTACTGGCAGTAGAATTTGTTGAACGCACTGTTTTGAAAATCTATACCTCCTCTTGAATTCAACGTCATTCAAAATGTCTAAAGAATTATTGCTTCTTAAGTACCGTTTAGGAATCCTGTGTTCATTATAAATCAAATCCAAAAACTCTTCATAATTATCATACTCCTCAAATTCATCTTTAAAATTGTTCATTTTCAACACCAAATTAAAGTTAAAAACTAGACACTTCGCAATTACCAAAATATATCTGATTAAGTTATGGTAATCAGTTACAATCGTTAACTTACTACAAATGCAGGAATTAATACCAAAAAACAAGTGTTAACAAGTAAAAAATAAGAAAATTTATTTTCGAGAAAAATTAAAATGAGGTGGTTAGGTATCTAGAGATTTACTAATTTTTTACTTAAACTCAAGATAATTTCAAGTCAAGTTTAGTCTATGAATACCAAAAACTATGTGAAGTAGTGATGGAGAAGCTCACTTCAGATTTACTTCAACTTTAAGTCAAGTTCGGACTATGAAAACGGAATTTGACGTTTCTATCATTTGAAGTTAAATTTAAGTCAAGAATTTTTCAAGTAGCGACTATGAATATGGCCCTATGTTTTTGGTATTCAAAGATTAAACTTGACTTGAAATTATCTTGAGTTCAAGTAATAAATGACTTAGGGCCATATTCATAGTCACTACTTGAAATTCGCAAAGATTAGTCTAAGCTAAGTACAAGCCAATGGCACACGACTTCAAATATGTGTTCGTATTCCTGAAATATTCTTAACTTTTACATCATTCAAGTAAATCTTGAGTCAGATTTAAGATTTGTATGACGTGACAACGTAGTAACTCACGTCAAACCTTATAAAAGGAAATATAATTTGTAGAAATTATTGGGTGTTACTAATTTTTGAAGAAAAAAGAAAAAAATCTGATGTGGCCAGCACATAACCTCTCGCCGTATATTTTACCTGGCTGTATGCATAAAGCAAAGATTATTTTTATAAATACAAATAATATATTCATATAAATCTATGACGTATAAACTTCTTTATTATTCAATAATAGCATGTCTCAACATAAAGATATTTACCATAAATTATGTTACAATATATTACAAAGTAGAGTACTATATATAAATATTAGGCTGGTAACAGCAATTTTCAATTCGAACAACGTTGTTTACTTTCTCTTCATATTCTTCTAGTAAAAACATTAATTTTGGGCGGTCTAAAATGTATATATGGATTGTGCATCTATTCTTACATATCTTCTTTTACATTTTATTTTTTCATACATGTTATATCTAAATAACACTAATTCCCTTTAATAAAGTGACGGATAGATTGCACTCCGATTATTCTTATATCGATGTGTAATTTTGTCAATATTTACAACTTACTTGAGAAGAATTTGATAGCTTTTTCGCAATTCAAAGTTACTTTAGTCTATAGTACTGGTGTACATTGTCCCATAATGTTTGAAACAAATTTAAGTCCTTCAACCTAGACTTGCCATCTCCATAATAGTCACAGATCAAGAATTAAGGGATTCTCCAAGTACATTTTTCTTTCATTACTCATTATTTCTGACACTGACATTTATCTGTCAGTTACAAATAATTTAAATTATCAACTATTTTTCATGGCATTCTTTCGGTTGTAAAATTAATTACAACATTATTTTATATATTATATTCCTTTTATCTCTAAATCTATAAAATATGTATAAAAATATTTAAATGTATCAGAAAGAGAATTTATTTTTCTTTAATATTATCAAGAAGAATTTTCAAAAAATAATATTTAGAAGATTTTTTTTCAAGAATCTTCTACTTCCGGTTGTCCAATTGTTACCAAAACCTTTTCAGATCTTCCCATGAATGTCCGATTGGGAAATACGTTGTTAAACAAATTTTAAGTCTTATAGTTTTTGTGTAACCGTCCTTCCAACATCCCACACACACACACACATCCACACACACACACACACAGACATCATCGTAAAAATGTTAAAATCGGATTGTAGGGACCTTAAAACGTACTTATTCAATAAAATCTGGATATGCGATTTTTAGCATAAATCCAATACCTCTCTTAGCGAGAGGTAAAAAGTACTAGTATTAAGTATACATACCGGGTGATCATTTGAAAACTTCCCACCTTGAATAACTCTTTAATTAATAAAATTATCAAAAATCACTAAAACAGGTCAATGTTATTTTAGAGGGGGACATTTAATAACCTATTCCAATCAGTTGGGAAACTTTCACCCTCCCCTCCAGCCACCCCCACCCCAAAATTTTAAATGGCACTACCCCATGTGTGATACATCATTTTAAAGGTTGTAAAATTCTCAATATTTTAAAGCAAAGAAAATTAAAATCGGCCGAGCCGTTCATGAATTAGAGACAAAAATGTATGCCCATTTTGAGTGGTTGATCAAGCCATCTACCTACGTTTTGCTTTGAAACAAAAGAACGTGCGTCGTACAAGTTCAAAGTGTCAAGTGTTGTAGAATTCAGGAATTAAATTTCGCCGCTTCAGATAACTTTAGATTACTTTGATTTGGAGTAGCGTTTGTGCCAATTGTGTCACTGAAATGACATACACTTTAGAAGAGAGAATTGAAATAATTTTCATTTATGGAGCTGAAAATCAGTGTGCTCGACGTACAGCCAATGAATTTAATGCAAGACATCTAAATAAACATGTATCCCATCGATACGTTTTAGATTTGGTAGAAAAAATTGAAGAAACTGGATCAGTAGCAAATAAAAAAAGGACACAACCTCGAATTGTGGATGAGGACTCTCAAATAGAAATATTAGGACAATTTGCTGCAAATCCTACGAGCTCAATTCGGCAAGTGCGCAACATAACTGGTTTTTCGTATGGGTCTGTTCATAAGGTTTTAAAACTTCATAAATGGCATCCATACAAACTTCAAAATCACCAAGCTCTAAATGAAGATGATTTCGATAGACGAGTTCAATTTTGTGAACAAATGACTGTGATGATAAATACCACTCCAAATCTAATTCAAAATATTTGCTTCAGTGACGAATGTACTTTTTTTTTGAATGGCTATGTTAATCGTCATAATTGTCGTTATTGGGATGATGAAAACCCGAATCTATTTAGAGAAACGCATACTCAGTGGCCACAAAAAATTAATGTGTGGGCTGGTATACTGGGGGACTCGGTCATTGGTCCGTTATTTATTAATGAAAATTTAAATGGTACTATTTATCTCAATATGTTGTAAGATGTCATAGACCCCTTGATTACGGAAGCAATAGAAAATCAAGTAGACGACGAAGGAAACTTAATTTTGGATGAAAATCAAGTTTATTTTCAGCAAGATGGTGCCTCACCACATTTTGTGGTACCAGTTCGAAACTGGTTGAATAACAAGTTTCCAGAGAGGTGGATTGGAAGAAGAGGAGCAGTAGAGTGGCCAGCAAGGTCAATCGTTATTCCTTTAGAGAATATGTAATTATTTGAAATAATTGTAGTTTATTTTCGTACCATATGTTGGCACTTCTGAGAATGACCATGTTATGTCAAATAATTTTATATTCCGTAAAAGGAATTAAGATTGACTTGAAATAATTGTAAATTCATTGATATGTACGTTTCTTTAATACTAGTATATTCTTTCTTTTTTAAAAAATAAATAACAACCAATAATTTCTACAAGTTATATTTCGTTTTATAATGTATTTTTTCAAATTGATGGCGTGCGTCTTCTTCCTAATGATTTTCACTATATTATTGAATTTTTAACTGAACTTATTAGTTTTAACTGGTTGTTATTCAATTTACAATATCTTTATTGCAATGTTTAATAGTTATTTAAAATGTCTAAAGAGCTATTCTTTTTATGTGCCCTTTAGAAATTCTGTGTTCATTATATCGAATTCAAAAACTCTTCATAATTATCATTCTCCTCAAATTCAACTTCAATATTGTTCATTTTCCAATTCAAATTGGAAGCACCAAATTAATTAGTGTTAAAAACTAGACGCTTATCTGAATAATTTATGGTAATCAGTTACAATCGTAACTTATTATAAATACAGGAATTAATAACAAAAAACAACAAGTAAAAAATAAGAAAACTTGTTTCGAGGAAAATTAAAGTGAGGTGGAAAGGTAACTAGAGATTTACTCAATTTTTACTTGGACTCGAGATAACTTCAAGCCAAGTTTAGTCTTTGAATACCTAAAACTCTGTGAAGTAGTGATGGAGAAGTTCACTTCAGATTTCCTTCAACTCAAGTCAAGTTTAAGTCAAGTTCGGTCTATGAAAACGGAAAATAACATTTCTATCATTTGAAGCTAAACTTAAGTCAAGAATTCTTCAAGTAGCGACCATATTCATAGTCATTCTTGACTTAAATTTAACTTCAAATGATAGAAATGTCCAATTCCGTTTTCATAGTCTGAACTTGACTTAAACTTGAATTGAGTTGAAATAAATCTGAAGTAAGCTTCTCCATCACTACTTCACATAGCTTTTGGTATTCATAAACTAAACTTGACTTGAAATTATCTTTAGTTCAAGTAAAAAATGAGTAAATCTCTAGATATCTATCCACCTCACTTTAATTTTCCTCGAAAACCAATTTTCTTATTTTTTACTTGTTGGCACTTGTTTTTTGGTATTAATTCCCGAATTTGAAGTTAATGATTGTAACTGATTACCATAAATTAATCAGATATATTTTGGTAATTACGAATTGTCTAGTTTTTAACTTTAATTTGGTATTGAAAATGAACAATTTTGAAGATGAATTTGAGGAGTATGATAATTATTATGAAGAGTTTTTGGATTAGATTTATAATGAACATAGGATTCGGAGGGGAGCTATAGATTTTCAAAACAGTGCGTTCAACAAATTCTACTGCTATTAATAGTAAATAATTATACACATGCTGAAAGCAATCGTGGATTGCCCATTGATCGGAGTACTAAGCTTTTGATATCTCTAAGGTTCTATGCCACAGGGAGTTTTCAGGTGAGTTAAATTTAAATCATTTTTCAATATCACGTAAGTAGTTACATAAATAATGAATCTGAAGTTGAAAAGAAACCCATTTATAATAACGATATTTATTAGTGTTAATGAGATCAGAACTGAATTCAGGGGATTTTACCGGACGATAAAATAAAAACATTGGGGGTGCATGTATTATCGGATACTATGACATGTGATCGTTGATGACAACAATATAATTGACGATAACAATACCAAACAGGCAGCTGTCACCACGCAGTCACGTGATAGGAATTTTAAATCTGACTTAAGATTTACTTGAATGAAGTAAAAGTTAAGAATCTTTTATGAATATGAAAATATGAAGTCAAGTGTGCCCTAAGCTTACATTTAGCTTAGAATAATCTTAGCGAATTTCAAGTAGTGACTATGAATATGGCCCTAAATGCAAGTAAAATATGTTTAAAGAAACCGGTAGAAATCCTGCTCCATATGCTCCAAAAGTAAGGATAAAGTTTTGCAGTTAATAATAATATATTTTGTCCACATAAATAAAATGAAATGACAATCTTCCTTTACATGTGATGTTACCTATATTAAAACAGAAAAAAAATTGAATCTGTTTTGAATTCATTCAACATTACATTGACGTATTTTTGTCTATGTGTAACATATATGTATTTGAGGTGATGTAATATGTAATAATTTAATTATTCATTTGTTTATATTTCAGCTGTAAAGATGTATCACTAATATCATGAGTATCTGAGCAATATAGGTCTACGTATAAATATGATAATTAATTAATGAATTTATGATCTACAATCGGTTTTATACGTTTGTTGATCAGATGGTCAGAAATACTTTTATTTTTAATGATGCCAACTATTAGTCTATCCTTAAAATAATTTGTAAAGTATAAATTCAAATTTATATAAGATAACAACAACAACAAATGGAAGACATTCTTCGAAATATTACGGACGGTGTCCTAGGCTATATTAAAGATTCTCATCCCAGGATGAGATATGCTGCTTGCAATCCTATTGGACAAATGTCAATCGACTTCGCTTCTAATTTCGAGAAGAAATCCCACAAAAGAGTTGTTCAAGGACTGCTTATGGTGTTGGATGACAACGCGAATCCTCGTGTACAAGCACACGCTGGTGCAGCATTAGTTAATTTCTCTGAAGATTGTCCCAAACAAATTTTAACTCACTATCTCGAGGGAATTATAAGTAAACTGGAAGCCATCCTTAGCACTACATTTAAGCAGTTAGTTGAAAAAGGCACCAAATTAGTTTGAGAACAAATTGCATCAGTTGCTGGTACATCTGAAAAGAGTTTGTTGCTTATTATGATAGATTGATGTCTTTACATTCTTGGATAATTGAAAACGCTTAATACAAATAAAAATAATTTATTGATAAAAACAATATATAAATATATACAAATTATTTGTATGAGAATAATATAGCGGCATTCATAGATGACATGAGAATGAAGTGAAGCATATTCTTACATCCTTAATGGTAGAGTCCATGGCTGAGTGCGGGGGCACCGTAGCTAGCAAGAGCGGGGGCAGCATAGCTAGCAAGGGCTGGTTGAGCGTAGCTGGCGAGGGCTGGCCGCGCGTAGCTGGCGAGGGCTGGCCGAGCATAGCTGGCAATGGCTGGTTGAGCGTAGCTGGCGAGGGCTGGCCGCGCGTATCTGGCTAGGGCTGGTTGAGCATAGCTCAAGGGAGCAGCATGGGCAACAGTTGCAATTCTTGCCACTGGGGCAACAGCATGAGCAACGGCGGCAGGGTGTACACCAGGTTCGCGTTGTACCACAGCGTTGAATCCATTATGAGGATCAGCAGTGTAGTGCACGATTCTCCTGCTGCCATCGGGCTCCACAAGGGAGTAGCTTCCCTGGACAGTGTCTCCTTCACGTTGTTCTTGTTGTTCGTGATTATCTCCGGTATGGGGGTCGTTGACTCCGTAAGCGAAGTTGTAGTGGGCTGGGGCGAAGGGCTCAGCTACAACTTGCTTGGCAATGGCTACTGGGGCATGGGCAACAGCGAGTCTAGGAGCAGCGTAGCTGGCGTAGGCGGGGGCGGCATAACTGGCAACGGGGGAAGCGTAGCTGATGGCTGGAGTAGCATGGGCTACAGCTAAGGGTTGAGCAGCGTAAGCCAAGGGGGCGGCATGAGAGATAGTTTGTTGGGAGATGGAGGCATGGGAAGTTGCGGCGGGGGCGGCGATAAGACCGGCCCGGGCTACGGCTAATATGCAAGCGAAGACGACGAACTAAGAGAAGAAACAATTGTATTAGATACACAGTTTTTAGTAATAAATTGAGGTCTTAAATTACAGCACTGTTTTATATATTACGAAACCGACCTTATCGACAGTGACATAGTATTAAATGGCAGAATTTAACCCCTTCTTTTATTGTAGTTCAATTCTATTCATGTACATAATATTTCAAGAAAATTTCGAACAAATATGTTCTGATATAGTTAAAATAACATTAGAAGTAATAAATTAAATTTAAGAAAGGATTTCATCTGCACTAGAACTATGTGTAGATTTAATAATCGGCGACAAAACTTTAATATACTCTGGTATATGGTATATTGCGAATTTCTGTGAACAATAACTTGTCAAGAGACTATCAGAGAATTCCTTCCTCCATGTACGCATAGATACTGAATTCAATACAAATTCAAAACATATTCTAGATGCTTCAGTGTTCTTTAAGTATATCCTTGAGCATTAACTTTATTAAAACTTGAACTAATGGTTAAGTATTAATTTTAAGACGAATTTAGGAAAATACACCAATGCAAAAATGGATTAACCGACAACAGAACATCAGAGTATATTTCGCACCAAAATTTGAATATTTTGTTTAATGTTTTTCAGACGAATTCTGAAAGAACCAAGAATATTTATTTTCTGTGCATCGACTTTTCAAGCCGGCATGAGTGTTCCTCCACCAAGACTCGAATACGAAATTACACATGTGTTTCTTGCACTGCACTCACTTTGTATGCCATTGTGAAGACTGCGAAGTGACTGTGCCTTAACCGAAACCTGTGAGACTTTTTATATTGGACAGACAAGCAGGAGAATGTCGCACCATATACTTGGTATAGGCGTGGCTGCCCGAAATATTAATATGTATCGCCTTGCCCGAAACTTGCACAAGAAGTGAAAAATGTTTAAAATGAAATTTCAATTTTTAAAATAGTTTAAGCCTCAGATGGTACGATTTTTTTTAGTCTCATAACTGGAGTGTTTGAATATCCCATTATATTTAGGTAATTGTTTATCTTATTAATTCAAATTTAATTATCGTAACATTTTAATTAGGTTATTGATGTATGATGTATGTATATCAAAATACAGAAACAGTGAACAATGTACGTAAGAAAACTAAATCCATTAAAGAACCTATTTAACTAATATTTATTGTTGGGTATGTAGCGACTATTTCCTTCAGTTCTTTTTTATTTTTCAAAAACAGTTAACACTTTACTTAAAAAGAGCTTACATAAATTGTACTCAAATCAATAACTAATGCACCCAGTCAATCAGTAACTACACTAAAACGTGTATAGGCTATCCAGCAAATCAAACGATTTACATCATCGTTTAGTGAAATTATTGATTTTCTATATATTATAAAATATTTTTTATTAACGGTGTTTTATTGATTCTTATTATTATTATTATTATTATTTTTATTTTCACTATAAAAGGTACATAACATAATTTGTTACAATATCGGCCTGTGAAGGCAAGAGAAGGTAACAATACGTAAAGATATAGTTTTTAAGTTCTAGGGGAAGGGCCATTGGGTTGCATCTGGAGCAGTGGGCTATGGGGGGCTTTAATCATCTACCTCTCTTTGAAATGGGCGTCAGTTGGGGCCCGATTTAGCACTTTACGTACTATATTGCATGTATCTATGGTGACATAATGCGAAAATACTTTTCTACAATTTTTAGCTGTTGTAGACCGTCAAATAGTTTATTTGGAATTTCACATGTAGTGCCAATTATTGGTATTACGACGACTTCGTTCTATTTACATATGATTTCCAGTTCCTGGGCCAAGTCCATGTACATGTGTTTTATTGATTCTTATTATTATTATTATTATTGTTACTATGCATTTGAAACCATTAATAGAAATAATTATATTTGGCAATATAAAATTTTGTAAAATTATGTTTGATTATTTTTTTACTATTGGCAACATTGAATATATATGTTCCTAAATATTATGTCTACATCAGCGTTGCCAGGTTCTGGGGATTTTTCCCCAGTTCTGGGGAAATTTGATATTATTTGGGGACTGGGGAAAAACTTTTTTAAAACAACAAAAATTTGAGGAAAATTAAAAATAAGAAATATAAAGGAAAATATATTTTATTAATTATACATTTAATAAAAACTCAAAACTATAAAGGCACAATGCAAATATAAAGTAAAAGTATAGAGCTATTGTGTTAATATTGAATAAGTATATGATATTAAACCAATACAAAGTAAAGTTTGCGGCGGCCGGCCGGTATAAGCTACATTTTGGTTAATCGGGGCAACTACTGTGCACGGTACATGGGTTTCCCCTGAATAATAAAGTGTGCTGTATTTTACGATTTTAACACAAATGAGCAATATTTATAAATTTACCAAACATGCAAAATTAAATCTGTTCCATGAGTTGGGTGTAGAATTGAATTATCAACAACTTTTATTTGAAACATTTTTGTCCTAAATTAATTAGTAACTTTTGCGCAAGGAAAAACTGATTTCCCATACGCCTATAGTCCGCTTTTTAATTAATAGCCTATATCAGTTATTGTTTTTATTTTCTATTTAAAAAATCTGGAAATCTGGAGAATTTTGTTCAGTCTGGCAACTTTTTAAAAAAATATGGGGAAAATAATTTTAAAGACCTGTCAACGCTGGTCTACATTATACTTCTAACATATATTATGATTTTGTAGTTGTATTTTTGTGGTTGTTTTCTTTGTGCTTTTTGTTTTGTGGTTCATTGATAAATTTAATAATAATTGAAAGATTATTTTTAATCTGTTTTACATCCTCATGTAAACTTATTGACACATGACGTCATTATTTTTAGTGATATTTTATTTATGACGTAAATTGTTTGACTGATGGATAGCCTACTGGCTCGCTCTAGGAAATTACCTAAAACAACAAGAACTCACAAGCATACTAGCAGTAGCAAAAATAATGACGCTGTGGTGCTATCACTCTAGTGTACCAGTTGAGGGTTAAATTCGATCTACAAGTACATCTGCAACACGAAATATTTCAGAAATAAAATGTTATAATTTTACTATGAATCAGACGGATAAGGAAATAAAACACAATATAAATATGATAGTTATAAAGTATCACTTCTTATAATAGTCCTATTTAATTTAAAAGCTCTCTTTCTATCTCTGCATGTAGCAAGTAAAATGGCGCCTGCAATTGCTAGCTGTGCTGTCAAACGAAACGTCAAAAATATTTCAGTTACTAATATACCTTTATTTCCGGTGAAAATTTATCTCGTTTGACATTTTATTTTCAATAAAAGTTTTTGTATCTTCATTTGAGAAGTTTTTTAAACTTGCCAAAGACTTTCCTCAATTTAAAATCTAAATTTTGTTTAATGTAAAATTTAATTTTAAAAATATTTTAAGTCTTGTGGTTTTACTCTAAAAGTTACAGCAGAGCCAATATTTGGACTAATTTAAAATCCCATGTTAAACTCCAATGTTCGAGTTCGGTGCACACTCCTAATATTCAAACGAGTTATGTTGCTTAATTGAGTTCAAGTTAATGAATACGGTATATATTGTCAATCCACCAACACAGTTCCAGTTCCAGTATAAAAACCAATGTTTATCTCTGAAATTTCACATTCTATCATAGTGGCTTTTCGAAGTTAATACTTACACCATGCAGCTGCTTCTCGTGTTGAGTCTGTTCGTCGGGGTGGCGTATTGCGGAGTGCTGGCCCCAGTGGCGAACGTTGCCGAACCGTGGGCCCCACCCCAGTACGAGTTCAACTACGGGATACACGACCCCCATACTGGGGATGTGCACGAGCAGCAGGAGACCAGACAAGGCGATGTCGTCCAAGGCAGCTACAGTCTTGTGGAGCCCGACGGTTCCAGAAGAGTGGTGCACTACTCTGCCGATGATCACAATGGGTTCCAGGCTGTGGTACAAAGGGAGCCAGCGCAACATCCTGTGAGGGCTGTTGCGGCACCTGTAGTGTCTTATGCTGCTCCCAGCCTCTATCACCATTAAGACTGCACCTCGACACACTATTTGTATATGTATTTTTTAAGTTAATAAATATTTTTCTATTTATGTATTCATTTTGTTTATATTTATATATCCCTTATTATTTATTAACAATAATTTGTTTAAAATCATTGGAATACAAATGCCTTCAGTCGAATTCTATGGCTTATAGCTAAAACAACCAATGTTTGGTTATGCAATCGCTAGAAATTTATACACCCGAATTATCATAGTCTATGTCTATACAGTAACAACATGCGCCTGTCTTAAATTTTTAGTTTATAATTTTCACACTTAATGAAAATGACATTTAACACTGTGGTGTGTAGTGCTATTTTCTTACCAGTAAATATAATGTGAACCTGATGGTACACTGTCGCACTGTCGCACTGTCCACACTTGTACAACTGTAAAAGTATTTTTGGGAATCCAATGAAGCAACTTTGTTGAGTTAATAAATATCTTTATAATTCTTTAACTCTATATCTATTGAATATGAAGTATAAAATACAATCTAATCGTATAGCGACTAATATATTCTTTAAAATTTATAATCATTAAATGTCAGTAATTGATATTTAACTGCGTTTTTTTTTTAAGAAAAACTGTTATAAGTTGTAATTGAGGAGTACGGTAGACCAATTATAAACAAAATTTAATCAAGTCTGCATATGGATAAGGAAGAGGAATACCTAAAAATTGTAATTTTTGGAATTTTAGTATTGGAGATATCGCGGCCGAAATTATTGTCACACACACGCAACGCACACACACGCATATAGACATCATCGTAAAAATAGTAAAATCGTAATGTAGGGATCCTAAAACGTGCTTATTCATTGAAAACTATTGTGATATCTTCCTTACCTAGAGGTGACGGGAGGTAAAAATACGATCATCTATGAACTACCATTGTATAGAAAATTTCGTGTACTTTTCAAAAGTATAAAAAATATAGTATGTTCTATTTGAAATTTCAAAGTTCGTATCGCATATTCCGGAATCGGAAGTAATAGCACGCTTCACGATACATCTTATTCCGCATATTGTCTATAGTAAATTGGCTTATTTGCAGATACTCCGTATCTCCTTTAATAAGGGAGATAATTGATCAATCTCGCATGATCATTCTGTAGGTACATATACAAATAATTTTGCAAATAAAGAATAAATGTATATGAAGAAAGGAGGAGAATTTTTTTTATTTGTGGACAAGAATTACTTGTACTTGAATGTTACATGTTGTGTTAAGTTGTAGCCTCTACAGAAATGATATTTATTATCACTTTACCGTACCTATTCAATCAATGACTTTTGTTAATTTTACCTTTGGATTTCAAAGAGACATCATTATCCGTACGCAATAAAAAATTATTAACAAAGAGACTCCTACATTGAAAAACTATATTTGCTTTGTTGTGTTTTGTTGTCATAATGACGTGAGGTCGCAACCGCACGAGTCTAAAGTTGACAAAAAGATAGATTTTGAGTCTATAAGCCAAGCAGTTGCATTGGTTGTCGGTCCCTTATAGGCTGTGAGTTGACCGCACACTACTAAATGCAAGTAAAAAAAATCTTCTTGACACCCTTTGTATTTGTATTTCTTCCTTATTTATTATATTTATATATTTTTCAGTGTCATTATTATAAAAAAATGTTTTCGTAAGTTAAAAACCTAATTTTGTTTCTATTGATATTTGTACTCCTATTATTGTTTGTAATTATTTTGTAGCTCCTGATAAAGGCCGAAATAGTTATTTCCATAATAATAATAATAATAATAATAATAATAATAATTTTTGACCCTAAGCTAACCTGGAAACCTCACCTAAAACAATTGAAGACCAAATGCTTACTATCTCTAAATTGTATCAAAGTCCTAGCTGGAACTAAATGGGGTGCTGAGCCTAAAACACTCCTTAGGGTGTATCAGGCTCTAGTACTATCCAGGATAGATTATGGCTGTGTTGTTTATGCATCTGCTGCTAGAAGCTCCTTGAAGTTGTTAGATCCATGCCATCACGCAGACATTAGATATTGCCTTTCCCTCCACCCCAACAGCGAATCTCTGTTGCGAAGCCGGACTAACACCTCTGGAATTTAGACGGAAGAAAATCATAATAGCATATATATGCAAAATGTGGGCTCAACACAGTCATAAAAACTTTAAAATCCTTTTTGAAGAAAACTACAGGTCACGTGCAAAATCTAAACCATTATGTGTTCGGTTTAGAGAACTTTTAAATCAAATTGAATACCAACTGCCAAAGGTAACACCTATTGGCTTCCTAGCAAACCCACCATGGCTTATTCCTCCAGCTAAGGTTATACTGGATCTATGCCAGTATGATAAAAACTCATTTCTTTCGGTGTTTTTCATTCAGAGGTTTCTAGAATTGGTTGGTATGTACCCTGAAGTAAAATTTATTTTTACGGATGGGTCGAAAACTGACCAAGGTTCCGGCTCGCCAATTGTAGTCAATAACGTTAGCCACACCTGGTCACTGCAATGTGATGCATCGGTATACACTACTGAGGCCTACGCAATTTGGCAGGCATTACTCTATTGTGATCTAGATTTCTTCTCGTCAAAATTCATCATCGCTAGTGATTCCCTCAACATTCTAACTGCATTGTCTGATCATTCCACAACGGACCCAGTCATTCAGATGATTTTATCAAAGTTGAAACATTTGTCTGACTTGGGGAAAAACATTAAATTTATGTGGATTCCAAGTCACGTTGGAATAAGAGGGAATGAGCTAGCGGATGAAGCAGCACGTAATGCTGCTGAAAAAGATACAATAGAAGCACTGGTCATGAAGTATAGTGATACTAGGAATGCAGCATACAGGAGAGTGTCCTTGCTGTGGCAACAAGATTGGAACCGGGTGGATAATCACCTACACCGAGTCAAACCTTTTATCGGACACACTCATTTACCCCATGATCTGTCTAGACAAGACCTTGTAAAAGTCCATCGGCTGCGGTTAGGCCACACTAGCCTCACTCATCGGTACAGATTCACAAGGGAAGATCAGCCTTCCTGTGAGAACTGTCATGTTCCTATGACTGTACCACACATTCTAGTGGAGTGCCCCAGGTTACAGCCGATGAGACAAATTTACAATCTTGGTGGCAACATCCAGGAGATGTTGACAGATCATGGTAAAGTTAAGGCAGTAATGAAATTCCTTAAGGCATGTGACCTGTATCAAGGACTTTGAGATAATTATTCTAAATTACATATTCATTTATACTATTTAATCCTTTTATTTATTGTCCATTTTTCTTAACAAATTTATTTAACATTTTCCTTTATAACGTTAAAGTTTAAATATACACTGCTGAAAAATTTTTGAAAACTTACCTTTCTTATACAGGCTAATGACCTTAGCTGTCGATGCCTTTACTCAACAAAAAAAATAATAATAATAATAATAATATTAATGTATTTATTGTCCTACAGAAAATCCAATTACAGGACAAACATATCTAATGATACATAACATAGACAAACAAGAAATATAATCAAACATTTACATTCAAATTTAACATAAAAATGTCAGGATACATAATTTCTGCATGGTGACACATGACAAATACTGGTGATCGTTGTAGAACATCCGTGTGAGGGGTTGGCAGATTGAAAGTTTTGGGATGTCTGGACCCTGGACGTGGAACATTGAGTGGAATATAGGACAGCAACTGGGGTGCATCCACCTTGTTGTGCAGTAGCATCCACGCAAACCTAGCGCAGGAAGCATCCCTACGATCTGAATAGCAGTGTATTTTGATCGGTACCCCTGACTGGATACTCTTTATCTTCCTTGAAGGATAAGAACTTTAGAAACCTACGATGAATTTTGTCCAAGGACAGGTATTGATATCTGTAATATGAGTACCAGACTATAGGCTCGCATATTCTAATTTACTCAGTTATGAAAAGAGTGATACAGTTTCATGAACACATTTGCCAAAACGGTTTTCTATCACAGTTCTATAAACATATTTCAAAATCAATTTACCATAGCGTTGCCGTGAAAATAAATGAATTTAATTTTTTACCTCCCGCTACCCTTGGTATAGGGATCGTGCTGAAAATCGCATATCGAGATTTTGGTAAATTACCACGTTTTAAGGTCCCTTGAAACCATTTTTAACATTTTCACAATGATGTCTGTGTGTATGTATGTATGTGTGGATCCTGTATACTTTATACGCTCTAACTAAAATACTATCATTCAGAAAATTTTGAAACCATGTATTTCTACCTTATTCTAATATGGAAATATCTGATTAGATTTTGGTGGCAATCGGATAACCGGAAATGGCAGTTTACTTGAAGCTCAAGATAGTTTTTCATTAGAAAATACCTTTAAATGTTATTTTATCGAGAGTTATGTTATATAAAAATTAAAGATCATTAAATTTTCTACAGGTTTGCATTAAGACTTTTCTATATATTTTATGGATAAATTTATAAAACTTTCTATAATTTTAATCCCGGAGCCTACGTTTTTAAACTCAACTCGTTCACATGGTTACAGAATTCAGATCTCAAATATTTGTAACTGACAGATATATGTCACTGTCAACGAACTAATCATTTCAAATAATAATGTTAACGTTTTTAAAATATAAAAAAAATATTTAGGCTTTTAGGTTCACATATTTAATTGAAAATGAAGTCAGTATAATTGGACGTTTCGGGTATAAAACCCACCCATCATCAGAAAATACAAATTCTTAAAAAATAACATTGTGAAATAAATATTTTGAAACATAATTACAAATGTCGTCTTTTATGATACAAGGTTATAAACAGTACCATTTTGCGGCGACTAAATGGAACAATAATTATATGGAAAGGAACGTAATACAATTTCCAGCATAAGTGAATATGTAAAAATATAGGTAAGGTAATTAATATTATGTTATTAGGAGTAGAAAGCGGTCTTTTTGTGTTGAACCCAGCTATTACGGCCGAGGCGCCAGCCGAGGCCAGGCAAGCTGGGTAAAACACAAAAAGGGTGTTCTGCTCCGAATAACATATACTATTTTTTCTTCAAGAGTTTCAAAGAAAACTAGGGATTTTTTAAATATTTTTCTAGAATTGTTTTAATTATAGCATTTGCAATTTCAGCCATAGTTGGCTGTGTACACTACAAAACACAAATGATACAACTGTCAAATAACAATTTTTCCATATGGTCTGTGTTGCTGTGACGACTGCTGCCGCCAGCGGTGAACTAAGAAGCTAACATTTTTTTACTAGTACAATAATGAATAACATTGTTGTACTAGTAATAAAATGAATATCTTCTATAGTGTGTGTATAGTAGCATAATATGAATATTATTATACACTTGAAGAAAAAAACATATATCATCACGGCATATTACCCATTGATGGGTGAGTCAATCTGCTTTGTAGGCAGATGCCGGTAATAATGATGACATATTTGTTCCGTGCAGGCGTTTACCAGGCGTCACTTTCTCGCGAATCTTGGGAACGGGTTCGGTTCCGACCGACGCCATATATCTTAGAATTTAAAATGGCACAAAATTTATCCCTGTGGTGCACTCTCCACGCCAGTAATGAATATAGGTAAGTAGATAAATAAATAAAATAAATTTATCATCACGCATTGCTGTGTCTGCCAATCTGCTATCTGCTTTGTACACAGATTTCTTCGGTAAAGATGATGTCATATTTGTACCGTGCGGGCGTTTACAAGTTGTCACCTCACTTATTGCTGGTGTGAAGAGTGCACCACAGGGATGATTATAATTTATTGTTAAAGAAACGCTTAGCTTATATTTTCTGAAATATAATAAAGATTTATTTTTGTACATCAAATTGATTCGAATTCTGTAATATTATTGTATTGTTTTAAAGTGTTTTCATGCAAACCAAAAGATGTCATTATTGCCCATTCGGAGTTTTATTTATGTCCGAAAATCCTAAAATTACTCGACGGGAAGTTATGTGTTGGCCACATCAGATTTTTAATTTAATGCCTAAGTCAGTACATGCATATATGACTACTTTTATCTCGTACTAGTTTATCCACTTAAATGCTAACCCGCTTGAGTTAAGCGGGTTATACGTGTGACATAAACACGTTAGTTTAACGCTAAGTGAAGTAACTTAAATAATGGGTTGAGTTAACTAACCTACTTGAAATTTTGCGAGATAATTAAAAAAAAAAACTTGTAAATAATTATTAAAAATACATATTACTACACTCAAAACTTCTAAAAACTGTTTGTTTCGAGATTTGCTTCAAAATCGTGAGCGTTTTGTTATTATTATTATGTCATTCGCAAAATTTTCTATCTGTCCTTATTCAACAGAGGTGGATAAACGCCATTTATCCTGTAGTCACTTTAAAACATGAGATATAAACGAACTGGAGTTAAGAGTTAGTTTTAAGTCACTAGATTTTTGAGCGGATTATGTCACTGCGAGATAAACGTAGTCTATGATTGAAAATGAGTTCCGAAGGTGTTCTGAAACCGATATAGATCTTCCTTCTGATATAGTCGAATTAAATGTGAGCTAATATATTATTGTTTTTTTTATTGATATCAGTTGTGTAATATTCTTTACGTAATTCAGTTATGTAAAGATTTTCATAACGTCATAAGGTTAGGTAAAATTCAAATAAATAAATTTTAACAATTAACTGAATTCTAGAAGTTTTCTTTTATCCATCAAATTTCCAGTCAAGAAGTCAAAGAACACAATAACTTAGGTAAATGAGCATTGGTAGCTATTATATCAGTATGAATATAAATATAATTGATTAATAATTTTGTGAAACTGCATAATCTTCATTATGATAAATCTACAAGCGATTTTATAGATTTGTTGGCCAGGTATACTCGGATATTTTCAGTGCGAAGTATTTGTTTATTCTTCCAATAATTTGAAAAAGTATATATTTAAATTTGTAAATTAGACTTCTCATAATTTTCTTCCCAATGTTAAGAGATGTAATTACATTTATGGAAAATTGAAAACGCTTATGGCAATAAAAATAATTTATTGATAAAAACAATATATAAATATATACAAATCATATGTATGAGAATAATATAACGTCATTCATAGATGACACATGAGAATGAAGAGAAACATATCTTCAAATCTTTAATGGTAGAGTCCATGGCTGAGTGCGGGGGCAGCGTAGCTAGCAAGAGCGGGGGCAGCATAGCTAGCAAGGGCTGGTTGAGCGTAACTGGCGATGGCTGGCCGAGCGTAGCTGGCGAGGGCTGGCTGAGCATAGCTGGCAAGGGCTGGCTGTGCGTAGCTCAAGGGAGCAGCATGGGCAACAGTTGCAATTCTTGCCACTGGGGCAACAGCATGAGCAACGGCGGCAGGGTGTACACCAGGTTCGCGTTGTACCACAGCGTTGAATCCATTATGAGGATCAGCAGTGTAGTGCACGACTCTCCTACTGCCATCGGGCTCTACAAGGGAATAGCTTCCTTGGACAGTATCTCCTTCACGTTGTTCTTGTTGTTCGTGATTATCACCGGTATGGGGATCGTTGACTCCGTAAGCGAAGTTGTAGTGGGCTGGAGCGAAGGGCTCAGCTACAACTTGCTTGGCAATGGCTACTGGGGCATGGGCAACAGCGAGTCTAGGAGCAGCGTAGCTGGCGTAGGCGGGGGCGGCATAACTGGCAACGGGGGAAGCGTAGCTGATGGCAGGAGCAGCATGAGCTACAGCTAAGGGTTGGGCGGCGTAAGCCAAGGGGGCGGCATGGGAGATAGTTTGTTGGGAGATGGAGGCATGGGAAGTCGCTGCGGGGGCGGCGATAAGACCGGCCCGGGCTACCGCCAGCAGGCAAGCGAAGACGACGAACTAAGAGAAAAAAATGTATTAGTTTAGTAATAAATTGAGGTTTTAAATACAGCACTGTTTTACATATTTCGAATCCGATTCATTCTTATCTACAGTAACATAGTATTAAATGATATAATTTAACCGCTTCATCTAGTATAATTTAATTCTCATGTACATAAAATTTTAAGAAAATTTCGAAGAGAATTTTTAACCAGTACATTAACAGACTTTAACAAATTTACTCTGATACAGTTAAAATAACATTAGAAGTAATATTATTTAAATTTAATTTAAAAAATAATTTTAGTTGCACTATAGAATTATGTGTAGATTTAGTAATCGACGACAAAACTTCAATATTTTCTGGTCTGGAATATTGAGGATTTCTCTGAGCGACAACTTTTCAAGAGAGCATCAGATAATTCTTTCCACCAAAATATGTTCGCATAATTACTGATTTTAAAACAAATTCAAAAAATATTCCAGATGCTTCAGAGCTATATGTAGACGTAATGACCGAAAATTATATTGGTTCTTCAAATATATCCCTGAGCGATAATTTCACCAAAACTCGGACTAATGGCCTAGTATGAATTTTAAAACGAATTGCACCAATGCAAAGACAGAGTAACCGACAAAATATTTCGCAACAAAATTTCAATATTTTTTTGCTGTTTTTCATACGAGTTCAAAAAGAACCAAGACAATATTTAATAATAAACTTCATTCTATCCTGGTGGTGAAGGTACTTCTCTGTGCGTCGACTTTTAAGCCGGCATCAGAGTGTTCCTTCCACCAAGACTCAAATACGTAATTACACATGTGTTTCTTGCACTGCACTCACTTTGTATGCCATTGTGAAGACTGCGAAGTGACTGTGCCTTAACCGAAACCTGTGAGACTTTTTATATTGGGCAGACAAGCAGGAGAATGTCGCACCATATACTTGGTATAGGCGTGGCTGCCCGAAATATTATCTGTATCGCCTTGCCCGAGACTTGCACAAGAATTAAAAATTGGTTAAAATTAAATCTTAATTTTAAAAATAGTTTAACCGTTAGATGATACTATTTTGTTTTTAGTCACACTGAAGTGTATGAACATCCCATTATATTTAGGTAATTGTTTATCTTTTTAATTCAAATTTAATTTTCATTGACGTTTTAATTAGTTTATTGATGTATGTGTATTAAAATACAGAAACACTGAACAATGTAAGTAAAATAAATCCCTTGGAAAACCTATTTAGCTAGACAACTAAGAAAACGAGCTTAATATTTTTAGTGTTGGCACAAAAACAAAGAAATCTTCACATGTAGCGACTATTTCCTGCAAAAAATAGCGACTCATTTTTCAAAATAACTTTACACTTTACTTAAAAAGCGCTAACACAAATAGTACTCAAAATAATAACTAATGTACTGAATCAATCAGAAACTTTTTACACCTTACACTAAAACTTATATAGGCATCCAGCCAGTCAAACGATTTACCTCATCGTATAGTGAAATTTTAATTTTCTGTATATTTTAAAATATATTTTTTTACGTCTGAACATTTTTTTTCATTAAAATTGGTTTATAAAGTACACACATAAAAGTGTGAAAAAGTGCACTTTTTTAATGAAAACGGATGAAATAATGAAACGCTATGGTATTTTTTCACACTTTTGTTTTACACGTAAAAAAAAATTGTACACAATTAGAGTAAAAAGTGTTTTATTTCACTCATAGGATTTGACGAACTCGTGCAAATGGGCACACTATCAGAGAAATAATCACTGCAAACTCTATATAAGACGTATGTAATATACGAGCCCAACCCCAAATGTATTCGTACCCTATGAAAAAAATATGTTAAGAGCAAGAAGAAATAATTTTTTATATTACAATAGTTAAGACTTTGTTTGGGCAATTTTTTATTTTATGTATTAATAAAGTGTACTAGATTTAAATATAATATTATTACCTAAATTTATTATTTTAACAATAATCTACGGGCAAATATATGACAACATACACGTGCTATTTTTTTAAATTTCAACAGTAAATAATACAATATTTATGTTAGTATTATTTATAAAACTGAAGGTAAAAGAAACTTGCAATATATTCAATTAATTACTATATTAATTTATTTTTTTTGGTAAAATTATTTGCAAAGTGATATTTATTTATTAAAGTACCACCTACAATTATATTAAAAACAAGAATAAATAAACTTCTGGATGCTATGATTATTACTCCAATTCAACAAATTTTGATATGGTGTATTAATAGAATGTATAGAACTTGAATACATTGCTTATAATATAATTTCTTAGGTTTAATAATAATTTATTTGCAAATAACCCATTGTCTGCACGTGACAAATGTTTTCGTCTTTAATAATTCGCAAATAATTTTTATTAAAATAATAAAATTTAAGATGGCAATCAATTGAGTATATTGTCAATTACCCTCGGTTTTATAGATAATACTAACATAAAAATTGTATTATTTACTGTTGGAACGAAATAGTTTGGGACTTGTCTTTTGTCATATATTTGCCCGTAGATTATTGTTCAAATGAGAAATTTAGTTAATAACGTATTTAAATCCATCACATTTTATTAATACATAAAATAGAAAAATGCCCAAATATAGTCTTAACTATTGTAATCTAAAAACTTATTTTTTATTGCTGTTAATATTTATTTCAGAGAGTACGAATATATTGGGTTGGGCTCGTATTTAATGTGTGTATTCCTTGTACGTGCTGTGTATCGTTTCGTGTCAAATAAAAGCTTTATAAAATCGTAATTTTCAAGTTTGAAAATATATCTTACATTTGAAACCATTAATGGAAATAATTATATTTGACAATATTATATGTAATCATATATTATACAACAAGACGATTGAAAATTCTCGATTATACGAAACGTGTTGCCTGGAAACACTACGAGACAGAAGGTCGAGTGGTATTTCCAATAAGCAACTCGGTGAGTATGTCGAGAATTTTCTATTGTCGAATTGTATACAGGTATACTATATCATGAATAAAATTTAAATTAAAAAGTAAATAGTTCATTTAAACTATATGCTAGATAACCTTTTTTTTAAATATAGCTGTAGTAGTTACGTAATTTTATATTGAAATGCTTGTATTTCAAAATAAGTGCTCATATTTAAAATAAACTAGCAACAGTGCAGTTTCTAAACGTACGATCCAAATAATTATTTGTTTAATTGTCAAATTTTTCTTCAATAACGCCTTGCTTTCAGATAATAGATGCGTTCAGTTATTTGTTTCGGTACATTTGAAGCTGTCAGCTGTCAGTGTCATTTAGGATGTCTGCTTAAAGCATACAATCAAAGCACGATTTTTCTCCTCAAGTCTAAATAAATACAGATATCATTTTTGAACTCCATACTGTGTTCGAAGGAAAAAGATAATACTTAATAATAATTTATTTTATTTTATATCGTAAATATAATTAAAAATAACATTGACAGTTCTGAGTACATAGAACAAAATAACCAAACTCACCTATAAACAGAGACTAAAAACGAAAAATATTTCGTTCAGTTCTTATCCGAACGAAACCGAAAAATTTCGTTTCTGTTCTTAATGTTCCCACCTAAATATTTTCGTTTTCGTTTGCGTTCACAGCAGTTAAATACCGGTTAATACCGGTTATAACTATTAATGAGTAACAATTGATGAAAATAAAGAAATATAATATTTTTTTTTTATTAAACATGAAAATAAAACATACATATAAAAGAAAGATAATACATATATAAAAATAAGAAGAAAAGCTTATGCTATGACCTGATTTTTTTACAATAAAGAATAAAATATTAATTACATTTTATTTAATCTACTAATAGTACGTCTTCAAACAAATCTTCCTTTAGGATAGTTCTCTTATATAAGTACTTAACATAACTAATAAAACGAATACCGCCAGTGTGTGCAAATGAAAATTATCAGTCAGTGTTCAATAGATGAAACTACAAGTATACCGTTTAACTTAACACGTTACAGGGTTAGCCACGGGAGAGTTAGTTTGAAAGTCTGTTTGTTTGCAACTCAAATATCTGAAAATTCAATAATATTTGCGTGTAAAATATTTGCTGTAACCGGTAACCGATATTAATTATTTTATTTTCAATCATGAACGAAAAATATATATTGCGTTTTCGTTTCCGTTTTCGTTCTTATAAAAATTTAGATTTATTTCGTTATTTCGTTTTCGTTCTCATTTCGTTTTTAGTCCCTGCCTATAAGTAAATATACGAAGCTAGGTATATATTCGTTCACCATGGTTACTTAATTAACCGCTGTAATACGTGGTAACTAAGGAAAATCACGCATTTTTATTTGTTTATAACTTCATGAATGATATAGTCATATATTATACAACAAGACGAAACGTGTTGCCTGGAAACACCACGAGACCGAAGAATCGTCAAACTGTATGCCACATAACCTATCTTTTTAAATATAGCTGTAGTCAGTGGTAGTATGTTATATTATATTATATATATATATATTTACATCTTACTATCATCCGAGCGTCTTTCCGAAAACCGGTTGTCGAGCGTCCGATTATTTTAAATGTTGTATAAAGTATTTTAATAGATGTTCGTACAAGTATATTCCAGAATTAACTTATAATAATTGATATTTTTATTACTAATAGCTTTTAATAAAATAAATTTCAATTTAATCATCATTGAAGCGTCCTTCTACATAGGTATCATTAGAGCGTCCGAAATATACAAATATATTTCATTTTGTCGCTTATACAGCGTCCGCTATATACATCTCTATATAATTAATAGATATTAAAGCGTCCAGCAATGTTGCCACAGATACTTCACGTACTTATGATTTCACTTCATTATTTGGTCTCGAATCAGGGCTACCTTGATTTATTCGTGCTGCTAAATGTCTTACGATTAAATAATTACCGTTTACCAATTATCAAAATTAACATAAATGATTGTACAGGGTGCTTCCGAAGTAGCCCAATTTAAAATATTAATTTATAACCTCAAAACAAAATACTTCCAAAAGCTTTGTTTAAATGATACAGACTTTTTACACAGGAATTAATGAAGACATTGTTTATTTTTAAGTTTAAAAAATCGATTTCTGTTTTTATTTATAAATACTCCGATCAAGAAACAAGAAAATTAAAGGAATTTTTTTTTGTTTTGAGGTCCTAAACTCTTATTTTCAGTTCGGGAGCATCCTGATTAATAAAATGGTCGGTAATCTTATGCTCAACAAATTCAAATCATCATAGTTTAGGTTCTCAATAGTTTTAAAAGCATATAAGCTATTAAGAAAAAAAAACTACTAGCAATCATTATTGTAATTATACAAGGTTTTTCATATCTCCTCGGTAATGAGAAATTTGAATCAATTTAAAAAAATATTTGAGATTGGTTTACAGTTTACAGGAATACATTTATACAAAAAGGTTTATAAGAATAAATTGAGTACCAATTTCAAAACGATTTTAATCTAAAATTAGTTACCAAGGAATAAAACTAAGATATTTTATATGTAAAAATAACGAATAACTATATACATCAAATTGTAAGCGGACAACAAATTTCTAACACGTCCCGCATATCTTCATTTAAAAATTACTGCATTTTCACATAAAATTTGTAACAATTGAACTCCTGTCAAACTTAAGATTCTTCAAAATCAATAATTTATTAATTTCTCAGTTAATTTTCATGTTAATGTACATATGTTTTATACCATTTGAAACAGAAAAAAAATCTCTATTCAACAGTAATAAATACAACTTTGTGCTCTGCATGAAAATTGAAAGTTAGTATAAATTTCTCGAAAACTGTACGAGCTATGAAAATTTTGAAGACGGTTGTGAATTCTTCATAAAAAAGTGCAAATTAGAAACTTGTATAAATTCGCACAAAAAAGTTATAAGCCAAAAACGAAATTGGCAAAATTTACATTTTCGCTTCTATCTAGGTATAGTTCATCCAGAGATCATGTTCCGAAGACTCGTTATCGTTTTATTACGGCAGTACAATAGAGGGTCCCAATAGCCTGGCATGTGCCAGGGCTGTAATGAAAAATTTGAGTAGGGGTTTGAAATATTTCATTTCACACATTTTACTTTTCAAAACAGGAAAAAAAATTGTTTAATATTTAACTGTTTTAAAAAATATATTGTATAATCAGATTTCCGTGACCACCCAGGAGGTACTAATTGCGGACCGTTAATCTTTGTTTATAGTGGCGATTTCCCCAAGAGGCCTATAACCACATGTCATTTAAAAAAATATATGAATATTTATTCGGACATAGTGCACTCGTCCTCGTCTTCAGAATTGTTATCGGACATACCTGAATCCCTTAAAGATATAATTAATGGATCCACGTCTTTGTAAACTGATATAAATTTATTTTCTTCTTTTATGATATGTTGAATACAGTTACTCCATTGTTGCTGGCCAATATTTTCAACTTCTTCCCAGACTAATTGAACTACACTAGAATTTAGAAGGTACAAAAGAAATATCTTTTCTTAACGTTGTATGTAAAGATGATAATGTGTGAACAATATTATTAGCATAAGAATTATGTATTGTTCGTACTATATATTGTTTCGTAAAATCATCTATTTTGTCAGTATCTGAATCTTTTCGAACTCTTTTAGGTACCGGACCACCTATTCTGATAATTTTTTTAACAGTTTTATCACATACCTTTGTTAGTTGGCAAGTTTTCTTAAGAGCAACTGATTCTTCATATTCTTCCAAAAGTCCATTGTAAACATTCAACACGATTTGTTGTCCATGTTCGTGCAAAAAAGGTTTAAATATATTAGGCGATGGTAATACACTTTTACTAGCACTTTCTAATTCTTCGTTTTCTTCCCACGGGCGAAACATTGTTAACGTTGTTGACTGTTGAATTTAATTTAACAAAACAAAAAACACTTTCAGCCTTCGTACACTAGTTAGGAGGTACAAATGACAAGCGAAAATAATTAAACTCACCACCTATTTATATACCTACATAGCCACAAATAACGGTTTTATAATCCTTTGGATACAAGTTCACAGACCTTATAATAAGCTATAAGAAAATTAGGGAAATTCTAAGTTCAAAAGATTAACGCATTAAAATTTTAAATATTAGCAAATACAGCCCTGGTAATCGGTTTAGAAAATCTGTAAAGTGCAGTCTTGGTCTACAGTCGAATACTGGGCGTAAAATATATACCAGCATTGCAAATACTGAACTGGTCGACTGTACGGACCGAAATATTTTGGCATTGCGGTTTTAGCTATTGTGAACCCATAATAAAACGATAACGAGTCTTCGGAACATGATCTCTGGATGAACTATACCTGTGCATTTTAATGGAAAAACACATCTAAGATGGTTATGAGACAACTTTTCCCTAATTTAACCGACTTCGTATCTCTTACGGTTCTCGAGATCCCAATAGTGCGTATCGAAAAACGGACATCTGTATATTTATTAAAATAAATTGTTAATATTGTACGTTGAATACTAATATCAGAGGGACTTATTGGTTGATAATCGGGATCTTTCACGGAATCATCCTGATCATTATGAATAAAGTCAACGTCCTAAAATAAACGTTATAGGTTTTTACAATGGTTTTATTGGTATGGTTCTGTAATATTGTAAGTCGAACACTAACATCAAACAGACTTGGTTGATAACTGGGATCTTTCATGGAATCATTCTGATTATTCTGACTAAAGTCAACGTTTTTAAATAAACATTATAGGTTTTTACAATGTCTTAATTGGGTATAGTTCTGTAATATTATAATTGTATACTAACATCTGGGGGACTTGGCTGATAATCGAGATCTTTCACGGAATCATCCTGATTATTCTGATTAAAGTCAATGTCCTAAAATAAACATAAGTTTTTACAATGTTTGTATTGGGTACTAGTTCTGTAATATTTTTATTGAATCAACATCTCGAAACCAGTGTGTTGCCTTCTTCAGAATAAAAAAAATAAGTAAAAATTCTGAAGAAGGCGACACTGATGTAGAAAATAAATATTACAGAACTTTATCGAATAAAGCTTTTTTATTGTAAAAACGAGTTCTGAAAGTTTCTTCCATTATTATCGGTTCTTATTCAGTCATAATTATAATTAGTAATAAAAAATAATCTTAAGCCAGAAAAAAGTAATAATATGGAGAGTATTTATTGGATAAGTTTCTTACAAAAATATG
The DNA here is from genome assembly GCA_951394225.1 of Harpalus rufipes. Lineage (NCBI taxonomy): Eukaryota > Metazoa > Arthropoda > Insecta > Coleoptera > Carabidae > Harpalus > Harpalus rufipes. The sequence goes on along the minus strand of OX596281.1, from coordinate 23,290,781 downwards.
TTTACTTAAGGCGATGTAAATTACATTTACATTTAATGAACATTTTTAAATTTGAATGTTATACTATGGAATTAACTGAAAATGTAGAATTTAATACTATACATTGAATATTTTCGTGACTTTTCGCGTTCAAATAGACAAGGGTTTCGATTTCATATTTTATTTGTTATACACGTAATGTATAATATGTTCCAAAAAATAGTGAAATATATCAGAAATGAACTAGTATCTATTTTGCCGATTTTTAATCAAATATGATTAATTGTAAAAATGAAAAATATACATGTTCGAAAGGGTGTTCGGTTTAAATCAAGGTGGATAAAACTACTAGTTTAAACCGACCTAGACTTTATCTAATTTCGACCAGTATTTTTTGTTGAATGACCATTTATTTGACAATAAGTTCTTCCCTATTAATTTTAGAATAAAATTGTAAATATAAAAGATGCATAGAATTAAAAAGCATATCCAATGACCACAATTTTATTGTTACAATACGTTCCTGTCACAAAATAGTGGTAAATTAAAATATTCATAGGTATTCAACCTGTTAACAGAGTACCAAGAGAAATTAAACAATCAGACAGACCCAAATAAATATTAATATTAATTATGGGGTGTAAGTTAAAATAAAAATTTATTTGCACTAATAAAAAACTTTTTAATTTGTAGAAAGTTCATTTATTATTTTTAATAATAATAAAATCAATGTAAGAATTAAAGTACAAATTGGTCCAACTCGAACTATACAAAATAATGCAGTTATTTGCTTAATTTATAATGGCATTTTGGAAACAGCTTGAAGATGGACAGGATTATTTTATATCAATAAATTTAGGATCATTGCTTGCACTTTTAAATTCTAAACATCTATAATTAGTAAGGATAAACTTATCATCAAAATTTTACCATTGTATTTCCCATCAAACAAAAAATTGTAGAAACCCGGAACACAGATACACATAAGTGTAATTTTTACCTATGTAGAGGTTGAAACAATAATAAGAATTTATAAATAATTTTATTCAATTTTAACGTTTTAAACCGTCATTATTAACTCCATAGCAACAATTATAAGTAACTGTTTATTTGCTAGAGTTTTTTTTTTTAAGTCACTAACAGAATTTTAACTCACTCTGCAACAAATAATGCAGTTAAAATTACATGAGGTACGAAAATATAACCTTCAAATATTCGTATAACTTAAAACATGTTGCCAAATGTACGGACGCCCGTTAATCGAAAAACTGTATGAAATATATATTTTCGCAGATATACGCCGTTCAACACTAGCGACACTAGTGGGAAACGGCAGAACTGCAATATACGGTTTATGATTGAAATTATCTAAATATGTTACAATAAAGCGCCCAGGACAATTTTTGCCAAACACTAACAGATGGCATAAGACGTTGAAAAATGACCATTTTAACAGAGATACAATAGAGCGTCCGTATACGGACGCTTCATTGAAGGTGGACGCTTCAATGATGGTAAAAGATCAATTGACGGACGCTTTAATGTCTGATAGATGTATATATATATATATATATATATATATATATATATATATATATATATATATATATATAACCTAACCTAACCTATCTTTTTAAATATAGCTGTAGTCAGTGGTAGTATGTTATATTATATTGAAATGCTTGTATTTCAAATAAACAAGCTTATAATCCAAATAATTATTTGTTTACTTTTCAAATTTTTATTTTAATTATGCCTTGCTGTCAAATAATATGTGCGTTTAATTATTTCTTTCGGTGCATTTGGAGCTGCCATTATCACTGCTGTCAATGTCATTTGAGATGTCTACTAAGCAAAAAAAGCTCGATTTTTTAACTACAGATTTATGTATTTGATACTGCATTCGAAGGTAAAAAAAATATACTTTATACTGTAAATATAAGTACATAAAACAAAATAATCGAACGCACCTCTAAGTGAATATACGAATAAGGTAAGGCATATTCGAATATACAAAGGTTCGTATATTTATTCACCATGGTTACTTAATAATAACCGCTGTAATACGTGGTAACTAAGGAAAATCACGCATTTTTATTGGTTTACAACTTAATGAATGCTATAGTCAAGTAATTTTTTATAAAATGGTGTTTCATTATTTTTTTACTATTGGCAACACTGAACATACATGTTACCAAATATTATATCTACACCAGTGGTGCGCAACCTTTTTAAATCGCGGGCCAAAAAAAGAAATGATTTTTTTCTAAAGGACCACTTAGATAATATAGCAAAAATATTGTATTCGAAATTGTAAAAATAATAATAGTAAATAATTAACCTATTGATACTCGTGTTATTAGAAACACAAGTAATTACAAAAATAACATATCGTTATGTAAATTGTCTTCGGAAAATTTTGCTGTGACAATTTCCAAAAATTATAATTTCACCTGCATTTAATAAATTACAAAATTCATCGTATTTGTACTTTAGTTCAGCATTAAATTTAATATCCATTATTTTTAACTGCAACTCATTATCATTTTGTTTTATTTGCTGTTCAATTAATGAAAATGGATTAGTAAAGAGTGCTATATTCTTCTTTTCGGCTGTAAATTTAGAGAAGCGAGAATCAAATTATTGCTTCAATAATTTAAGTTTCTCCTTATATCTGTCATAAATAAACAAAAAAAAAAATTATGTTCAAGGAAGTATAAATCTCTCTTATAAACAAAAAAAATTGTTGTGGTCAGCACAATACCTCTCGTCATTTTAATTTTTGGTTACATAAGTATTGTATTAATTTTTTTTGTATGTCTACACTCTACAGCAAAAATTGTACTATACCTATTTTTATATATAGATTTTTGAATTTTAAATTCATTCTATGAAGAAATTTTGTCCTAATCTTCTAATTTTTCGAGATGTTTCTAATTCATTGTCGGGATTGACAGTATTTCTGAAGGGTATATGAAATATACCTATAATTTGAAATATTTAACTATTAATACAATAAGAAATAAAATAATATGTACTTCCCGGAAAAAGTCTTCAGTAATATCTCTGGATTTTTGACATTTACATTTATCTGTCAGTTACAAACATTTTAATTTTTCAATTGATGTCCATGATATTATTTGGGTTGTGAGATTTATTACAACTTACAACAGATTATTTTATATATTATACTTCTTTACATCTAAATCTATAAAAGATATAATAAAATACATATTTGTATGTATCAGATAGATAATTTAATGTTCTTTAATACTTGCAAGAACAAAAATTTTCATAAAATAATATTTAGAATATTTTTTTAAGAATCTACTACTTCCGATTGTTCTATGTTCACTTATTACCAAAACTTTAAACTCTTCCGAGTAATGTCCGAATGGGGAATACGTGGTTAAACATATATTAAGTATTATAGTTTTTGAGAAATCGTCTTTCCATCATACACACATACACATAAATAAAATATTTAAATGTATGAGATAAAGAATTTAATTTTAATATTTGCAGGAACACAAATTTTTAAAAAATAATACTTAGAAGAATTTTATAAGACTCTGCCACTTCCCGTTGTCCAATTGCTACCATCTCTTCCCATTAATGTCCGATTGAGAAATATACAGGGTGATTCATCGGTCTGTCCTCTCTTTATAACTCTTTTATTTTAAGTCAGATAGAAAAACTCTTCAAATATAATTTATATAATATATTATTGTCTATCTACGTACTATATGCATTTGTATACAGGATGCTCCGTTGAAGCGTAACAATATATAACTTTATATTTCTTAATGGAACATCCTATATATATATTTATTTATTTTGATAGTAAATTAGATTCCCTTTAAAAAACTATTAAGTAATAAGGGGTCTAAAATTATAAATTAAGATATTTACGTTCATAAAAAATAGTAGTTCATAGTGGAAAAAACCATAATTTAATACAAAATTTTGATTCTTTTTTATTAATACTTATTTTAAACATTACACTAATTACAAAGAGGCTATTAAAATTTAGTGACAGACTAAATAATGCAAAATTATAATAAATGCTCGAAAACTTGTCCTTCAATAATAACAAGGTACAAAAATATCATTCAACGACTAAAGGTAAATAACTTCTTAATTTATAATTTTAGACCCCTTATTACTTAATACTTTTTTGAAGGAAATCTAATTTACTATCAAAATAAATAAATATATATATAGGGTGTTCCATTAAGAAATATAAAGTTACATATTGTTGTGCTTCAACGGAGCACCCTGTATACAAGTGCATATAGTACGTAGATAGACAATAATATATCATATAAATTTAATCTGAAGAGTTTTTCTATCTAACTTAAAATAAAAGAGTTATAAAGAGAGGACAGACCGATGAATCACCTGTATGTATGTGTGTGTGTGTGTGTGTGTGAGTGTGTGTGTATGTGTGTGTATATGTCAGTGTGTGCTTGTGTGCGTGTGTGTATGTGTGTGTGTGTGTGTGTGTGTGTGTGTGTGTGTGTGTGTGTGTGTGTGTGTGTGTGTGAAAGAGAGAGAGACAGATAAACAAAAATTTCTCCTTCGATAACTCCAATATTACAATTCCAAAAGTTATAATTCTTTCATATTCCTCTTTCGTAAGTCCATATGAAGAATTAATTAGATTTTGGTTATAATTGGTTAACCGGAAGTACCATAATTTGAAAAATGCTGTTAAATATCATTTTTTTGACCTTTTATGTTATTATAAATAAAAGAATATGTTATTCGATTTAATTATATTTTTTTCTTCATATTCAATGAATTTAGAGATAAGGAATTATAAAGAAATAACTTGCAACCTAATGCTGCTAAAAGCTGCACCATGGAAACAGTTAGAATATTCAAATATTACTAATTGACAGATGTCAGTGTCAAATAAAATTTACATAATATCTTTGTGAAAATGTTTCACTGGAAATATAAAAATGTGAAATAATTTGAGGTGGTAAAAACAAATCACATAAAGTAATATAACAGATTATAGCCATAAGCCAATTCAGCAAATTATTATAATGCTATACGAGTATATGTTTTTATTTTCTACTTTTTATTTTAAGAAACGTACTGTTCTTTTTAGGAGTAGTTCAGTTCAGTTCAGCACGAGGTAAGATCAGTTCATTTGTCCTCTAAAAAGAAAACGCTCATAGAATAGTTTGCAAAAAATTGTAGGTGGAATTTGTATAAAATACGTAGAATTGACGGAAAGTATTGTGCTGGCCACATCAAATTTTTCAATGTTATTATTATAAAAAAAAAACTCGTAAGTTAAAAACCTGATTTTGTCTCTGTTGATATTTGTACTCGTATTATTGTTTGTAGTCATTTTGTAGCTCCTGATGAAGACACATGTGGTGCCGAAATTGCTGGAGGCCGAAAATAATAGTTATTTATATAATCAGTTATGGAAAGAGTGATATTGTTTGAAGAACATATTTGCCAAAACGAGCGAAGCGAGTATTGAAAATTATTTAACTCAAACATTACCACTTTTTTAGAACAAAATTTTATCTAATTCCGCTAAAATAATTTTAAATTAAACATAATTCTAGGTTTTTTTATCACAGTTATATAAACATATCTCAAAATCAATTTACCAGAGCGTTGCCGTGAAAATAACGAAATTATTTTTTTAATTTAATGAATGCCTAAGTCAGTGCATGCATATATCAGTGAAATTCATTATTGATATATTATCAATTTGTTAGTTGTGTAATATTCTTTACGTAACTCAATTATATAATAGTATATTACGTAATGAGAGATGTAAGAAGCAGACTACGTACGAGTAAAATGATTGACACACGAGACGCGTAGCGTCGAGTCTGTAATTTTACGAGTGAGTAATTGCTTTACATCTCGAATTATGTACTATGCTTTTTCTACGACCACTCATTAATATATCTAAATTGAAGCAAAATTCAGATACATAGTTATAAATTAATTATTTTTTTATTGCATTACTTACAAATTACAAATAATATCAACTAATTATAATTATTACCTCAGTATATGTTTTTGTAATCACACAAATAAACAGTAGTTCGAAACGTCAAAAAGTTTGGTGGGTTTTATTTACAAAAATAAAACTGCGCAACGATGTTACCATGGTTACTGCTAAGCTTAGGGATATACGAGGAAAAATAGTTCCCTACTGCAAATTTGATGGAAATGAAATATGTATTGTTGACATAATATAATATTAATATAATAACTCAAAAAAAAATATGTATTTATACATTTATAAATTTCATTATATCATATTTAAATCTAAAATTTTATTTATCAAATTTTAATCATTTCTTACAGTTTGACAATCAGTCCTGCCAACTTAAATTTGCTGTTCATTACGTAACAGTGTTACGTAATGAAATTTCATTATGTAACACTATTCATAAACACGAACTTACATTGTTAGTAGTCTGTTCAGTAATGACACTCTTACAGTAGTGGTAGTAGAAAAAGATTTTTACAAAATTCATTTCATGCCAATTATGTAAAAAGTGACATTTCATAACCTTATAAGGTTAAGTAAAATTCAATTTTTTAAAACGGAATTAGATAAATAAATTCGAACAATTGACTGAATTCCAGAAGTTTTCTTTTATCCATCAAATTTCTAGTCAAGAAGTCTAAGCACACAATTTAATTGTTTATAATTCCGAAGTTCAGCTTTGACTATCACTAATAAATTAGATAGGTAATGATAATTAATTAATGATTTGTAAAACTGCATAATGTGCTTTATGATGAATTTATTTAATATACAAACGATTTTATAGATTTGTTGGCTAGGTATACTTGGATTTTAACAGTATATAAATTTAAATTTGTAAAGTAATTTTCTTTCCAATGTTGATAATGTAATTACGTTTATGGAAAATTGAAAACGCTTAAGTTTATGGCAATAAAAATAATTTATTGATAAAAACAATATATAAATATATACAAATCATTTGTATGAGAATAATATAACGTCATTCATAGATGACATGAGAATGAAGTGAAGCATATCCTTAAATCCTTAATGGTAGAGTCCATGGCTGAGTGCGGGGGCACCGTAGCTAGCAAGAGCGGGGGCAGCATAGCTAGCAAGGGCTGGCCGAGCGTAACTGGCAAGGGCTGGCTGAGCGTAGCTGGCAAGGGCTGGCTGAGCATAGCTCAAGGGAGCAGCATGGGCAACAGTTGCAATTCTTGCCACTGGGGCAACAGCATGAGCAACGGCGGCAGGGTGTACACCAGGTTCGCGTTGTACCACAGCGTTGAATCCATTATGAGGATCAGCAGTGTAGTGCACGACTCTCCTACTGCCATCGGGCTCTACAAGGGAATAGCTTCCTTGGACAGTATCTCCTTCACGTTGTTCTTGTTGTTCGTGATTATCACCGGTATGGGGATCGTTGACTCCGTAAGCGAAGTTGTAGTGGGCTGGGGCGAAGGGCTCAGCTACAACTTGCTTGGCAATGGCTACTGGGGCATGGGCAACAGCGAGTCTAGGAGCAGCGTAGCTGGCGTAGGCGGGGGCGGCATAACTGGCAACGGGGGAGGCGTAGCTGATGGTAGGAGCAGCATGGGCTAGCGCTAAGGGTTGGGCGGCGTAAGCCAAGGGGGCGGCATGGGAGATGGTTTGTTGGGAGATGGAGGCATGGGAAGTCGCGGCGGGGGCGGCGATAAGACCGGCACGGGCTACCGCCATCAGGCAAGCGACGACGACGAGCTAAGAGGAAAAAATTGTATTAGTTTAGTAATAAATTGGGGTTTTAAATACAGCACTGTTTTACATATTACGAAACCGATTTGTTCTTATCTACAGTGACATATTAAGTGATAGAATTTAACTGCTTCTTTTAGTGTAGTTTAATTCTATATCATTTACATAATCGTTTAAGAAAAAATCGAACAGAATTTTTAACCAGTACTACTATAAGTACATACGTTAACAGATTTTAACAAATTTACTCTGATATAATTAAAATAACGTTAGATGTAATATTATTTTAATTTAATTTAAGAAAGGATTTTAGTTGCACTAGAACTATGTGTAGATTTAGTAATCGACAACAAAACTTTAAGATACTCTGGTCTAGAATATTAAGAATTCCTCAGAGTGACAACTTTTCAAGCGAGCATCAGATAATTCTTTCCACCAAAATATATACGCATAGTTACTGATTTTACAACAAATTTAAAAAATATTCTAGATGCTTCAGAGCTATATGTAGACGTAATGAACCAAGACAATATTTAATAATAAACTTCATTCTATCCTGGTGGTGAAGGTACTTCTCTGTGCGTCGACTTTTAAGCCGGCATCAGAGTGGAACACCAAAACTCAAATACGTAATTACACATGTGTTTCTTGCACTGCACTCACTTTGTATGCCATTGTGAAGACTGCGAAGTGACTGTGCCTTAACCGAAACCTGTGAGACTATTTATATTGGACAGACAAGTAGGAGAATGTCGCACCATGTACTTGGTATAGGCGTGGCTGCCCGAAATATTATTTTATCGCCTTGCCCGAGACTTGCACAAGAATTAAAAATTGGTTAAAATTAAATTTTAATTTTTAAAATAGTTTAACCGTTAGATGATACTGTTTTTTTTTTGTCACACTGAAGTGTTTGAACATCCCATTATATTTAGGTAATTGTTTATCTTATGTTTTAATTAGTTTATTGATGTATGTATATTAAAATATAGAAACACTGAACAATATAAGTAAAATAAATCCCTTAGAAAACCTATTTAGCTAGACAACTAAGAAAACGAGCTTAATATTTTTAGTGTTGGCACAAAACCAGAGAAATCTTCATATGTAGCGACTATTTCCTGCAAAAAATAGCGACTCATTTTTCAAAATAACTTTACACTTTACTTAAAGAAAGAATACTTACAGAAAAGCTGAACAATGTAACTAAACTAAATCCCCTAAAAAACCTATTTAAGCTAAACAACTAAGAAAACGAGTTTTAATATTATTATATTTAAATTTTGTACAACTTTTACTGTTGAAAAACAAAGAAATCTTCACATGTAGCGACTATGTCCTGCAAAAAATGGCGACTCATTTTTCAAATAAACTTTACACTACTAAAACGACGCAAACACAAATGGTACTCAAAAGTAATAACGAACGTTCTGAGTCCATCAGAAATTCTTTACACCTTACACTAAAACGAATATAGGCATCCATCCAGCCAAACGATTTCCAACATCGTTTGGCGAAGTTTTAATTTTCTTTATATTTTGTGTGTGTGTGTGTGTGTGTGTGTGTGTGTGTGTGTGTGTGTGTGTGTGTGTGTGTGTGTGTGTGTGTGTGTGTGTGTGTGTGTGTGTGTGTGTGTGTGTGTGTGTGTGTGTGTGTGTGTGTGTGTGTGTGTGTGTGTGTGTGTGTGTGTGTGTGTGTGTGTGTGTGTGTGTGTGTGTGTGTGTGTGTGTGTGTGTGTGTGTGTGTGTGTGTGTGTGTGTGTGTGTGTGTGTGTGTGTGTGTGTGTGTGTGTGTGTGTGTGTGTGTGTGTGTGTGTGTGTGTGTGTGTGTGTGTGTGTGTGTGTGTGTGTGTGTGTGTGTGTGTGTGTGTGTGTGTGTGTGTGTGTGTGTGTGTGTGTGTGTGTGTGTGTGTGTGTGTGTGTGTGTGTGTGTGTGTGTGTGTGTGTGTGTGTGTGTGTGTGTGTGTGTGTGTGTGTGTGTGTGTGTGTGTGTGTGTGTGTGTGTGTGTGTGTGTGTGTGTGTGTGTGTGTGTGTGTGTGTGTGTGTGTGTGTGTGTGTGTGTGTGTGTGTGTGTGTGTGTGTGTGTGTGTGTGTGTGTGTGTGTGTGTGTGTGTGTGTGTGTGTGTGTGTGTGTGTGTGTGTGTGTGTGTGTGTGTGTGTGTGTGTGTGTGTGTGTGTGTGTGTGTGTGTGTGTGTGTGTGTGTGTGTGTGTGTGTGTGTGTGTGTGTGTGTGTGTGTGTGTGTGTGTGTGTGTGTGTGTGTGTGTGTGTGTGTGTGTGTGTGTGTGTGTGTGTGTGTGTGTGTGTGTGTGTGTGTGTGTGTGTGTGTGTGTGTGTGTGTGTGTGTGTGTGTGTGTGTGTGTGTGTGTGTGCGTGCGTGCGTGCGTGCGTGCGTGCGTGCGTGCGTGCGTGCGTGCGTGCGTGCGTGCGTGCGTGCGTGCGTGCGTGCGTGCGTGCGTGCGTGCGTGCGTGCGTGCGTGCGTGCGTGCGTGCGTGCGTGCGTGCGTGCGTGCGTGCGTGCGTGCGTGCGTGCGTGCGTGCGTGCGTGCGTGCGTGCGTGCGTGCGTGTGTGTGTGTGTGTGTGTGTGTGTGTGTGTGTGTGTGTATGTGTGTATGTGTGTATGTGTGTGTGTGTGTGTGTGTGTGTGTGTGTGTGTGTGTGTATGTGTGTGTGTATGTGTGTGTGTATGTGTGTATGTGTGTATGTATGTGTGTGTGTGTGTGTGTGTGTGTGTGTGTGTGTGTGTGTGTGTGTGTGTGTGTGTGTGTGTGTGTGTGTGTGTGTGTGACGAAAGTTTCGGATTCCTCAAGTTTACATCCAGAAGAACAGGTGATTAGATTTTAATGTTATTATATCTTATAGAGTTAAAGAATTATAAAGATATTAAATTTTATAAATCAGCCAGCTATGCTAACCATGGAAATTGCTAATATATTCATATAATTCAATGTTAGTATCAATGAAAAGTAAATGAACGTTGCAGAGATGAGGATGTTGAAAGGGAAGACACGGAAAGATACGGTAAGGAATGAAATAATAAGGGAAATAACTCTAGTATTAGAAGTTTGTAGAAAGATACAATAGAGACGGTTACATTGGTTTGAACATGTCATAAGGAGAGATGAAAAATATATTGGAAGAAGAATGAATAGCTTAGTAATAGAAGGTTAAAGAAACTGAGGAAGACCAAAGCTAAGATGGAAGGACTGTATTACTGAAGACTTGAGAGAAAAGGAACTGAATGAGAACAACACGCAAAAAAATGAGTGAAAGAAGAAAATAAAAAATAGCGACCCCTAACGAATGGGAAAAGCTAAAGAAGAAGATGTCAGTGTCAAGTGCAATTTGCATAGTTTCTTTATGAAATAATTTTACTGGAAATTTAGAATCTTTTGCAAGAAAATTTATGTATGGGATTTATACATAATACACAGATTTGACGGAAGGTATTGTGCTGGCCGCATCAGATTTTTTTTATTACAATGGGTTTATAAATTGTCTTTTTTAACACATAAAAGTGTGAAAAAGTGCCCTTTTTTAACGAAAACGGGTGAAATAATGAAACGCTATGGCATTTTTTTCATACTTTTGTTGTAGACGTAAAAAAAATTGTATGCAACTAGAGTAAAAAGTATTTTATTTCACTCATAGGATTTGACGAACTCGCCTAAATATGTAAGTATTATTAACGTTGTTTTATTGATTATTATTATTATTCTTATTACTATTATTATTATTATTACTATTATTATTATTACTATTATACTATTACTATTATTATTATAATAATAATAATTATTATTATTATTGGCAGATTGGCACACCCAGCAATGGGTAATATGCCGTGATGAAATATTTTTTATTATTTTATTATTATTATCATTATTATTATTATTATACGTTTGAAACCATTAATAAAATTATTAAATTTGGCAATATTATTATTAAGTAAATTTTTATAAAATGGTGTTTGATTTTTTTTTACTATTGGCATCACTGAACATACATGTTACTAAATATTATATATCTATACAGATAGCAAAAAAATTGTATTCGAAAATGTAAAAATAAGTGGACTGGTACATAATTAATAATAGTAAATAATTAACCTACTGATACTCGTACTATTCCAAACACAAATAATTACAAAAATAACATATCGTTGTGCGAATTGTCTTAACTTCGGAAAATTTTGGTGTGGCAATAATAATAAATTACACAATTCATCGTATTTGTTTCTTCGTTCAGCATTAAATTTAATATCTATTATTTCTAACTGCAACTCATTATCATTATGTTTTATTCGCTGTTCAATTAATGAAAACGGATTGGTAAAGAGTGCTATATTCTTCTTTTCCCCAAAGTTGCTGCAGTGTTTTTAATCCATTTTCTTATCTCATTTACTTCCACAGGACAATGTTTGTACCACACGCCATATCCCAGTGTGGATTTGGCGTGAGAAACATTCTATCCGTTTTTACATGGCTAAGTCTTTTTGACAATAATTTATGGTACAATCTGCAAAAAAAATCAAAATTATGAAAATACTAAACTTTTTCGATTAAACAATAGCACCTAACCTAACCTAACCTAACAGGGCATGCACCTTGATTACTTGTATTTGGAATCAACCATTTATTTTCTGGTAGTTTTTGAGTTCCTCCTTGGGCGGTTTTAGAAAAAATAGGTTTCTATTCCACCCTACCCGTTATTATTAATCTCTTCCTTAAAGTAATTAATAAGACACTGTGTCCCTTCACTGCCACGCCATACTAATTCATATGACGCAATAATGTAAAAAAAAATTGCAGCCCTTGTGGGGTGTCTTCGTTTAGGACTGTGAGAAGTTTGGTGTATTCTTTTTCAGTTAGTGCGGTAGCACTTACCGTCCTCTTTTCCAGTTGACACTGCAAATTTCGTCTTTTAGCGTCTCGTGCTTCACGTAAATATGAGGTATGAAACTGGATTCATTATAATATTCCATTTATTAAAATAAAGTTCTTGTATCATTTTAGCTGTTATATTCCACACATGTTTAATTACCATTTCCTTATAGTTAGTCCCATCTTTCTTTTTCATATTGTATTCCCAAGTCTCAAAATTGTATTGAATTGTACAGGAGTTGTTGTTTCAGCCAGTATTTTTTTTTCTTTGCAAAATTCCGAAAATTGCTTCCACACCGATGAACGTGATTTTATTGTATTTTGTGGTGTTTTTTCTTTAATTTCTTTATTAATTTCATTATCTGAAGTATTACCAAAATGTGTCAAAGGCTTACTCATTTTAAAACTACTTGTCAAAGTGAAAAATCTGATGTGGCCAGCACATAACCTCTCGCCGTATATTTTACCTGGCTGTATGCATAAAGCAAAGAATATTTTTATAAATACAAATAATATATTCATATAAATCTATGACGTATAAACTTCTTTATTATTCAATAATAGCATGTCTCAACATAAAGATATTTACCATAAATTATGTTACAATAAATTACAAATTAGAGTTTACCATATATAAATATTAGGCTGGTAACAGCAATTTTCAATTCGAACAACTTTGTTTACTTTCTCTTCATATTCTTCTAGTAGAAACATTAATTTTGGGCGGTCTAAAATGTATATATCTGGATTGTGCATCTATTCTTATATATCTTCTTTTACATTTTATTTTTTCATACTTGTTATATCTAAATAACCTTAATTCCCTTTAATAAAGTGACGGATAGATTGCACTCCGATTATTCTTATATCGATGTATAATTTTGTCAATATTTACAACTTACTTGAGAAGAATTTGATAGCTTTTTCGCAATTCAAAGTTACTCTAGTCTACAGTACTGGTGTACATTGTCCCATAATGTTTGAAACAAATTTAAGTCCTTCAACCTAGACTTGTCATCTCCATAATAGTCACAGATCAAGAATTAAGGGATTCTCCAAATACATTTTTCTTTCATTACTCATTATTTCTGACACTGACATTTATCTGTCAGTTACAAATAATTTAAATTTGCAACTATTTTTCATGGCATCCTTTCGGTTGTAAAATTAATTACAACATTATTTTATATATTATATTCCTTTTATCTCTAAATCTATAAAATATGTATAAAAATATTTAAATGTATCAGAAAGAGAATTTATTTTTCTTTAATATTATCAAGAAAAATTTTCAAAAAATAATATTTAGAAGATTTTTTTCAAGAATCTTCTACTTCCGGTTGTCCAATTGTTACCAAAACCTTTTCAGATCTTCCCATGAATGTCCGATTGGGAAATACGTTGTTAAACAAATTTTAAGTCTTATAGTTTTTGAGTAACCGTCCTTCCAACATCCCACACACACACACACACACACACACACACACACATACACACACACATCCACACACAGACACACACACAGACATCATCGTAAAAATGTTAAAATCGGATTGTAGAGACCTTAAAACGTGCTTTTTCAATAAAATCTGGATATGCGATTTTTAGCATGAATGCAATACCTCTCTTAGCGAGAGGTAAAAAGGAATATTTAGAAGTAAACAGTATCATTAGCAATTAATGTATGACTACATTGAATATGGCGCGGCGGAACGAATGAAGCTTTGCAAGTAACGTATCATAAGTTTAAACTATACAACTATACAATATTCTAAGGAAATTTATAATAATTTAAATCAAACAGTAAATACTTTAATAGTTAATGTGTATAATTTTTCTTACATTGAATAAAAGTATTCAGTAATATATTATTAGTTAACTATTAATGTTTACATTTTCAAAAGATATTAGTAAGCTAATGACTATTTTACAGTTAAAAAATTTACTATTTTAAATAAAATTATATATTTTTAAATAAACACAAAATTTAATGAATTTCTTATACAAGAGTATTATAATTATCTGCAGATGAGTAGGTAATAATTTAATTTATAAATATATTGTCTGGAAATTAGGATTTTGATCTAGTTTATTGAAATTCATAAACATTTGGTAAATACATCTATTATAATACAAAATACGCTGTCAACCTTCGTACAAGATTTGTAATCTTCTAACGAATAAATCATAATAATAATAATAATAATAATAATACAAAATATGTATAAAATATATTTATAATTACAAAACTAGAGAAAACTTAACTAAAACTCTGAAGCACTAGGAGTAACACAATATTGACTTTAGATGGTTACATACATATTATTACTAAACTATACTAACAATGTGTAATTGAAAATGTTTATCGATGCCTAGAAACTTGGTTATTTTTTTGTATAAGTAAATCATTCTTTTATCAGTCTACATAATATTATTTATAATATCAAATTGGGAATCTCCAAACTCATGTCTATTTGTTTGTATAGCTGTATTTGATTGGAACCAAATTCAAAGTTGTCCTTTTGGAATAAATCTATATGAAAGTTTTAACTGATCCTAAGAGCTGTTTGCTGAAATATAAAAAAAATAATAGTTATACATTGATGAACGTTGGTTTACGTATTTTACGTACCTTCGAAGGAGCACGCATAGAAAGAAAATCTCTTTCCGTTTAATAAATTAGGGATATCAGTTCTTTTTCTATTTAGATTCAACAGAATTTAATAAAATACATAGTTATCACGTTAACGTTGCAAACAAATCTGTATGTCTTACTGACCAGTGTCTACAAGTTGCTTCTATATTTTATGTTTTTTTGCTAGTAATAAAATTAATAATTCTATTTTTTAAATTAAAGAGAAATTACATGTTTAAAATACACATAATAATAAATATATCATACATTATATGTAAAAATAATTAGTTAATTGTTAAATTACTGCTTTACATATTAAGTTTATCTAAAAAACAGATAAGGATATATAGTAATTTACGATAATTATGTATAATAAAATATTTGATATATTAAATAAAATATAAATTTGTCATTATTTTCTTGTTAAATTTGAAATATACTGAAGTTTTAGTAATTAAAATTACTAAAACTTCAGTATGTAGTAAACCAGCATTTAAATATTGATATTTCCAACGAAGACATTACAGAATGCTACAGACTTGGAAAAAATAAACAATCTACGGGCTATAATAGACCAATTTTGCTAATTTTCGATTCAATTGCAACAAGAAATCGAATTCTAACAAATAAATTCAAATTAAAAGGAAGCAAAATATTCATAAATGAAGATTTAACTACGCGAGACCGAGAATCTCTCAAAGAAAATCTAAAACTACGTAGAACATACATAAACCAAGGTATGCAAGTCAAAGTTACAAAGAAGGGTATAAAAGTAATTGGTAAAAGGGGACGAGACGGTGGCAGTTCATCAAGCGACTCACCATCAAACCCAGTGCAACAGAAAAAACTTTCAAAGCCAAACCCACAACCACCCAAGAAATACAACAGCACACTCGATGGTTTTTTAGAAACGACCCCGAAGATGTATTGAAGGACTCAAATGTGGTCATGAACTATGAAGAAGATAATTTAAGTAATACAATTAATGATACGCTAAACAAGGGGCATCTCAATATAGTATTTTGGAATATACAAGGTATAAATAATTTATATAATTTAGAAGACGAAACTATTAACGAATTACTATGCGGGGATGCTATTTGTTTATATGAAACTTGGTCATTGAGTAAAATAAGTAAAGTGCCTTCATTTTTAGATAATTACTCAAAATTTATTTTTGATAGTCTAGCGACAAAGGAACGAGATAAGGGAAGGGGAAGTGGAGGTTTGATGGTATTAATAAAACATAAAGTTAATATTAAAGTAAATATAGTCGAAATAAGTAATTTGTGGATAGTACTTGAAATTAATTTAAATAAATCCTATTTTATAGTAGGCTGTGTTTACCTTAGGCCCAATTTAGATAATAATGAATGCATCAATTTATTATATGAATCATTAGCTTCAATTACTGAAAGATACCGAAATCACAAAATTATTATTGTAGGGGATTTTAACGCACATATAGGTGACTTGAACCAAGTACAGGGTGAATTATTTTACATGCCACATATAAGGGAATTAAGGGAATCTTTACATAAGTTAATCAATGATAGAGGAAGGAAACTGACAGACTGTATGCAAGAATTAGGCTATTATGTATTAAATGGACGAGTAACGGGTGACACCCCAGGTAAATATACATTCACTAATAAAAATGGTTCCAGCACCATAGATTTAGCGTGGGTAAACTATAATTTTCTAAAAATAGTTAACGAATTCTGTATTATACCTAGTTTGTCATCATCAAATCACTTTTTATGTGTAGTAAAAACAAGAGAGAATTATTTAACTAATGTAAATGTACAATTACTTGAAAATTATCAGAAAATAACAGAAAATTATAAATTTACTAAAGAAAATGTAGAAAAATTTCAGTATAATTTAGAATTATCGCAAAATATTTACTTTAATAGTAATTCGGTAGACAATTTAAACTTTAATCTAATAAATGCTATAAAAAACGCGGCAGACTCTGCTAATATGAAATATTCTGCTAAAACGCTGAATAAACGTAATCTTAAATATGAAAAGCCCTGGTTTAATAATGAATGCCTCATTAACAAAAAAATAGCTAAAAGGGCCCTAAAATTGTATCAGTCTAACCCTTCAATGGAAAATTTAAATAACTATTCAGTCTGTAAGAAAACTTACTTAAAAACAATAAAACAAAATAAGGAAATTTATCATCAAGATATAAAAGAAAAATTAAGTCTAATTAATAACACCCAGCAATTTTGGAATATTGTAAATTTATTAAAGCCGAAAAAATCAATTACAAATGAAATTTCATTATCCGAATGGACAAAATTTTACGAAAGCAATTTCTCTCTTGTTTTTAATGAAAATATACAGTTTTATGACTGTATTCATCCTTTTCTGGACTCCCAAATAACTCTAGACGAATTAGACGTTAGCATATCAAACTGTAAATTAAATAAGGCCCCTGGGCCAGACAGAGTAGGTAACGAATTCTATATGAATTTAACAGCAAACTGGAGACATTATGTCTTAAATATGTTTAATGAAATACTGACACAATGTAAAACACCTAAAGAATGGTCAACATTACAACTCACCTTACTGTACAAAAAAGGTGATAGAAAAGACCCGCTAAACTATCGAGGCATTGCATTAATGAACTGTATATGTAAATTGTTTACACGCATTATTTATAATAGACTACAATTTTTTTTGGAAGAGAACAATATATTAAAAGAAAATCAGATGGGCTTTAGAAAAGGGAGGGGTACAACCGACAACATTTTCTGTCTTTCATCTATAATCCATATACATCTTAGAAAAAGTAAGGAGAGTGTGTATACTGTTTTTGTAGACTTTCGTCGTGCTTTCGACTCTATAAACCACAATATTTTGTGGCATAAATTATACACATCCGGTATTTCTACCAAAATTATAAGAATATTACAGTCTATATATAATAAAGCAGAACTACAAATAAAAATACAAAATAATTTGTCAGATAAAATAAAGATATCTGAGGGTGTGCTTCAGGGAGAATTATTAAGTCCACTTTTATTCGCGGTGTTCATTAATGACATAGATGATTATTTTAGGTCATATGGGCTTAATGGAGTTAGTATAGACAGTAAAAACGATCTATTGATATTAGCCTATGCAGACGATCTGGCAATTTTAGGACACTCAGTTATTGATATCAGAAAAAAGCTCCAAATACTAAATAAATATTGCGAGGTAAACAAGTTACACGTGAACACAGACAAAACAAAAATTATGATTTTTCATAAAGGCGGTAAACCGAGAACAGACCCTACTTTTATTTATGATAATAAAAAAATTGAAATAGTTAGAAGCTTTAATTATCTTGGAATAACATTTTCCACGTCAGGACGCTTTAATAATGCAGCTTTAGACAATGTTAAAAAAGGATTAGTTGCAGTACAAAAAACTAAAACTATTTTGGCCAGAGGAAAATCCTCAGGCTGGGCAGAGAAATTAAAGCTTATGAAAACGGTAGTGAATGCCACAGTTCTTTATGCAACGGAAATTTGGGGACTTAACTTAGTACATTGTTTGGAAAAATGTCAACTTAATTATTTAAAATCAATTTTTCTTTGTCCAAGAAATACACCAAACTTTTTACTTAGACTTGAAATGGGTGTACCGTCTATAGCTGTAGATATATGGGGGCGGGCTTTAAACTATTGGAAAAAAATTACATTTATGGATGATGAAAAACTCACAAAAATAATTTTTAATAGGTTAGTGGAACTTGATAAATTAAAATCAAATAAAATTATTTATAACTGGGCTTCCCAAATCAAACATTTTTTGATTGAATTGGATTTTAAGGGGTTGTGGGATGCACAAACAATATCTAACACACAAATAGTAGATATTTTGGATAAATATAAATCAATTCTTATAAACAGAGATATTGAGCAGGCAAAACATTCAAATTTTAATCAGCACTATAAATTATTGAATCCTAATGGGGAAACTGAAAATTATTTAAATTTCAATGTTTCTATCCACAAAATACGGATTATTATTCAAATGAGATTAATGAATAAACAATTATTAATAATCAACTACAAAAATATTAAATACAAAATAGACTTAGAAAACGAATGTACACTTTGCAATCTCCACAAACCCGAGAACTTATATCATTTGTTCATAGAATGTCCCATTTATATATTTTTCAGAAATATTTATTTAAACTCCATAATGACTGAAATTAATAACGATAACGAAATATATAAAATATTAGAAAACTTATCAATAATAAAGCTCAATAATATTTTCTATTACATAACTAACATTTTAAAAATTAGAAGTTTTATCTTAAATGAATGATATATTATATTGCAAACTTCCATTTATTAAAAGGCACTTTATTTTATTTTAAATAAACGATAAAATATAGTTGGTAAATATGTGTATTTTGCTTTTACTGTTTGTCAATTAAACTACAATTTATTTTGTCATTATTCTTTGTTTATGTATATGAGTAAAAAGTTTGTTAGCAACTTTGCAAAAGTTTGCAATTTGTAATATGGTAATATGGGTATGTTCATATTGTTTATTAACTTGAATATTTGTTTATTGTGCTGAATTGATGAATTAAATATGCTGTCACCAACCTTTTGTAAAAGATTGTACATCTTACATACAAAATAAATTATATTATTATATATTATTATAGTAATTAAAATAATACCGCTTTAATTCAGATCAAATAATACTATTTAATTTATCACTTTAAATACAAAGAAACTATAACCAAACTTTGCATTTGTTAAATATTAGATGTTTCTTTTTCTCTTAGAATAATTCGGAAAAGTATAAATTTAACTTTGTAAAATACTTTTCGTAATTTTCCTTTGAATGATGAGAGACATAATAACATTTATGGAAAAATAGGAAACGCTTAAGTTTATGGCAATAAAAGTAATTTATTGATATAAACAACATATAAATATATACAAGTCATTTTTATGAGAATAATGTAACGTCATTCATTGATGAGAGACATAATAACGTTTATGGAAAATTGAAAACGTTTAAGTTTATGGCAATAAAAATAATTTATTGATAAAAACAATATATAAATATATACAAATCATTTGTATGAGAATAATATAACGTCATTCATAGATGACTCATGAGAATGAAGAGAAACATATCCTTAAATCCTTAATGGTAGAGTCCATGGCTGAGTGCGGGGGCAGCGTAGCTAGCAAGAGCGGGGGCAGCATAGCTAGCAAGGGCTGGTTGAGCGTAACTGGCGATGGCTGGCCGAGCGTAGCTGGCGAGGGCTGGCTGAGCGTAGCTGGCAAGGGCTGGCTGTGCGTAGCTCAAGGGAGCAGCATGGGCAACAGTTGCAATTCTTGCTACTGGGGCAACAGCCACGGGGTGTTGACCGGGTTCGCGTTGCACGACAGCGTTGAATCCATTGTGAGGATCAGCAGTGTAGTGCACGATTCTCCTGCTGCCATCGGGCTCTACAAGGGAGTAGCTTCCCTGGACAGTATCTCCTTCACGTTGTTCTTGTTGTTCGTGATTATCCCCGGTATGGGGATCGTTGACTCCGTAAGCGAAGTTGTAGTGGGCTGGGGCGAAGGGCTCAGCTACAACTTGCTTGGCAATGGCTACTGGGGCATGGGCAACAGCGAGTCTAGGAGCAGCGTAGCTTAGTGGAGCAGCCAGGCGAGGAGCAGCGTAACTGGCGTAGGCGGGGGCGGCATAACTCGCAACAGGGGAAGCGTAGCTGATGGCAGGAGCAGCATGGGCTACTGCTAAGGGTTGGGCGGCGTAAGCCAAGGGGGCGGCATGGGAGATGGTTTGTTGGGAAATGGAAGCGTGGGAGGTGGCAGCGGGTGCGGCAATGAGACCGGCACGGGCTACGGCCAAAACGCAGGCGAATGCGAGGAACTAAAAGAAGAAAAAATTGTATTAGTTTACACAGTTGTTATAGTAACATTTTGAAGCTGTATATCGAGCACAGTTTTACATGTTTTGTAACCGATATTTCCTGATTCAGGTGCATCACAATATTTCATGTAAATAAACTTTTAAGAAAATTTCGGATATAATTTCTAAGCAGTACTACTATCAGAAGAAAGAAATCTATCTGCACTAGGACTGTGTAAAGACTTCAAAACTTTAATGTACTCTGATGTATTATGAGCGACAACTTTTCTAGTTTGAACGCATAGTTAAGTTACTAATTTTAAAACATATTCAGAAGACTATTTATAAGTAAATTGAAAATTGAACTTTAATATATTCTGGTGCTTTAAGAATATCTTTGTGCGACAACTTGTTAGCCGGCATTAGAGAATTCTTCGCCTAGTTACTAATTTCAAAATAAATTCAGGACTTTATGTAGATGTAGTAACCGACAATCATATTGGTGTTTTAAAAATATCCGTTAATTATAACTTTTCAAGATGGTATCAAAGAATTCTTGGCATTGAAATTTAAACTAATGACTACTGATGTTAAGACGAATTCAAAAAAAAAGTTTTAGATGCACTAAGACTGTAAAAAGACGTAATAACTGACAACAGAACTTTAGAATATACAATGCATAAAAATTTGAATAATTTATTACTGTTTTTCAAGCAAATTCAGAAAAAAATCAAAATAATATTTAATATCAAACTTCATTCTATCCTGGTGGTGATGGAAACCTTCTGTGCATCGACTTTCAAAGCCGGCATCAGAGTGTTCCTTCCACCAGGACTTGAGACGTTGTTACTGATGTTTTTTTTCTCACTGCACTCACTTTGTATGCCATTGTGAAGACTGCGAAGTGACTGTGCCTTAACCGAAACCTGCGAGAGCTTTTATACTGGGCAGGCAAGCAGGAGAATGTCGCACCATATACTTGGTATAGGCGTGGCTGCCCGAAATATTATCTGTATCGCCTTGCCCGAGACTTGTTGTTGTGCAAGTGTCGCGAAATACAAGTATAGATCAATCACCACATACGATGAGAAATCGCCCTTTAAAGTAGTCACAACTTAACATGCCGGGTAGTTAATTTACTAATGAGTCTTTCTAGGTAAATAATATAATTAGGAATTTATTAAATGTAATTTAAAGTGAAAAAATAATATAATATATTCGCTTATGACATCATACTAAGAATGGTATCGTGTTCGTGTTATACGTATGGTATAGGCAGGCTGTTCTGTTTTCAATATTGAGCAATAATATTATTAAAGGTTTTACATTGAACTTGCAACATAATTATATTGTGAATTTTTGATACTTATCTCTTATAATTGGAGAAATAAAACGTAATATAAATGTATTACACGTAATAAATGTAATATTACTTTTAAATTGACCATAAAAAAACTTTTCGAGAAAAACTTTAAAAAATTGCACGCTTAGCAGGCTTACAATTTGGTGGATTTTAGTCCAGTCAATAGATATTTTTACCCTACAAAGGGTGGGGTAGAAACGATTTTAACATATTGTTAAAAATTGTGGGTAAAAATTGATATATTCAACTAACAACAATAATTTGTGAAGAGTAATTAAACTTTGAGTTTTTTTATAAATGTTTATTTATACTATGTGGCTTATCGATTTCGCTAAAAGATTTAACATCTTCAGAGCCTACAGCTGAAAAAAATATACATCGTGTTATAGTTGTTAGAAATGTAAAAAATATTATATAAAAATTATTCTACAAAAAAATATTATACATTTACAGAAAGAAAATATAATAATATGATGGGAAAGATGCTGAGGAGTGATAAATGTGTTTTTTTATTATTATTATTTAATATAAAGAGGTTATATACTTTATGTAAATTTATAAGTTTTAGGTTTGGTGAGCATGTCAATCATAGAAACCGTAATGATATAAAATAATATAAATGATATAATAAAATCATTAGTTCCCGCATAGGGTGCTAGTCTATCCAAATGCACAAATTTGTATTTTCCTTTCGACAATTTTTGAATGCGATATACTACATCAATAATCCTTTTTATAACTTTATATGCTGCATCCCAGGATGATTGTAGTTTTGGACTTAATCCACTGAAGCGCTAAGGATTATACATCTAAACTAATAGGCCTATTCTATAAAATATTCGCTTAACGAATCGGTATCATAACAAAATCGTTATGAAGAAAATCGTTAGCGGTTAAAGTGGAACATATTGTCAGCCATTGGATAGATCAGCCATAGCTCAGTTGGTGGAGCGTTACTCCGGCAAAGTAATGGTCCTTGGTTCAAATCCAGGTGACTGACATTATTTTTCGCACAATTTATACTTAACGACAATCGTTATCTTCGTATTCGTACTCTGGAACACATTTTAAAAATAATGACTTTGACAAGTTAAGAACTTTATTTCCTAAAATCAAATTATAATTTTATATGAAATGAATTCTGCTGGATTTAAAAAAGTGATTTATAGGGCTATTCTGTAAGTATCGTTATGACATAACGAGTCATTAAATTGTTATAATAATACCGAAAATCGTTCAATAGGCTTATTCTTAACGCGTAGCACAAGCTATCCAATTTGTTTAGAGATGGTAGTAGTAGCTCTGGCATAGCTCACAACAACAAGAAGAAAGAGTCTGACAGCTGATAGGCTGACAACTAATTCCCGCCAGAAGTAATCGAACCTAGAAGTTTTGTAAGTGATATTGAATTATTTTATATATTTCTGTGACAATGTGGATCTGTCACAGGTTTTACGGGTTATGTAGTTTAAAGCCGTGTAGCTCAACCCTTATAAATCCGCGAACCGTGAAAACTTTTCTTCTCGACAATTGGAATAAGGCGCGTAATTTGACCGGGAAATAAACCACATAAAGGGTCGTCAACATCGTGTTCCGTTTTTAAACTTTTCACCCTGTACTTTTATGAAGTTCTTGCTATCAGTAAACAAACTTAAGCTGGTTTAATTAGCAGGGCTGTATAAAAGCAGGGCCCGCGATTATAGAAGAGCGTAGGCCAAAGCATTTTCGAAAGGCGTATATGAAAACATCTATAGACACTACGACCGACACCGGCCGTAATCATCTTCGTGGATTAAATTCACCAGTTGCGCGTGTCTAGCCATTTTACAGTGACTCGTTTTACCGACTTGACGTTTCGACGCCGCCGGCGTGTAAACCCGGGTGTTACAGACGTCAAGTACGCGTGTTTATCCAGAGTTACTGTAAAACGGCCCGTTATCCTGAGTCGTCTATTTTAGCGTGCATCAACCCAATTGCGTTTTCTGACTCTACGCCGCGACGCCCCGCTTACGAAATTCCAGGTTCGATTATTTCTGGTGGGAGTTACTTGTCACCTTGTCAGCTGTCAGACTCTTTCTTCTTGTTGTTGTGAGGTATGCCAGAGCTACTACTACCATCTCTAGGCAAATTGGATAGCTTGCGCTAGGCGTTAGGGATATAAACTTTTTAAATTATTTTAATATTACCTTGCAAAAAAACTATAATATGACGGGTTTTAGAGATCACTATTCAGCATAATAGCAATTTTCCAATTATGTTTACAGAATAAGCCTATTGAACGATTTTCGTTATTATTATAACAATTTAACGACTCGTTATGTCATAACGATGCTAACAGAATAATCGTATATATCACTTTTTTTTAAATCCAGCAGAATTAATCTCGTGGCCGGGTTCGATCCCGACCGACGCCAAAAATTACATCGCATTTTAATGGCACAAAATTGACCCTTGTGGTGCACTCTCCACGCCAGCAATGAGTGCCCGTGAGGTGACGCCTGGTAAGCGCCCGCACGGTACAAATATTCCGTCATTACCGATATCTGTATATGAAGCAGATTGGCACACCCAGCAATGGGTAATATGCCGTGATGAAATATTTATTTATTTATTTTTATTTTAAATCGTATCTTGTCTTCATTCTATCACTTGCAAGTCGTATATTAGTATGTATCATCTCATGAATATTCTTCATTCTTTCTTCTATATCTGCCACAAGCTCATCCTTAGTTTTATATTGCGTATCAAGTTTACCAAATTCTCGGCAGAAAAGAACTTGTGCTGGAGGATGTCTGGTGCTGTCGTGTATTACAGATCTATATGCCATTAAAAATAAAGAGAAATGTTGATCCCAATTACGTTGATTCGCAGATACCATTTTAGCTAAATGTTTTTCCAGGGTTTGATTAAATCTTTGCACCATCTTATCCGATTGTGGATTTAGTAGTATTGTTCTAATCTTGTTTGTGTATAGATAAATGTTCGCATAATTCTTGAAATAATTTTGATTCAAAATTTCACTCTTGGTCAGTATGTACATATTCCTAAAAGAATTCCATATCTACAAATTAAATTTTCGACTAATATTTCAGTAATAGTGTGTGCTTTTTGATTTGGAATGGCATAGGCTTCTGGCTATTTCTTAGAATAATCCATTACTAATAAAATGTGAATTTATTTTTCCGGTTTGTTTCTGGAAATGGCCCTACTATATCCATTGTTACTCGTTCATATGGTGCACCTACGTTGTACTGTTTTATTTATCCCCGCGATTTTTGCTTTGGTCCCTGTACAGAAGCGCATACGGTACTTTTTTTACACCAGTTTTCGATGTCCGACCGATAATTCACCCAGTAAATTTTTCTTCTAATATTCTCTAGTGTTTTATTAACGAACACATAGGTGTTCACCTGCTTTTTTCATCATGTTACAATGTGTTGTTTAGGTCAGGACGGGGATGAAAAATACAAGTTTTCCAACCTTGGGTAGGATCGGTGCGAGCCGCCATCTTGGATCAAAGGTGCAAAAACTGAGTTTTTAGCTTTTTACTATTATTAATTTAGAATTAGTTCTTTGACATTGACATTTATCTGTCAGTTACATACATTTGAGTAACCAAGGAGTTGTGTTTAAAGCATAGGCTTCGTGATTTAAATTATAGATAATTTAAAAATTTATCCATAAAATACATACATGGTGTTTATTTTAAATGGGCCACTATTACTATTTCGAGAATTATAAGAGCTACAAAGACGGTTAAATGGGCAAACAATTTCTATTTCACAACACAAATGTAAAGAAAAAAAAAAATATTTTGATCAGTAGTTCTCAAAATACGGGACCTAACTTTTTTATTTTGAATGAGAACATATATTTTTTATTTGTTCATTTGTTAAAAAAAAAAATTCTGAATTCAGTGGTATAATATTTTTATATCCTTATATAACGATGTTTTTAAGAAAAAAGTAAGTACATTTTTATATTAATTTAATTAAAATGTCTATAATAAAAGCGCCGGAAATGGAAAAAATGAATACGTGTTTATTTATTTTTTCACATAGAATTAGAATGCCATGAAAGAAATACGTGAATATTTCGTTTGCATTGCCATTGCCAGTGCATTCTAATTCTAAGTAAAAGAAAATTAACACCTATTCATATTTTCTACTCATGACACTCTTATTACAGCCATATTTAAATAAAATTAATATAAAACTTTATATGCATTTTTCTTAAAAAATTCGATATGTAAGGATATAAAAGTATTATATCACTGAATTCAGAATTAAATTCCCTAACGAATGAGCGAATTAAAAATATAGTTCTCATTTAAAATAAAAACGTTAGGTCCCGTATTTTGAGAACCACTGATCGAAAAAAATAATTTTTCTTTTCTTTAATTTGTCTAATAAAATAGGAATTGTTTGCCCATTTAACCGTCTTTGTAGCTCTTATAGTTCTCTAGATCTAGATAGTAATGGTGGCCTATTTAAAATGAACATCTTGCAGAACAAGTAATTGTGTGTAATTTCTCGACTATGATGTGGATTAGGTGTTAACAATTAGGTACTCGATACTTCAGTCAAACAGCATTTATTCTTACTATACCAAAATATCGGTGCACCCTTGCACCTTCTTCAGGGGCTACAACAATTATACAACAAATATGTAATACATATGGACATTATCACACTTAGAGTAAGATCTTACAGATTGTTACAACTCATGTACACAAAATACATGCGTACAAAACAAATACAATTTTCTGATTTGTTTTTCGTGCTGAAAGCAAGTCCGCAGCACATTTCAGTATCCTAGCAACGAAATTTACTTATGAACGTTGTATAAAAAAAAATATTTAGAAGATTATCCAACTCTTCCCATTACTGTTAAATTGAGGAATCCGTAGTTACACAGGTCTTTAGTCTTATAGAATTTGAGAAATCGTACCTCCAACCACCTCACACACACACACACACAGACATCATCGTAATAATGTTATAATCGGATTCTAGGGACCTTAAAACGTTCTTATTCACTAAAATCTGGATATGCGATTTTTAACATGATTCCAATACCTCTTTTAGCGAGAGGTAATATAGTTTTATTTCCATATATATTTTTTTATAAATATCTATTGTGTACCAAGTGCTGAAAGTGTTTCTTTGTCAAACTAAAACGAAAGTTGCAGCGTGAGCTAAGCGAAGGCTGCAATTGCTTGTGTTCGACAAAGGACTTTCAACAAGTGTTATACAAACTATATTTTCTACTCTTGCAAGATAAGAAAAAAATAAAAATGAGGAAAGAGTTATTTTCTTTAAATAATTTGACATTTATTATCAATTTTTGTATTTGTGATGCGTATCTATGACAACAACGACCATTGTATACGACAATCATAAGTAAAATTCGTTGCTAGAATATTGAACCGTGCTGCAAAAAGTCGCTTTCAACATGGAAAACAAACCAGAAAATTGTATTTTCAGAGCAGGAGTAGATAAATAACTATTGTGTTTATACTTCGTGTCTGCATTTTCAACACCAACCTGTCCAGTAGTCTAGTATGTAACTGAATATAAACTGTTTAAAAACTGATTTGAATACTAATTAACAATTAAATTTCATTGGGTTTCCTCTTCCGGATAATAGAAAATTATGAATTAGGATGTCATTAAATGCAGATTTTTTTTCTCTACAAAAACTGTTTAACTGTGTTGATGAAAAAATAATTAGTGAGACAACATACGAATATCTCAAAACGTCAACAATGAATATATTAATATAAACATTGTATACATATTTTATTTGCTGTAAAGAGATGCATATTAAAAGAAATAATATAAAAAAAATGAGGAATAAATATTTATTTAATAAAACAAAAATTCTAGATATATACAAGAAAATAAACACAATCATTGAAAACAGTACAGCTATTTAATGATGTAATCCGTAAGACACAAGTGGACCAGGGCCAGCAGAATACGCCAAGGGGGCACCGTAGGACAAACGTGGGGCAACAGAGAGGGCTGGCTGAGCGTAGCTCAAGGGAGCAGCATGGGCAACAGTTGCAATTTTAGCCACGGGCGCAACAGCCACTGGGGCAACAGCCACGGGGTGTTGAGCGGGTTCGCGTTGCACCACAGCGTTGAATCCATTATGGGGATCAGCAGTGTAGTGCACGATTCTCCTGCTGCCGTCGGGCTCCACAAGGGAATAGCTTCCCTGAACAGTGTCTCCTTCACGTTGTTCTTGTTGCTCGTGATTATCTCCAGTATGGGGGTCGTTGACGCCATAAGCGAAGTTGTAGTGGGCTGGGGCGAAGGGCTCAGCTACCACTTGCCTGGCAATGGCTACTGGGGCATGAGCCACAGCAAGGGGAGCGTGGGCAATAGGGGCAGCGTAGCTGGCGTAGGCGGGGGCGGCAAGACGGGCAACGGGGGCAGCGTAGCTGAGGGCAGGAGCGTGGGCTACAGCTAAGGGTTGAGCAGCGTAGGCCAAGGGAGAGGCATGTGAGATAGTTTGTTGAGAGATGGAGGCGTGGGAAGTAGCGGCGGGGGCGGCAATGAGACCGGCACGTGCTATGGCCAACACGCAGGCGAAGACGACGAACTAAACAAAAAAAGATTATTAATTAGTTAATATTTAACAGTTATTTATGTTACAAAATCGTAATGTCAATCACTATGGTACTAGTCGTGTAGATATTGGTCGCTTGGAGCACCTCTCATCGCTTATATACTATAATGGATTCATTATGATACTAAGTCCTATTATTTTTTTTCTTCTATTTGACGCCTTTTATGCCATTTTAAATAAAAAAAATCTGATGTGGCCAGCACATAACCTC
The DNA here is from genome assembly GCA_951394225.1 of Harpalus rufipes. Lineage (NCBI taxonomy): Eukaryota > Metazoa > Arthropoda > Insecta > Coleoptera > Carabidae > Harpalus > Harpalus rufipes. The sequence continues at coordinate 23,261,426 of OX596281.1, read as the reverse complement.
TCGCCGTATATTTTACCTGGCTGTATTCATAAAGCAAAGATTATTTTTATAAATACAAATAATATATTCATATAAATCTATGACGTATAAACTTCTTTATTATTCAATAATAGCATGTCTCAACACGAAGATATTTTACCATAAATTATGTTACAATAAATTACAAAGTAGAGTTTACCATATATAAATATTAGGCTGGTAACAGCAATTTTCAATTCGAACAACTTTGTTTACTTTCTCTTCATATTCTTCTAGTAAAAACATTAATTTTGGGCGGTCTAAAATGTATATATCTGGATTGTGCATCTATTCTTATATATCTTCTTTTACATTTTATTTTTTCATACTTGTTATATCTAAATAACCTTAATTCCCTTTAATAAAGTGACGGATAGATTGCACTCCGATTTTGTCAATATTTACAACTTACTTGAGAAGAATTTGATAGCTTTTTCGCAATTCAAAGTTACTCTAGTCTACAGTACTGGTGTACATTGTCCCATAATGTTTGAAACAAATTTAAGTCCTTCAACCTAGACTTGTCATCTCCATAATAGTCACAGATCAAGAACTAAGGGATTCTCCAAGTACATTTTTAATTCATTACTCATTATTTCTGACACTGACATTTATCTGTCAGTTACAAATAATTTAAATTATCAACTATTTTTCATGGCATTCTTTCGGCTGTCAAATTTATTACAACAGATTATTTTATATATTATACTTCTTTTATCTCTAAATCTATGGAATATATAATAAAATATTTAAATGTATCAGATAGAGAATTTAATTTTCTTTAATATTACCACGAAAAATTTTCAAAAAATAATATTTAGAAGATTTTTTTTCAAGAATCTTCTACTTCCGGTTGTCCAATTATTACCAAAACCTTTTCAGATCTTCCCATGAATGTCCGATTGGGAAATACGTTGTTAAACAAATTTTATGTCTTATAGTTTTTGAGTAACCGTCCTTCCAACATCCCACACACACACATACACACACACACACATCCACACACACACACACAGACATCATCGTAAAAATGTTAAAATCGGATTGTAGGGACCTTAAAACGTGCTTATTCAATAAAATCTGGATATGCGATTTTTAGCATGAATGCAATACCTCTCTTAGCGAGAGGTAAAAAATTGAGAATTTGGTATCAGTTGATGATAAATGCAAAATAGAAAAACTTTTTTATAAGAATATTTTTGTAAAATTGATAGATCCGTTGAGGGCGTTTACTAGACGACACCACAAGGGCCTTAAAAGCTGACGCACTTATTATGGAAAGCGCAGATAACCCTTGCAGAACTTTAGTATAACAGGTCACACGAATTCATAGGCCAAACTTTATATTAAAGTAATATGTTACCACTACACTATTAATTCTTGTTATTCTTCTTTAAACTCACTTTGAACGCCATGTTAGTGACTGAAGACTGCTGAATGCTGAATGTACCTTTGCAAAATTCATTCCGCTTTTTATATCAATCTCGTTTGGGCGTGGCGAATTGTCACTGGCGTGTTTTGCAAGGACGAAATGACGTCTCCGCGCTGTCTAGATGCGGTGTCGAAACCCTTCGTCGGGGAAATTCACACAACTTACTCAAGTGCTCCAAATCGGCAACCACTGTCGTGTTCTAAAATAAAGAAAAATGATAACCAATGTAGACCTGATGTAAACCTGTCTGTAAAATCTTGAAGGCTTTAGTGCAATAGATAAGTTTACACAGATTTTTGTAAACAACATTGAATGTTAAGTATTTAGTTTTTATTAAAATAAATTTAATTTAAATAAAGATTAAATGAACACCAAAGATCGATCAGATTGAACCAGCTTGAGAAATCGTCAATTGCAGTTAGTGATGGGGAAATTCCCGAATTTTATTTTCGGAGAATATTCCCTGGTAATATTCCCGGGAATATTTCTTTTTCAGGGAATATGTGGGAATTTTCATTTAACTGTGAAATATATGGTCGAAATTATGAAATGAAAAAATATATATATTTTTTATATACCGGATGTTTTTACCTCTCGTTAAGAGAGGTATTGCATTCATGCTAAAAATCGCATATCCAGATTTTATTGAATAAGCACGTTTTAAGGTCTCTACAATCCGATTTTAACATTTTTACGATGATGTCTGTGTGTGTGTGTGTGTGGATGTGTGTGTGTGTGTGTGTGTGTGTGTATGTGTGTGTGTGGGATGTTGGAAGGACGGTTACTCAAAAACTATAAGACTTAAAATTTGTTTAACAACGTATTTCCCAATCGGACATTCATGGGAAGATCTGAAAAGGTTTTGGTAATAATTGGACAACCGGAAGTAGAAGATTCTTGAAAAAAAATCTTCTAAATAATATTTTTTGAAATTTTTTCTTGATAATATTAAAGAAAAATAAATTTTCTTTCTGATACATTTAAATATTTTATGATATATTCTATAGATTTAGAGATAAAAGAAATATAATATGTAAAATAATCTGTTATAATAAATTTTACAGCCGAAAGAATGGCCATGGAAAATAGTTGAAAATTTAATTTTTTTGTAACTGACAGATAAATGTCAGTGTCAGAAATCCGAAGACATTACTGAAGAGTTTTTCTGGGAAGTACATACATTATATTATTTCTTAATGTATTAATAGAATTGGAAACATTTCGAAAAATTAGAAGAGGACAAAATTTCTTCATCAAAAATGAATTTAAAATTAAACAATCTAAATATATATGGAATAGATATATGCGTAAGTAGAATTTTTGGTGTAGAGTATACAAGAAATGTTAAATACAATAGGGAGCGAGCAGTCATATGATTTTGTTGGCCTTGACAAGCAAATATGGAGGCCCATGTCAGAATGATAGCTAGTAATTATGTATAAATTTCTCATTCTAAATTTAGTGATTTTCCAATTCCATGTGGAGCAGAATTAAATGTTAAATATCTAAGGCATACAAGTAAATTTTAAACTCCTGGTGATAAATTGACGTAAATTTAGAAAATCTTAAAATTTTTAATGAAAAATTCTAACATTTGACATCTATGTACATAATTACTAATTATCATTGTGAAACGGGCCCACACATCTGCTTGTGAAGCCCAAAAATGTAACATTACTGTTCGCGCCCTATACTTATGTAACCAAAAAAAGGAAGTGGCGAGAGGTATTGTGCTGGCCACAACAGATTTTTTTCAGTGCATAGGAGATGGGAAATCAGTTTTATGCAGATTGTTACCCCTCGTTTTAACTGACAACGATGGGTGTAGGTATCATTAGAAGGATAAGAAATTTCTGCATCAAATGACACCAAATACATGTACTAATTATTAAATTTATTCAATTGCAAATAGCCATGGAATTTTTGAACAAAAAGATAAAAAAATGTTTGACATTTTATCTGTCAGAATTTGTTAGCTATGATTTTTTGTGTTATTTTATTTTTAAGGTTATATAACAGATTAGAAAATACTTGACAAAAAGTAAATTAGAACAATTATAACACAATAAAATTTGCACAAGAGCACAAGTTATAGGTTATACCAAATTTTGAATATTTCCCCGTCCCATTACTAATTGTAGTGCATGTTCTGGAAGAATTCCTCAAAATAAAATTTGAAGATACCAGAATTATTTCAAGAACTGCACATCCTTACAACAGATAATTTAGAGAAGCCATTAATATTTTTCAATTCAAGTATAAATAATCTCAATCATTGTGACGGTTTGTTTAGAACTTAGTAGAGTATAGCTTTCTGTATATTAAATACAGAATTATTTTCTTAGTTACTTGCTATTGTTTTATTATTTATATATGTTTTTACCCTAAAGAAGGCAACAGTATATGCTGCCGAAACGTTGGTTTGGATTAAAATAAACATAACTTAAACTAAAATGTTGTAATCAGTAAGTTACAAAACGATATCGCTGTCAGTTTTTCACAACTTCTATTTTAAATGTAAAATAAAAATAAATAAATAAATATATCATCAAGGCGTATTACCCATTGCTGGGTGTGCCAATCTGCTTTGTACACGCGATATCGGTAATGATGAAATATTGGTCGCTAAACAGGCGTCACCTCACGGGCACTCATTGCTGGCGTGGAGAGTGCACCACAGGGATAAATTTTGTGCCATTAAAATTTGAAGTAATTTTTGGCGTCGGTCGGAATCGAACCCGTGTCCCCAGATTCGCGACCGTACTCAGGCACACGGCCACGAGACCCCTATTTTAAATGTGATATTTCCTAAACTTTGTACTGATATTTATATTAAGTTTGCGTCAACGATTAAAAAATTATGAAATACTATATAAAAATAGGAAATTTTATACTAAATCCACATTTAAAAATCTGATGTGGCCAGCACATAACCTCTCGCCGTATATTTTACCTGGCTGTATGCATAAAGCAAAGAATATTTTTATAAATACAAATAATATATTCATATAAATCTATGACGTTTAAACTTCTTTATTATTCAATAATAGCATGTCTCAACATAAAGATATTTTACCATAAATTATGTTACAATAAATTACAAAGTAGAGTTTACCATATATAAATATTAGGCTGGTAACAGCAATTTTCAATTCGAACAACCTTGTTTACTTTCTCTTCGTATTCTTCTACTAAAAACATTAATTTTGGGCGGTCTAATATGTATATATCTGGATTGTGCATCTATTTTTACATATCTTCTTTTACATTTTACTTTTTCATACTTGTTATATCTAAATAACACTAATTCCCTTTAATAAAGTGACGGATAGATTGCACTCCGATTATTCTTATATCGATGTGTAATTTTGTCAATATTTACAACTTACTTGAGAAGAATTTGATAGCTTTTTCGCAATTCAAAGTTACTCTAGTCTACAGTGCTGGTGCACATTGTCGCATAATGTTTGAAACAAATTTAAGTCCTTCAACCTAGACTTGTCATCTCCATAATAGTCACAGATCAAGAATTAAGGGATTTTCCAAGTACATTTTTCTTTCATTACTCATTATTTCTGACACTGACATTTATCTGTCACAAATAATTTAAATTTTCAACTATTTTCCATGGCCAATCTTTCGGCTGTAAAATTTATTATAACATTATTTTATATATTATATTTCTTTTATCTCTAAATCTATAGAATATATTATAAAATATTTAAATGTATCAGATAGAGAATTTAATTTTCTTTAATATTACCAAGAAAAATTTTCAAAAAATATTATTTAGAAGATTTTTTTTCAAGAATCTTCTACTTCCGGTTGTCCAATTGTTACCAAAACCTTTTCAGATCTTCCCATGAATGTCCGATTGGGAAATACGTAGTTAAACAAATTTAAAGTCTTATAGTTTTTGAGTAACCGTCCTTCCAACATCCCACACACACACACACACATACACACACATCCACACACACACACACACACACAGACATCATCGTAAAAATGTTAAAATCGGATTGTAGGGACCTTAAAACGTGCTTATTCAATAAAATCTGGATATGCGATTTTTAGCATGAATCCAATACCTCTCTTAGCGAGAGGTAAAAAGTATATGTATGTTAATATATATTCTAGTTTTTAACATACTTATATAAAAATTGTACACTTTTATCATTCGCGGCCTGACCAATACATAGATGACAGAAAATTATAAAATGTTATTATAGTCGCCGTCAATTAAGTATGGACTAATGGTCAACTTTTTCCCTTCTCCGCACTCTGTTCTTTGCTTTGCAGTGTTGCCGCTTCTTCATATCTTACCATATTCAACATGGCTTCTGAAATGGCAACAGTGAAGAAATCTCTGTTCAATATTTATTTGAAAGCAACTATAGTACAGGTCTCCCAGAATAGGAACTCATCTGGGTTGCGCAAAAGATAATATGCGATAGCCTTAGATAATATAGCGTACAAACTGGACGGAAGAAGGAGGGAACGCTTAGGAATGAGAGAGACAGAAAATTACGGAAGGGTACGTGTACTACGCAAATTCAGCAATACTTGCGCCAGTGACGATGACGAAACTTGTTTTTTGTTCGACTTTTTACCTTTCGCTAAGAGAGGTATTGCATTCATGCTAAAAATCGCATATCCAGATTTTATTGAATAAGCACGTTTTAAGGTCCCTACAATCCGATTTTAACATTTTTACGATGATGTCTGTGTGTGTGTGTGTGTGTGTGTGTGTGTGTGTGTGTGTGTGTGTGTGTGTGTGTGTGTGTGAATGTGTGTGTGTGTATGTGTGTGTATGTGTGTGTGTATGTGTGTGTGTGTGTGTGGGATGTTGGAAGGACGATTACTCAAAAACTATAAGACTTTATATTTGTTTAACTACGTATTTCTCAATCGGACATTCATGGAAAGATCTGAAAAGGTTTTGGTAACAATTGGACAACCGGAAGTAGAAGATTCTTGAAAAAAACTCTTCTAAATATTATTTTTTGAAATTTTATTTTGGTAATATTAAATAAAATTAAATTCTCTATCTGATACATTTAATTATTTTATTATATATTCTATAGATTTAGAGATAAAAGAAATATATAAAATAATCTGTTTTAATAAATTTTACAGCCGAAAGAATGCCATGGAAAGTAGTTGAAAATTTGAATGTTTGTAACTGACAGATAAATGTCAGTGTCAGAAATCCGGAGACATTACTGAAGATTTTTTCTGGGAAGTACATACATTATATTATTTCTTAATGTATTTATACTTAAATATTTAAAATTATAGGTATATTACACATACCCTTCAGAAATACTGTTAATGCCAAAAATGAATTGGAATCATCTCGAAAAATTAGAAAAGTAGGACAAAATTTCTTCATACAATGAATTTAAATATAAAAAATCTAAATGGAAAGAATAGATATAAGCGAGAATACAGGTCGAAGGAAGACGATATTGAAATGTTATAAACGCAAGATGAAAGTGAAGATGGTCTCCACTCTGCAACGTAAAATACAGAAAAATTGTATCGATATAAGAAAATAATCGGAGTGCAATCTATCCATCACTTTATTAATGGGAATTAGTGTTATTTAGATACAATATGTATGAAAAAATAAAATGTAAAAGAAGATAGTAAGAATAGATTCAGATATGTAAATGTGCGCCTCAACAGGCTTGACGTGCGTGTATATTGATAGTGCAAAAAAGTGCATGTAAGTTATAAAGTGATAATTAGTGTTCTAAAAAGTGCTCTAGTTTGCTCCTAAGGGTGCTCTACACAACATATCATACGGTTGTAATTCAAACAGTGTAATAGTGATACAGTAACTTAAAAAATAGTGTCACGCTGTAAGGTCGAGTACCGCACAGCAGACTGACGCACCGGTCTGAGCGACAGATCGCTACAGTCCGCCAGCACACAGTCGACCAGCTGAAGTGTTCTATTGCAATTATAAACTAAAATCAATATGGAATACATAATCCAAAGCAAAAAATTCATTCCAGAAAAGTAATCGGGTTAGAAGATCGCCACAGGGCGAAATGCCCTTAACCACACAACCAGTGAATCAGGCACAGTTGCAAAATGCAACCGCACTGCCCATGCAAAATACTGCTCAGAATACGTATGTACACGAAAAAGACATAAATTTAAAATTACAAGAAGCTTTCGCACTTATCGATCAGCTAAAGAAAGAAAATATTGAGTTGACGAACGAATTAAAGAACCTCAAACAACCTAACTATAAATTAAGTTGGGAAGAAGAAGAGAGTTAGTCAATAAAGAGACGGCCTGGTTCCTGCCCAAATCCAAAAAACGTAAAGTGTCTTTCACGACACCCAAAGAAACACAAAGAAATGAAGTTGAAAAAGAAAAGAAAGTGCAAAAACCGCCACCGGTAATAATAAGCAATCTCACATATGATATAAATGCCACTGGTATGCTAGCAGAGCTTAAAAATCTGAATGTTAACTTCAAAGCGACAATGTTGAACAATAATCAGATGAAGGTGAACGCTACCACACCTGATGACTATAGAACAATGGTCAAAACTATAAAAAACAAAAAAATAGAATGGCACACATATGAGTCAAAGCAAACAAGGCCCGTACGAGTGGTCCTAGGAGGACTTCACGTCTCAAGCGAAGCTTAATCAATCAAAGCAGAACTAAAAGACAGAGGATATAAAATTACTGATGTACAACAGCGCCTAAAGAAAACAAAAGAAGGACTTAAAAAACTACCACTCTTCACACTCACTTTTGAATGCAATGAGGACGTTAAAAATATATATGAAATTAGCAATGTATGTTATATGACAGTAAAAGTGGAAGCATTAAGAACAAGCAAGTTGATTACACAATGTAAAAACTGTCAACGTTATGGGCATACTAAATCATTTTGTAAACGAATAACGATTTGCGTTAAATGTGCAGGAATGCACAATTCAAACAATTGTCCAAAACCGGCAAATGCCCCACCTAAATGCTCTAACTGCGCTGAATCACACCCTGCAAGCTACAGAGGTTGTATAATAGCAAAAGAGCTTCAGAAAAGAAGAGAAGCAGTGGAAAAAAAGACAAACAGACAAAGTACCAGAAACTTTGTATCTAACAGAACCATAGAAGGAGTGCCTTTTGCTCAGAAAACAAATGAACAAAGTAATGTCAATTATCCTGCAAATGAACCTGTGGAACAACAAAACGATTTAACGCAGATGATGCAGAGCATAATGCAAATGATGAACAGTATAAAAGAAAGACTCGTGAGAGTCGAAGCTAGACAAATGGGGGCTATTCCCAAAAGAGCAATGTAATGGATCTAAAAGAACTAAGAATTCTTACATGGAATGCAAACGGTATTCTCAACAAACAAAACGAACTTGAAGTACTGCTAAACGAGAATAAAATTGATGTGTGTCTGATCTCAGAAACTCACCTAACAAAACAGTCGTATTTTAAAATATACGGATATAAAACTTATCACGTAATACACCCCGACAATCAGGCAAAAGGAGGAAGTGCAGTGCTAATTAAAGAGAACATAAATCATTATGAAGAAATTCACTTACAGGAAGTAGAGATGCAACTGACTTTAGTGGGTATAATAACAGAAAAACAAAAAATTAATGTTGGAGCGATATATTGCCCACCCAAATACAACATAAAGAAAGAACAATACAAGAAACTACTTGAATTTTCTGGAGAGAAATTTATTATAGGGGGAGATCTGAACAGTAAACACGTAGATTGGAGTTCAAGATTTACTACTGCCAAAGGACGTGAGCTAAGACATGCAATCAAAGAAGTCGGTTGTAACTTCCATTCAGGAGGTGGACCAACATATTGACCCACAGATCCAAGAAAAATCCCTGATTTACTAGATTTCTTTGTTTCAAGAAAAGTCTCTACTAACTTCATAGAAACTGAAGACGTACTAGATGTCCATTCAGATCATTCGGCGGTTTTACTAATATTGTCTGAGACAATAATTAAAAAAGAGGCACGGGCAAGATTAGTAAATAAAACCACTAACTGGGAAGGCTTCAAACAGTATATTCAAAAAAACATCCAACTAAACATACAGTTACAAAATACAAATCAGCTAGATATCGAAGCAGAAAAATTTAATGTAATTATTCAGACAGCTGCATTCAAAAACACAAGGGAAACTCTTTGTAATACGAAAGGCTACATTTACCCATTAGAAATAAGAAATCTGGTACACGAAAAAAGGAAAGCAAGAAGAAAATGGCATCAATCAAGAGATCCACAAGATAAAACTATTCTAAATAGAAAAGCTCAAGAACTCAAAAGAGAAATTCAGAAAATTAAAACAATGAGCTCATACCTGAAAAATCTAAATCCAGATGCAGACACCGACTACTCCTTATGGAAAGCCACTAGAAAAATTAAAAGACAGACAGTATCAATTCCTCCAATCAGGAAAGAAAATGAAGCATGGGCAAGGGACAATAAGCAGAAAGCTGACCTGTTCGCTGAACAGCTAGCTGAGACATTCCAACCGAACGTAAACGGAAATGCAGATCCAATTGAAGAAATTCAAACATATACATACGAAGACATACCAACCAGGGAAATCACCCAATGACGTTAAATCTTATAGACCAATTTCACTACTACCAATGATATCCAAATTGTTTGAAAAACTTCTATTAAAAAGGTTAAGGCCAATAATAGAACGTAGCAGCCTAATACCAGATTATCAATTCGGATTTCGTAGAAATCACTCAACAATAGACCAAATACATCGAATAGGCGATATAATAGAAAAGGCACTAGAAGAAAAACTGGTTTGTTCAGCAGTATTTCTTGATGTCGCACAAGCCTTTGACAGAGTGTGGCATAAAGGAATAATGCACAAATTATACAAGACAATTCCAAAACAACATGCAGATAAAGGAATAATGCACAAATTATACAAGACAATTCCAAAACAACATGCAGATTTAATTAAATCCTACTTAAGCAACAGACTATTTAGAATCAAACAGAAAGATAAATATTCAGATTTAAAAGAAATAAAAGCAGGAGTACCTCAGGGCAGCGTACTAGGTCCCATTTTGTACCTGCTGTATACCAATGATATACCTGAACTAAAAGAAACAACTATAGCCACATTTGCAGATGATACTGCACTATTGACCCTGGGTAAAAATGTCGAATCTTCTACAAAACAACTGCAAACAGCTTGTAACAAATTAACAAGCTGGACAAATGATTGGAAAATGAAACTCAACGAAACGAAATCGGTGCACATCAATTTCACAAACAAAAAAATAATAAATAAACCAATAATAACTATGAACAATAAAGAAATACCATATGAAAACACTGCAAAATATCTTGGATTAACCTTAGACACCAAGCTAAGATGGAAAACTCATGTCAAGAAGAAAAAAGAGCAACTTAAATTAAAATACAAGCAATACTATTGGCTACTGGGTAAAAATTCGCAGCTGGCAATAGATAATAAATTATTGATATACAACCAGATCTTCAAACCTATCTGGCTTTCTGGTGCTCAATTGTGGGGATGCACCAAAAAATCAAACGTCAAAATAATCCAGACTTTCCAAAACAAGGTGTTAAGAAATATGGTTAATGCCCCATGGTATATCCGGAATGATGATCTACACCATGACTTAGAAATCCCACTAGTACAGGATGAGATCAAGAGAATAGCTGGTAAACACGAAACCAGCCTTCATCAACACACCAACCCTGAAGCCTTGCAACTGCTCGACAACCGACATCATGTGAGAAGAATCAGGAGGACAAAACCATTAGATCTCGTGCAGTGACTGTGATTAAAAAAGCAGAGCAAAGTGCACGAGTGAAGTGCTAAGTGCGTAAACCATCAATAGGAACTAGAGGACATCATTGGGTAAACTCTAGATATTAAAATTATTTCATTTATTCAATTGTAAATTAATGGTTGGTCTGTAAGACCAGTTTTAATTGTATGGATATCACTAATAAATGGTATTTAAATTAAAAAAAAAAAACAATTCAGATTATACATTTTAGCCGCCCAAAATTAATGTTTTTACTAGAAGAATATGAAGAGAAAGTAAACAAGAACGTTGTTTGAATTGAAAATCCCTGTTACCAGCAAAAATTTTGCGTCAATGAAAATGATAAAAACTATAATTTCAAAAAAGCTAATTTTCCAGCACTTTATAATGATTTATTGAATGTGGACTGGACAAATCTTTATGAAACTAGAACCGTTGATTGTGCTTGTGGTGAACTTTACAAAATACTTAAAAAGATTTTTGATACCCACGTTCCATATTATAAACAAAATAAAAGTTATAATAATTTTCCTTCGTGGTACACCAAAGAAATTATTATCAACATAAAGAAAAAGCATAAACTCCATGAGAAATTTAAAAGAACTAAAGATGATAGTCATTTAGGAGAGTTTAAGACCCTACGGAAAATAATCAAAAATCAAGTGGCAGATGCATATAAAAGCTTTCTTCATAAAACTGAAACTTCTATAAAAGAAAATTCAAATAGTTTCTGGGCGTTTATTCAATCTAAGAAAAAATCATCACGTATCCCCGGTAATATGTACCATGACCACACTCAGTTTAATGATTCGTAGTCCATAGTAAATGCTTTTGCATGCTACTTCTCCAGTGTTTACCAACAATACGCATCAGCTGACATCTCAGAAGGAAACAGTGGGTCTGATATCATATCCTTACCGGCAGTCACACCTGATGAAGTGTTCGACAACATGCGTAAAATGAAAAACAAAATGACTGCGGGAATAGATCAGGTTCCAGCTTTCATTATAAAGGACTGTGCGTATCCGTTATCTGAACCACTTTGTTATATATACAACTTAATTCTTGCCAACAGTGAGTTTCCAGATATGTGGAAAATTTCTAAAGTGTGCCCTATTTTTAAAGCAGGTGATGCTGCTAATATTACTAATTATAGACCCATATCGATTTTGTGTAACTTCGCCAAAGTTTTTGAAATGTTACTGTATTCATGTTTATATAAAAGTGTTAAACATAAACTTTCAGACTCTCAGCATGCCTGCCGAGATCTACGGCAACCAATCTAATGGTCCTTACACAACATTTATGTGAAATTGTGGATAAAGGAGAACAGGCAGATGTCATTTATATGGATATCCAAAAAGCGTTTGATCAAATTGATCATAGTATTTTATTACAGAAACTAAATAACTTTGGCCTAAATAATTCTTTGCTGTCATTATTTAAATCGTATCTGAAACAGAGACAACAGTATATTCAGTACAATGTATATAAATCACATATGTTTATTGTGACGTCTGGTGTCCCACAAGGCTCCAATTTAGGTCCTTTACTTTTCAGTTTATATATAAATGACATGTGAAGAACTGGAATGTATGAATTTATTATTTGCTGAAGACCTTAAAGTATATTCTGCTATAGCTAACATAAATGATGTAATACATTACAATTATCTATTAATAAAATCAATAACTGGTGTATAAATAATAATTTAAAATTAAATCCAGCCAAATGTAAAGTAGTTTCATACCACCGTAAAAAAAACCCTATTATATTTCAATATTGCGTAGACAGTCATATTCTTGAGCGCACTTCTACAATAAAAGACCTAGGTGTCTACTTTGAATCAAGCTTGTCATTTAATTTTCACACTGAATATGTTATAATATCTTGTAACAAACTTTTAGGATTTATCATCAGAAATACAAAATGTTTCAATGATGTTACGCTATTAAGCATATTATATTGCAGTTTTGTATTATCTAAACTTGAATATTGTGCTCTAATTTGGTACCCCATATATAACTGTCATGTTAATGATTTAGAATCAATCCAGAGACGATTTCTGAAATATATGTGTTACAGACAAGATAACCAATACCCACCCAGGGGAATAGACCACGTTATTCTGTTGCAGCGATTTAACTTTCTTTCCCTACTGCATCGTCGAAAAAATATATCTATTTTATTTTTGTATAAATTATTAAACAATATTACAGACTGCCCCATTATCTTGAGTCTCATTAACATTTTTGTACCGAGATTGTCAACTCGTACATGTGTAGCCTTTTTAACTAAGTTTGCTAGAACTAATCTACTAACTAGATCTCCAGTAAATATTATGTGCACCAATGCAAATGGAATCTGTAACATTGTTGACTTTTTCAATGTGACATATAATAGATTAAAGCATTATTAATCACAAGAAATACCTAATATTATTAATATATGTTAATAGCTTATATTTTGTTATTTACTTTCGTTATTAGTTTGAATTTATAACTTGAATTAATGTAATTTATGAAACACGTAATAGTTTCATATATTTTGTCCTGTTAATGGTGTATAACTGTTGGGCAAATAAACCATTATTATTATTATTAAAAAAATATATATATATAGTAAACTCTACTTTGTAATTTATTGTACATAATTTATGGTAAAATATCCTATAGATTTTGTAAATATATGTGAAAATTGTTTTATGTTGAGTCATGCTCTTATTGAATAATAAAGAAATTTATACGTCATAGACTTATATGAATATATTATTTGTATTTCACACGGTACAAATATTCCATCATTACCGATATCTGTGTACGAAGCAGATTGGCATACCCAGCAATGGGTAATATGCCGTGATGAAATATTTATTTTATTTATTTTTATATACGGCGAGAGGTTATGTGCTGGCCACATCAGATTTTCATTCTATTATTTTTTTGCTTTATAATTTGGTGGCATAAGAAAAAAATCAATAAATAAAATAGATTTTATTCAACTTCTTCCTTGTTTTATTAGTTTGCATTATATTTGACCCTTTCTTGAAAATCCATGGCGACGTCTATAGTCTACTTCGACGTCTGCGCATTTCGCGTAGCCTTCCGAAAGTTGTAATATCCTTTTCTCTCGTATGTACTTGTGTAAATCTATCTCACTTGATCCTAAGCGTTCCTCAGAAAGGCATTGTAAGGCATAGGCTTTCTTGTATCCAGTTCGTAAGGAATATGATCTAAGGCGATAGCACAATAAAGAGAAAGAGAGAAATAATCATAGAATTCTCGGTAAATAATTATTTTTACAGTCCGTTCAACAACCTAAATGACCGCTCGACAACTTCCGCTCCTCATCGTGCTTACGAAAACTACTGGTAGATACTATGCTTTATGCTTGAAACTGTACAATATAATTTCCCTTGAAATTTTCTGCTATACTGGGGCTGTTATGTGACATAGAGCGACATCTATGTCAAACGTAACCTAAACATTTGGCGTTTCTCTGCCAACTAGTTTTTTTTTTTTTTCATAAAATTCAGTTTATATGAAACTATATGTTTGTTCTGAATAAAAAAATATAACATTGAGCACCTGTAGTAATTAAGTTTATTGTAAAAAGGCTCTTACGACCTTAAGAAATATTTAATAAAATGAAAAATGACTTTAGTGGTCGTGCAACCTCATATAGTATTACGGTCAAAGAGTGGGCAATGGTGGGTCGGCGATTTTCTTCGGACAAAGAATTGAAACATACAGCAAACAATTATTTTGAGAAGTTCCACCTCCGGAGTACTAATTTCTTGACTGTCATAAAAGTACTAGAATATCGGTGGAACAAGTACATTGAAGTTCATGGAGACCATATTGAAAAAAAAAATAAGCTCAATAGCTATGGCGTATTCCGAGCGCACTTTTATAATAAAGGCGCTTTTATGGTGCGCGCTTTTACATAATATTCTTATGAAGGTGTTCTCCATAAAAGCGCTTTTATTATAATATGGACCTATGTTTTCATTGCTAAGCCACAAACTTTTATTGACACTAGATGGTAAACGCCATCAACAGTAAACATATATATCGCCATTACTAAAATCTTCGAATAGAACCGTATTAACACACTCAGAAATGGATAATAAGTTGTGATATGTATTGTAATAAATGTACAGATGTTCATTTTAAATGGGCTACCATTGCTATCTCGAGAACTATAAGAGCTAGAAAAACGGTTAAATGGGCAAATAATTTCTGTTTCATAAGACAAATTTAAAGAAAAGGAAAATAACTTTTTTCGACCAGTGGTTCTCAAAACATGGGACCTAACTTTTTATTTTATTTTAATGAGAACATATATTTTTATTTGCTCATCCTTTAGAGAATTTAAATCTGAATTCAGTATTATAATATTTTTATACCCTTACATTACGATTTTTTTTGAAAAAAATGTGTGTAAAGTTTTATATTAATTTGAATAACAAAATATTTACGTATTTATTTCATGGCATCGTTGCCATTTGTGGCCCTCTTATTATAGTCATATTTTAATCAAATTAATAAAACACTTTATATGCATTTTCCTCTAAAATCGTTATGTAAGGATATAAAAACCACTGAATTCAGGATTAAATTCTCTAACGAATGAGCAAATAAAAAAATATATGTCCTCCTTTAAAATAAAAAAAAGTTAAGTTCCGTATTTTAAGAACCAATGGTCGAAAAAATAATTCTTTAAATTTGTCTTGTAAAATAGAAATATTTTGCCCGTTTAAACATATTTGTAGCTCTTATAGTTCTCGAGATAACAATGGAGGCCCATATATATATATATATATATATATATATATATATATATATATATATATATATATATATATATATATATATTTCAAGAGGGTGTGCAAATATTTTGCGAGGTGATAATAGAGAGTAAAACAGGAAATAAATTGTAATACACCGAGGTCCAATACTCAATGGTTTTCTAGATATAGAATTTTTTAAATTTTTATTTACACCTTAAAATCTTAACGTGATATCGCGTTACCTAAATGCTGACGAATTAATCGCTCGAATCATGAATTTTGCAGCGCTCATAAAGGAACGCCAAGATGCTATTAGAAGAGCAACGAGCAGTATTTCTAATAGAATTAGTAAAAGTATCGCGGTTGACGGTGGATTTTTTGAACCAATAAAGTAAAATTTGTTTAATTTTAATTGTTATTACATATTAAAAATCAACAATGTATCTCAGTATTTATTAAAAATAGGACACATGTTCATATAAAATTTTGTACTCAAAATCATCCATACTATAAACTCCCAAAATATTTGCACTTCATATCTATATAAACTATATAGGTACTTTTTTGTTATCTGCTGAAAAGAGATGTACTTATATCAAAAGAAATAATGGCAAAAAATTGAGGAATAAATATTTATTTATTGAAAAAAATATATACTAATTATATACAAGATAAGTAAACACAATCATTCAAAATAGCCGAGCTATTTTAATGATGTAATCCGTAAGACACAAGTTGACCAGGGGCAGCAGCGTAGGCCAAGGGGGCAGAATGAGCCACAGCCAATGGGGCAGCATGAGAGATGGTCTGCTGCGAGATGCTGGCATGAGAAGTAGCTGCTGGAGCGTGAGCGTAGGATAAACGTGGGGCCACAGCGAGGGCTGGCTGAGCGTAGCTGGCATATGCTGGTTGAGCATGAGCATAGCTGGCAAGGGCTGGTTGAGCATAGCTCAAGGGAGCAGCATGGGCAACAGTTGCAATTTTAGCCACGGGCGCAACAGCCACGGGGTGTTGAGCGGGTTCGCGTTGTACCACAGCGTTGAATCCATTGTGGGGATCAGCAGTATAATGCACGATTCGCCTGCTGCCATCGGGCTCCACAAGGGAGTAGCTTCCCTGAACAGTGTCTCCTTCACGTTGTTCTTGTTGCTCGTGATTATCTCCAGTATGGGGGTCGTTGACGCCGTACGCGAAGTTGTAGTGGGCTGGGGCGTAGGGCTCAGCTACCACTTGCCTGGCGATGGCTACTGGGGCATGAGCCACAGCAAGAGGAGCGTGGGCAATAGGGGCAGCGTAGCTGGCATAGGCGGGGGCGGCAAGACGGGCAACGGGGGCAGCGTAGCTGAGGGCAGGAGCAGCATGGGATACAGCTAAGGGCTGGGCGGCGTAGGCCAAGGGAGATGCATGTGAGATAGTTTGTTGAGAGATGGAGGCGTGGGAAGTAGCGGCGGGGGCGGCGATGAGACCGGCACGAGCTACGGCCAAAACGCAGGCAAAGACGACGAACTAAATAAGAAAAATAAAATTAAATTTGTTACTATAAAATTGTTTTATACATTTATTTTACCAACATTCAGAACCGTGAATGATTTAATTTTAAATACTGAATAAAATTGTTTTGTGAATAATTCATGGACTTTATCAGGTTTTGAACCCAGAATTTTTCTATGTATAGTAGAATACTCTTAAGACAGGTGAAAAATTCATTGACATTAAGGGGATAGAGCATCCTAATAGACATTAGAAGGTCCCGGGTTCAAATTCCGATGAAGTTCATGAATTATTCGCAAAAATTCTTCCTTCGACAGTTGCTATAATTTCTCAAAGATACTTTTTAATTTTGATTGATATATCTGATACGTAAGGATATTTTTCCGTAGAGTGATTTTTTCAGATATCACCTCACGGGATCTGAAAGCTGTCGTGGAAAAAGTATCATAGGGCGAATAACCCTTGTAGTACTATATAGTATATAAATCCACTCAAATTAATAAGCCAAACTTTATATTATAAAATTATTTATCACTACACTATTTAATAGTCTTGTTTTTATTTGCACTCACTTTGAACGCCATGTTAGTAACTGAAGACTGCTGAATGATGAATGTGTCTATGCCAAATTCGTTTCGCTTTTTATACCAATCTCGGCTGGGCGTGGCGAATTGTCACTGGGCGAATTTTGCAAGGACGAAATGACGTCTCCGAGTTGTCTAGATGCGGTGTTGAAACCTTTCTTTCGTTGGGGAAATCCACCCAACTCACGCAAGTGCTCCAGATATTTTTTGTGGCTGATTGATTTGCTTGTTAATGTTAGATAATGTGAAACATTTCAATTTCAAGCCGCACATTGTAAAGATTTTATCACAGAGACCGAAATTTTAAAACGATAATTTAAATAGAGCATAATTCATCAATTTTAATCTCGTTTTCGTGCATAAATAATTAGAATACTTTCTTGTTACAATGTAGTTCTTAAAAACAAATATTTATTATTTTCATAATACGAGTACTTCGTAAGTTTTCAATACGGTTTAAATTATTATTATTTTCATATTACCATTTGAAAATTGGTGTTATATGACCGAGTGTATGATGTGAATAACCACCACATCTCATATTTATTCTATACACACACATATCGAAACTCGAAAGAGATATTCCCAGGTTGAATCGATATTATTCATATTACGTAAATAAAAAATATAGGATAGAGATATTTTTTATGGTGCTAGGATAGATGCGGTTGATTTATAAATGGGTGATTGTATAAGCTGCGATGGATGATTTTTCAAAATGATTTAAAATTTGGATCCTTCATAATTTTAACTTTTCATATCTACAATGGGTGGAGGAAGTCAAGCACGAAAGATGGATGTTGAAAAGAGAAGAGATAACAGGATAGCACAAGTAAAAGAAATTAAATATTTAGAGTACACTGCCAGAAGTAACGGGAGCTCAGAAGTTTATAGAAGAAAACTAAGAAGAAAAGGAACGATAGCACTAAGAGACACATGGAGGATTGAACAGAAGAAATTTGAAGACAACGTTAAGATGAGAATGATGTTATTAGGTTCATTAGCGATAGCGGAAGTATTATGATGTACGGAGTGGAAATGTAGGAATAAGAGGAGAATAAGGATAATTTAGACGCAAAAGATAAACAAACAGCGTACATAAAAGGGATTACAGGATTAAATAAAACCATCCCGAATCACATGACAATAGAAGAAATGCAAAAAATAATATTACAATAGAATCAGAAAAAGGGTAATGAATTTTCAAAAACAAATCTTATATATACAGGGTGTTAAAAAAAGGATAAAAAATTATACATTTTCATGTGCTGATTCTCAATCATTTTTTTTTTCAAAATTCGGAAAATCATTTCTTTTTCATTTAATTCTTTTTTAGTGCGCCAATGCCGACATGAAATTTGTATTAAAAATATTTAAATATCTAATCACGTAACAGACGTTGAATAGGAAATAAATTAATTCATAATTATTTCCTACATACTAAATAAATGCTGTATGACTAAGATTTCGAGAAAATGTTAACACATAACAATTATATAATTTTAAAATATCACACAAATGACTCCTGTGGTGCTCTCTCCATGATATATAAATTATTAGCTAAATGGATCATTCAGAAATGGACAATAAGTCGCAATGATATATTTATAAATGGTTCGAAAACAAATGAAAGCTTAAAACTAGATTTACTAGAATTTCGTATATTGGTATATTATTCCATATATTTCCTATGAACAAGATAAAAACAGAAAAAAAAATGTGATGAACCTTTAATGTTTAAACAATTCTTGTTCTAATCTGCTTCCCTCTGTCGTGAATTCATACACTAATCAAGGAGGACGCCACAACAAAAATGGAAGATAAATGTTACATAAAGTGACATACTCGTACATGATAAAAAGTTGTGTGTTTATGAGTATTTCAAGAAATGTGACAAAGATTTGGTGCTTTCTTATTGATAGTGAGTGGTTTTAAGATTATTTTTTATTGTAAATTCATATTGAAAGCAGATATTTAGTAGATAATATTTATGCGTGAATAATTTTACACAACACTTGGTCGTAGGTAATGATACAAATAAATTTTATTCCAACAATACTTTCTAGTTTCGCGGCAAAACAAGATATGTCTAACATATATGGTGTAAAACGATTGGTTTTACCAAGTTTTATATTGTATTTTTATAGCAAGGCAAAAAAAATATGTCAAAAAGTAATATACGGATAAATTTTAAATGGAAACGCAAATGTGGGTATTGTTTATCCTACATAACAAAATCTGTATTTAAACAGTTTTCTTGTAAACAAATTATACCAAATTATTGTAAGTACTGTATTATTATTATTAATTTTTCCTTAATTTGTTATGTCTAATGTAAGTGCCCTAGAAAAGTATCAAAGTAAAATAATTAAAATTAATCGTATTTCAATTCCTGCTTTTACTAAATGTCAATATTTACAGAAAGAAATTATAAAATCTACTTTTTATAAGTTGACAAAGTTTAAATTCGATTTTACAATACATATAAATAACCGACGAAGAAAAGAATTATGAAAAATTTATGGACCTCACCTTTGGTCTCCTATATCATATCTAATAGGATACTCTAACCAACTGAGTCAGGAAATCTAATTGGCCTCAGTGAATTTTTCACATGTATCCTGCTAGTCGTAAGTAAGTACAGACTGTCTCATTTTCGATGTTTTTTTAAGGTATCTCGGGTAATATTAATGATAAAGCAAAATCGTTTGCACCCCAGGGTCAACTTTTCGAGAAAAGTTTAATAGTTGCCATAGGAACTTTCGATCTTTTATCGCTGATTTCGAAAATATCTCATATCATATTTATTATGATAGTTAGAAAAAAAAATGTTTAAACAAATTTTGTTCCGTTTCACTAGATTGTTGTAATTCGATTTTTTTTTAAATATAATAATTCTTGAGATATAACACAAACTTATATTTTTTAAATGGGAAACTATGTTGAAAATAGTCTAATTTTTTTTGCTTATTTTATAAGATTTTCGACGATATATAACAAGTCTACATTCTTTTATTTTAAACATGAATAAAACATAAATTATTCATTTTTTGGGGTGATAAAATTGAAAATTATTAAGAAACAAATGAAAAAAATCTATTACAGATCATTATTTGTTTATTTTAATTCCATACATATTTTTGTTTTTATCATCGCTGTGATAGATATGTAACTATGGAGATTCTGAACATGTCACGTTACTAATGAAATATATTCTTACCACACTTGGTTAGAGCCTTAGACCGTTAGAGCAGCGGTTCCCAAACTTTTTCAATCATGGAACCTTTGCGATTCATGGAACTCCAACTCCAATCTTATATTTTTATTGGCCATTGTAAATCCAAAAATAGGGATGCAACCGATACCGATATATTGGCGATATTGTTTTTTAGTCAATGTATCGGTATAGATGATATTTGTTTACCGACACACGAATACGTTTCCAATATCGCTCTTTCAAAAAACTACGTGAACGTGCCGAGCCCAAGTTACTATAAATGCATCTGATCCATAATTCCCACAAAGAAGTCGAGAGATTTACCAAAGCCCCTAATATTACAAGAGAATCGGATCCATTGGTTCTCTGGCACAGTGAGTGCCCGTAAGGTGACGCCTGGTAAACTCCCGCAAGGTACAAATATGCCATCATCATTACCGTAATCTGTGTACAAGTAGATTGGCACACCCAGCAATGGGTAATATGCCGTTATGATAATTTTTTTTCTGTAGGTACCTAAATTTAAAAAAAAGACGGGACAAAAGTACAACAATTTCCAGATGAGTAATAAGGAATTCGGGGAGGCTGTTTTCAGTAGCAGGTAGGGTTTCATCAAGTCAAGTAGCTTGATGTTTTTGTAAATTACTTGACTTGACTTGAAAATCAAGCTTTTCAAAAATTCATTACTTGACTTGACTTGATTTTCTATCGTTACTACTTGACTTGATCAAGTAATTTCAAGCAAATTCAAGCTACTTGATTACAAACCGATTATGTACGAAAACGCGCGAATCAGTAGAATCGTAACGCATATGCTATACTGATTCACTATTGCAAGTACCTGTGCAGAGGTTTAAATAAATCACCGAATATTGATATTATATAGTAGAATGACACGAGAATATGTCGACAAAATTTGAAGTCCTAATCATTATTATTAAGATAATTGTAGATGGTTCTAGTATATATTCCAATCAATAATGAATGGATTTTTTAAACCTCGTAATATCGCGGAGAAAAATAAAGTTCCAAAATGTGCCAAAACCAAATGTTATTTAAATGGGAAAAATCAAGTGCACTTAGGCACTGCCAAATATTAAAATTAAGCGGAATCATTGCCAGTATATTTTATTAATTTATTTGGAACCTCTTTAGGCGGCGGACGGGTTCGACTTGCTCCCTTTTATGGTCAACCATAATACATAATAGTTTAGTTCAATCATATATTCTACTTTTCTTTTTTTTAAATTTTTAAATTTCAATGTATTATTTATTTTTATGAATAAAAGTCTATATTTCAAGGTATATTCTTGATATTGTTATAAAACATAAGGAACTATATGAAAATGAATTGTAACTATTTGACTTGACTTGACTTTCAGCTACTATTACTTGACTTGAGCTTGGCTTGATTTCAAGTCAAGTCAAGTCTAGTAACTTGAATATCAAGTCAAACCGTGAAACCCTAGTAGCAGGTCTCATTCATACGGACTTGTGCAATCACTCGTCTCCGCACAATTTGATTATGCTAGCAAAATGTAAGCAAAATATGTATTTCTTTGTCCAAAGTAATTTTGGTTTCACAAGTAAATTATATTCATTCATCTATGTCTTTCTTTTATTTTTACTTATAAAATTTAATTGTTCGTATTAGTATCGGTATCACTGATATTTTTCAAGAATATCGATATCGGTATGATTTCGTTAGATTAGAACCGAGTATCGTTGCAATTCTTACAAAAAGCTTCTTGTACAATAATATGTTTGAATTGAAAAGAAATAATAGTTTGAAAATATATAACAATATTCATTGTGGTCCAAGAACATATAGAGACGCCAAATCATAAAAATTATAAAATTACTTACTAATGTGACTTGATTTTACATTTTAGCACGTATTTTTTAAGTGTGGGGTATTTTGATATATTTTTTTTAATTTGTAAATTTAGTCTTTAGCGGAACCCATAGGTTCCGCGGAACACACCTTGGAAACCGTTGCGTTAGAGCATCCTACTAGATATTATGTAGGAGGGTCATGGATTCAAACCTCAGTGAGGTCTTTTCTCCGTTATTTATACTTTAAAATAGTTCACAGTAACTAGATTACAGAAATTCACTGTTGAAAAACAATATAGCAATTTAAATTCGATCTCCTGAAACAATTATTGAAAAAGTAATGTATGTTTTTGGCATGTAAGTACAGATTAATTTGTATTTATTTATGACTATAAAAAAGTCTGCATTATTTATTTATTTACAAATGCAAATAAGTGCATACATTAAGCATATATCGATTATTATGCAGTATCATATTCATATATCACTTGTAACTGCGAAGGAATTTTTTCTTTCTTCTGGGTGGTATTGACATTGCGTACTCGGTCAACCGTTGAAGTCTTTAATATTCAAGAGTTTCACTTCATATTGCAATATTACGGTCACTGTATACGTACTTCGTCAATGTCATGTACGACAGTTATAATCTAATTTAAATTATATTAAGTAATTTGTGAGAAAAACTATTACTTACATATGTATATAATATTATAATGATATTAAATGATAGACAGAAATGGTTTGAAAAAAAGTATTAACTCAAATACAGCCAGCACTACCTAGAAGAATGTACAATGAAAACGCATAGGGAAATATATGTTATGTAATATGTAATCTACTACATATGTTGATGAATCCATACCAACAGGGAATTTTCTTTTAACAATGCAGGGCGACTCATTAGGCCTACTGATACCTACATCCTACAAGTTACAAGAAATATATTTAATAAAAACCCAAAAGAAGAAAAAGAATCTACCTCGCCTTGAAAATAACAACTTTTGCCAAGTGATATTTATTTGCTCACTTACTACCGTTGGTTCAAATTAGAAAAGTTTTTATGTTTCTGCAAAGGTTTGAGTACAAGAAAAAGAAGAAGAAGATAATGTACTAAAAATTTCTATTGAATAATTTGAAGATGTGTTGTCTTTTTTATAATGAAATTTTGTTTTCTCAGTAATTTCGGCGAGGTCCGGAATTATTATTATTATTGTTATTAAGAGAGTGGGAGCCGTTGTGATAGAACGCACTTTAAAACTCTATCTAATGAGTCATTTATTTTCGCTTTACGCCTTGAAGCGAAAATTTGGTAGCATGCGTGACTCGCCTGCAAGCATGCGATTCGAGGCGAAAAATTCAATTGAATTATTCAATTCAAAGCCAATTTATATATAATTTATATGATTATTATCTTTTATGTCAATACCTAATATAAACGCGAAAATTCATGAAGCAGAAACTGTATATAGAATTTTAATGTGCATAGTACCTTCTAAAAGTAGAATCGCATTCGCTTGTTTTCTATGATAGAATTCTAAAGTGCCTGCTGTCATTACTGGTCATTAGGATGGAGCAAAAGAATTTTATTTTATAATTTCAAATTGTCTATACAATCAATAACTGGCTTTTGATACACAAAATAAATGGACAAAAGCAGAACTTCGGCAAACGTTATCTTCTGCTACTGCCAGAGGCTTAAAGTTTTGGTATTCATGAATACTTGATTTAGTTCGCAAAAAGCGCTCAACGTTGTAAATAATATTAAAACTAATCTAACTTTATCGGTAATAACATAATATATACCATTATGAACCTTTTACATAAGAATTTTGTTCAAAATAATGTAGAGCTATTGGGTGTGACGGCATTCTGACTAACACAGGAGACAAAAATGATATACGATAGATCGTGGTAGATTTGGGACGATCCGTGGAATGGTATGTTTATTAAAAGCTGATGAAATGGCATTATGTCACTTAATACAGTGTATGGCCGACAAAATGCTCTAGAAAATTGTGAGAAATTATATAAGTACGGATCAAAAGTATTTATATAAAATCTGTTAAAGTATTTCAGAATTAGCCTAAACAAATTCCCAAAAGCTGGCCCACGCTAGGTGGATAACAACTGTGAATTTAATTTTAAGGCTACGTCTATTAAAAAATAAAATCTCCAAATTTTAACCGAATATCTTATTAAACTGTAGGTGCGCTTTTGCTTTGTTTGAGATTAAGTTAAAACCTTTGAACAGTAGTTGCTTGAATATTTATAACACGAGGAGTTGCGCCGGTCTCACAAATCGGGTGTTCCTAATTAAAAAATTTAACAATCATTATGGTGCTTCCAACTAACATTATGGTGTTTTGAGATTACAGTAATATATAGGTGTCCATCTAATCAAATATAAATATCCTTTATGTAGTTTATATTACTTTATTACTCAAAATACAAACTAAACTAAATTTCATTAAATTAAAGTAAAGTTTTAACTATCAAAAAAAAATCTGTTGTGGCCAGCAAAGTAACTCTCGCCACTTCCGTTTTTGGTTACATAAATATAGGGCGCGTGCAGTCATATGACATTATTGGCCTTGACATGTAGATATGGAAGCCCGTGTCAGAATGAAAATTAGTAATTATGTACATAGATGTCAAATGTCAGAATTTTATCATTAAAAATTTAGAGATATTTTAAATTCACGTAGTTAATTTGTCCCCTATATCTGCTGGTCAAGGTCAATATTGTATTTAACATTTCTTACACTACACCAAAAATTCAACTTAATCTATTCTTCATACTTAGAATTTTTAAATTTTAAATCCATTCTATGAAGAAATTTTGTCCTACTGTTCTAATTTTTCGAAATGTTTCCATTTCGTTGTCGGGATTGACAGTATTTATAATTTTAAATACTTATCTATTAATACAATAAGAAATAATATAATGTATGTACTTCCCATAATAATTCTTCAGTAATGTCTCTGGATTTTTGACACTGACATTTATCTGTCAGTTACAAAAAAATTATAATGAACTCATTATGCCCTCCCATTATGCCCCGGTTGTCTTGGATATGTTTATATACACCGTATCCTAGCAATAAACAGTGCATAATACTTTAGTGAGACATAAAATATATAATAAACTATTTATATGTATCAGATAGAGAATTTACTCTTCTTTTACTACCAAGAACAAAATTTATTAAAAAATAATATTTAGAAGATTTTTTTTTAAAATCTGCTACTTCCGGTTGTCCAAATATTACCAACACCTTTTCAACTCTTCCCAGTAATGTCCGATTGAGAAATACGTAGTTAAACAGATATTAATTATTATAGTTTTTGAGAAATCGGCCTCGCAATGTCCCCACACACATTCACACACATATACATCCAGACACACACACACACACACACACACACACACACACACACACACACATATATACATCCAGACACTCACACACACACACATACACACACACACACACACACACACAGACATCATCGTAAAAATATTAAAATCGGACCTTAAAACGTGCTTAATCATTAAAATCTGGATATGAAATTTTTAGCATGAATCCAATAGCGAGAGGTAAAAAGGAAAATAAAGTATAGGAAAGTAACTTAAATTCAAATATTAAGATGCTCGGAGATATAAAAAACGTATTAATAAATTGAACTATTCATTTTCTTTTCTATTTTCTATACAATTCGACAGATGCCCGCAATATGCTGCAAGCATGTAAGTATTGCACCGATAACAGGAAAATTTCGTTTTTCTGATCTCTTTCAAAATTCTCTAAACACATCGACCTTGTTTATTTTTCTATAGTGGTACAATAACTTCTATTTTACATATTTCTTGCAATCAGTATTTCTATATTTGAAGCAAATTTATCAAAGGATCTGAGTTAAAAATGGTACACTAGTAGTCACGTCAGTATGTCGGACCCGAATATACTATATCTGGGATATTCCTGAACACAAACAAACGAAAACAAGCACTGAAAAGTCGGGTTCAAAGACAGGTTATTTAAGCCGTGAAGTTAGGGATTATTCATAATATTATTCGTCGCCAGTCTCACAGACCGTGTGTGACTACTGTAGAGTTAAAAAAAATCTCGGTACTTGACAAGTAATATAAGACAAATTATAGATCCAATCATACAACGGAACGGATTTTTGGTCACCAAGAAAATATAATAGCAATGTTAGCAGATACAAGCCAATATGCGCGAGAACCCAGGCTAATTAAAGTGCTGAACCAAAAAAAGTGATGTAAAACAAAACATTGTACGCAATTTGTGCTGATGATTTAAGAAATCTGATAGATAATGTTCGTAGTCAAATTGCTATATTGAGGTCTTCTTCAAAAAATTTGTGAACTTGGTAACAGAAGCTGCATTATGAGATATGTGGAGAAGAATCAAGGGATAGGCTTGTCAGATCAAGAACCGCATCCCGAATTGTTCTGTCAATTTTTGATACTGAATTACAATATTTGCCATTTTTAAATAATAGTTAAATGGGGCAGGGTAAGGAGGGAGGGTGGACACACTTCAAAATTCTTATGAATCCTTTTAATGTTTGAAGAGAAAATTTCCCCATCTCACTAACAGTGAGGTAATTTTTGCTTACTTGGTTGAGTCTAATTACAGCTACATCTGGATATTCACATATAATGTGTACTGAATCATCTTCGTCCTCTTCGCAGAGTCGAAAGATACTGTTTTCAGCTTTACCAGTTTTACACAGAGGACAATGACTATACTTGCCGTCATATAATTATGGACTGTTGCTCATCTTTTTCCCTTCCCCGCACCCTGTTCCTTGTCATGTTGCCACTTCATCATAACGTAGCATTTCCTACAATGCCCATGAATTGGCAACAATGTAGAAATCTCCAATCCATATTTATTTGACAGCAACTATAGTAAGGATACTTGCCCTAAAGTACTAAGGCACTTTTTGCTGGGAGCTAATAGTACCTTAGCATTTATTGTTGACACATTTCATTTCCTGATATCCTTTTTACCTCTCGCTAAGAGAGGTATTGGATTCATGCTAAAATCGCATATCCAGATTTTAATGATTAAGCACGTTTTAAAGTCCTTACAATCCGATTTTAATATTTTTACGATGATGTCTGTGTGAGTGTGGATGTATGTGTGTGTATGTGTGTATGTGTGTCGGTTGGAAGGACGTTTTCTCAAAAACTGTAATACTTAATATCTGTTTAACTACGTATTTCTTAATCGGATATTACTGATGGGAAGAGCTGAAAAGGTTTTGGTAATACTTGGACAACCAGCAGTAGCAGATTTTTTGAAAAAAATCTTCTAAATATTATTTTTTGAAATTTATTTTCTTGCTTGTATTAAAAAGTAAATTTTCTATCTGATACATATAAATATTTTATTATATCTTTTATAGATTTAGAGATAAAGAAATATAAGATATATAATAATCTGCTGTAATAAATCTCACAGCCCAAATAATGTCATGGAAACCAATTGAAAAATGAAAATATTTGTAACTGACAGATAAATGTCAGTGTCAAAAATCCATAGACATTACTGAAGATTTTCTGGGAAGTACATACATTATATTATTTCTTATTGTATTAATAGTTAAGTATTTAAAATTATAAGTATAGTACATATACCCTTCAAAAATACTGTCAATCCCGACAATGGAATGGAAACATTTCGAAAAATTAGAAGAGTAGGACAAAATATCTTCATAAAATCAATTTAAAATTTAAAAATCTACATATAAAGAATAGATGTAAGTAGAATTTTTGGTGTAGAGTGTAGGTATAGGTACAGTAAAATTTGTGAAAGATGTCCGATCTAGGTAATTTATGAATTATATGAATTCAGATTTTTGCTCCGCCCATTCTGACAAATTCAGTAGTGTCGTTTGCTTACTTTTTATGAGGGTACATAAGATACTACTGTTATTTTATTATTAGAAAAATATATGTTACAATAAAAGCATTCAGAATTAAAAAATAAATCACCTGGTAAGTTTATTAGTAAATGTAAAACCAAATATGTGAAAAATAAGATATTGACACAATGTCAGTGTCAGTGATACTGACAGAAAATAACGTTATTCGTACGGCTATGAATCAAGGTAATGTATCTGAATTAATATATAAGCTTACGTTACAGCGAAAGTAATATCAACAACGAGCATCGTTTTAAAGTGGAATGTCCTAACTTAGTCGAAACAATATGAATATTTGAAAGACAAACGTGTTATATCCATCCTTATCGCACACTCTTATAGACTGCAGAAGAAAGATATAAATGTATGCCAATTTGTTAATTCGTTCATGATACAAATAACCTTGATCGGACATCTTTAAAAAAAATTACTGCACAAGAAATGTTAAATACAATAGGGCGCGAGTAGTCATGTGTCTTTGTTGTCCTTGACAAGTAGATATGGGAGCCCGTGCCAGAATAATAGCTAGTAATTATGTACATAGATATCAAATATCATAATTTTTTATTCTAAATTTAGTAATTTTCCAATTCTATGTGCTTTATTTTCCTCGACAAGTAAATTCCACAATTCTGGTGTCAAATTAACTACGTGAATTTAGAAAATGTTGAAATTTTTAATAAAACATTCTGACATTTGACATCTATGTACATCATTACTAATGGCCATTCTGACACGGGCCCCCATATCTGCTTTTCAAGGCCAGCAATGTCACATGACTGCTCGCTCCCAGTACTTATGTAACCAAAAACGGAAGTGGCGAGAGGTATTGTGCTGGCCACAACAGATTATTTTATCGGGCCTTTCGACTGTCCACAAGAAGAACGACTCAAAGCTTTTGTAGAAAATGTATCATAAAAATTAGAAATAATAGTATTTTTGAACGGGATATATGGGCAATATCCTAATATGTAACAATGCGAACAAATTTTAATATTATAATTTTAAAAATTTCCTGTATTGTTTCAACTAATTATACACATATTGTCCAGGAAAGAAAACATTTTCCCATACTATCCTACTACATATTTTATTTCGTACTATGGAATCAATAAAATGTAGAAGGATATTACTTAAGTCCATCGCACCTGTTGAAAAGCGAAACTATCTGTTATTAATTGATCCAGTTGTCTAATGGTCATCATTAAAATTATTTCATCGACGAAATATTAAGAATTTGGGTTAATAGTTTATGCTAATTTGTTGCACAAATATTACAGATACCAGAAATTTATCAAGATCATATTGGGTAATCTTAATGAATCATTGATTACGTTATTTAGCAATCATTAGACCCATTACGATTAGATATTTGAAATATGTATTAATTTTGATGTAATTTTTCAGATATCAATGGTACAGAAGATTAATCCAGTAGCTGAAAAGTCTGACAAAAACGTTCATTTGTAGAAAAAGAAAAATTTATTAACCATTAAGTTATATATTTTTGGCTGATGTATGTACATTAATATCTATTTTTTTTTAATTGAATAAATAATAGTGCACTAATGAAACTTGGAACATAATATATATTTCAGAAAACGTCTTAATAGGTACCCAAAATGTATTAAGCTGATTCAAGTATTATTTAAATACAAGTATAAAAATTAGTTATACGTAAAATAATGAATTCTGATAATAATTATATATTTATACCGTAAGTTTTTAGCTAGCAAGCAAGATGTTCAGGAGGGGCAAAGATGAAAACAGATTGGCGGCTCACCCAGGAATGGGTAATAAATCGAAATGATATATATTATCCCTCATCCCAAGTTTATATATACATATATATATATATATATATATATATATATATATATATATATATATATATATATATATATATCACTGCTTGATTTATTTTCATTTCTAAACTTTTGTTTTTCATGGTAAATATTGCTTGCTATACATATAAAACACGTATTATTTTAAATATTTTATTATTTATTTCTTATTTATGGTTCATAACAATATATACAAAAAATTGTACGAATAATAATGAGTAAAATGATACAAAATCAACATAGCATACATAAGGATAATTCTTAATGGTAGATTCCATGGCTGAGTGCGGGGGAAGCGTAACTAGCAAGAGCTGGTTGAGCGTAGCTGGCAAGAGCTGGTTGAGCATAGCTGGCAATGGCTGGTTGAGCATAGCTGGCAAGGGCTGGTTGAGCGTAACCGGCAAGGGCTGGTTGAGCATAGCTGGCAAGAGCTGGTTGAGCATAGCTCAAGGGAGCAGCATGGGCAACAGTTGCAATTTTAGCCACTGGGGCAACAGCCACGGGGTGTTGAGCGGGTTCGCGTTGCACGACAGCGTTGAATCCATTGTGGGGGTCAGCAGCGTAGTGTACGATTCTCCTGCTGCCATCGGGTTCCACAAGGGAGTAGCTTCCCTGGACATTGTCTCCTTCACGAGTTTCTTGTTGCTGGTGATTATCTCCGGTGTGGGGGTCGTTGACACCGTATTCGTAGCTGTAGTGCGCTGGGGCGGAGGGCTCAGCTACCACTTGCCTGGCGATGGCTACTGGGGCATGGGCAACAGCGACGGGAGCGTGGGCAATGGGGGCGGCGTAGCTGGCGTAGGAGGGAGCGGCATAACTGGCAACCGGAGATGCGTAGCTGATGGCAGGTGCAGCGTGGGCTACAGCTAAGGGTTGGGCGGCGTAAGCCAAGGGAGAGGCATGTGAGATGGTTTGTTGAGAGATGGAGGCGTGGGAGGTGGCGGCGGGTGATGCGTATGCTACGGGAGCGTGGCCGATGTCCAGGATACCAGCGCGGGCTACTGCTAGCGCGCACGCGAAAACTATGAACTAAAAAGAAAACAAATATAATTACTTACAATGTTCTCAATTTTACCCAAAAATATCATTATGGCTTATTACCCATTTATGCCAAATTGCTATTATTCACAGATTTCAGTAATAACTCTCAAACCTATCATGAAGAGAGCACCATTGCAGTTATTTTTATGATATTTAAATATTGTAAATAATTTTGAAATTACAAATTCGAAACTCGATCATCTGAACTACAACTAATTACATGCTTACTGAACAACATATTATTTTTACAGATTATTTTAGTCACTTTTATTATTTCAACTATACTTCTGCAATTTTACAATGTACAAAAAAATCCTTGTTATTTTTTTTTTTTCAAAAAAATATGCATTTTAATTCGAATAAGATGTTAACAATTCTCGAAATCTCAGTCAAACAGCATCTGTAAGATCTTACTACCCTGAAGAAGGTTCAAGTGTACCCTGGAAAGTCGGTGTTATAAGAATAAATGCTGTTTGATTGAGATTTCGGGTAACTGATAACACCCTATCCATATCACAGTTGAGAAGTTTCCCACAATTATAATTCGAAACTCTCATCTTTTATATAATAAATTATCTCGTTGTACAAGAATTTAAATTTACAAGAATCATTCAATCACCAATGGAAAAAATTCTACCCATTTATCGCTCATTGTGGTATATTTTAGAGGGTTCTTGTATAACTCACTTTAAATGCCATGTTGCTGTGTGTATGTTGGAACTGCTGTGTTGAGTATGCTTAGTGAGAAGACAAGCGGAGTATATATAGTGAAGCGGCGAGGTGCGGCATTCCCACCTTTCACCCGGAGCACAGGGCTCTTGCCCAATGTACTCGTACATCTCAAGTTCAATAGTTACCCAATATCATAACATACGGCTAACACTACCTGGAAGGTTTAACATTTACTAAAATCAAATTCTATAGATATCCGAGTAGATAGATTCTATTTTGATAAGAAATAATAGATATGTATATTAGCCCAATACTCAGACTCATACTCATTTTCTAGATGTATGAAAAAATATTTATAATAAACAAACAATATTATGGAGGTAATGATATTAAATTATAAATTCTCTGTATTTTCAATGTTTGGTGCTTTTTATACTGGTTCCGACGTCGGTCGATTACAACCGGTCACCATACTCAGGCACATAAATACCTAAATTTAACATAAAAATTAAAATTACTGTAAACTAATTCTAAAAGGATTGTTGTAAGATTTTTTATATGACTTCTAAGTACTTATTTTGAAAAATATCGTTCTTTAAATAGTTTCATATTTCAAAATACCACGAAATATCGATTACAATTAATTACTGAAATTTGTGTAATATTTTGAAAAAGTCACTGGATCTAAAACAGAATGTGACGTCAAAGTTCATACAGCTTAACATGTGACAAACTATTGCTTACTTTTATTTATATAAATAAAGTAGGTTATGGACAAACTATTTTCCTATTGGCAATTAATGATGTGCTGTATGTACCTTGACGTTACAGGAGTGTGGGGTTGTTTTTATTGTCTATTTTTTTGTGCTAATTTTTTATTAAATTATTTACGAAAATAACAAATTAATATTATGTTTGTGTCAATATAAAAAATATTGCATAAACTTTCATATAAAATACTATTTAAAAAATGTGAAAAGGACTCATTGTAATAATGTAATATGTAATAACCTTTTTTTTGTTTTTATTTCTCGGGAACATCCAAATAATATACTAGTATACAGGATTAATTTGTTTATAGTACTATATGTAGACTTCACTATAGTACCTATTTATGCTAAATTATGAGTTAGTACAGAAATATGTACTTAGTAATTATATTAGCAGGTTTGTGTACATTTCGCCCGGTAGGGGTAAATGGTTTGACTTGAGGTACAGTGTACGAGTACTTCTGACGAAAAAAGGTGTTACTTTAGTCGAGATTTTGGTATAATTGAAAATTGAAACTGACTTTCCGTCCCAATCTTGGACAAAAATTATATCATATTCGTCTAAATTTTGCACAAAAATTCTTGAAAACAAGCTTGTTTTTATATAATTTATTAATTAAAATCATTTTAGTACCTACCTACTTTTAAAAGTTGATACTGGACTGTTAATATGTTGCAAATTTAATTACTATAAAACATTTTTAGTAAATTATAATTTTCATTAATTCAAATATCTTTTTAATGACTATTTTATCTTTAATATTTTAATCATCTCGATTCGTCTTATTAATAAACTCCATAATTTAATATTAAAAAAAAAAACTGATAGATTTATTTATCTGCTTTCTTCCTACAAGGTTTCTGAAGGTAGATTATAATCAATAATCGTATTACGCAGACATGACGAAGTGTAGAAAATGTGTCTTTAGGCGACGTCGATATGCAGTAGGTAACTAGCTTGTCAAAAGGTCTAGAATCTAGATTATTATAGGTTGGAAATGACTTCAAGTTTATATAACTTGTATTTAAATACAACTAGGTTCATATAGACAAGTTTGACAAAGTAATAGCACTGGTCTTGTGAACATTATGAACTACTTATTATTGTAATACGTTTTAAGCGTATTACCTACACATTTAAATATTATATAATTTGTAAGATACATAACCGGTTGTTGTTCGGGTGGTCCAGGTTTGAATCTGTCTGACGTTAAACTTGAAAATTATTTTAATTTTTTTTACATCATAAAAGTTATTCCGATGGTAGGCAGTGGTACAAATATATCAACGATTATGTTTAAAATATTCATTATCACTATGATTATACTTTCATAATTTGTAACCTATGTACTACTGCGTATGTTAATTGAAGTGGTGAGACGAAAAAGGAAAAAAAATCCATTAATGATAGTTTCCAAGAATTCAATAAAAACTGATTATAGAGTAAGCATTTTACATGAAAACCTACAATTAACAATTTGTAACGCTAATGCCCAGTTGCACTACTGACCCTTAAATTTTAAGCTAGGCTCAGACAAAAAATGTAAATCGAAATTTTGACAGCAATATTCAATTATTCATATTTATAATTTAAGGAACACTTAAAATTTAAATGTCAGCGGTGCAAGCAGGCATAAGTGAACTTAATACTTTCTTACATCGTTTTAGTATTTTAAAAATACTACAAGTATGTAAAATTGAAACAAAGTTGGCGGAATCTTTTTCTTTTACATCCCAACTAGGATGATGACTGGAAATTGTAAAAAGTAAAAGACTTATATTATACAATCTGTTTATTTTCTCAAAGTTACATCGTTAATAGTAAGAAGCTAGAAAGTTATTTCTTTGATTATTTCAAATGCAAAAAATGGACTAACGTTTTTGCTATGCTAAGAGCTCATCAATTTTATATGTCTCATAACTCATATAATTTTGAGATCTGTCGACTCCAATCTTGTTGAATTCACAGATTATATACTTTTAAGCATGGACTACAATATACAAGTAGATGCTGTGTACACTGGCTTCAGCAAGGTATTTGACAAAATAAATCACTCCATTTTAATAGATAAACTTAAGATATACGGCGTACATGATACTTTCTTAAAGTGGTTTACATCAAACCTAAGTCATAGACAACAATATGTCACAGTAAATGGTTTCAATTCTGACATCTACCCAGTAACTTATGGAGTACCTCAAGGATCTCACCTTGGACCTCTCCTTTTTATATTATTTATTAATAAGATTAATTCCTGTTTTCAAAATTCTAAATGATCTTAAGTTATATAAAAAATGTTTCTTTAACTGATTGAGTCTTCAAGAAGATCTTGATAGACTAAATATTTATATTAAGCAGAATGACTTATGCATCAACTACAATAAATGTTCCATTACCTCTTTTTCACGTAGTAGAAATGTATTAGAATTTAATTACAATATTGATGGAAATGATATCAGTCGTGTATCTCAAGTCAAAAATTTTAAGATCATTTTAGATAAGAAATTAATTTATGATGTACATATTGACAAAGTAGTTAAAAAGGCATATAAAATGCTTGGATTTATATTGTTGGATCAAATTTTAAAAATCCCACTACTCCCGTTCATTTATACTACACTTTTGTCAGATATACTGGAACTTGCTGTTGTATGTTCGTCTCCACATTATCAAATATATGTGAATAGAGTTGAGGGTATTCAGCGTAAATTTATTTCTGCACTTAAGTCTAAATTTCCGACTAATATAATTTATTTAACCCCCTTACAAAAACGTAGATGCTGGACTAAATTTTTCTTTATAAAATTATAAATGGTCTTATTGATAGTCCAACTCTCTTGAGTAAAATATCTTTACGTGTACCCTCATATTCTACTTGTTCATCTGATATTTTTTTCTGTGAAAATGTATACGACTAATTTTGCAATGTTTTCTCCGTTAAATCGTCTATTGTGTTGTTATAATAATTTATTATGCTTCTCCGATATACCCGATATATTTAGTTGCACTTTGTATTTATTTAAGAAGTTTATAAAAAATAACCACTCATTTATCTAACCCTTTATGACTTTCTTTTTCTTTTTCCATGTTAGCTAATTTTCACAAAAAAAAAAACTGTGCTGTACTGTTATTGTAATAAATAAATAAATAAATAAATAAATAAATAAATAAATAAATAAATAAATAAATAAATAAATAAATAAATAAATAAATAAATAAATAAATAAATAAATAAATAAATAAATAAATAAATAAATAAATAAATAAATAAATAAATAAATAAATAAATAAATAAATAAATAAATAAATAAATAAATAATAAATAAATAAATAAATAAATAAATAAATAAATAAATAAATAAATAAATAAATAATAAATAAATAAATAAATAAATAAATAAATAAATAAATAAATAAATAAATTCGGACATAAGTGTATAAGGTATTTTCGATTTAAAATTACCTAAGGAATACACTATAGGCAATCGAATGACCGGGAAATTATTCGCGTTGGGTGTAGAGATTTGGCATCGACAAATTCATGAAATGCCATTCGTATGACGTACAGCATTTATTCTTACAAAACCGAGGAATAAATAATGCTGTATGGTTGAAATTTCGACTATTTGTTAACACCTAATCTACAATAGTCGAGAAATTTATCTGCATATAAATTTGTATATTCAGGAAATAATTTAAATCAATTTACAGTAATACCTTTGAATATATAATACATATAAGAACGGCAACGCATATGGCCTAGCAAGATACTATATCTGTCTCTTTTTATTCACAAAATTATTATAGATAGCTAGTGACTCCTACCACAAAACTATGAACTACGGTAAATCGTGCTGACAGCATTGCCAGATACTATTTGTTAGAGGTATTCAATAATCAATGATTCAAAAATATTGTTTCATAATAACCAGATAATATATTTTGAATCTTCAATGTACATGTATACTTGTTTTACAGTAGCAAACTTAAAAACCTTTATAAAATCTTAACTTGCTGTTCTAGCTACGTGGCAACACTATGCAACATCCACCTATTATGTATTTTTTGAACTAACTCAGAAATAATTCGTATACGGAGGGATAGATGGCACCTTCTCTCGAAATATTTAATCTAAATACATTACGTTGCCGTTCTTATATGTATTATATATTCAAAGGTAATACTAAATACTTGCATTTGCATCTAAGATTAACATAATTATTAAGTTAAGAAACTTTAATATTTGTGCCACTTAAGATAAACTGAGTGCAAGAAAGAAAATATTCCCGGAATCTTATCCTTTTATATCTCATTCATATTTAGTTACTTGATTATAGACATTTGCCATTTAGGAATATTTTTAATTAGAATGCGGTTTTGAGTCATGTAAAATGGGTATCTTAGTTTGAAATGCCCAATATGTGGAATTTTTCTTTTGCATTTCACCGCTTCAGTTTTGTTGTATATTCTACTAACAACCATGTCCTAGTACATTCTATTTGATTTAGTTATTGTTTTATTAATAAAAGTGGATCAATATTTTGGACATGGCGAGCGTATAACAAAATTATTTTTGACATTTCTAGCTTGAACATAACTGAAAGCTTCAAGCTATATTTGATCGGTGAGCAGTGAGAGAACAAGATAAAAACCCTCAAAAATGCGATCAATCCGTGTAAATCAACCTATAATGTATAACCAATGTTTGTTCATTCTTTATTAATAAAAAAAATCACAGTGAACATAGGCAGGAACACTTCAGATTAGTACGCACCACATATGCACTACATTAAAACAAAAAATAAATGATTGGCTTCTCACATTTCTTTATATTTATTAATTACAAAACGATATTTAATTTTCTACTTTTTTGGAAAATATCTAAAACTTCCTCGACGTCAGTAGACAATTTTTTATAATATATAAGAGAGCTCAACTATTTTTAGCTTTTCTTTCGTTGTAATGTATAAAATATAGAAAATGATTAATTTAAATACATTATATTTTCAATTCACTGGACTTGAGGGGGGCCCAAGCCTCCCTTGATTAAGCTATTGCCCTTTGTTGTTGATTTATGCACTAATCAAGAATGATGCTACACGATAAAATGGAGGACAAAGTAACAAATGTTATAAAAATTGTTTGTTTTATGTGTTTACAGCAAAAAGTGACAAAGATTTAGTGCTCTTTTATGGTGAGTGATTGTAAGGTATATTTATTGTAAATTCATATTTAATATATATTAGGTAATATATGTGTGAACAATTTTACACATCACGTGGTTTCAGATAGGTAATGGTACTAATATGGCTATTCTGTAAGCATCGTTATGACATAACAAATCGTTAAAACCTTATATCGTTATAATAATAACGAAAATCGTTTAATAGGCTTATTCTGTACACGTTCGTTATGACAATATGCATTGTTAAATCGTTATTATAACGATAATCATTAAAGTGTTATTCTGTGAACAATAATTTAATTCTACATAACGAAAAAAGATAACGATATCGTTATTTTTTAACGACTGGAAAAATCATTCGTTTGTCAATAATTCAGTATTTTTATTCCTGTCAAAATAAAATTATTTATTAAGTTTTTATTCCTAGCGCCTAACGCAAGCTTTCCAATTTGTCTACAGACTATAGTAGTAGCTCCAGCATAGCCCACAACAAGAAGAAGAAAGAGTCTGACAGCTTGACAGCTGACTCCCACCAGAACCAATGTAACCTAGAAGTTTTATGAGTGATAATGAATTATTTTAGATATTTCATTTAAAATTAAATTTGATTTTAGGAAATAAAGTTCTTAACTTGATCCCAAGGTTATTATTTTTTAAAATATGTTACAGAATACGGATACACAGATAACAATTATCTTTTAAGTAGACAAAACGATTTTCATAATAACGATTTCGTTATGATAACGATTCGTTGAGGGCTTTAAGCGCTAACCGCTCTTGTCACTGCGACCTATAAGCCAATTACCTATGCTTTGTTACGACCACTATTGCGACCCTGAGGCCAAAAGTATGAGTCAAAATATTTTACTATTTATTTTTACCAACTTTACATTTCAACCACGTCTGAAACTTTCTGACCCTTATACCATTTCTAAAACATTCTATTGTAGCGCGCGCCCAACCAACGCACCCGAATGCGAGCGCCGCCACTGGTAGAATGTTCTCGAGCGATGACGTAATCCTCGTCGGGGGAAAACCCATACGCGTCTAGACTGGTTTAATTACACCCGGTGGGCTGGTCCTTTGTATTCAATGTCATTGTCGCGTCGGAAAGTTCCAGAAGGACATGGGCTGTATAAATACCGTCGGGAGGACAGCCGAGAGGACAGTCTGTTATATAAAAGCAACGAGCAATGAACAGTGGGTGATATAAATAAATAGTCTGTGAGTGATGAACATAAATAAATGTAGTTATATAATTATTGTTAAATAAATAATCTTAGTGTGTAAGCATTTAATAATATTGTTAGTCTTAAATTAATGTTTATATTTGTTTAATCCATAGTGTTAGTTATTTTTATTATCTTTTTATTATATTTATCTTAATTAATTTTTGTTTCATAAACATATTATTTTAATTAATAATATTTCTTTGATTTTTACACTTCTCCCATATAAATAAACGTTACACTATATTATATATACAGAACATTTTCATATAAAAATATGTATACATTATGTTTTAGCACTTAAATTCCTTACAAATTAAAGGCTAATATTTAAATGGTCAGCATAATATTTTTTTACTAGTTCATAGTTTCATAGTTCTTGCTGACCAAATATTTACTTAAATGGCAAATCATTTAATTACTTCTCCAAATTAAATTATTGAATTGTTAAAAAAATATAAATTATATTGCATATCTCGGAAGTGTATATATATTTGGTTAAATGTAGTTTGAAATATATTAAAATATTAAACGTAAATATGTACCTGATAAAATATTAAAATATTTTTAAAATCCTTGAGAGCATCCTAAAATTAATAGGTTATAAAAAAATTGACATAATACACATTTTAAATTAATGATTTCATTAATAATTCTTGTATCGTCATTGAATGGCTTCCTTTACGCGTTTGGACACCATACATATATAAAATTCTGTACTGTATAGAGTAGTTGAAACAGTAATATTCTCCTATCCTGCAGTTCCTGAATCGTGACCCAGATCGAGTTACGAAATCGCTCACGTCACATTACAAGAATTAGCTGGTTGAATGATATCAGATCATAGTTTTCAAATTAATCAATTATTACGGACTTGCTTTTTGTGTTTATGTATAGATTTGAATAATAAGTTAATCTGTTTGAATCATTGCGAAATATGTATATTAATATTTTGAAATGTTATATGTCATTCTATTATATCTTAAAATATTAATCTGATTTAATAATAACAATATTATTTTCGGTCATTTAGGATCGGTGAGGTATGTGCTGAAAATTACAAAAAATTCCATGCTATTAAATTTTTACAGAAAATAAATATCTTTATTCTCTCAAATTCTACAAAAGAAACAAAATTT
Source organism: Harpalus rufipes (assembly GCA_951394225.1). Taxonomy (NCBI): domain Eukaryota; kingdom Metazoa; phylum Arthropoda; class Insecta; order Coleoptera; family Carabidae; genus Harpalus; species Harpalus rufipes. The sequence goes on along the minus strand of OX596281.1, from coordinate 23,220,382 downwards.
GACTGACACAAAAACCAAAAGGTAACAAGGATAATAAAATAAAAACACTACTAAATATTATAGGATGAATTTCTAATTTTTCTTAATTCGATCGAGCTGAAATAGTCTATTCTGATTGTCGGGAAGTGCGTACTAACAAAAATTGTCATGTACGCACTTTCCCATTCTTGCATTTCTGTACGAAAAGTGCATAGGGTGTGCTTTTCTTCTAATCAAAGAGTTAAAATATAAAAATAAGTAGGTGCTTGGATAAAATTATTTAAGAATTTATAAACAAACTTATAGAAATACACAAATATATAGACAGATTGAGCATCAAAAAAAGTCGGTAAACTTACACCATGCCTTTATTTATCGTCGTATTACATCTAATGTGAGTACTCACTCTAGATGGAGCTGAGTGACACTATCTATGCAAGGGTAGTTAAAACATGTTAATACATATAAAAATACAAGTACAGGACATGAACGCACTTACCCGACTTACGCACTTCGGCGAGTTCACCTTACCTCAAATAATTTCAATATTATTTAAGATACAATAAAATACTATAAGAAAATCTTATAGAAGACCAAGAAGAACATCCGATTAGGAGAAGAATAGTAGTTTTATATTAAGGGAATAAAGTTCGTCATTATATGTCGAGAGTGAATATTGAATCCTGAGGGCGTAGCCCGAGAGATACAGTCGCTTGAGGCAAATAATGACACTTTACTGCCGTGTTATATATTTTATATACAAACGGAAAAATGTGTTATTTAGGTTACAAGAAAAACTATTAACAGCATGTAAAACTTATAAGAATGATGCAAATTCCTATAAAAGAAAAATCTATTTTTTAATTATTCACAAAAACAATTATGTTTTTTCTAAAATAATTATAATTGATAATATTCGACATAGTTGTATGTCAATATAAACTAAAAAAATAAAATTCTTCCTAGGTGGCACTGTCCATGCCCTTGAATCACTATTACCCTAGGAAGTACTTCTCCTTTTTATTTCCCTCGATGAATAATGAAGCATATTAGTTAATGATTTTGATAAGAATAAGGTTAACATTTTTTACCGGTTGTATATAATGTTTTTTTTAATCCAGTAGTTCTCAAGTTATAACAGTTATATTTTTTTAAATAGGATGGTATGTATTTTTTAGACACATTCGATAGAGTATTTTTTTTTTCTGAATTGAACCATGTAACCATTTTATGTCCTTATATAACAAAAATATTGAGAAAAAATCAAATGAAATATAATTAATTTGATTTTTAGTTATTTTCAGTATGAAAAAAAAACTGAGCTTAAATTAAAACGAAATATAAATATTTGTTAATAACTTTATAAATTCTATTGATTTCCATCATCAATAATTCAAACTGACAAATAGAAGTTTTGCTTTTCATACAAGACTATTGAAAAATAACTATAAAATTCAAATTTATTTACATTTGAAATGATATTTTCCCAATATTTTTATTATGTAAGGATAAATATGATTACATGGTTGAATTTAGAAAAAAATACTCTATCGAATGAGCCTAAAAACTATATAGGTACCATCTCATTTAAAAAAATATATAACTTTGTGTTGTAACTTGAGAACCACTAGTTTAAATAGTAGTTTGTGCAACAAGAGTGGGTATGTTGTCCATATTGCATGAGGATGAAGGTGATATGGACGTTCCATTCGAGTTGTACAACATACTTTTTATACGACTTACGAAAAGAAGGAAAGTATAAACTATAGAAATTTTTAATTATATTGAACATTATTAATTAATGACATTTTAGGTACCTACTTGTTTCCTTAGGTTTTCTTAATGGCATTTTGTTATTAAAATTATATTTTGTTATTATATACACTGATTTTACGTACTAATAATTTTTCAGATTTACTTAAATTATGATTACACTTCATTTAAATTTTATTAAATCTTTCACACTCTTCTTCTATATTCGGAAATTACTGCCAAATCTCAAAAGGATAACATTGACTTGCCAAATGTAAAATTTCATATCGTTTGTTCTCATTTTTTATACGTTTTTTTTGAGTACTTACAACTTATCTAATCTATTAATTCATAATATAATTTAGTTATATATTATTAAATTATTCAAATCTCTTTTCATGCTGAAAATATATCCATCTAAATAACAACATTGAAATGCCAAATGTGACATCGATTCCATTCTTCTTAATCTTGTAATAATTGAATTGACAATCGACTGTTGCTTGGGTTACACGACTTACGTGATTCGTGGAATTCATATACATCCTAGGATGAATATGAAATTATATTCGTTCATTTAACTGCCTACACATTTATTCTGCAGATTATGAAGAAACAATAAGTTTTGCAAGTGGGAGTAGAAAAAATATTTTATTCACAATCATTATTACTTGTATAATATGTCGATTCCCTTTTACAGGTTGGGAAATACGTCATTCCTAACTGAAATGACAATCTCTTGGGTTGGAAATAACAGATTTAACTTCCACACCACGGGTTGGAAATGTTTATGTAGGGATTACCTAGCAACATTGTCATATATCCCCATAATACAGTAGGCTAAACAAATTTTAATAGAGCTGTCAAAAAATATTAACAAAATTGAATGTTATAACTCAATGATTTATTTTGAAAATTATTGATTTACAAAGAAGATGATTGTGAATAAAATAGTATACATACCTCGATGGGAATATGAAACACATCCCACCTCGGATGTAATATACTATTATTCACAATTATTCATATGTCGATTCCTAACCTTTTAGAAGTTGGGAAATACGTGATTCCTAACTGTAATGACAATCTCTTGGGTGGGAAATAAAAGATTTCATTCCCAACTCACAACTCCCAACCCACAACTCCCAATCCACAGGTTGGAAATGTTTATGTTGGGATTGCCTAGCAATATTGTCATAGATACCTATAATAAAATAAGCTAAACAAATTTTAATGAACTGTCAAAAATATTAATAAAATGAAAGGTTATAATTCTTTGATTTATTTTGTGATTTAAAAAGAGAATTATTATGAATAATTAGTATATTACATCCGACGTGGAAATGTTTCCTTACAGCCGAGGTCTTATTAAAAGTTATAACTATGACTATATGCTGAAAATTATTGATTAAAAAGAGGATGATTGTAAATAAAATAGTATACATACCTCGGTGGGAGTTTCATCATAGCCTCGCGCTGTATCTCACATCGAGGCTTCGCCGCTCGGTAATATACACAAGCCCTCGGCTGTAATGAAACATATCCCACCTCGAATGTAATATACTATTCTTCTCTAATCGTATGTCCTACTTGGTCTTTTATAAGATTGTCTTATAGTATTTTATTGTATCTTTAATAATATAGAAATTATTTGAGGTAGTTCGTTTAGCTGCTATACCCTGTACTTATATATTTTTTCTGTTTTGAAAGAATTTTATAGCTACTATTTTTACTGTTTTGTTAATGTCTTTACTTACACAACATTTTATTCATAAAATAAATTCTATACTTGGCACATTTCAACCACATATGATATTTCATGCCAATTTTGCCATTTCTAAAATTTTGGGCCTATTGAATTTTTTCACATCCTTTGTTAAAATAAAATGTAACGTAATGTACTTACTGTGGTATATCTTAATCACAATTTGCCGTTAATAAGTTGTGATTTCGAGCGTATTAGACACGGCGTTTAATAGGCATCACCAGTGCGGTAAGTTGTCGCGGAAAAAATATCATAAGGGTCACTTTTGAGCTATTACAAATTTGAAATAATTTTCAAGTTTATAGTTTGACGTCGGTCCAATTTTGAAAATCTTGATAGAAACATAATAAAAGTTAAAAAGTATTCCTATTAATTTAGAATATGTTAATTAATTTTCTACTAGCTCTTTATAGTTATTAAAGAGTTAAAAAAGGATACAAACAAATGCTCTAGGCAAGATCATTTGTAGCGTGTGAAATGCTGAACAAAAAATGAATATCTGACATTGACTTGTACCAATTCCATTTGCGCAATGCATCTAATTTATTATTTCCATGCCAATTAACGAATTTCGTACAATATTAAGGTTCTAATATACATCCTGCATTATAAATTGAAATATAATAGTTGACTTTTAACATTTACTAATAACATTACAAATAAAATTAAACAGAATTCATATTTTAATTTCGTCTGTTCATAGACTGACCTTTGCAGTTGATTTATTTTAGACTTGAAGTATACAAGGTATGATAAAAAAATAACGAGAACTTTTATAAGTTTCAAAATTAATTAATTTATCAATATTAATATTGTACCCTTCGAAGTATTACGCATTATCTTCGCCCTCGATCGCAAAACGTTCTCCTTTCAGAAGTGGATCCAATATTTGAAAGGGGGGGGGGGTTCGGATATCTCCCCTGTAACATTTTTATTTTAAATTAACATTTTTATTTTAAATAATTGAAAAAAGAGGGGGTGGTGACATCCTCAACCTAAGAAGATAGTAGATAGCGCTGCGATCAGTAACCAATTTTTAATTTAATTTAATTTAAATGTCATTTTTTAAATTAACTAAAAATGTAGTTTGACATAAAATTTAAAATAAAATACAAATAAATAAATATATCATCATGGCATATTACCCATTGCTGGGTGTGCCAATCTGCTTTTTTACACAGATATCGGTAATGATGAAATATTTGTACCGTGGGGACACTTACCAGGCGTCACCTCACGGGCACTCATGTTGGCGTGGAGAGTGCACCACAGGGATCAATTTAGTGCCATTAAAATTCAAAGTAATTTTTGGCGTCGGTCGGGATCGAATTCGGGTCCCCAGAATCGCGACCAGACAGTTATTTATTTTATTTAGAATACTGCACGTACAATAATGATAATTGCAAATGACGCTTTCTATCAACCTGTCAGTAGCTTTGATGTTTCTAGTTACAGCGAAATTATATTCAAAAGTGTTTTTTACCTAGTGTATGTTGGTTATTTAAGAAGGGGGGCTTTAGCATCCTAACCCCTCCCGCCTAAATCTGCTACTGAATATGTATGCAGTATATACGTACATGAAACTATTATGAATTTATTGCAATGCTTAATATTAGTATGATGAATGTTGTACCTATGTGCTATGTGCTACATTTTCAAATTTTTTCCTAAAATAATTACTATACCTATATATAAGTATTATATTTAACATTTCTTGTACACACAAAAAATTTACCGAATTATTGGGTTGTCGTTTTTTAGAGCAAATGGATGTGTGTATGCCCTTTGAATTTTTTGGTACGATTTTCAATTAATTAAATGAATGTTTTGTACGAATGTATTTTGTGTACATGAATTGTAACAATTTGTAAGATCTTACTACCCTGAAGAAGGTACAAGGTGCACCGAAACGTTGGTAGTAAGAATAAATGCTGTTTGACTGAACTTTCGAGTAATGTTTAACATCTAATCCTCATCACAGTCGAGAAATTTACCCACATTTAAATTTACGTATATTCTATAATTTTAAATTTATTCTATGAGCAAGTTTTCTCTATTCCTTTTAAATGTTCGAGGTTTTCCCAATTCATTAACGGGATTGGCGATATTTCTGAAGGGTTCATGTAATATACCTATAATTTTAAATATATAATTAATAATACAATAAGAAATATTAAATATCGTTCCCAGAATAAGCCTTCAGTACTAGCTCTAAATTTTTGACACTAATATTAGTAACATTTATCTGTCAATTACAGACATTTTAATTTCTCAAGTAGTTACCATGGAGATGTATGGGCCGTGAGCAGACTGTGAGATTTACTACAACAAATTATTTTATAGATTATATATCTATATCTTTAAATCAATAGAAGGTATAATAAAAAATTTAAATGTGTCGGATGAAGAATTTTGATTTTTAATATTTGTAATAACATAAATTTTCAAAAAATAATATTTAGAAGATTGTTGTTAAAATACTACTACTTCCGGTTGTCCAATTGTTACCAGAATCTATTCAACTCTTCCCATTACTGTTAGATTGAGGAATCCGTAGTTACACAGGTCTTTAGTCTTATAGAATTTGAGAAATCGTACATACAACAACCTCACACACAAGCACACACACATACCACACACACAGACATCATCGTAAAACTGTTATTATCGGATTCAAGGGACTTTAAAACATGCTTATTCACTAAAATCTGGATATGCGATTTTTAGCATGATTCCAATACCTCTCTTAGCGAGAGATAAAAATTTAAATTATTAAGAATGAATGATAATGTTTAAAATAAAGTAATTGAAAAAATAATTAAATTTTAATTACAATTCAAAGTAGATAATTGAATTACTGTTTTCCAACAGTAATTTCTTTTATAGTATTTGAGTTATTTTCGAGTCAGAGTACTTTTAATTTTAGGTACTTAATTAAGTTTTGGAAGTAATTTGCGCAGCATATATACAATTTGATGTACTTTTTCGCAAAAGGAAAAATTATGTTGCTCTGATTTTTCTAGGCATACCTTACCATAACTTCACTGTATGAAGATTTTTGTAATTCTACAATATACCTATTGAACTATATATCGCTGAACTCCTATCTCTCATATAAGTGGATAATGTCCGGGACTTTAATACATCCAACTTTGTTTAGTTCTCGTGTCTACAACCGCATGCGCGCACAGCCAGTAAGCGAATAACGAATTGAATGCAGTTGGCGCATGCGCACAAAGGGCTGTATCCACGCTTGAAGAGTGCAAAATGTTTCGGATATTTCTTGTGTGCTTTTAGCGGTATATAGTATATTACGTATATTAATTCTACACATATACCGGATGTTTATTTTTTTTTTCAAAGTACATAATAAAAATTTAGAAAGATGTCCAATCAAGGTCACCTGTATCATGAACGAATTAAAATATTGGCATCTCTCTCATTTGCAAAGACTACAAATGTGTGCGACAAGGATGGATATAACACGCTTGTCTTTCAAAAGTTGATATTGTTTCGACTAATTCCATTTTAAAACGATACTCGTTGTTGACAATACTCTCGCTGTAACATAAGTTTATTTATTAATTCAAATATATTACCATGATTCATAGCCGTACGAATAACGTTATTTTCTGTCTGTTTCAGACACACTGACACTGTGTAAGTATCTTATGTTTCACATATTTGATTTTACATTTGATAATAAACTTACCAGTTGACTTAGTTTTTAATTTTGAATGCTTTTACAGTAACAGTAGTAACTTATGAACCCTCTTAAAAGCTAAGTAACAGACATCACTGAATTTGACAAAATGGGCGGAGATAAATTATTAATCCATACAATTCGTAGATGACTTTGATAGGATATCTTTAAAAAAAATCACTGTATAGAGGAGATTAACAGGAAACAGTTTTTGTTGACGATTGCTTCCCATTTTAGCTAACAATGGTTGTGGTATCAATAGAAAGATAAAAACTTTCTGCATCGAATAACATAAAATACATGTAAATGATGTAATATTTTAAGCCCATAAATTAATTATTACATGCAATTTCGTATTAATAGCAATAGCCCCATGGCATTTGAATAAAAATATACATATACAAGTGTTTGACATATTATTTGTCAGAATTCATTAACTATATAATTTGTGCAAATTTTATTGTTATAATTTTATGAATTTAATTTTTGTCAATCATTTTCTAATCTGTTATAAAACGTAAAAACCACAATAAATAATAGGTAACTAATTTTGATACATAAAATGTCAAACATTTGTTTATCTCTTTGTTCAAATGCCATGGCTGTTGCTATTAATACGAAATTGAACAAATTTAATAATTAATTTATTTATAGGATTAAAATATTACGTAATTTACAAGTATTTGGTGTAATTTAATGCAGATTCATTCTATTGATACCACAACCATTATTGTTTATCAAAACGGGGAGCAACGGTCTGCAAAAAACTGTTTTCCTATGTTAATACTCCATATATATATATATATATATATATATATATATATATAGGATGTGACCGCGACTCTGGAACATAGGACTTTAACATGTAAAATCATACTTTCTTAATTACCTGATTCCCTTTTTTAGGTAAAAATGCTTCAAATAAAAGTTGTAGAGCATAAAATTCTACATCAGAATTAATTTTACATGCTCTATATCGGCAGAAATTAAATATGAAAATGTGGAAAATTAAATCAAAAATAGGGATAGCTTGGAAAATGAAACAAAATTGTAAACAAATGGTTGACAATTTATCTGTCAGAAGAATATTTTTTCTTATTTCATAAACCTTGGAAACGAAAATTGTAAATTAAAATTAAAAAAATTGACTTCGATCACATTGTTGAATTTGTATTTTTACGTAGAATCCAAATATATAGGTGTCCCATATGAAATATGAAAGTTAATGTTATTTTCGGTTAAACCGAAAGCGCTACCATGATTTGTGAGCTCCTAAGTTTACGAATATGTAAACACCCGGTATTATTTTATGGTAGACAGAAACTTAAAATTTTTGCAAGCTTAGCAGGTGATTTGGTGATTTTTACCTTCCGTCACCTCTAGGTAAGGAAGGTATTGTCTTTGGTCAAAAAAATCGGTACTGAGTTTTCAATGAATATGCAAGTTTTATAGGGTACCTACAATACGATTTTACTATTTTTACGATGCTGTCTGTATGCGTTTGTGTGTGTGCATGTGTGTGTGACCGCGGTTTCGTCCGCGATATTCCAATACTTGAATTCCAAAAATTACAATTCTTACGTCTTCCTCTTCCTTTCATCCATATGCAGACTTGATTAGATTTTGATTATAATTGGTCAACCGGAATTACCCTCATTTGAAGATTTTAACAGTTTTTCTTTGAAAAAACATTGTTACATATTATTTACATATTTAATGTTATTGTAAATATTAAAAATAATACATTATCTATACGAATTGATTGCATTTTATATTTCATATTCAGTGGATATAGAATTAAAGAAATTATAAAGAAATTAAATTTTATAAATCAGCCAGCTATGATATAACCATGGAAACAGCTACTATATTAAGAAAATTCTAACTGACAGATGTCAGTGTCAATGAAAAGAAAATTAATGTGGCAAAGATGAGGATGTTGAAATAGATGTTGGGGAAGACACGGTAAGATACGGTAAGAAATGAAAGAATAAGTGAAAGTTTCTAGAAAGATACAATAGAGACGATTACATTGGTTTAAACATGTCATGAGGAGAAATGATGAATATATTGAAAGAAGAATGAATAGCTTAGTAATAGAAGGTAGAAGGAACAGAGGAAGACCAAAGATAAGATGGAAGGACTGTATTGCGGAAGACCTCAGATAAAAGCAACCGAATGAGAACGACCCGCAAAACAGAAATGAATGGAAGAATAAAATAAAAAATAGCGACCCATAATGAATTTGAAAAGCTAAAGAAGAAGATGTCAGTGTCAAGTGTCATTTTCATAGTTTGTTTATGAAATAATTTTACTGGAAATTTAGAATCTTTTGCAAGAAAATCTATGTATAGAATTTATACATATTATAAAGGATTGCGATTGACGGAAGGTATTGTGCTAGCCACATCAATTTTTTTTATGTTCAGGAAATATAGTTAGTGACCCTCGATTTTTCTAAACATAACCTAACCTAAGGCAAAATTTTGGAATTCTATACATCTATTTTTTTATCGCCCAGATTTCCGGCGGTAATTTGACTATTGCCTAGTCGTCTTCGCCCAGTTGACCGTGTCCCTCTATCAGTGTATATGCCCTTGCTCTTTGTGATTTTATAAATCTAAATATGATAAATAAAATATCTACTTCATTTATAGCACTTAATTAAAAATTCATTCGGTATAGAAACCTACTAACCATACATAAAATTTGTTTTATTTTAAGAAAAAATAGTGTTAATATCTCCTTAACAATATTAGCAGTCCATTAGTTTTTAAATGTTTAGAAATACTTTGCTTTTAAAATTTCCCTTTACTCACCGGTTTCTCAGATTCTATATTTTGTCAACCTATATCCCAAGGGTATTCACATGAGTAATATACTAGCCAGCCAAAAACCAATAATGAATTCCGAATTAAAAATTATCCAGGTTACCCAAACCATAAATATCGTTACGCAACACAAACAAAAGAATAAGAACACCACCTGTGACGAACAATTTTGCATCTGCAAAACAACAGCTGACCAACTTGAAAAATTCGACCTGTATCTTGTGTCTTATCTTTGGTTATTAATATTGTTAACTCATGACAAATATTCGTATTAATCTTTCCGATTATAAGAGTCTTCATTTACTTTCTCTGCTCGAATTTGCATGATTTATAGACTGGTAGAAATATATCGCGATATACATCACCAATTACATGATTTGATACGGTGTTAGTTCCTGCATACAGAGGAGGAGCAGGTTTCTCAAAAAGATACGCAAACACAGATACGTAATAATTGTTTCTAAACTTGATAAATAAGGAGAAAAAAGTATTCTACACGTAAAAATGGCATTGCGCAATAATAATTCATTTATAGGTAGTTCAATTCGCTCTATAATCTGTGCTGACACTAGAAACCTATCTTTTTCTGCATCACGAAACAAACATGAAAACAAGACCATTATTCTAGCCCTTTTTGTATGACATTGTTGATAAATCACATGAATCAACACGGGACACAAAAATGATAAAATACACGCCAATATATACGAACTATATTGGCAGGTCTAAATTATTTTCTGAAGAGAGTTAGGACATACGTCGCCTTACGAACAGATTCTTCAACATGTGTGACAAAAATAAACTACTTCAATTACGTATGTTGTCAAGAATCATACACTCTTTATTGCGCAATGCCATTCTAACATGAAGAATATTACAATTTGTCTATTAGTTTCTTTTGTAACAGTTCAAATTTTTCGGTAATGCATTATTTATAAAAGAATTTATTTAAAATAACTGATACTGATATGAATTGAAAGTCATACATAGACCATGCTTTTACTCATGTTAATAAAAAAATCTGTTGTTGCCAGCACAATACCACTCGCCATTTCCGTTTTTGGTTACATAAGTATAGGGCGCGAGCAGTCATGTGACATTGTTTAGTAATTATGTACATAGATGTCAAATGTCAGAATTTTTTTATTAAAAATTTCAAGATTTGCTAAATTCACGTAGTTAATTTGTCACCAGGAGTGTGGAATTTACTTGTCGAGGAAAATAAACCACATGGAATAGGAAAATCACGAAATTTATAATGAAAAATTATGATATTTGACATCTATGTACATAATTACTAGCTATCATTCTTTCACGGTCACCCATATCTGCTGGTCAAGGCCAACAAAGCCATATGACTGTTCGCGCCCAATTGTTCACCGAAATATCAAGTAAAGAACATATCTGTTTACCCAAATAACAAATTCAGATTCGGAGAAACTATGAGCTGAATTCGAACTAAGTTCTTCTTCTTTCTTGTCTTTAGTATTTCTAGCACGGTTGGCACTGTTCCATACAGATATAAGATGTGATTAAAAAATATTTGAACCGGAGCGTTACTTTGCCTGATGTGAAAATGAGACATTACATTATGCGTTATTATTAGAATAGACATGAGACATGTCTATATGTAAGAGACTTACATATCTACATAAAAAACTTCGAATCGATAATGGATAAAATAGTTTTAAAATTTGAGGTCATACTCTTCTACCTCCTTGCAATAATTTTGTCAACGTCATGATTTGTAAACATTTCAAATTGACTTACATATTACTTATTTTTTAATCCTCTCTCATATCAGATGGCTAAAATAGAATAACGCAGAAATTTAAAATGTTATGTATTACACGATTATGCCGATTTGTGATTCACTAGTATCAAACACTTCCATTCACATGAAATTTCTCTAATTTTTGGAACATCTCCAAATCAGTTCATTTCTCATTTTTGTATCAACCATTCCTACAGTAATTTAAGATACCTACAATATTGCAATTTGAATTTGCCATAAAATTATATTTCAAATCATATCTTACGATTGTTTCTGATGAGTGGTTTGCCTTTTTTAAAACACATTAAAAAAATTCATTTGCATTGAAGTGTTAGTCGTGAATCAAATTAAAAAATTTAAGTCGCGATATTTTTAAAGAGTGTGGTATGAAAAAATAAGTAATTAGCCGAATTGAAAATATATTTAAAACTCATAAACAGTCCCCGTATTTTAATTTAAATTGAAAATTGTGGGAAATCGTTGAGAATATTACTAGGATTCATAACTTTAAGCAATTATTTATAAATATAACGGATGCATAAATACATACTACAAAATCATTGATAATTTACTTAACTCAATGCCACGGTGAATTCAAGTTGTTATAAATAATAAAAACTATTAAAGTATTAAATATTTAACATTGCTTATTTTTATGTAAGTTTAGTATCTTTCATAAATTGTTATTGTTTTTTTTAAGTAAATAAGTTGTTTTATTTATGACTCATCTCACATTCCTATTGAATTTTACAAATATGTACTTGTATTTGAGTAAGGTAAGTTCTTTTGCTTCACTCATATACCTAACTTACATAAGGTTTTTTGAATATGTTGCCTTTACATTATAGATATTTGAAAATATATATAATAATAAAATTTATTAGCATCAGAATATGCGATCCTCTGCGTTCGCCAGGCATGGGCGGAATACAGGTGACACCCTTGGAGAGCATAGTATGGATGTTACGAGTACGGCCACTTTTGTACAAACCTTGATATTACAATAAAATGTCAGATGACAGCAGTTGAATACTGTCATTTTTACCTTCCGTCACCCCTAGGTAAGGAAGGTATTGTCTTTGGTCAAAAAATTCGGTGGTGAGTTTTCAATGAATAAGCACGTTTTACGGTCTTTACAATACGATTTTACTATTTTTACAATGATGACTGTATGTGTGTGTGTGTGTGTGTGTGTGTTCGTATGTGCGCGTGTGTGTGTGTGTATGTGACCGCCGGGTCGTCAACGATATCTCCAATACTAGAATTCCAAAAATTACAATTCTTGCATATTCCGCTTCCTTACAACCATATGCAGACTTGATTAGATTTTGGTTATAATTGTTCAACCGGAAGTATCCTCATTTGAAGATTTTAACAGTTTATCTTGAAAAACTCAGTTAAATTTTATTATAACTTAAAGAATATATTTTTCTCCATTCGATTTGATTGCATTTTATATTTCATATTCAACAGATATAGAGTTAAAGAATTATAAAGATTCTAAAAATTATAAAATTTCATAAATCAGCCAGCTGTGCTAACTTAACCATGGAGACTGCTAATATATTCAGGTAATTCAAATTGACAGATGTCAATATCAATAAAAAGTAAATGATGAAAGAATAAGGGAAATAACTCTAGTGTTGGGCGTTTCTAGAAATATATAAGAGAGACGATTACATTGGTTTGAACATGTCATGAGGAGAGATAAGTATATTGGAAGAATGAATAGCTTATAACAGAAGTTGGAAGAAACATAGGAAGACCAAATATAATATGAAAGGAGAGAAAAGGAACTGAATGAGGACAACATGCAAAACAAAAATTAGTGGAAGAAGAAAATACAAAATAGCGACCCCCTAACGAATGGGAAAAACTAAAGAAGAAGAAGATGTTAGTGTCAAGTGCAATGCGAATCATTTGTTTATGAAATAATTTAACTGGAAATATAGGATCTTTTGCAAAAAAAAAATATGTGTAGGGCGAGTGTAGTGACGTGACTTTGCTGACTTTGGCAAGCAGGTATGTGGACCCGTGCCAAAATGACAGCTATTAATTACGTCCATAACTGACAAATGTCATAATTTTTCATTCAAAATTTCATGATTTTCTTATTTCATGTGGTATATTTACTATCAGGGGTGTGGAATTCAGTTGACATGAGGATGACCCGCAAAATAAAAATGAATGGAAGAAAAAAATAAAAAATAGCGACCCCTAACGAATGGGAAAAGCTAAAGAAGAAGAAAATGTTAGTGTCAAGTTCCATTTACATGAAATAATATTACTGGAAATTTATAATCTTTTGCAAGACATTTTATGAATGGAATTTGTACATAATACACAGGATTGACGGAAGGTATTGTGCTGGTCACATCAGATTTTTTTAAATTTCGTCTGTTTAAAACTGGCGCTGATGTAAGCGCCCTCTACTGAATTGGCTAAGTGGAAAAAAGTATAGGTACAAGTTATGATGGTATTTACATAGAAATTTTTAATTAGGTGTTTATAATTGCGGGTCTTGTCACAAAAATAGTTATTTTATTAAAATATGTAAGGATTTTATATGTAACATACATTAATTTGCAGTATATTTCAAGAATTCTAGAATTTTTATTACTTACTTTAAACTTTAAATTAGAATAATTTCATAATTTTACCTTCTTACTAAATAAGTAACTTAAGTTCAAAGACATTTATCCAAAATTTTACAACTTTGTTACGCCACATTTTAATGTTACTTACATGGAGAAATTCATTACTACTTCTATAATTTCTTTTCAAAGTTGACAGCTCCATATTCAAATTTTGATGGGTAATTAGTACAATTAAACATTTCATTTTAATTGGTGCTTCATTATTAATAAATTTCTCTTCGATTGATCTTCAAATGTGAGAATTTTTACAGTTTCCAAAACAGGGAACGTAAATTCACATTATGTAATACTATAATAATGATATATTTTGCCAGAATTCAGATCGGAAATAAATAATACTTATCGAAATTATTGCACTAATATATTAGGCATGGTGAAATAGTTAATAAGAGTTTACAGTGGTAAAGGATAATAAAAATTTTAACCTCTGGACATACGATAGATATCTAGTTTTATAATATGTTATTTTTACTTTTTATTAGTTGAATATATCACACCTTTTTATAATTTGTCATTATATACGAGATATATTTATGGTATATTGCCCAATTTTTAGCAAACATATTTCTAGTTATCTACTCGTAGTTGCTTACATAACTTACTTTTCTTGCTATAATTATATAATCTCTTCCACGAAAATATTTGTAACTATTGATAGGTGATCTAGAATATTACCTATACCTTGTCATGTAGAAAAACAATTGAATATAAGGTATTATTTAATTTATTTCTTTCTGTTATTCCAATTTTATTTGTAATATCTAAAATTTTCATCCTTCGTTCTGTTAAAACTAAATTTTCAACCTTGTTGAAGTTTTTTATGCAGACTTTCCGCAATCATGAAATTGATCCCCCATCGAATTTGTTTACAGCTTAATTTCACTGTAAAATATGACTGTTCATCTTCCCCAAATAAATTAATCTTACGTTTATTTTCTTGTACTCAAAACCTTGACATACAATGCAAAATTCTGTGAATTTGAAACAAACCTGATAAGTAAGCAGATAGTCCTTGGCGGCAAAATATTAAAAACGCTCGACTTTCTTTTCATGGCTAGGTAGATAACATTTTAACAATTTAAATCACTCTTGTATAAAGATTCCAGAAAAATATAAAGATTTTTTTACATGCAAAACTCACTGTTGTAGGAATTTTATAAGACAAATTTAAAGAACAGAAAAAAATGTTTTTCGGGTAATGGTTTTCAAAATACTTTAAATGGGATTATTTATTTTTATTTGTTTATTCGTTAGAGAATTTAATTCTGAATTGAAGAATATAATATTTTGATTAAAGTAATAGTGTCACGAATGATTGTTATTTTTTTACATAGAAATAGAAAGCCATGAAAGAAATACATAAATATTTTGCCTGTGTTGACATCTCGGTTGGTTGACATTTATACTCAAATAAATAGAACAAAGTATGTATACGTATTTGTATTATGGCACTCTAATTCTGTGTAAAGAACATTTTTTTTCATTCGTGGCATTCTTATTACCTATAAGCATATTTTAGTCAAATTAACATAAAATTTCATACGCATTTTTTCAAAAATATTGCTATAATGAGAGTACCTGTAAACATACTATATTTCACTGAATTCAGAATTAAATTCTCTAACGAATGAGTAAATAAAATATATGTTCCTATTTAAATTTAAAAAGTTGAGTTTTGTATTTTCAAAACCACTGTTCGAAAAAATGCTGATGATATATGTAAGAGTTAGAAAGTGACATTTTATTTTGCGAGAAGGAAGTTTGGAACACAACGCGAAGAGGAGTGGTCCAAACTTCGAACAAAATAAAATCACCTTCAACACGTATAACATACACTATTTTTTTTACTAACACTATTTTTTCATTTAAATTTGTATTTCTAATAATTTTTGATATGTATCAAAAATGTCAATTTGTTCCATTCGTCATTATCAAGGTAATAATTCCCTTTTAACACTCTAGTATTAAAAAGTATCTAACAATAATCTGTCACTATCTAACACTGTGTCATGTCATAAAATAACATTTTTAACCCTAAAAACAAACATTAAAACGTCTACTTTCAATAGAGTTGTAGAAAAAATCTTTTTTCTGTTTTTTTTTATCTCTCGCTAAGAGAGGTATTGGATTCATGCTAAAAATCGCATATCCAGATTTTAGGTCCCTGCAAATCGATTTAAATATTTTTACGATGATGTGTGTGTGTGTGTGGGGGGGGGGGGGATGATGGAAGGACGATTTCTCAAAAACCATCATACTTAATATCTGTTTAACTACATATTTCTCAATCGGACATTACTGGGAAGAGCTGAAAAGGTTTTGGTAATAATTGGACAACCGAAATTATCAGATTCTTAAAAAAATTCTTCTGAATATTATTTTTTGAAAATTTTTGTTCTTGCTTGTATTAAAGAAGAGTAAATTCTGTATCTGATACATATAAATATTTTATTATATATTTTATAGATTTAGAGATACAAAAAATAAGGTATATAATAATTTGTTGTAATAAATCTGACAGTCTAAATAATGTCATGGAAACCAATTGAAAAATTAAAATGTTTGTAACTGACAGATAAATGACAGTGTCAAAAATCCAGAGACATTACTGAAGATTTTTTCTGGGAAGTACATACATTATATTATTTCTTATTGTATTAATTGTTAAATATTTAAAATAATAAGTATATTACATATACCCTTTAAAAATACTGTCAATCCCGACAATGAATTGGATACATTTCGAAAAATTAGAAGAATCGGATTTTTTTTTATAGAATGAATTTAAAATAATAAATTTAAATATAAAGAATAGATAGAAGTAATTTTTTTGGTATAGAGTGTAAGTATACAAGAAATGTTAAATACAATAGGGCGCGAGAAGTCATGTGACTTTGTTGAACTTGACAAACAGATTTGGGGGCCCGTGTCAGAACGATAGCTACTAATTATGTATATAGATGTCAAATATCATAGTTTTTTATTCTAAATTTAGCGATTTTCCAATTCCATGTGGTTTATTTTTCTCGACAAATAAATTCCACAGTCCTGGTGACAAATTAACTACGTGAATTTAGAAAATCTTGAAACTTTTAATGACAAATTCTGACATTGTCACATGACTGCTCGCGCCTTATACTTATGTAGCCAAAACGGAAGTGGCGAGAGGTATTGTGCTGGCCACAACAGATTTTTTTTTCTCATTTAACCTTCTTTTTAGCTCTTATAGATCTCGATATGGTAAAGGTAGCCCATTTAAAATGAACATACTGTATTTTGACTCATACGTCAGCGCATCATAAATGTTATTTAAACAAAATGGATAGGAATATTAAAAGAAGAACAAGAATAACAAAATACGTACAGAAAACATGTATCATAAATATTTCAAAAACACGGAAATGGAACTTAGATCTTTTTATTGGTGTAAATAATATGGGGTCGTGAAGTTCAGTACGTTACGTGACTGTTTATAATTCTATAAGCTCTAATTCAAAATCTACCGACGTCAAACATGAAAATTATTTCCATTTTCTATACTCGTATAACACATGTGACTCCTGCAGTGCTTTCTCCATAACACAATTTTGAGTCCCCATGAGGTGACGTCTGGTATGCACTTTTAAAAGTACAAATTAGTGAGGGATGGGATAACGAATTATTACGTTATTTCATAACGTTATAAACAAATTAATTCGTTACATATCGTTATAATTAATTTAATAAAAAACAAAATAACGTTATGTAACGTTATAATAACGTTATTTTTTGTTTCGGTATTATAACGTTACAATAACCGTATTTTTCTCAAGTTCGTAATAAGAACTCATTAAAAATTAAAATAAAAACAATGTATTAAAAAAAAAACTTACATACTTATCTTATTCTAAAATGAAATAAAGTGTTCAACATTTGAATTTGGCCACTACTGATATCTATTCATTATAAAACACGAAATAAATTATCAGGAAATTATACTTTCAAACGACAAAAAGCTTTGACGCTTTCATTTTAATGGTCAGGGTTTTTAAGTTGTATTTATTTTATTTTCTTACTGAAAGTTGCATCCTATGTAGATATTCATTCAATATTTATGTGTGAACAATTTTACACAGCTCGTGGTTGTAGATGTAGATGTAGATAATGGTTCAAATTAAAAGAATTTAAGATACAAAGGATATGAATGATTTTTTTATATATTTATTCTAATTTAATACATATTATTTATAATAATGTATTCAAAAATATTTTCACAGAATTAGTGATGACTAGAATCTAGAAAATACAATATAACATACATACATACTTATAGGTACTATAGCCTTCCAATTACCTTTTATTGTTAGTTTATATATTGTTTGCAATCTTTAGAGTCAAACAAGAGTGAACAAAGTTAAAACTAGATTGGTAACCGTCTGGAACCAACATATGCCATTTTTGACATTATTCTTTTTTTAAAATATATTTATTGCACCAATTTTAATCTACATTGAATATAATATTGTGATCTACTTTCTCAGTTTGTTGTGTCTCCTGATTACGTAACCGCACCTAAAGCGAACCAAGTGCATCACTCACACGACGGCGAAGACCGCTAAAATATGCGCCCCGATATTCTGTTGCAATGCACGTAAACTTGATACAAATATTCGCCCAAAAGGTTAAAATCAAGCCTGACCTTTAAGATGCAAACCAGTATTTTGGTATTTTAAAGTGATATCACGAAGTAATATAGAGTAATTATGTTTATTTGCATAGGAAAATAATAGGAAGAATGGAGAAAAGTTATTTGATTTTTGAAATGTATTACGCAAAATATAAGTGTATTTGTGTATTAACTAATGGAGCAAGGTTAATATTTGATGGTTTGAGATAAAAGTTAATAGTAATTGATTCATTTATAAGACTACGTGCTGTTTTTATAATTTTAATTTATTTCTGTGGCTTTATGCAAGAAGAACTGGTATCTTGTAATTTTGGTATCGAGAGATTTAAAAACAGCAAGATACTTTCAAAGTTAATAATATAATACCGATAATACCTTTCTGTGAAACTTGACATTCTGTACTAATAATGCTGACTTTAAAATTATAGACAGGTATAGAAAAAATTGAAAAACGTTATTTATTTTTGAAATATTCGAGTTTTAATGTCCTTAACACCTGTCATAGTTTATAACATTAAAGCCTTTGAAGATTTTACTGACATGTAGACATTGATTATTATTCCAAAAAAAAAATTGTTTTACGACATGACACTGGTTCAGGTTTTAGTGAATAAGCACGTTTTAAGTTCCCTAGAATCCGATTATAACATTTTTACGATGATGTCTGTGTGTGTGTGTGTGTGTGTGTGTGTGTGTGTGTGTGTGTGTGTGTGTGTGTTTGTGTGTGTGAGGTCGTTGGAGGTACGATTTCTCAAATTCTATAAGACTAAAGACCTGTGTAACTACGGATTCCTCAATCTAACTGTAATGGGAAGAATTAAATAGGTTATAGTAACAATTGGACAACCGGAAATCGTAGTTTCTAAAAAAAATACTATTATTTTTTGAACAATTTATTACTACAAATAATAAAGATAATTACATTCTCACAATGACACATTTAAATTTTTTATTATACCTCGTATAGGTTTGGAGATATAGTATATAGAATAATTTTTTGTAATAAATCTCGTTGCCCAATTTAAATCACACTAATAAGTAATAATAAATAAATACTTACGATATACTGATGTATTAGTCAAAATACTTTGGTACTTTTGAACTACACTACTCCTCCAATTTTCATAGTTACATTTGAAGGACATTAGGCGTTTTCGTTTATTATCTCTGAAAGAGTAGTCAGATTTGTCTAATGACGTCATCTGATGCTGTAGATTGTTCAGAGTATTTATGTAATATAAATCGGACAAGAGCGTTTTATAGTGGGAATTTCAATATTATTCTAATATTTATTTTACGATTTTATGTTTGATATCAACAGTTAATTTTCAAATTATAAAGTCTATTTCAAATAAATGTGAAGAAATAGTATTTTTAGTTGCAAATAAATTATTTTATGAAGATTTGTCAGAGCGCTTGAAGGTTCTCGGAGCGTTCCTTTCTGAGAGGGACGAGACAAAACGAACGCTTACGATCCTTCAGAGTTCTCCGAGACAATAAATGAAAACGCCTAATAATACACAAGATCTATGGCAAATTAATACTTTTTTTCTGTTATTGATAGGTTATATTAATATTTAGAAAATCAATAATTAATGGCGCCTATTAATGCATGATTTTTTATTCATTAACGATTTTAGTAGGTAACCATAGATATCATATATCATTGCTGAACAATTGTCAAATTTTTGTATCAAACGCTACTAACCAAAAAAAATTGTCATTGAATAAAATTAGATTTTGCAGTTCAGTATAATATGGTCAACGGAAAAATATTCTAACTAACACGTGTGTTAATGGTGATTAATGATCTCAACGCACGTTAAAATGTCTCAATCATTAATCACCCTCATTAACACACTTAATATTTAAATAATTATTAATTTTAATATTTACGCTTATCAATATTCTTTACATTATTACAAGCTTTTATTTAACTTCACTTATTTGTTTGGGTCAAATCTTGTGATACAATTTTGACACATTTTCTGTTACGATGATAATGCATTTTCATAGGAAAATTAATTAATTAAATTGTATGTAACGTATGTCGCATAAGTTTTAGCACAAATTTGAAGAATTTTTTTTGTAATAAAAAATACATTTTTACTTAAAATTTTGTAATACTGGATAACTAACTCTTTCATAAGAAGCAACAAAATTATGAATTTAAATTAAATAAAGAGGGCCGTGTTCTTCCACAATGTGCAACTTTCTGCGGACACTATTAGGTTTTGCGCGACATTTAAATCGATTTCTCGGACATTCCTGGTTCCTTTATATTCTGTGTTGAAGTTCGTCTTCATTTTGGGTTTCACATCTTCCTTCGTAAACTTTTCGAGATAAAAGAGCCCCAAATATTCTGTGGGACGAGCATGGAGAAGGTTAGAGGGATTGTCGTTTCGCGGAACAAATGGGACGTTTTGGTTTGGTTTTCATGTTTTTCTTCAATAAAATTAATCAAAGATGTACCTTTGACTCTCTAGTGCTTCACCTACTCGGCCCACATAAGGCCTGGATACACTTCTTGTAGAAATAGAGCGCCATACCAACATATTATTTGCGAATTTGGGTTTTGGTTTATATCTAACATTATTAGTGATTACTGAGAGTTGTGCGTTGTGGAAGAACACGCTCATCTTTATTTAATTTAAATTCATCATTTTGTTGCTTATGAAACAGTAAATTAAGTATTACAAAACTTTAATTATGGGACATACGTAAAAAAAAATTGTGTCAGTCGGTATCTTAGTTACTTATTTACTTAATCCGGATACCCTTCTACCCTTTCGAGTGTGGGTGTGGATGGAGCTGAGTTGATTACGATTTTTTTCAATTGCTTCTCCAATTGTTCTGATTTTTTGTTTTGTTTGTTATACTTTCCCAATTTTCTCCTCTTCTTTCTAGTGCTTTCCTAACTTCGTCTAGCCAAGTTCTTCTAGGTCTTCCTATTGGTTTTGTTTTTCCGGTTCTTGCTTCATATTATTGTTTTGTTAGGTTATTGTCAACATATTTGTTAATGTGTCCCAATCATCGTAGTTGGCTTTTTCTATTTTGTCTTCTGTCGGTTTTATATTTAGTGTTTCTCTATACTTTTCGTTCTTTATTTTGTCCAGTCTGGTTTTATTTTCAGTTTTCCGTAGAAATCTCATCTAAGTGGTCTCTAGTCTTTTTCTCTGATTTATTGTCGTTGTCCAAGTCTTGGAACCGTATAGGACAATTGGTGTCACCACTTTCTTGTAAATTTCTATTTTTGTTGTCTTATGGATTTCCTTTTTGTTTAAGAAGGAGTTCTTGATATTGTTAAATAGTCTTCCTCCTTTCGTTATGCGCTCTTTTGTTTCCTCCTCTAGTTGTACGTTTTGGGCTATCATTGATCCTAGATATTTAAATGTTTTGACTTGTTCTAGAGTTACTGCTTCTAATTTAATTGTATGTTGCTTGTCTTCTTTATGTATGACCATTGTTTTTGTTTTCTCCGTATTTATTTTCATGTTCTTCTTTGTAAGACATTTATTTAAAATTTCTATGTTTTTTGTAAGGCCTTTTCATCTTTTGCTATAAGTGTCATCCGCATAACAGAGTTCTGATATTTTAACTTGATTTAGTTTCCATGTTCCTACGTCATAAGTTCTATTAGTCGGTATCTACATTTATTAATTTACCTACACTAATATGTTAGTGTTTTAAAATAGATGAACACAAAGTGCTAAAAAATATGTATGTAGGTTTTAGGTACACAGTTTTGAAAATAATTACGCTTTTGATTCGTTGATATGTTTATTTAACTGCCTGTATTCTCGTTAAGTGTTGTGTAATCGTCACCCAAAAACATCGCACAATACTCTCATTAATTTAAAATACAGAACAAGCAGATTTCATCATCAGTATGGCAAATTTGAACCACGCTTTTTACAAGAATTTAACATAACAAAAACAAGTTCACCCAAAAATCAATTCTTAAAAGCTGTCTGCGGTTCCAATAAGTATAATAGCCGGCTTATGTTACTCATGCTGCAATGAATTCACAATATGTAAGACAGATCATGGTTTCTGGCCTCCCAAATTTAACACACTTATTACAAGAGTAATTTCATGGAAATTCCGTAATTTTCAGCTTATATTGCCTCTTGAACCAAGTGAATACAACAGTATATTTTAGTTAATAGTTCTAGTAAATGTCTTTGTTCTATTCGTAGTATATTATGTGCTGAATCAGTATTGAACACAGCTGTTGACATCTTATTTAAATTGAATTAATGTCTTCATACATTATTTATACACAAATTACTCTACGGGCTGTGGTATCGTTGAATTGAAATAAGTACTAAATTATTAACATAAATTTAAGATAACAGAAAAAATTAGGTGAATGAATCACAAATATTTTTTATTTGTACTACAGAATGTCTCAAAAGTGACGCCTATTTTTCTGGTACTTCATTGAGGGCCTGATAACAATATCCTGATTATCCCTCGTTATCAAGTTGTGGATTACCATTTTAACTTTATTAAAACGGATAATATTTTAAAAAAATCTGATGTGGCAAGCACATTACCTTCAGTATTTTCTACTAATTCCATACAGAAAGTTTCTAGCAAAGGATTCTCCAGTGAAATTATAACACAAGCATATTATGTTAATATTGTTAATTATTGTACTTGACATTGAGTAATATAATAGCTGTTTCCATGGTTATAGCATATCTAGCTGCTTTATGAAATTTAATTCCTTTATAATTCTTTAACTCTATATCCATTGAATATGAAGTACGAAATGTGTTCAATTTTTATAGAGAATGAAATGTTCTTTAATATTTACAATAACATTAAATGTAAAAAATGATATTTAACATTGTTTTTTCAAGAAAAAGTGTTAAAACCTTCAATTGAGGGTACTTCCAGTTGATCAATTATAACCAGAATCTAATCAAGTTTTCATATGGATGTAAAGAAGAGGAATACCGATAAATTGTATTTTTGGAATTCTTGTATTGGACTTACCGCGGCCGAAATTATAGTCACTAACAACACACGCACAAACACACACACACACACACACACACAGGCATAATCGTAAAAATAGTAAAATCGTATTGTAGGGATCCTAACGTGCTTATTTATTGAAAACACCATTGTATTTTTGACCAAAGACAGCACCTTCCTTATTTAAAGGTGACGGAAGGTAAAAAATACCATATTTTCCACATTTGTTGTCAAAAAATTTGGTGACATAGGTTGGTCCCTACTTCAAGGCAAATATTCGTACAAACTGAGAGGTTTATCATCTTTTTATGAAGATCCTTTGAATTTAAAAGCATAAACTATAGCATAGGTATAGGTAACAGCTTAAAAATACATAAAATTAAATGGAGGGAACACTACAATACAATATTCTATGACGTAGATCGTAGATGTTAAGCTCATTTTCGTCTGAAACTGTGGAGTTCCTAATAATTGGATTGACATAAATTGATATTTTTCAGCACATATAAAAATATATTTAAAATAACTTTTGTGGTAAATAATTAGAAATATGCGTGGTTAATAAACAAATTTAAAAAATATGTACATATTTCATAAAAAATATGTATATTATAGTCCAAGTTTCGATTGGTACTCGTACTGAGTTTATGTTATTGAACATTTATTCTACTTTCATACAATCGCAAGTGATTTCTATCTGACGTGGCTTCATATAATCAAAGAATAGTTATATGTGTATTAAGAGCGTAAAGTGATACTTTGTTCATTAAGAAAGAAGTTGACAATGTTTCGAAAGCAACTATGACACTTTACGTTCATCATACACACATTATTTTTCCTACGCAGTATATTATTTAATTTTATGCAACCAGGTTTTTTGAGCTTACTAATGACATTAGAGAAAAATATTATATACAAAAATGATCAAGAATAGGCAGCCAATTTGTCTGTAATAATAAACCAAAAATTCAACCTGTGGTTCTCAAAGTTATATTTATTTATTATCAAAAAAAAATCTATCTAATGAACTAAAAAATTATATAGGTTACTATTTAAAGAAAATATAATTTTGTTCTACCCTTTGAGAACCACTGGCAGAATTTTTAATTTGTTATTACTCATAAGTTAGTCTCTTATTCATGGTCATTTTTTGTATATATCATTTTTCTCTAATCGTCCAAAAAAGCATTGGTTGTTTTGAAGGAAACACTCTGTATAGCGATATTTGTAAAAAATCTGACAAGCAGGAAGTAACGAAAAATGTATCTAATATAATTTCGAGCTTACGAATTAATATTAAATTTGTTAAGGGTATACAAACTATTTTAATATTGTAAATAATTAAATTAAAATATTTCTTTTGTACAAGTGCTATGAAAAATAGACATTTATGCCCTCATTTGTCATCGTAAAGTTGATGTTTTTTGAGGAGCGTGCAACAAAGTTCTTTTCCGCTCGCTGGATTTTTTTTTATTTAATTATTTACAACGAACGTAGAACGTATTTTACGAGCGTAAATTGTTATTGTCGCTTTCGAAAGATTGCCGCGCGACAGAGTATCGCTTTACGCTCGTAATACACAAATAACTATTTATTTTGCGAGCAAGCGAGAAACATCAACTTTATGATGACAAATGAGAGTGTAAATATTTATTTTTCACAGCACTAGTAGAAAAATGTTATTTAGTTTATTTTCGTTGTTCCGTTATTTTCTACATTCATTTATACTTGAACATTGATTTCGTATTTCAAAAAGACGATAGCAGAAGGCTTAGAAGTTGTAGTAGAATAGAGTAGAGATAATAAAAAACGCGAATAATATTTTAAAAGCTAATAACTTTTTAAACTATGATTACTACCTTTCATACAGTTTTAAGGTTTAGTTTTTATATGAATGACATGCTTTAATTTGTTACTATGTATAATACATTAGATTATTCTTTTGAAACATTAATTTTTTCCCGTCGTTCTTGTTTTCCAAATACATATGAATATAAACTCCATAATGTTTAGGAATGTTTAGCAAAAATTGTATCTGTATCTTACGATCTAATTTCTGTCTTTTGTCGGCTCGCGAAAGTTCGAATGTCGACGATGTTCTCGATCCGTTAGGCGTAGTCCTTTCACCGGATTGTAGCTCACGCATGGTCCACACCACACGTGTGCACGCATTCACTCGGCCACGCACAATTCAAGGCCGCCTGTGATCAACCGAACACTTTCGATTTCATTTACAGAAACGTATAGGTACGCAGCAGATTTCCGCCAGATATGAATATATAGTAACATAGATTCGACTTCAAGCAAAATTAATTTAAATTTACAAGAATTTACAAGGTTGTATAGGATCAGTATTGAATTTTTACCTCCCGCTACCCTTGGTAAGGGAGATATAGGGATCGTGCTAAAAGTCGTATATCGAGATTTTGGTAAATAACCACGTTTTAAGGTCCCTACAATCCAATTTTCATAATTTCACGATGATGTCTGTGTGTATGTGCGTATGTGTGTATGTGTGTATGTGTGTGTGTGTGTGTGTGTCTGTGTGTGTGTGGATCCTCTTTACGCTCTAACTCAAATACTATCGTTCAGAAAATTTTGAAACCTTGTATTTCTACCTTACTCTTATATGGAAAGATGCCATTAGATTTTGGAGTAAATCAGATATTCGTAAATGGCACTTTACTGGAAGCTCAAAATAGTTTTCTTCGAAAAATACATTTAAATGTTTTTCGAGATTTATGTTATACAAAAATTAAATATTATTATTTTTTTACAGGTTTGCATTAATACTTTTTCTATATATTTTATGGATAAATTTATAAAACTATCTATAATTTTAATTCCGGACCCTACGCTTTAAACACAATTCATACACATGGTTACACAATTCAGATCTCAAACTAATCATTTCAAATAATAATATTAAAGTTTTAAAAAGAAAATAGTAAATGGAACAATAATTATATAGAAAAGAATTGAATACAGTTTCCAGCATAAGTAAATATGTAAAAATATAGGTAAGATAATAAAAACATATATCATCACGGCGTATGTCGGTGATAATGATGACATATTTGTTCCGTGCAGGCGTTTACCACGCGTCACTTCACGCGAATCTTGGGAACTGGTTTGATTCCGACCAACGCCAAATATTTTAGAATTTGGTATGGCACAAAATTGACCCCTGGGATGCACTCTCCTCGCCAGCAATGAATATAGATAAGTATATAAATAAATAAAATAAATATATCTTCACGGCATTTTACGCATTGCTGGGTCTGCCAATCTGCTTTATACACAGATTTCGGTAACGATGATGACATATTTGTACCGTGCAGGCGTTTACCAGGTGTTAACTCACAAGCACTTATTGCTGGCGTGGAGAGTGCACCACAGGGGTAATTTTTGTGCCATTTAAAATTCGAAATATTTGGCGTCGGTCGGGATCGAATTCGGTATTTAAATATAATTTAATTTTAAGTATTTACATGAATAAAAATTAAATTAAACGGGAAGTATTGTGTTGGTCACATCAGATTTTTATTATAAAATTTCACAATTTAAAAAGTAATTAATATCCTAAATATGCCTATAAATATAGATCTATTATATGCATGTAGCAATGCTTATATAACACTTTTATAAGTAATGTATCAATAATAATAGATCACTTAATAATGATTAATGATTTGGTATATGAACAATAAACGGTATATTGATATATAAAAATTATTTAAGCAAAACGAAATACAAAACAATATACAAAACGAGGTTTCTTTGTAACTAAAAGCGAACATGTACAAAAATTCAAATTTTCAGTAAATTAAAAACTTTTCATTTCAAAACCGTTTATTGTATGACTGGCAATTTTGCTCCATTACAAGCATGAAAACAAAATGTTCAGTTAGAAATGTACCATATATGGATCAATTATTTATTAAAAAATTAGAGCTATCGAGTTGTTCGGTTTTTTTTTTAGGAATTTTGCAATTTAACTGATGAAAATGATGAAAGAAATTATGTTTAAAAAATAAAAATAGATATAGTTTTTAGTTATAAGGATAGTCATAAAATGTTAAATGCATTTATTTATGTTTACAAAGAAATCCAATGGTTTATTTGATTTAGTCTTAGCAAATGGTTGTGGTAAGCAAATATAAGATATTACGCATTTGTCGGTAAATAATAAGTATACTTAAAGCCGAATTGTGTTCAAATTTTACAGCCCAGGGTCGTTAATCATATTATATACATTCTTCGAGTTAAAAAGAAATTGTATAATAATTACAAACGTACAACCTTATATTTTTCGTGCTTTGTATGGTTCTTCACAAACCTTGTTGCTCATAATGTGGCGACCAAGTTTCAATAAATGGACTTTTTTATTCTTATGGGAAAAATAATCACACCATAAAAATACAAGTATAATTATTATTTGGAATTTCTGTCTTATGTTTTGGAAAGGACTTAAGAGAACTAACGTGGCTGAGTGCGTCATGTGATTAAGAGTTGAAATCCGACCGACTTAAAAATAATTTTAAATTTTTATATAACACAATAATTGTGACTCCTGAGGTGCCTCCACGACAACTTTGAAAATGTGTGAGCTCACACTTGGTAAGCGCCAACTGCGATACATATACAGAGTGTTTCAATAAGCCAAGAAAAAATATATTACCTATATTACTATTAAAAATATATTAAGTAATATTTGAATAATAAATGAACATTTAATTATTTAATTCTAGTATTTATAAGTTTATTCAATTTTAATTAATTTCATTTAAATCGAAGAAAGCGTTTCGTTATTATAAGCACAATTAATTTTTTTAGAAGTACTTTGAAGCAGAATAAAGGCTAAATGGTGTACTTTCGGATATAGGTAAGTTTAATTAAATCGTCATTATTTGGCTCAAGCCGTGCCTCTTATTTGAAAGACATTTGTAAATAAAAACAAATTGAAAAGAAGGAAAACTTAAAAGCTAGATTCCCAGTTCAACGTAGAATTTCATATATTATTTTATATATTTTCTATAAAAATAAGATAGAAACAGTAAAATTGTTATCATTTCATGTAAATCAACCTTTAGTATTTAAACAATACTTGTCTGAATCTGCTCCCTTGATTCCCTCTGTCGTGCATTTGTAAAATATTGAAGAAGGACGCTACATGAAAAAAATGGTGGATATGTTACACAAAGTGACACATATGATAAAAATTGTTTGTTTATCAGTGTTTTAAGAAAAATGTTACAGATTCGGTGTTTTAATTATGACGGTGAGTAGTTTTAAGATATATTCATTATAATTTCATATTGAATGGAGATACAATCACGATATGATAAAGATACGATGAAATACAATAATGATATGACCCATTTACATGATACGATAACGATACTATATTTTTATCTAGGTACTTACAATGGTGTTTGTAGTGTATATTTCACGTTTTTGTCATATCATTCAATAATGTTGAATTATTTGTCAATTCTAGTTTATTTTGTCTACTTTTTTCAGTGATATTTTAAAACGAAAATTTTGAAAAAATAAAATCACAACACGTATATCGCTCTATTTTTTTACAAACACTATTTTTACCTTCCATCACAGGAAGGTATTATCTTTGGTCAAAAAAAATTGTGGTATTTTTCAATGATTAAGTACGTTTTAGGGTCCCTAGAATACAATTTTACTATTTTTGTGTGTTTGTGTGTATGTGTGTGTGACGATTCTTTCGGATCAGATAACTCCAATATGACAATTCAAAAAATTACAATTCTTTCGTATTCCTGTTCCTTTCATTCATATGCAGATGTAATTAGATTTTGGTTATAATTGGTCAACCGGAAGTACCCTAATTTGAAGATTAACGCATATTTTCATTCTCTATACGATTTGATTGTATTTTGTGCTTCATATTCAATGGATTTAGAATTAAAGAATTATAAAGAAATTAAATCTCATAAAGCAGCCAGCTATACTATACCCATGGCAACAGATAGAACTATATTAAGAAAATACTGATTGACAGATGTCAGTGTCAAGTACAATTAATACACGAGCTCAAATTTATAAAAATTCGGCTAGTTGACTTTTTCAACAAGTTATAAAATCTACACAAATGGTTTGAAATTTCTACAAAATTCTTTCGACTTCTTTAAAAAACTGTGGGCCGACTGGTGATAATAGTTCGACTGGCATTTTAAGGGTCATCTTCTACCCCATATTTAGCTTGTACTGCAACTCTTAACTTTTGGCACAATGAAAAACAACTTCGTAAAAATCCATTGCGAAAAGGAACCGAATGAGGACAAGCAAAAAAAGCAAACAAAATGAGTGGAAGAAGAAAATCAAGAATAGCGACCCCTAACGAATGGGAAGAAGATGTCAGTGTCAAGTGCAATTTACATAGTTTGTTTATGAAATAATTAAACTGGAAATATAGAATCGTGTGCAAGAAAATTTATATATGGAATTTGTACATAATGCACAGACTTGACTGGCAACATCAGATTTTTTAAAATATGGGGCATTATTTTTTATTAGTTTCTACGGAATCCCTCTATTTATGTCCGATACTGTAGTGTATCGTCATCGTATCGTTTTTGTATCGTGACCGCCTCGAGAACGTAGCTGTAACCATTAGGAAACATTGAAGCAAAAAGTATTGTATCGTGATCGTATCGTTAATGTATCGTAATGTATCTCTAATGTAAATCAAGCCTAATGGCATTTTTTTATTTAAAATTTAAAGGCATTTGTTTTCAAACATTGCAACTTACATAATATACACTGACATATTCTCACAGTTTATTTAGCCGCCATCTGCATATGTAAATAAAGTACCTCACTATATTATTATCTACCTCCAATAAATTGGGTTTAAAGTGGGCTAACCCCGCCCTGATAACAATTCACTTACACCGATGCATATTCATATAACATTTGGCTTGATTTGTTCGGTGGAAGACCTCGTGTTATGTAACAAGTCAATGAATTAAGGCGTAGGTGTGTATGTATACCGGCATCATGTAGTGTGCATTGTATGGCGTGGCTCTGAATGTGGGTCTGTGGGTTAGTACTGTCTGTAGTTACTACAGGCGGACTGCTGTCTGCAGATTTATCAAACAGCAGGACGGGAATCAGAAAAATTCAGAAAACTGTTTGTAAACAGATTTTGTATGTTATTTAATTTAGTTTTGGGGTAATAACCAGTTGATAAGATTTTGTTTTAAGATCATGTAATAAGTCCGACCGACTTCAAACATGAGATATGAATTATTTTCTATTTTCAAATCACAAAAGTGACCTATGTAGTTCTCTGCCTACGAGAGTACGTGAGTTGACGCCTCATAACCACCTTATACAGTACAGCTATCGTCCTTACCGAAATCTGCGAATAAAAGCGGATTGGCACACCGAGAAATGCCCCTTAACAATTGAGGTCTGAGTTAAAAGCGAGATATACCAAGTAATCATTGGTTTTAAACATTACTCGTAACTTTATTAATATCTTATAACGAGTTTTATTATAATTATTTGCTTAGTCTGCTTTAGCCTGAGATCTATGCTATAGTTATGAGATATTAGTACTTGAAAAGTTACATTTAGCTAGCCAGAATAGTTATTTTTGTAAGAAGGGCGGGAAATTAGTTATTCTGAAATAAATACAAGTCGGAATTTGCATGGAGTTTTATGCTGGGTTTAAGTAAATGTAAATTATAAAATTTAATTAAGTCACTAAATTAGGAAACTAAATTAAAAAATCTGTTGTGGCCAGCACAATACCTTCCGTCATTCTCGTGTATAATGTATAAATTCCATAATTTTTCTTACAAAAGATTCTAAATTTCCAGTAAAATTATTTCATAAACAAACTATTCAAATTGCACTTGACACTGGCATCTTCTTCTTCTTTAGCTTTTCCCATTTGTTGGGGGTCGCTATTTTTGCATGTCGTTCTCATTCAGTTCCTTTTCTCTCAAATCTTCCGCAATACAGTCCTTCCATCTTATCTTTGGTCTTCCTCTGTTTCTTTAACGTCCTATTACTAAACTATTCATTCTTGTTCCAATATAATTCTTCATTTCTCCTCATGACATGTTCAAACCAATGTAATCGTCTTTCTTGTATCTTTCTAAAAACTTGTAACACTAGAGTTATTTTCTTACCGTATCTTTCCGTGTATTCCCTAATATCTATTTCAACATCCTCATATCTGCCACATTAATTTACTTTTTATTGATACTGACATCTGTCAATTTGAATTATATGAATATATTACTAGTTCCCAAGTTTGGCATAGCTGGCTGAATTATAAAATTTAATTTCTTTAAAATTCTTTAACTCTATATCTATTGAATATGAAGTATAAATTGTAATCAAATCGTATAGAGAATAAATATATTCTTTAAGTTATAATAACGTTAAATGTCAACAAATCAAATTTAACTGTTAAATCTTCAAATGAGACTACTTCCGGTTGATCAATTATAACCAAAATCTAATCAGTTGTTCTTCTGGATGTAAACATGAGGAATACGAAAAAAATATAATTTTTGGAATCGTGGTATTGAAGTTATGGAATCCGGAACTTTTGTCTCACACACACACACACACACACACACAGACACACAGACACACAGACACACATACATACAGACATCATCGTAAAAATGGTAAAATCGTATTATATGGACCCTAAAACGTGCTTATTCAGTAAAAACTCATCATTGAATTTTTTGACCAAAGACAATACCTTCCTCACCTAAAGGTGACGGAAGGTAAAAACGTCGTTTATGCAGTAAATTAAGAATTTTATGTTTGACATTTCGTATAAACCAACTTTTACAGGTGAAATAACGAAACGCTGTATTTATATAAAATTTAAAAAAATATAGACATACAAATTGTTGAATAAGTTCAATTAGTATTAGTCGCTCTTCTCTGCAGAAACTTTGTTGTCGTAAATTTTCATAGGTTAGGTTTATCTATTATAAGTATGCGATTGGCGCAAGTACAAAACGAAAAGAATTTATAAGATGAAACAAAAAGCTTAAAATAGCCAACTTCTTAATTTAGTTTTTCAGTATAGTTGCATAAACGTTGTCATCCATAACAATTATTGTTTCTAATTGTTTAGTTTAGTTTTACAATTTAATTCTTTAATATGATTTCTCGTCAGTAATATATAATTTCCCTAACTCTTATGTAAATAACTATTACTTCCTAATCGGCAAATTTATTTCCTGTACGATTATACAAAAAAAATCCAACTAGCTCACTTCTCAACTAATTTGAAGGTTTTACGGCGCGAGCAGATACGTGACTCGACCGACCTTGAAGAACTTGGAATCAGCTGATTTCTGTGGGCTTGACATTTTGGCAGCTTTGACAAGAACAATATTTTGATTTATTTTAATTTTGAACTGCTAAAAATTTATTATTTTACAATTTTCAGGGAGTAAAAACACATCAAATTAAAAATAACATTTTAGACGTTCAAAATAAAAATAAGTCAATAAATGTCAATTTTTAACCAAAATGATTGCATAATCGCCTAAAAAAACGTAATAACCAAAGGTGTCAATGTCATGTCATTAAACAAAAAAAAAAAATACTGGTTGAAATAAGAACCAATGTAGACTTGTCAGTAAAATTTTGAAGGGCATTACTGCTATAGATGTAAATAGTTTAAATCACCGAATCAGTGACATTTGTAACCAACAAAACGTCAAGTTTCACAGAAAGGTACTCGTGGTAGTTTTAACACTGAACTCATTCCTAAAATCTCAAAATTAAGAAATGTTCTTTATACTTTATATTGTCTTCTTTTCCAAATTGTGCTGATGCGTGCCTGTCTCATCACTTTCGTAAAAATCGAAAGCGATCAGCAGCCTTGAGTGTTGTGTTGAGCGGGATTTGATCCTATTTCCATGCGCAGCATCCTAATAGCGCATTACATCGCTTCTAGGAACTGAGCTACGTGCAGGGCGTTGTCTTAACATAACATAATTGTCACTAGCATTCTAGTGTTATTGTCCTGTTCTACCTTATACGAAACAGACAACATTACTAGAATTGTGAAAGACGAAATGACATTTCCTTAACGGGATATTTTTAAGGAATTACAATATTTAAAATAGTTTATAGTTTACGGGAGAAATTCAAATGGTAAACGTTATAACTTGTTTATGTAATTCGACATTTGGCGGTATTTATCTTTGTAAAATGTTCATAATTTGTATCATTTAAAATAAAAGAGATCTAAGTTCCATTTTTGTTTCACATAATCATCAAAAAATATTTTATACGGAACGAATCTTCTTGCCTTACGAATCTGAGGTTCAGAGTATGAGTGAAAATATTTTAGTATTTGTACTTGTTTACCCGTACAACCACTTGTTCAAAGAATTAGTTCCATATTTGACTTTACATTTACATTACAATCACATCTGCTTTTTCGTGACATTAGCATTTTTCTAAAACTTTGGTGTGGACTCTATAATGTTTTCAATAAAATATTTTTTTAGCACTTAATAGAACCAATCTTACAATTGCTAATTAAAATTTTAACTTCCATATAAAGAAACAATATTTAAGGTCCAGTATTTTCATCTCTGGTTAACCTGATTAACTTGTCTATCAGTCATAACAAAAAACAAAATATAGCATCGATATAATAACATCTTGTTAAGTTGTAATTTTCTGTTCTTCTTGTAGATCCTGTTTTTTTTTAGTTTTCAAATATGCATTTATACTAAAAAATGATTTTTTAAGGTAATAATACTGGTTTATATTTCAATTTTTGTAACATTATTTATACTGTTATTATTTTTTAATAGCTGATGATGGTGGTATTTTGACCACCGAAACGTCCTAATATATGTAAACATTATTAAATGTGAAGAATATTTAAATCGGAAAAATTAAGTTGGAAAAATTACGCTTATCAATTTTCCACGTGATATTTTTCGTTTTAATCAACAGTTAAAGTTAACAGAGAGCTTAACTACAGATGAAAATACCGGGTCTAAATCGGTTTATTGGCAACAATAATAAATTTGTTCATTACGTTCCAATTTTCTTTATTTAATCGCAGGTTAAAATTTTAACCTGAGATTGTACGACTGGTCTTTGGCTCTTTATAATTATTTACCTATGAAGTGTGTTAATAAGCACGATTAATAAACGAGACATTTGTTAAAATTATTAATCGTCGCTTAACACTAACCTTAATTACAATATTTTCTCTTGATCATATCTTATTAAATTAGAGCAAATATAATTTTATTCCATAACATTTTTTTTAGGTTAGTAACTTTTGAGACTTAAGATTTGACATTATGTTACAGTGGTATCTTTGATTAATAGGAGGTCTCGTGGTTTGGTCGCGATCGCGAATCTAGAGACCCGGGTTCGTTCCGACCGGTGCCAAAATTATTCCCAATTTAAATGACACAAAAGTGATCCGTGTGGTGTACGGTACGATTACGTCATCATCATTAACGATATCATCTGTATACATACAATGCAGATTGGCACATCCAGCAACGGGTAACATGCCATGCATGATAATACATATTTATATAATTATTTATCTTCGATTAATTATACTGGAATCGTTTATTAATGATAAATGATTCATAAAGGGGTTCATTAATAAATGATTTTCTATACAATAATAAAACTCATAAATAAACGATACGGAAAAATAAATAAATATATCATCACGTCTTTCTAGGTGTGGCAATCTGGCAATCTGCTTCATTTCGCAAATATTTCTAATGGCGATATATCTGTACTATTGAAGACGTTAATTACTATTAGGCATCATTTTTCGGAAGACAATCTCAAGGATAACCTTTGTGCTATTTGAAAATTGGAAATAATTTCCAACTTTCAAATTTAAATGCTACATTTATTGATACGGTACTCAAAATCAATCACAATTAAAATATTTTCTGGCTATAATCGACATATTTCGCGTGCCAAATTCTAAGAAACAAAAAAAACAGTAAAAAATTGAAGGTACAATCATGGCACACTTAAACAATACTTGACCTCAGTGACGGTCAAAATCTGGGCCATACGCCTAAAACAAATGAACATTCCTACCTTTCTTACGTAATGTGTTATGTTGCGAAACACCTAGATCATTATAGAAAACATGATAGTAAAATATTATAGATATTGGAGCTTAATTTGTAATTGTTAGTTTTGGTAAAAATATTGATTGAGTTATTATGGTGAAACTAATGGCACTAGGTCGTAAAATAGCTGTAAATTATTACTGGACAAGTTTAAGTATCTGTTATAAATAGTTTCCTAACAAATTTTTCTATTTTTATTTCCTAATTCGCTCAAAAAGTAAACATCATAAATTACATTTTTTCAATAATTAACAATAGATAATAGATGTATCTAGAGCAAAATATGAAACGTATTTTTCGTAACATTAATTTTATAGATTAAAAGATAATATTCGTAAAGTTCTTTGACATTTAAAATATATGTTCTTTCTCTATTTTAATAATTGTATAGCAACTGAAA
The DNA here is from genome assembly GCA_951394225.1 of Harpalus rufipes. Lineage (NCBI taxonomy): Eukaryota > Metazoa > Arthropoda > Insecta > Coleoptera > Carabidae > Harpalus > Harpalus rufipes. The sequence goes on along the minus strand of OX596281.1, from coordinate 23,183,711 downwards.
TATGTATACACGAAATTCATTTTAAAATTAAGCATTTCCTGTGTAAATTTCAAGGTAGATAATCTTCAGTTTAAATATAACATTCACCATGAATTATTAAAAAGTCAATTTAATAAAATATTAAATATCTATAAACATGTAATAAATTTTTATACTTTCAAATAAAATATTCAGTGTGAAATTTTATGAATTTTTAACGCAAATGATGAAACATTTATTTTTATTGGTTAATAATTAATACATGATTATTAGCTACATATAATAATTCCGCTAGTTATTGGCAAGCTTTACTTGTATTTTATTGCAAAATTCTAATCTAACCTAACCTTTCTAAAGTACAAATTTTCCACAAAACTCGGAACTGCATACATTTTCATTGAAATTTTAATTTTTTTTCTGTTCATAGGTATTGATACACGTAAAAAAGACACAATGAGAAAATGTTTGCGATATGCTAAATATTGAAATATATTGAAATGCATTTGATAGTTTCTGAAATCTTTATAGTATATTAAAAATATAAGTTACAAAATGCAACCTATCATATTTAACACGAGTTAGAAATTCATACGAGCGCTTAACGGCGAGTGGGCGAACGAATGAATGTTTCAATAGCGTTTTGAAATGAGTGTTTTATGCTACTATTTTCTGGTTTTCATTTATATTATTTCTTTATAAAAATAGTTGAGAATTTCGATTAAATAACAGTCAGTTATGTTTTTTCTACTAATTGCTTAGATATTTGTGTAGGTATATTTGAAGCAATCTTACCAATAACATAATGTCACCAAAAATCGATCAAGAATCATGCTCCTTCTAACATCAATTAGTATGCTTATGTCATTCTCATTCCGAAACAGAGAAAATCTGTTCTGAGTGTTCTGTGACAAAATAGCAACTTTATGCATTCGATTTTCAAGTTCAACGGTAACCTGTTAGTTGTTGATGTCAGCTGAGACTGAAGTAGCAAATATAATGAAATGCATTTGATGTTTTTTAAAAATCTTATATCTATTTTCAAAAGTTCTGTTATAAAATAATAATTAATGGCACATATATTTCACTGACTTATGTGGCTGGATTCGTGCGTCAATTACACTTAAATATAAGAAATGCGCCCCATGCTCCAGATAATATGTTAAAATTTGCGTCTCCTAAAATCCATGCGCCTAGTCAACCTATTAGGTAATTAAGCACTGACTGGGTTCAGTCTTTCAAACGAATTAAGTTGTTCTTAGGGCCGTTTTCATAATAATTTTATTCTTTACTTTAACACTTTAAATTAAAATTGTGTTCGTTTCCACAATATACTCGTAATTTTAGCACTTTATCGAGCACTGTAGTATTACTTTAAAATAAAGATAGCCTTAAAATGAACCTGATTATGAAAACGGCCCTTAATCTGAGGTAACTATAATTTCAGTTTCATTTCAAAAGTCGTCACTGTTTGAAACCATAATTAATTAATTGACTTTTACATTAGAAAATCATGTCCACTAAAAATGCTAAACCATTTCTCATTTTCTAATTCGGGTACAGGTATTACTTTTGAGTCCATAAATTATATTCAATTTCTCAAATCATCGCTATGATAATGTTTTGTTAGAATAACAAGAGCGCCATTTTTGACTAGTTTTCCCATTAATTATACTTCAAAATACATCTATTACAAATAAAGAACATACGTTTTGAAAATCAGAGTTTTATTTGACAGACAACGGTTTCGCCAAATACTATTTATTTGGGCAGTAAAATGTTATTTGCATAAAATACAAGAATAACCAAAGTCTAACTATAAAGCAGCCTTTGGTATCCATTGAACCAATGACAGTCGTAAAAGAAAAGAATACTTATTCCAATAACAACCAGTGTAGACCTGTCAGTAAAATCTTGAAGGGCTTTAGTTAGGGTTTGCAATACGGAGGTAAATTTTAAAACCGGTATTTTCATATTTTAATATTAAACTTTCATGATACCGGGATACCGGAGTGTGCACAAAATAAACTGTGTAGATATAGAAAGAAATAGGATGCATGATACAACAAAGAACCATACATATATTGTAAAGCCTGAGGAACACGTGAAAAATAATGTTGAAGAGGTTTCAAGGAATTACATTTGATTAGAAAAGTATTACGCAGGTAGGAGAAACTGAGAAAATACATACTTGGCCGTATGCCTGAGTGTCTGGGCTACGATTTTGTAACTTTAAATTCCACTGGATATCAAATTCTATCAGAATTGCATTTGTTCTTCACTCTTTCTCAGAGTAGATTTCAAATTCTACTGTTCAACTTCTAGTTTGAAAAATTGAGTTTAGCAGAATTTGAAATCCAGTGGAATTTAAAGTTACAAAATTGAGGCCCTGGTCGCGATTCTGGGGACCTGGGTTCGATCTCGATCGACGCCAAAATTATTTAGAATTTTAAATGGCAGAAGAGTAACCCTGTAGTGCACTCTCCACGCCAAAAATGAGTGCCCGTGTGGTGACGCCTGGTAAACGCCCACACGGTACGAAAATATCATCATCATCATCGATATCTGCATTTGAAGCAGATTGGCACATCCAGCAATGGGTAATATGCGGTAATATGCCGTGATGATATATTTTTTTTTAATAAAAAAAACGGTTCCTCGTTCGTTGCAAATACCGAAAATATCGGTGTTATTACATAAATTTAGCTTTAGTCCTATAATTCAAACACAATTCACAAAATTAGTGACATTTGTAATAAAAATTAATAGTGTCAGGTTCTGTAGAGAGATAATGACGGTATTATTAACACTGTAAGTTTCTTGGTAATTTTAAGTCCCTCATTTGCAAAATTACGAAATGTTGACATTGATTGCTCTTAAATTTTATTTGGCAACTTAATCTAATTTAACCGGCTTTATATCTCCAATCTTTCTGTGTTAATTTTTTATGAACATAATACTCTCTTTTAAAATTTTATAACAAATATTATAGAATACCATATATGTCGAACAATTTCACTAATTTTCTACTGCCTATGAGAATGAAAAGAGTTGAGATTACTCCATATATGAGTTAATTACCATAAATTTAATCAATATCCTCTATTTCCAAGTCACGATCTACCAATTAATTTTTCCCACAACCCTTTGACTGAAATTAATATTTCACAATAAGGATGTGATCAATTTTTCTAAAAGCGATCAGCTGTAATATATATTTGTCTAGATATCTACACTGAATACGATTTATTTTGCAACGTTGTGTGATCTGCAGCAGTGTTTCTGAGCAGGAATTAGTTTCTCAATAGGTGTCACGTAGGTAGGTCCACTGGTTTGGTCCCATTTCTCTTATTTGGAACGATAGGCAAATTTTAAATTGTTGTTTTCTAATAGACAATATTTATTTATGGGCAGATATTGTAGAAGATATATTTTTGTCTCATAGCCGTATTAAACGATCGATGTATCTACGAAGATCTCGAGTTTTCCGTTTCTACGAAATGTCACGAGATCTGGTGCATGAAGAATCGAAAATTTAATATATATATACAATATTGTAGAATTATTTCTGATTTTTAATATCATTTTTCTCGAAATAATTGTTATACAACCCCATATCATATTTATATCGTTGAAATCAGAAAAAAACTCTCTTTCTAATGGACAAAAAATTTATATAGGTTGCCATTTAAAAAAATATAATTTTATTCTACCGTTTGAGAACCACTGGCTGAATTTTTTATTTATTATTCCTCATAAATTAAGCCCTTTTTCCTGGTAATTTTTTGTATATAACATTTTTCTCTAAAGTCATTAGTTTGCCCAAAAAAGCGCTGGTTGTTTTAAAGGAAACACCCTGTATATATATGTCCGAGTATAACATTTGCGTTGATGGTTATAAAAATGTTAAAATTAAAAAAATCTAATGCCCGTTTGCACCATCACTAGTTAAGTTGCACTTATTAATAAGTGGAGCTTAAATTACTAAAAAACTTTGCATCATACCTTAAGTTCCACTTTATTTTTACTATGTGACGCTTTTGTTAAGCCATACTTCATCTACCGCTTAACCACATTAAGTGACACATATCTATTGTGACATTTCGTATTTTGTCAAACTCATAAGATACATAAATGTTTTAAACGATATTGAATATGAATATAATGCTGCTGAGGAGGATAAATTGGATAAAAATAATTTAACAAACGATCAAATACCAAAGAAAGCGAGTAGTAATTCATTTTTTTTACACAATGGATCACTTGTGGTTGTAGCAAAGACAAAGAACAAAATATTGAAGTTATTAGCTCCTATGAATAAAATTCTCATAAGCTTGCGTATTTATGCAATATAGATTTTGTAGGAATGTATTATTCAACTGTATCGATAATAATTGTGATAGTGCAGGTGCAGAAGCTATGGCATCACTTTGAGAATATAATTCATTAGTCACGTGACATGTTTTCCGCCAATCAACATTCAGAATCTCCCTAGTTACATGTCTATCACAACGATGATAAAAAACAAAGAAATTATCACCGTATTTATAGTCGTTACTAAGGAATTTGTTTTCTTTATTAACGACAGTGACAGTTAATTTTGAGTGTAAAAATAAGTAATCACAATAATTCAAACTCAGAAATATTAAATAAAAGTACCATGTTTTAATACAATATGAATATGTATATCAAAAGTTAGGTTAGCAGAACCCACAATGTGTTATAAAAATTCATTATATTCTCTCATTAAATATAATCTTGTGATATGATTAATAATCGAAGATATTGCTCGTGACACCCGGTTTCACTCGAGAATATCATCGATGATAATCATATCATTTGTTATATTACGTATGAAAATAATTAATGACATATTGTAAATGAAATGTCACTTCACGAAAGAGATTATAGATACAATAAAAAAAAATTCAAATTTCCAAGATTAATATGAGCAAGTGAAGCTTAGTAAAGTTTTTCTAAGTGGAACTCGTGCAAAGATCAGTTAATAAGTGTTACTTATTTTTAAGCGCTACTTGCTTAACTGTTACACAGTGCAACGGTGCAAACGGGCATAAGAGATGGTGAGCGGGACCTTGATGGTTTGATAAAAACTTTAGTCAATAATGACTATGTAAACAAGAATCCGGAGCAGTTTTTCTTAAGAATGGATAAACCTGTCTTCAGTAAATTGTTATAAATAATAACACCGAAACTGAAATATAATATTTTTACGAGAGTCAGTTTCTATTATAAAAAAAATATCGTAAGAATCTTAAAAAGTTAGTAGCCCTTTTTATAATGAATCGATTGCTTTGTCTGTCAATTAATTGATTGATTTATTAATAAGTTTAAAATAGCTATTACTCGGGAATTTTGCAGACTGTAAATATGACTTGTATCGTTTCAGCCTATTCTGTTTCCCACGCTTGCGTGAAACGTAAAATGTACCAACCCTCAGTTATTTTCCCGGGGTGTATTCAACAGTTGTAACAGTTGCTCTTTTCCGGATTGGCGGAACAAAAGCGAATCGTCTTCCTGCGATGTTCCTGCTACAGTTCGCTACAGTAACTTTGCAGGAGCATGCGTATAGATTTACACTCCGCCTACAAATCTTCTGATGTTACAATTGGTCACAGAAGATGAAATACAAATTAGATGTATGTATAAAATAAATCTACTCCTACACAGTACAGTAATAATTTTAGCAATAAATAATATGTATGCTGATATGGAACTGCAGTTACTTTTTTGATTTATTTATCGTATAAACTGATTTCTGTACACAGCATTCTTCAAAACAACTATATGAATATTTGATATCTGATGGTGACACTTTACTAGTTGCATAAAAATGTCTTTATTATGGACCGAATTTTGTATAAAAAATTCTAATTCACATACGTTACCCGTTACCGGATGGTGGCAGTTAGAGGTGAACATACAATTTCCTGCCCTTCTGTTTATTTTACAGCAAAAACTGCAGGGTGCATTTTTTTCGGATTTAAAAGCTGCATACAAAATTGTTTTTCGCCGATTGATTTTAAAAGTGCGATTTTTTTGACAGCTAGCAGTCTGTAAAAGGTCAATTTTACTGCCTAGATAGTAAATAGTATATTACATCCTAGGTGGGATATGTTTCATTACAGCCGAGAGCTTATGTAGATTAGCGCGGGGCTGTAATGAAACTCCCACCAAGGTATGTATAATATTTTCATTGCCTGTTGTTGCTATTTACATTCAACATCAACCGCTCAATAAACGCATAGCAACAGCTCAACAAACACATAACAACATAATTTGACGGTGATAACTTTCAAAATAGGTATTAAAAATAATCACTAAAGTAATATTAATTTATACAATCGGCAAAAAAATGGCACGGCACCAAACACAGATTTACAGCTTCTTCAGCCTATGCTGCGTTAAAAAAAATTCATAATTATTTTGTATTTAATGTCTGTTACGTGATTAGATTATTTTAATAAAAATTTCATGTTCGCGCAAAAAAAAATCTGATGTGGCCAGCACATTACCTACCATAAGTTCTATGTATTTTAAACAAATTCCATACAGAATGTTTCTTGTAAAAGATTCTATATTTCCAGTACATTTCCTATCCTCAGTTCTATGTTCTGTTATAATATACTATGTCAATTACATTTGTCACTGATCTCTCAATCAGAATTTTCTTAATATAGGAGCTGTTTCCATGGTTCTAGCATAGCTGACTGCTTTAGGAAATTTCATTTCTTTATAATTATTTAAGGCAGGTAAAGGTGTGTGGCAAATAGGATCAGTGTTAATAAAAAAAATAATAATTAATTATTTTTTTATTAGGACGTTTCGTCCGTAGATGAAAAAAAATGTTTTAATGTTTAACTTTGTCAAAATTATTGTTTTTTCAACTTTTTTTTTAAATTTATATTTATTTTATGAAGCTGAAGATGATACTGGACCAGCACCAAAACGTCCTAATAAAAAAAATTAATTATTAAAGGTAAAGGTGTATGGCAAATAGGATCAGTGTTAATAAAAAAAAAATAATTATTAATTTTTTTTTATTAACGCTGATCCTATTTGCCATACACCTTTACCTACGAATTTCCGTTGGATTACTACTATATAACACATTATAATTATTTAACTCTATATTTATTTAGTATGAAATGCAATGAAATCGTATAGTAAATGAAATATTCTTTAATATTTATAATAACATTAAATATGAAAACATGATATTTAACAGCGTTTTTTCAAGAAAAACTGTTAAAATGTTCAAATGAGGGTACCTCCGGTTAACCAATTATAACCAAAGCCTAATCACGTCTGCATATCGATGTAAGGAAGTGGCATATGTAAAAATAGTTATTTTTGGAATTGTAGTTTTGGAGTTATCGCGGCTGAAATTATCACACACACATATCGTAAAAATAGTAAAATCGTATTCTAGGAACCCTAAAACGTGCTTATTCATTAAAAACTCACCACCAAATTTTTTGACCAAAGACAGTAGGTACCTACCTTCCTTACCTGAAGGTGACGGAAGGTAAAAAGAAATAAATAACACATAAGAAATAGTTTTCCGAATTTTGAAAAAAATCTTTTTGATTGAGAATTAGCACATCGACACGTATATACCCTCAGTTTTACCCTTTTTTAACAACCTGTATAGATAAACGTATACAGGGTGTTAATAAAAAAACTTTACACATTTTATCAGGTGATAGTAGAGATGAAAACAAGAAAAAAATTCTAATACACTTAGGTCCAATACTCATTGGTTTTTAGAAAATTTATGTATGGAATTTGTACATAATACACAGGATTGACGGAAGGTATTGTGCTGGCCACATCAGATTTAACAACTAAGGACTCTAGGTGTTTACGATCAATTGTAAACAAAGTTGCAGCCGTCGTCGCAGAGACTCACGCACTTGATCGTAAACACCTAGAGTCCTTAGTTGTTAAATCTGATGTGGCCAGCACAATACCTTCCGTCAATCCTGTGTATTATGTACAAATTCCATACATAAATTTTCTAAAAACCAATGAGTATTGGACCTAAGTGTATTAGAATTTTTTTCTTGTTTTCATCTCTACTATCACCTGCTAAAGTGTGTAAAGTTTTTTTTATTAACACCCTGTATATAATATGGAACACAAAAACTGACACACATACATCATACATTATCGTAAAAATAGTAAAATCATTGTACGCTAAAACTGTTTTATTCATTAAAAACACCATCGGAATTTTTTAATAAAGATATTACCTCTCTTATCTATAAATGACGGGAGATTACATAAAGTTTTTTTTTATTTATTTAAGTTAAACAAAAATATAGAAAAATAGATTATCACATACAGTGGATTTGTAATTGAAGTCGGTTCCCAAAACCATAATCGCATAAATTGCATTCATTTATGAATTTCAAATATGTGAATTAATAATCCAGAATTCTGTAACACCTATTTAATTTTACAGTAACTCTCTCTACTACAATAATTTCGTACCAACCATGGCCTCAATATATAGAAAGTGCTCTGTGTAACAGATTCTCTTGTACACTATATCTTAGCCTCCAATTTACAGAGGGCAGCACTGTCCACATTACATAAAACTTCTTCGAAAAATCAATCCTGGAATCATTCCACGAATATTTACCCTCTCCTAATCTCCAAACTCTAGAGTCATTCACCTACTATCTATTTTATTTAGAAATTAATCAGTACATCACATTAAAAATTCATGTCCCATAAAAACTTCCGGGATAGTTTAATATTTGTTATAGTTCATTTCTTTTTGTAAGAATTATTATATGTATTTAAAATTTATCTAACGGTACATAGAGTTTATGAAAGGACGTAACTAGCACGAAATCTATAATTCCGGAAGTTGAAAATCGTTTGGAATCTGACTGATTATGATTAAATTGATGGAATAACGGAAGTCAAAATCCGTTTATCAAATTGAAATATACATTATAGTATATCCGACAATTGAACTATATATTCAATAAAAAGTGTTTTGCACAAAACAACAACAACTGCTACTTCTTTTTATAGTAATATTCTTATCCATTTTGTTTAAATAATTGCTAAACATTTACGACCCCGTGGTCTAGTCCACAGTATGAAACCAAATATTTTACTATATGTACTTGTTTACCCACACAACCCTTTGTTCATAAAATATTTTTATCTTTGACTTTACATTTAACCTACGCCTGACGGAATTTTATGGCATTTGTACCATTACCAAATCATTGGGCTTAGATTATATAACGTTTTCATGTAAAAATCCTATATATATATATATATATTTTTTGGCACTTACATATTATTTTATTTTTTATAATTTAAATGCTTCAATTATTGTATAAATATATATCGTTGTTTGAGTGGTTAAGAAGCACTACAAGCTATACCTAGTTTTTAGTAGCGGCTACAACCTGAATATCTCTATTAAAATGAAAGAAAATTTGTTAAGAAACAAAAGTTTAGTGACACGAGTTTATACGTAAAATTATTCTCACTACTGGTAATGATAAGGGGCCGTATTAAGCCAAAGATTTCGTTGAATGCAAGGCGCGAGGATCACGTTAACTATTGACAATAATATTTAAACAATTATTTATCTGCCATGTGATATTAAGTTGCGAAAATTAAGTTAGTAGCACTAGAAGTAGAAGGTTTTCGTCTGAAAAAGGCTGAGACTGCAATAATTAAGTAATTCATGATTATTTTGACAGCATTGCAAAAGAAAATTGCTTGAGAGCATTTTAACAGGTTAAACGCCAAGAATATTACCCAAACTTTCTGTGTGGACCAAACTGTGATATTTCTGTGTCTCTTACTTAGTTTATATTATTTTAGTGACCATGGTATAATCTATCTTTATTAGGTTTATGTCCACAATACAAAGAAAATATTTCTTAATAAACACACATAATTTTTATCTAATGATATAAATCTTTTATCTTAATCTTATAAGCAGCTATTTGTTGAGCAATTTTCTGTATAATTATATTGTTTCAGTGCTATTTTGAAGTGCTGAACTGTACATCTTCTATTAATTGGAGCAGGATTGGAGTATAATTTGGAGCAGCCAAACAAAAAGAAAATGAAAGATGAAATATATTTTATTATTACATTATTTTATTCGGGTATTACACTATTATTCTTTGACATAAATATTTTACCCATTTTGTTCTTCTATTTCAAGCACGTCTACAAATGTATACCTAAATATGTTTAAAATAGCTTTCATGATCAATAATTGGAAATATAAATGAGTAGTAAGCAATTTAATATAACACACAATATAAAAAAAATCTGATGTGGTCAGCACTTCCGTCAGTCCTATGTATTATGTACAAATTCCATACATAAATTTTCGTGCAAAAGATCTTATATTTCCAGTAAAATTATTTCATAAACAAACTATGCAAATTGCACTTGACACTGACATCTTCTTCTTTAGCTTTTTCCATTCGTTAGGGATCGCTATTTTTTATTTTCTTCTTCCACTCATTTGTTTTGCGTGTCGTCCTCATTCAGTTTCTTTTCGCTCAATTCTTCCGCAATACAATCCTTCCATCTTATCTTTGGTCTTCTGATTCTTCTATATCTTCTATTCATTCTTCTTCCAATATATTCTTCATCTCTCCTTTTAAGATGTTCAAACCATGTAATCGTCTCGCTTGTATCTTTCTAGAAACTTATTCTAGCCATTTCCCTTATTCTTTAAATACTTATCCTATCTTTCCGTATCTTCCCCAACATCTATCTCAAAATCATCATCTCTGCCACATTCATTTTCGTTTCAATGACACTGACATCTCTCATTTTGAATTATTTGAATATATTAGCAGTTTCCATATCTATTGAATACGAAGTATAAAATGCAGTCTAATCGAATAGAGAATAATATATTCTTTAAAATTTATTAACATTAAATGTCAATAAATGTTATTTAACTGCCTTTTTTCAAAAAAAAAAAAAAAACTGTTAAAGTAGCAAATGAGGGTAATTCCCGTGGACCAATGATAAACAAAATCTAATCATCTGCATACGGATTCAAACTTGAGGAATAGTAAATTCGTGTTCTAGAGACTCCAAAACGTGCCAATTCATTAGAAACTCACTATCGAATTTTTTGACCAAAGACAATACCTTCCGTACCTAAACATGACGGAAGGTAAAAAAACTACGTAGTTCAAGTGACAGTGCCATTGTATCTTTCGTCTTTGTTTATACGAACGCAATTTGTATCATCAATTCAAAATATTGTTTGGTTTACTGTTGTTGTGTTATTTTCTGCATTCATTTAATTGAAAATGGATCCCGGATTTCATAAAGGCAATAGGAGAAGGCTTGAAGATAGAACGAATTTGGAATTGAGATGATACCTACGAAGGATGTACATAGGGAAATGCAATTATTTCCTAAATCTTTAACCCACGAGCCGCCACTGACTAGTCGTATAATATACATACGTAGTTTTTTTTATAAATTATAAATTTGCTTATTATCCATGCATATTTCTAATTATGGATCACGTAAGTTATTTTAATGTGACTATGAATTAGCCAACTCCACTCTTTGAGAACAAAATGAGATTTGCATATTATATCATCGAATATTTAAACAAAATATTACGGTTTGTCGAATAACAATTAAGACTTTCTAGAACTACAGAACACTTTAAATTTAGATAAAGCTTCGTAAAAAACTATTTAAAAAATTGGCGTACTTCATTATGAATCTGGGAATATTATAAATTTGAATTGGCATGAATTTAGCTGTTTCTTAAATCTTAAATACGAGAATTTTATAGCGAATAGAGCTGACCCTTAAAGCAGAAGCTAATTACTTCTCGAAAAATATTTTTGTAATTGAAAACAGTTATAACCGTGTAAACTTTAATCACCTCAGTATGTAAAATCGTTAATGAAGAGTATATAATTAACAGCAAATGTTAATAATTAGTGCAGAGATTTATTTTCTCTTGTATTTCTGTCTGTTTTATCTGCCATTAACATACTTCCTTGTCCACTATTTACTCAGTAATTGTTTATTAGCTACCGTGCTTCTCTTGTCTTCATTATATCAATGCACTCTAGATGATTGAGAAATTTTTATGATTCTATAATTGCCAAGATTGGCATTCTTAACGGTAGAAAGGACTATTATTCAATAAAATAAAACTCTGAACATTGTGGAAATAAATTAAGTGCAGTTAGAAATACATTATAAGCTAGTATAATGATATAGTTTAACATTAAACGGTCAGCTACATTTGCATCTACCACAAAAATAATAAATAAGAACGCTTTTCCTCATATATTTCATCTGGACAGTGATTCTAATCATTTGAAAACAATCTTTATTATTGACGTCAAAGTTGTTACCATGGCCACAATGTATAAAAATATTATAGGAGAGACAACTTACCATAAATATCCACCAGATGTCTCTGCAAATTATACTATACGACTTTTTTGCTAAGCACACAGTGAATTTTAGTAGATACGATAGACGAGGCTGGAGAAACGTAAATACCGCATTTGGCTTTAACAAACTGATAGATAGGCCCATAAACCATAATCGCAATACAACAAATTTATATACAGGATATTCTTACACAGAATAATAGAATATATTTTTTGCTTTAAAAAAGTATAATGGTTTTGCCTTTATACTTGATAGTTTTTGAGTTTACAGCTCCCTACCAAAAAAAAAAAGAAAAGCGATAGATCGGGAGATCTTATCGGCCACATTATAGGGTCTCTGTTGCCAATCCAGTAATTTGGGAATTCTTGAGTAAAATAATTAGTTACACTCATTGCATTGTGTGGAAGTGCTCCATCTTATTCTGCGTCTAATTGCTAATGTCATATCATCAAATTAAATCTTGAAGTTCATTTTGCAAGAAATTTAAATATCTTTGAGATGTTAAGATGTCTTCATAAAAATATGGACCCAAAATAATATTATAATTCCGCACCATACATTAATCGAAATACTACGACGGCTTGGAAGGGTCAGGATAAAGTATTTTTTCTTTAAAATCCCGACTTTTTAAAGTCAGGATCCCGACTTTTAAAATCGGTATCCCGACTTTTAAACTCGGGATCCCGACTTTTTAAAATCAGCATTCCGACTTTTTAACCTAACCAAACCTAACCTAGCCTGACCCTTCTACTACGGCTTGGAAGTCGGGATCCCGAGTTTAAAAAGTCAGGATCCCGAGTTTGAAAAGTTGAGATTCCGAGTTTAAAAAGTCGGAATCCCGAGATAAAAAGTCGGAATCCCGAGTTTAAAAAGTCGATATCCCAAGTTTAAAAAGTCGGGATCCCAAGTTTAAAAAGTCGGGATCTTGACTTTAAGAAGTCGGGATTTTAGAGAAAAAAATATTTTACCCGGACCCTTCCAAGCCGTCGTAGGTTTGTAATTATGCTTTCCCATAAATAGAGAATCAGATCTACGGAGTTTTCTTTCTAATTTGAAAAAATATGAAAAACTTGGATGAAAGCGATTTGGATATTGTTGCTGGTATAATTGCAGGCCTTGTCTTGAATTATTATTTGACGAAAAATTAATTGAATAATCTGCCGTTATTGATTAATAAAGTACGTAATTAGTCAACACAAATTTTGGAGGTAGGTAGTGAGCGAAAACAACGTGAAACAATAGACCTATCAAATGTAATAATTAGTAGTTTTGTTTTCAAAACACACTTTATTTTGAGAAGAAAAAAATTCTTCAATAACTAATACTTTTTCAAAGTAAAATTTTTTTTTTTTTAATTGGTGTAAGAATATATAAACAAGAGACGAACAAAATCATAACGTTTTGTTACGTCAAATTATTAGTACCTATTTATTTTGACAATTATTATTCTGACACTGACGTCTCTTGTTTTTAATTCCATGGCTAATACTATTAAATTGTAATTCCGTGAATTTTCAAATTTTATTTCTGCAGTTATGAAGTAGCCAAAAAGTATTTTTAAATTTTTTTTTTATTCGGATGTAGAAATTTTTGCTTTACAACATCCATTTGAAACTATTGTCTAAAATAATTAGGGGAGGAATGCGCATGGAAAAACTGATTTCCCATATTAAACGCCTATGTTTCACTTTCTGTGATAAACCCTATATATATTGAGAACTATTTTTTTGATTACAAGAATAAATTTATTTGGTGATTAAATACAGTTTTCTACATCGAAAAATTTACGTTTCGTTTCTATTTTGACGTAAAGATGCGAAAAAAATGAAGTTTTTTTTTTGGCGCGATACCGACTTGTAGTTTATTTTCTACAAATATCGTTTCTCTAGCAACGAGTCGCCACTTTTCTACATTTCTACTCATATATGGCGCGATTCCACTGTAGGTTAATTACAGTTAAATCTTTGAAAGATGTCCGATCAAGGTCGTCTACGAATTGTAGGAATTCAGATTTTTGCCCCGCGCATTATTACAAATTCAGTAGTGTCGTTTGCTTAGTTTTTATGAGGGTACATAAGATATTACTGTTATTTTATTATTACAAAAATATATGTTACAATAAAAGCATTCAAAATTCAAAAATAAGTCAACTGGTAAGTTTATTAGCAAATGTAAAACCATATATGTGAAAAATAAGATAGTGAGACAATGTCAGTGTCAGTGACTCTGACACAAAATAACGTTATTCGTACGGCTATGAATTAAGGTAATGTATCTGTATTAATAAATAAACTTACGTTACAGCGAAAGTATTATCATCAACGAGTATCGTTTTAAAGTGGAATGTCCTAGCTTTGTCGAAACAATATGAATTTTTGAAAAACAAGCGTGTTGTATCTATCCTTATCGCATATGCTTATAACCTTTGCAAAGGAAAGAGATAAATGTATACTAATTTGTTAATTCGTTCATGATACAGAAGACTTTGATCGGACATCTTTCAAAAATTTTACTGTACTTATTTTCACTATGGACGATACTTTAAAATTGACTAACTAATGACCGGGTACACTAACAAAACTTGTCAATATTTCGATTTGAATTTGATTTTCAATAATCCTAGCGTGACCTTCGTGAAATCCCTGAAGTATGACGTTATTGATGGAAACATTTTTGAGTCTCCAAATAAAATAGAATTGCTCTTCTTAAAAATAGATCACATTCACTTTTATATGAATTTAACGTCACCATCAACAAGATTAACTTTTCAAATTTGGATCCAATTTCACAGAAATCAAACTGTCGCATCAGTTATTAATTCGTTCGTGAGATAGTAAACAAGCAACTTGAAAGTGTTGTCTCGATAGGCGTGTAAACCTTGTCTCACGGTCCTTTCAAACGACCAAATTGTAGTGGCAGACTTGTATTCATCGCCAGATAACGAGAACTAGACTACAAGTGTTAATAACCAGAAGAGATCTTCAAGATTTGAAGATAGGAAATGAATAGAGAGAGGCCCAGAAGACATTTGTTAGTTCGTAGTTAAATGAATGTCTTACAGATGGAATTTAAAACAATAATAATAATTAGTACTTTTCTTAGTGGAACGTGAGGCAAGAATTTTAATGTCATTTGAATTTCTCTGACAATTTTAAATTATGCGTTGCGTTAAAAATTTCAGACCCAGTATTTTCAACTCTGGTTGAATTGTATGTATTCACTGTGGGTTACAAGAACAACGTGGTATCGAAAAATTGATGCATGTGTAATTTTTACAACTTACCTATATTAGAATATCAATGCTACGTTTTTCTTTTAACTGACAGTAAGTTACTGTTTAATAGGAAATAAAAATACAGTGTGTTCAAATAAAAACCTAACTCGGAGTAGACTATGAATAGAGAAACGTATGTATGTCTGATTATTATTCAATTCAAAAGTCAAGTTGTCAAAATTGATTATGCAATGTAATTTTCCTGAAATTCATTGTAACAACCAGCAAGAGAATATTACCATTCGCCGTTTTCTAATTTATTTCCATTGCTAGAATAAAATTCAAGTAGAAAAGCTTTGATTTCTTTAGATAACATATTTGACAATGTCTCATGTTAAATTGATATTTCATTAAATACTTTCAAATTGAGGCATACCTTTCTCTGTTCATAGCCTATCCCGAGTTAGGTTTATTATGAACACACTGTATATGTGTGGCTACATAAAAAACACCAACGTTAATCCACTAAGAAACACTAGACTGCGGTAGTATTTATTCAAGGTTGACTAAAATAACATGGGAAATTTCTCGACGGTAATGTGGATAGGGTGTTAACAATTACTCGAAATCTTAGTCAAACAGCATTTATTCTTATACAACATTGACATTTCGGTGCACACTTGCACCTTCTTCAGGGTCTATAACATGTAATATAACATACAAAATAACATAGACATTATCACACATACAGTAAGATCTTACAAATTGTTATATATCATGTGCACAAAATACATTCGTACTAAACATTCATTTTTTACACCGTACAAAAAATTCAAAAGGCACCCACACATCCATTTGTTCTCAAAATCGACAACAGAATAATTCGGAAAATAGCCGGAAATATCTTGTGGAAGTATTCTTGCTGACATCATCGAAACGGAGTCCTATTGGTAGTAGACCAATGGTTGTGTAGCATTGTAGGAATTTAATTGAAACTCAATTTGGCCTGAAATTTGCATTTTCCATTTTTAACTTTTCCAATACACCAAAATATACGCTGTTCAGTCCTTGTATATCAGCTTTTGAATTGATATTGCAATCATCCCTGATATATGTAGCATTTCAAGAAACATATGTTTGGAGTAATTCTGTTCTGCCAAAATTTTGAAATTATCCAGATCAAAAATGTGTTTTAGTGTATTGGAATGTTCAGCCAGAACACATAAAATAACAATTTCAGTTGTTTTTTAATCATTCCAATGTAGTTTTAAATGGTAGGCGTAGTAATTTGTTAGGGTTAGGACGAAAATAGCTTTACTCTAGGCAAATGCTATTTTTCTTGATAAATAACGATAAGTTTCAATTAATTTTTAACTAACTAGGCTAGGTTAACAGTATTGAACCAGGTATATCTCATTCGAGCTTCATAAAGCTACATGTACTCGGCCTGAGTTTGTGAGATAAATTAGAATTTGATATAAATATTAAAGCCTGCTGCCTGCTTAGAAAAGTTAGAGCGCCACTATTTTCCCCATTAATTATATACGTACGTCAAAAAACGCCTACTACGAAATGTTCTTTTAAAAGTCATTATGATCTCAGCTCTTTTTGCTTGACAACGGTCCCGTTAAATACTATTTGCCTACAAAAATAGTTTTTAAATATAAACTGTTTTCATTCGCCTACACCATATACATGAACACTCAGAATATATATATATATATATATATATATATATATATATATATATATATATATAATATATTCATCCGGTTCATCACCTAGGCCTTTTTGTTCCATTCCTTCCTTTATTATCTTTCCAACTTCTTGAACGACCTCGGTTTCGTCTGTACCTTGGATTCCAGTCCAATATTCTTTTTGGTTCATCCTACATACATGTCCGTACCATAGCAACTGTTTATTCTGGATTCTTTTGTTTATAGTTTCTTGTGATTTCACTCATCTTTTTATATCTTAAGAGGACATTCTCCGGTACGAAATATAGACTATTTTTCTGGAACAAATCCTGAGTATTTGATAGCACATATTTCATTCATTTTTTCACTATTATGTACATAAAAGATGGAAAAAGTATGCTAGCCCCTAATTATTAATTTTTTATCAATGGGAAATTTTTGTCTTTTGTTGAAAAATTAACCTATTTTTGACAACAAATTTACTACAAAAATAAGTAAAATTTTGATGTAATAGTCGGTTAGCAAACTGTACACAACCTTTATTTATAAATATACCAAATTTTAAGCATGTACGTTCATTCTTGGTGCTGTAGCTTGTTCCAAAAAATTATTGTTTTTCGAATAAACATTGCCTACTTACAGGCGTAAAATGACAAAATTTTCATAGTGGGCGGAGCTAAATGTCTATGTTGAAACTATTATTATCGTAGCTGTACACCCCGTGTACAAGGGGTAATCCTATTAATGGATACAGACAGACCGAATTGACGACAAAATATTTCACAAGTATTAGTCTTTGCTTTGTATAAAGTTGGTTGAGTGCCGAATGCAGTACATTGTTGTTAAATTTGTTTGTTGCGGTATTTTCGTATCTTGTTTTTGTTACTTATTTTGTTTCACTTTTTTTTTCGTTTTGTTGTTATATTTATTATTGTTGCTATTTTACATTAGATTAAGTTTTATACCAAGTACCTAAGTTAAATTTTACAATAGTGGAATTCTGAATCTTTGTATCAGTAAATATTATAGTTATTAATTCTGTACTATACCGGAACAAAAAGTCAAATATCGATTTTTTCAATTATTGCGTTTGGATTAAATTTGGTACCTAAAACGTACAACTAGACACTTTCAACCGTATTTTACACATGCCCATAAACTTCCAAGTTAAACTTATAGCCTTGTTCTCAGACAAAAATTATGTACGTTCGGATGAATTTAATCCAAAATAATTTCTCGGTAAAATATACTTAATCAGAATCACAAGACCACATCAATTGTCCTAAGAGTTACATATTTTTCAGAGACAACAGTATTTCCAAATTATTAAATTCCGTTGAGATTTAAATATAAATTATTAATACACGTTATGTAGTGGGGCGGTAGGGGTACTAACCAATCATTGTAGAGCACCTTGCTGATGCTATGCCGTCCCACCGGCTACCGGCCACCGCACGTTGTTTCCCCTGAGTAACTAAGAAGTCCGAATAATGTCCTCTTAATTTGTAATTCTTTCTAAGCGAGAAATTCTTGCGCTTCTTCAAAAATCCATTTCTATTACCCCTAACATGGATCTACTTTTCTGTAGTGTAGAGTTTAGACATCTAATTGCTTGCTTGCCTTTATTTACTTTTACTGATGTCTCTTTCATTTGTACCCCTCTTTGTAAAAACTGTTCCAAGGTATGTATATTCTTCGCATTCTTTTATGACATTTGTCTGTATATCTAAATCTTCTACATCTTGCTTTCCTGTATTTAGATATTTTGTTTTCTACATATTCATTTCCAGACCTGCTTTAGAATATTCTTCAAATAGTTATCTTGTCATATAGGCTATAGATCTTCTTTATCAGGGGCGATAACAACTTGGTCATACGCGAATTTTAGCGTGTACGAGTATAATACTTGATCGTTTATCTCGAGGCCCATTCCTGGAACTTTCTTCTTCCATTGTAACAATGCTTGCTCTATATACGTATAAGAATAAAAATAACTGTAAAGAAATCTATAAGTATCGGTATCCATTGAACCAATGTCATACAATAAAACAAAAAAATAAAAGACTTGTAAATAAATTCTTAAATGCCTTCCGTGCTATAGACGGTATAAATCACAGAATTAGTAAATTTGTAACTTACTTACTTAATCCAGAGCCTTTGTACCTTCCGGTGTCAGGCTTTTGTCGTTGAGTTGGGCTGCTTTTCAGGTTTCTTCTTCCAGAATGCTTTCCACATGGTTCTATCTGTGGTGAGTTTTTTTGCATTATTCCAGTCTTCATTGCGGGCTTCTACAGCTTCTTTTACTTCTTGCGTCCATGTTTTACTTGGACGGCCTCTTTTTCTTTTTCCTATAGGTCTTGCCTCATATATCTTTTTGGTTATTCTATTCTCGGTATATCTGCTGACATGTCCAAACCATCTTAGTTGTCCTTCTTGTATGGTTTCTTCTATCGCTTTGGTGTTTAACTGGGTTCTAAATATTTCGTTTCGAATTTTGTCCATTCTGGTTTTACCTTGTATTTTCCTTAGAAATCTCATTTCCATGCTTCTTAGTTTACTTTTTTCCTTCTCTGTTGTAGTCCAGGATTCGCAACTGTAGGTTAATATAGGTGTGAATACTTTTTTAAAGACTTCTGTTTTTGCTATAGTTGGGATTTCTTTCTTATTTAAAAATATTGATCTTATTGCGTTAAAAAATCTTCCTGCAGTCGATGCTCTTTCGTTTATGTCATCTTTAACGTTTCCCTTGTCGTTTATAATCGCTCCTAAATACTTAAATCTCTTAACCTGTTCTATATTTTTCCCTTCTACGCAAATCTTAATTTCTTTGTCAGAATTTACTATCATGACTTTGGTTTTTTCAGCGTTGATTTTCATATTTTTCTTTTGTAATGCCTTGTTTAATTTTTCCATATTATGAATAAGGGCGTTTTCAGAGGCGCCTAGTACTACCATGTCGTTTGCGTAACATAGTTCAGTGGCTTGTATTTTGTCCATCTTATAGTATCCAACAATGTAAGGCTTACTTTCTCTTTTATATTCTTTTATTGCGTCATCTAATACTATAGAAAATAGAAGAGGGCTTAGGACACATCCTTGCCGAAGGCCTATTTGTGTTGTAAATGCTTTGGAGGATTCGTTTCGTACTCGTACATAATTCTGACAGTTGTTATATAAGCTCTGTATTTGTTTTATTGTTATCGCTTCCACTCCTCTCTCTTCCAGTGATTTCCAAACATCTTCTCTCTTTATTCTGTCAAATGCCTTTTCCATGTCCACGAAGCACATGCAGATCTCTTTATTTCCTAGTTTTGCTTTTTCACTTATTTGTCTTAAAGCAAATATTTGATCTTGTGTACCTCTGCCCGGCCTGAATCCGCTCTGGGTGTCTTCTAGTGTATTTTCGATTGTTTTCCTGATTCTATTTTCCAGTATTCTGGCATATAGTTTACCTACTGCACTTAGTAGGGTAATACCTCTATAATTAGTGCAGACTTTAGAATCGCCTTTTTTGTATAATGGTATAATTATTCCTGTTTGCCAGTCATCTGGAGTTATCTGTTCTTTCATTGCTGTGTTTAGTATGTCTAATAGTACTTCTAAACCATTCTCCCCTAAATACTTAATCATTTCATTTGAGATATTATCATGTCCTGTAGCTTTTCCATTCTTTAGTTTTGTGATTGCTAGTTTTAATTCTTCTATTGTGATATTTCCATTTTGCTTTTTTGTCTTTCCTTGAGTGCGTTGTTCTCCCGTCTGTGTTCTTTTATTTCCTATACTGTCAGTTCCATCTAATAGTTCTTTGAAATATTTCCTCCATTGTTCCATGATCTTGTCTTCTTCGTTTAGTAAGTTACCATTTTTATCTTTAATGTTAGGTAAGAGTGTTCCTTTTTTGTTTTTCATATTTTTTATCGCACCGTAGAACAGTTTTTGGTTTGATTCGTAATCTTGTCTCATTTTGTGACCGAACTGGATCCAACTTTCTTGTTTTGCTTGTTTCACCAAAACTTTTACTTTGGTTCTTAGTTTTTTATATGCTTCATAATCTGCTAGTAAATTTGTAATCAATATTAATAGTGAAGAATATCACATTTGACAGAAAAGTAATTGCGGTATTATTAGCACTGAAAGTTTCTTGTTCAGTTAAAATCACTCATTCCCAATGTTATAATATGTTAACATTGGTTGTTATTGCATTAATTCACAGATATATCATCACGTCAAATGACCCATTTCTATGTATACCAATCTGTTTTTACTTCTCGCTAAGAGAGGTATTGGATTCATGCTAAAAATCGCATATCCAGATTTTAATGATAAAGCACGTTTTAAGGTCCCTACAATCCATTTTAATATTTTTACGATGATGTCTGTGTGTGTGTGTGTGTGTGTGTGTGTATGTGTGTGGGGATGATGGAAGGACGATTTCTCAAAAACTATAATACTTAATATCTGTTTAACTACGTATTGCTCAATCGGAATTACTTGGAAGAGCTAAAAAAGACCGGAAGTAGAAGATTCTTAAAAAAAATCTTCTAAATATCATGGACACCAATTGAAATATTAAAATGTTTGTAACTGACAGATAAAAATGTTAGTGTCAAAAATGCAACGACATTATTGAAGATTTTTTCTGGGAAATACCTACATTATATTATTTCTTCTTGTATTAATAGTTAAATATTTAAAATGATAGGTATATTATATATATATATATATATATATATATATATATATATATATATATATATATATATATATATATACACGCTACAAAAAGGCAAGAGGGCAAAATTTCTTCATAGGATGAATTTTAAATTAAAAAATCTGATGTGGCCAGCACAATACCTTCCGTCAATCCTGTGTATTATGTACAAATTCCATACATAAATTTTCTTGCAAAAGATTATTAAATTTTTGGTATTATGTGATTATTATATATTGATATTATGCCTTTCTCGGCAACTGAATTTCATACTCCTGATACTCCTGATAACAAACAAACCACATGAAATAAGAAAATTATGAAATTTTGATTGAAAAATTATAACACTTGTCAGTTATGGACATAATTAACTGCTGTCATTTTGACATGGGTAAAAGTCATGTTACTGCACGCGCCCCATACATAAATTTTCTTGTAAAAGATCCTATATTTCCAGTAAAGTTATTTCATAAACAAACTATGCAAATTGCACTTGACACTGACATCTTCTTCTTCTTTAGTTTTTCCCATTCGTTAGGGGGACGCTATTTTTTATTTTCTTCTTCCACTCATTTTTGTTTTGCGTGTCGTCCTCATTCAGTTCCTTTTCTCTCAAGTCTTCTACAATACAGTCTTTTCATCTTATATTTGGTCTTCCTATGTTTCTTCCACCTTCTATTAATATATTCATCTCTCCTCATAACATGTTCAAACCAATGTAATCGTCTCTCTTATATCTAGAAACTTCTAACACTAGAGATACTTCCCTTATTCTTTCATTGATTTACATTTTATCGATACTGACATCTGTCAATTTGAATTACCTGAATATATTAGCAGTTTCCATGGTTAAGTTAGCATAGCTGGCTGAATTATGAAATTTATATCAAATTTATTATCTTTATTCTTCTTTAACTCTATATCTGTTGAATATCAAATATAAAATGCAATCAAATCGTATAGACAATAATATATTCTTTAAGTTATAATAACATTTAACTGAGTTTTCCAAGAAAAACTGTTAAAATCTTCAAATGAGGGTACTTCCGGTTGACCAATTATAACCAAAATCTAAACAAGTCTGCATATGGTTGTAAGGAAGAGGAATACGCAAGAATTGTGATTTTTGGAATTCTAGTATTGGAGATATCGTGCACGAAACGGCGGGGACACACACACACACATACACACACACACGCACACACGAACACACACACACACACATACAGACATCATTGTAAAAATAGTAAAATCGTATTGTAAAGACCCTAAAACGTGCTTATTCAATGAAAACTCACCACCGAATTTTTTGACCAAAGACAATACCTTCCTTACCTAGAGGTGACGGATAAAAATCTAAATATAAAGAATAAATGCAAGTAGAATTTTTGGTGTACAGTATAGGTAGATATACAAAAAATGTTAAATATAATAGGGCACGAGCAGTCATGTCACTTTGTTGGCCTTGACAAGCAGATTTGGGTGCCCGTGTCAGATTGATAACTTGTAATTATGTACCTACATAGATAACAAATATCATAATTTTTCATTCTAAATTTAGTGATTTTCAAATTACATGTGGTTTATTTTCCTCGACAAGTAAATTCCACACTCCTGGTGACAAATTTACGTGAAATTAGAAAATCTTGAAATTTTTAATGAAAAATTCTGACTTTTAACATCTATGTACATAGTTACTAATTGTCATTCTGACACGGGCCCCCCATATCTGCTTGTCAAGGCCAACAATGTCACATGACTGCTCGTGCCCTATACTTATGTAACCAAAAACGGAAGTGGCGAGAGGTATTGTGCTGGCCACAACAGATTTTTTATTTATAGACTATAGGCATTTTTTTATTAACAAATTACTGTGACTTACCACGTATAGTTCAAAATATTCGTAAAAAGAGTTTTGCATTTTCTGCAGTGGTTTGAGTACAAAAAAAATATTCTCGTTCTTGTCAAAAGAGGGCACTGGTCCAAAAATTATTCATGAGAGGATGATTGGGATAGGTGCCAAGGTGCGCTGTCATTTCGAAGAGGTCTAGAATCGATTGAGGATGGACGAATGCGCGGAAAGCTTATGGAAGAAAGAACGAAGGAAAACAAGGTTTACACTTGTAGTTATCTATAAATCATCCATCATGAATTTATTAACTACGATAATAAATTTTGTGACTAAACTTTAAAGAAGTCTAAACAAAAGTTATTTCAAATAAATAAATGTGTATAATATACGAGTATTTATAATTATTTTCGTATGTCCGCTATATTAATTTAAAAAGAACCAATTACATTTGAACATATCTAATATCAAATAACCTCCCAGCAACACTATAATAACCATATAGAATTCTCAGGACTTCAATAGCTTCTCAATATTCCATATCATTATTGTGAATAGTGTAAAATTAGTGTGTGAATAATAGTCTTGAGTAACGGTTTCTTGTCGAAATGGTTCGAAATGCGTGCATGATGAGTTCCTGATTGCCGCGTATATGGAGCCGTAGTACTGAAGAACCGATCATGATTATGTGAAAGGCACAGGTTCGCTATGTTTCGTGCGCTCACAGCAGCTAACGTGTTACATATACATGATCGCGAATATCAAACACTAGATGTGAAGAAGAGAAGATACATGGAATGCACAGTATATTCACGGAAATGAGAAGAAACATGTGGAAGAAAGGATTTGAAATATAGGACTTAAGTTTAAAGTTCTCTTTACTAATCTAAATTTCAAACAAATATTATAAGATTTTAACACGTTCGCTGCCGGATAATTTTGGATTAACTTTGTTAAAGTGAAAACATTCTACAAAGGTAGATTTATAACTCGCACAGCGCACAGAAAATAATTTAGCACAGCACAGCATAACGCAGAATTTATTTGGGGATTTATAAATATTTATAAAACTACAACGTGGTAGGTCTCAGTATTTTGACAATAAACAATTGCCGTGATGATATATCTGTGAATTTATACAAGAACAAACAAGTCAACATATAATTTTGGGAATGAGTAATTTGAAATCAACAAGAAACTTGGGACCAATTCGCAACGGTTACCCAGCTATAGACGTTTAAAGTTTAGACAATATTAATGTAGTTGAGTTGGCTGATCGCGTATTGTGTATCAATGTTGACGGATGTCAGTTTGAACAATTTATGTGATTTTTAAATTGTTTCGTTAATATTTGTTTTATACGTTCTGTTTTCATTCCAAAAATTCTTGCAATTACTTCTAAACTTTAAACGTTGATAACTGGGTAACCGTTGCGAATGAGGTGTTGCACGATTTTTTTTTTGTTTTAATCGAAAGAATAAGAATCAAATATTTTACCCGTATTTTTTATTTTCTTTCATATTTCTCGTTATTCATGAGAAAATTGTTTCTGAAAATACAATATTTAAATTTCCGCATTTTCTGTCGCCTGATGACGCCAGAAAAATACTCAACAATGACTAGGTCTACTCATATTTCTGATTTTTATATTTAGTAAAGACTCAAACATGCTTGTAGAAAAGAGTTTTGTGTTAGTGTGCTCAAATAGAAGTAATAATAGAAAAAAATAGTTTTAGTAGTGCCATAAAACGAAGAATGAAATTGTTATCTTAAGTAAACATAAAACCATCTAAAAAATCATAGATACATTATCTCAAGATCATTTTGCTGTCAGCATACATATTTTTATAATTAAATAACAAATATTAAATATTTTTTTTAAATTTTTATCTTTCCAGTTCTGTCATTGGATAATATTTCTTGAATGTCACAGGCAGTGTAATTTGACGCCAAATCAAACACAGCATACTTTTAAATTGCTGCTGTGTTTAATATATACAGAAATTTGAACAGAAAATCATATTTACTAATACTATAGAAGGTACTCATATGAATTTTGATTACACGAGTATAGGGCGCGAGCAGTCATGTGACATTGTTGGCCTTGACAAGCAGATATGGGGGCCCGTGTCAGAATGACAATTAGTAAAAATGTACATAGATGTCAAATGTCAGAATTTTTCATTGAAAATTTATTTATTTTTCTAAATTCACGTAGTTAATTAGTTACCAAGAGTGTGGAATTTACTTGCCGAGGAAAATAAACCAAATGGAATTGGAAAATCACGAAATTTGGAATGAAAAATTATGATATTTGATATCTATATAATTACTAGCTATCATTCTATCACGATTCCCCATATCTGCTGGTCAAGGCCAACAACGTCACATGACTGCTCACGCCCTATTATATTTAACATTTCTTGTACACCTACACTTTTTTTAAGAATCTGCTACTTCCGGTTGTCCAATTATTACCAAAACCTTTTCAGCTCTTCCCAGTAATGTCCGATTGAGAAATACGTAGTTAAACAGATATTAATTATTATTGTTATTGAGAAATTGGCCTTCAAACGTCCCCACACACATACACACTTCCACACACACACATACATCCACACACACACACCTACATCGACACACGCACACACACACACACACACACACACACACACACACACACACACTCATGATCGTAAAAACATTAAAATCAGATTGTAGGGACCTTAACACGTGCTTAATCATTAAAATCTGGATATGCGATTTTTAGTATGAATCCAATACCTCTCTTAGCGAGAGGTAAAATATTAATTTTTTTGCAACACCTCATTGCACCCATGTTTATAGGACATTTTCAACCTAAAATGCCTTCCGGAACATACTCCTTGAGTATATGTGGTTACGGTACGTCATGTAACACCTGTATAAAACAAATTGATTCTTAAGAAGCCTTATTCGCATTTTAGGGAACAACCTCTAGAAAAACCTACATCTGTATATTGCTCGCGTTTAGTCGGGCTAGAGCTATGTAGCGCTGGATTAACAAACTAATTAAACGATTTTCTAGAGTCTAGCGCTAGACAGCGCTAGAAATAGCTAGCGAGAAATATTTCGCTAAAGTCAGATCCTACCATCTCTAGTTAAAGTGAGATTTTATTAACCATTGCATTAGTTACGAATTAAACTGAAGTTTAGAAGGGATGTAAACAACAGTTTTAACCTCAAATTAGCTCGAACCAAAGGTGGTAAGAACAATTTTGCAACATAACCGTGGGTTAGCACTAATTGTCACTTTAACTAGAGATGGTAGGGCCTTTGTTATTCTTTTGTTATATTTAGTTACGGTGTACATTTTAATTTCGAGGTAAGTACTTATTGTACAGAATACAGTAACAAATTGTCTAAATATAAGGAGATACATCTGACAGTTCAAGTAATAATATTGGGTTCATGGAAAATGAGGTCTTTCATATTTCAGTACTAAACAGATATACTTGTCAGTTAATAGTCATCTGATATGTTTTATTTTAATCGGCGTTCGTTTGTTAGGTTCACCTAATAAATACCGTTTAGTGCGCATCTAGCGCTAATTTTTTCAAGCTTAGCGCTATCCTGGCTGAACGCTAGAAATGTCAAATTATTCTATTAACGTTAGTTCCTTTGAAGGCCACGTGGGCGCTACATTCGACAATCACCTAAGTACTGCTTGAACCACTAGCAGACAATAGTTTTTTTTAGAAATATTACACGTGTTATGAAATTTCAGACGTAGTTGAAATGTAAAGTCAAAGAAGAAACAACTTTATAAACACATGATTTTGTAGTAAATAAGTATATGGAAGCGTCGTATCCTAGTATTTAATAATTAAATAAAATGAATAAACTATTGTTATTGTTTCATACAAAACATTTTTTTGCTGAATACTAACTTTAAAACATAATAATAACACTCAAAATCCTTTAAATAAATGCTGTAAGCGTCGTATCCTAGTATTTAATAATTAAATAAAATGAATAAACTATTGTTATTGTTTCATACAAAACAATTTTTTGCTGAATACTAACTTTAAAACATAATAATAACACTCAAAATCCTTTAAATAAATGTGTAATAATCACGACAGAATTTATAATAAGTCATAAATCCGTTAATTATAAATAACATTTGAAGCATGGTGTTTGCTTTTTTAGTGATGGAAGTTCTTATGTGACATAAGTGGCCGTTTTATGCAACTTCATAAATTTGGGATCTATCAAAAGCATATATTTAATATTATCAGAAATTCTCTTCCAAACGCATTCAACATTTGATTAATTTTTAGTACACATGTTTCCGAAAGCGTAAAAATCGTCGACGAATCATTGATTCACAGGACAGATTTTAAAATGTAAAAGAAAACCTCGCTGAATTTGTATGTATGATGATCTATAAAATAAAATTCTATGAAGCTGTAATTTTGCATAATAAATTTCCAAAGTTAAATTTGAAATCTTAATAAGAAAAACAAAAAATTCGGAAAGTTGTAACAATTGTTTCAAACCCGGTCGTGACGTATGTGCCAGTGTGTATATGTAAAAATATCTACAAAAATCTATCTGAGAAAAGAGCTGTCATAAATATAAAATATATTCATATATCTAGATAAAATGCATACTGATTTATTTATTTTCTGTTTCATCAAAATGTATTGATTCTGTTTTCTGGTAGTGTATACAGGAAGGAATATAGAATTTAGATGGAAAAGTAAGATATGTAGAATAATGACAAGCCTAGTAGTAGTAGTCGATTGAATCGACTTCGTATGAGTTGAAGTCATGATTGATGTTACACATGAATACACGATCCTATGCTAATCGTCTATATGGGAAAATATATCCTTATTCGATACAGTATTCCGAAAATGAATAGATCAAGAATGTATAAAATCAAACATCGTTATAATACAAATATAGTAATGTAGACTGAATTATTACGAGCGTAATACAATTTGAACGCTTATTTGTTTAATTTTAAGTACTTAAAAAATGTTTGATCAAGAAAAGTATAGAGAATTTTTGAATTTCGCGCGTTATTCATTTTCAATTGCGCTTATTGAAGTGATAACTTCTTATGGGAGAGTGAATCGCTAAGGAATTCAGACCCGGCGATTAAGACTTCCCTACTCCAATGCCCAAGCTGCCGCGGAGAGATGGCAAGCCACTGCGCTCGCAACTTTCGTTCTTTCTAGCTGCCGATGAAGCACACGCACATTTCTCTTGTTTTTAACATTTTATACGTTGTTGTATCCTTAAATAAATTATCATAACTATTTACAAAATAATTATTTATTTATTTAATCTTTTACCAAATCATTATATTTATTTACTTAAACTATAAACCTACTTATAATAATCAGGACAAAGTTATAACTTCTGTCGGGTGTTCTTAGACGCACACTTTTCGCTAAGAGAGGTATTGGATTCATGCTAATAATCGCATATCCAGATTTTATTGAATAAGCACGATTTAAGGTCCGTAGAATCCGATTTTAACATTTTTACAATGATGTCTGTGTGTGTGTGTGTAATTGTGTGTGTGTGTGGATGTGTGTGTGTGTGTGTGTGAGGTTGTTGGAGACACGATTTCTCAAATTCTATAAGACTAAAGATCTTTTTGACTACGGATTCCTCAATTTAACATTAATGGGAAGAGTTCAATACGTTTTGGTACCAATTGGAAAAACGGAAGTAGTAGTATCTTAAATATTATTTTTTTGAATTTTTTTATTATTAGTCTTAAAGAACGTATAATTCTCTATTCGATACATTTTAAAATTTTATTATATCCTGTATATTGAGATAAAAAAGTAATATATAAAATAATCTGTTGTAATAAATTTCAGATCCTAAACAACTCTATAGTAACCATCAAATGTTTGTGAATGACAGAAAAATGTCATTGTCAAAAACCAACAGTAGTTCATAAACCTATTTGGGCGGTATTGGCAACTCAATTCTAAAACTTGACCTTAAGTCTATTTTAACTAAACACATGACAGTGGCTAAGAACCGATTCAGAATTTGTCATAGTACGAATACGGTTTTATGTAGATTTTAGCTGAAAATAAATCTTAGATATTCTTTTTTGGCAACATAGTAGTAAAACATCAAAATACTCTCTATGAGTGCCCGTGAGGTGACGCCTGGTAAGCGCCCACACGGTACAAATATTCCATCATTACCGAAATCTGTATACAAAGCAGATTGGCACACCCAGCAATGGGTAATATGCCGTGATGAAATATTTATTTATTTATTTATGAATTTATAGGGTGCGAGCAGTCATGTGACTTTGTTGGACTTGACAAGCAAATATGAGGGTCCGAGTTAGAATGGCAGCTAGTAATTATATATGTCAAACGTCAATTTTCCATCCAAAATTTCATGATATTCCAATTCCATGTGATTTATTTTCCTCGACAAGTAAATGCCATATTCCTGGTGACAAATTAACCACGTGAAAAATTATGACATTTGACATTTATGTAAATAATTACTAACAGTCATTTTGACAAGGGCCTCCATATCTGCTTGTCTAGGTGAAGTAAGACAAACTAACTACGTGAATTTAGAAAATCTTGAAATTTTTTATGAAAAATTTTGTCAATTGACATCTATTTACAAAATTACTAATTGTCATTTTGACACGAACCCCCATATTTGCTTGTCAAGGCCAACAATGTCACACGACTGCTCGCGCCGTGTACTTATGTAGCCAAAAACGAAAGTGGCGAGAGGTATTGTGCTGGCCACAACAGAGTTTTTTTATCACGTTGTGAAGTGTATATCAAGTTTCATTTATATTCCAATGTAATTCGTGTTTGACAATTACATACAGACAAAGCATTTTTGACACGCTTCGCGATTTTTGATTTAATAATGTGTTAATATAGTATAAAGAGCCGTGAAGTGGTGCAAATGTTTGGGAAGGCTTTTGGTGAAGAAGCCAATGGTTTATGAATAGTATAAATGTTTTCAAGATGGTCGTGGAGTGTGACAAAAAAGCTGGGCGTCCTAGCACATGAACCACTTATGAAAATGTGGCAAAAATTCAAGATTTGATTGTGCTTAGTAATCGTTGAATTACTTCTGTTGCTGAGGAAGTTGATATTTCATACGGCTTAAGCGAAGCAATTGTGAGCTAATAACTCCTAGAATTTTGCATCACGACAATGCACCATTGTGATGCCACACTATTGTAGCCATTGTATTTACTAGACGTGGCCCCTTGTAGCTTTTTCCTATCTCCTCAGATGAAGATGACATTTAAAGAATATTTTGCGGCCATAAAATCGCTGAAGGAATTGAAGACTTTACTACAAAATGCATTTCACAAGTATTTTGCAGATTGGAAACAAGGCTGGCATAAGTGTATTATATCTAATGGTGAATATTTTGAAAGGGGAAATATTATTAATATTGCTGGATAAAATGTTACTTTTTGAAACAAGAGAAAATTCTCATTTTTTATCAAATCTCGTATTATGTACATTTTTCACGCGAAATGAGTTTTCCAACAAACTGTTAAAGTTTGTTACCCTCGTTATAAATCACGTTGAATAAGAACACGAAAATTAGAAAACGGTGAATAATTTTAAGAGTTAAAAGTTTTCGTGTTATACTTTAATAAATAAATATACACAAGTCTCTAAGTTGAATACTACGAATAACGAATGTTATTATAGTTGATGATATTTGACAGGTCACTTTCTCGTAAGAACGAAGCTCACTGTATCATTGCACGCTCCAATTCCTGGTTATAATTATCGACATTGACGCATTTAAGACGTTTGTGTCACACTCAAATACGCAGATCGCACTCAGTGACCAATGGATTGTATACACAGTCAATGAAGATTAAATTGATTAGATCTGTTGAACGGAACGCATTTCCCACTTCGATATGGAACAAAATAGATCTTTTTAGTGTATCATTTTGTATTCATTGTTGTTGCTTTAAATACTTTAAGTAGTTTACGGTTTATTTTGTCAATTATGTTACGTGCGAGTGCGATAACCTTTGATTTTTATTAGAGATTGTTCATTCTAACAAAAAATAGTTGAATATAGGTATTTATTATATTGCATACAACAATCTAATGTACCCAAATATGTATACAGTGTGTTCCATAAAAAAACCTAACTCGGAGTAAGTTATGAACAGAGAAATGTATGTCCGATCATTATTCAATTCAAAAGCCAAATTGTCAAAATTGATCTTGAAATATAATTTTAAGAAAAAAAATAATAAAGAAAGGTACAGTATATTGCTATTCGCCGTTTTCTAATTTATTTCCATTTCTAAAATAAGATTCAAGAAGCAAAGCTTTGAATTCTTTTGGTAACATTTTTGACAATTTCTCGTGTCAAATTTTCATTTAATTAAATACTTATTGACATACGTTTCCTTGTTCATAGCCTACTCCGAATTAGGATTTTTTTAACATACTGTAGTATAAGAGGATCCTCCACTATAGTAATAAATTAGAAACTTCATTATTTATATTAAAACTGTAATCTGATGTGGCCAGCACAATACCTTCCGTCAATCCTTTGTATTATGTATAAATTCCATACATAAATTTTCTTGCACAAGATTCTAAATTTCCAGTAACATTTTTTCTTAAACAAACTATGCAAATTGCACTTGACATTGACTTCTTCTTTAGCTTTTCCCATTCGTTACAGGCAGCTTTTTTATTTTCTTCTTCCACGCATTTTTGCTTTGCGTGTCGTTCTTATTCAGTTCCTTTTATCTCAAGACTTCCGCAATGTAGTCCTTTCAACTTATCTTTGGCCTTCCTCTGTTTCTTCAACCTTCTATTTCTAGGCTATTTATTATTTTTCCAACATATTCTCCATCTTTCCTCATGACATGTTCAAACCAATGTAATCGTGTCTCTAGTATCTTTCTAGAAACTTCTAACACTAGAGTTATTTCCCTTATTCTTTCATTCCTTACCGTATCTTTCCGTGCCTTCCCCAACATCTATCTCAACATCCTCATCTCTGCCACATTCATTTACTTTTCATTAGGTGCGTTCAATAATCCCCAGGAAAATAAGCAATCGTAAGTAAAATTTGTTGAACGACTTTGCTAGCCTAGCATTTGATTGATTTGCTCGCAAGCAATCCAAGCGCCAAATTTCTCGCTTGTCTTGCTAACTTTTGAAATATAATGGCGGGAAATGCAAATTATACATACATGAATTTAACTTGTACTGTTTCTATCTCATTTTATGGTGTGTTTATATCAATTACATGCCAAAAAGGCTTTCAAAGTTTTGTGATGAATGTTCATAACATTGTTAAATTTGAAATATTTTCTTAGACCAAAAAAATGTTCAAAATTAATTCCACTATCTGCAAATATAAAATTCGTATAACTTTCCAAACCAATAAAAGGGATATGAGAGATACACATGTTATATTTGACAACTGTATAACTTTCTCGATGACATTTGTGAATTATCAGTTCGTCATATAGCTAGCAAATCTTTCAATGTACTAAGCAACAAGTCTCGTTTGCTTACCTAGCATTTGCTTGAACTGCTTACTTCATTGAACGCACCTATTGATACTGACATCTGTCAATTTGTATTATCTGAATATATTAGCAGTTTCCATGGTTAGCATACCTGGCTAATTTATGAAAATTATTATCTTTATAATACTTTAACTCTATATCTATTGAATATGAAGTATAAAATGCGATTAAATCGTATAGAGAAAATATATTGTTCAAGTTATTATAACGTTAAATGTCAATAAATGATATTTAATTGCGTTTTTTCATGAAAAACTGTTAAAATCTTCAAATAAGAGTACTTCCAGTTGATCATTTATAACCAAAATCTAATCACTTGTTCTTCTGGATGTAAACTTGAGAAATATGAAAAAATAATTTTTGGAATCGTGGTATTGAAATTATGCGATCCGAAACTTTCGTCACACACACACACACAGACACACACACACTCACACATATATACATACATACAGACATCATCGTAAAAATGGTAAAATCGTATTATATGGTCCCTAAAACAAACTTATTCACTAAAAACTCATCATTGAATTTTTTGACCAAAGACAATATCTTCCTTACCTAAAAGTGACGGAAGGTAAAAAAACCCAATAAAACTCAAAAATACCCAATTTTTGTCCCGTTTTTGCCAGCCTTGGTTTTAATTGCAGATCTGGCTTCGGACGACCTTTTGTTTTTATTTCCAAACGTTTTTTATAATGCATTATTGGTTTTTAGTTTTTTAATTTTTTCTGCTACCATGATAAAATACACAACCGAACTAACGCTGTCAGTGCTGTCAC
The DNA here is from genome assembly GCA_951394225.1 of Harpalus rufipes. Classification (NCBI taxonomy): domain Eukaryota; kingdom Metazoa; phylum Arthropoda; class Insecta; order Coleoptera; family Carabidae; genus Harpalus; species Harpalus rufipes. The sequence continues at coordinate 23,149,440 of OX596281.1, read as the reverse complement.
TATCCGCTATTAGTCTAATGCCTTGGTCATTGACCGTGTGTAAGCGAATAGGGTAGTGGTTTTTTCGTCTAACGCAAGGAAAGTTACAATTCGTTGTCTTTGTCTGACGCATGGGCTTGTATATGCGCATATAACACAATTGAAAAAAATACGGAAGATGACGTGTATCGTATAAAATGAATGTAACCATGCAGTTGAGTTCTATGCGTTAGGTACCATTAAATTAAAGATTTTTTTAAAAATTTGCAAGCGTAAAAGTCACATTTTTTACTAGTACAGCTTAATATAATGATTATTGTGATTTTATATATTTTTTTCTGAAAAAAAGTAGGGTTAGATGATTTACATCCTATGAAATGAATGTAACCACCAGTAAGTTTCGTCAAATTACGTTTTGTGTGTTAGGTTACCGTTACATTAATGTATTTGTTGAAAATTTTCAAGCGCAGAAGGCAAAATAAACGAAAATTAACAATAGTATATTGTGTTATTAGGAGTAAAAATAAGACTTTGTGTGGCGAGCGTGGAAGTTTAAACGACGAGCGAAGCGAGTCGGATAAATGCACGCGAGGTACACAAAGACACTTTTATTCCGAATGACACATTATATTTTTTCTTCAAACGTAGATATTTAAAGAAAAATATCTACTACTGACGTTATATTTTACGTAAATTACTTTTGCGATTTCAATTGCCCTGTAGCTATGGATACTTATTTGTTCACTTTTTGTTATAAGCATTGAAATGTAAATTTTCACGTTTTGACGTTTACATAAAATCTGTGCAATTTTATATCCTCCTTGTGTGCAATTATGTCGGAATTTGAAGGATTATATGTACGCCCCCTGAAATTGTTCGATTGGATGGATATCTAACAGTGTGGCTGAAAGATATGTCCAGAAATCTCTGCAAAACAATATAATCTTTTCTTATCACTTTAATTCTAAGTATTCTTATGCTCATTACCGTCCCTGTAATTGTAATCTGTAAGTCTGCTATTATTTAATAATGTTATTTCCTCAAAAGTAAACTCTGTTTATATTTCAATTCACAGGTTATATATTCAAATTTGACAGCTATTGATGGTATTTAGTAACTTTATTCTTAGGTTACCTAGCGTGTTATAGTGACATTTAGGGCGATATTACAGGTTTCTTTTATTAGTTATTTCTTATTCGTTGCTCTGTATAGTTTCAATGGATATTTATTTATTTTATTTCTACGCCGCCGGAGTAGAAATAGCTAATTTGTACCTTGTGAATCAAGTCACAAAAGATGCTACTTTTATGACGTTTGAAGAAAAAAAATATTTTTTTACTGAACAAATACGAAAAAATATTGAACAAAAATAATGTTTTTAATTGGATTTATGCTAAAAATCGCATATCCAGATTTTAATGAATAAGCACGTTTTAAAGTCCTACAATCCGATTTTAACATATTTACGATTGTATGTGTGTGTGTTTGTGTGCGTGCGTGCGAGCCAGCATGCTTGCGTGCGTGCGTGTAACTATAAGACTTAATATCTGTTTAAGGCGTATTTCTCAATCTGACATTAATAGGAAGAGTTAAAAAGGTTTTGGTAGCAATTGGGTAACCGATAATAGCAGATTCTTAAAAAAAATCTTCTTAATATTATTTTTTGGAAAAATTTTGTTCTTGCTAAGATTAAAGTATATTAAATTCTCTATTTGATACATTTAAATATGTTATTATATCTTTGATTAATTTAGAGATAAAAGTATATAATATATAAAATAATAAATACCGTGGAAACAATTGAAAAATTAAAATGTTTGTAACTGATAGATAAATGTCAGTGACAAAAATCCGCAGACATTACTGAAAACTTTTTCTGGGAAGTATATACATATTTATATTATTTCTTATTGTATTTATAGTTAAATATTTAAAATTATAGGTATATCCTATCATCCTTCAGAAATACTTTCAATCCCGACAATGAATTGCAAACATCTCGAAAAATTAGGAGAGTAGGATATAAGTAGAATTTTTGGTGTGGAATGTAGGTATACAAGAAATATTAAATATAATAGGGCACGAGCTGTCTTGTGACTTTTTTGGCCTTGATAAGCAGATATGGAGGCCCGTGTCAGAATGATAGCTAGTAATTATGTACATAAATGTTGAATAGTATAATTTTTCATTCTAAATTTCGTGATTTTGCAATTCCATGTGGTTTATTTTCCTCGACGAGTAAATTCCACAATCCTGGTAACAAATTAACAACGTGAATTTAGAAAATCTTGAAATTTTGAATGACATTTGACTTTTACGTACATAATTACTAGTTGTCATACTGACACGGGCCCCATATCTCAAGGCCAACAATTCCACATGACTTCTCGCGCCCCTTACTTATGTTACCAAAGCGGAAGTAGCAAGATGTATTGTATTTTTTTACTGAATAAATAATACTCAACAAATATGAAAAAAATATTGAACAAAAAATATTTGTTTACTGATCAATTGTTATTTATGCTGAACATAAAAAACTGAACAAAACCAAATAAAATACTGAACAAAATTGAATAAAATAATGAACGCATAATAAATACGTGCCTTGTTTAAATATTATTAGTTATTTCTTAATAGAGCAATGAAATGAAATCAATATTCAAGTTAGCAAGTCTGGCACTTAGATGAAGTTTTCTCGTCATTAGGCATATAATGTGTTGAAATTTTAACGTCCTTGTATGTTTTAAACAAGAAATGGAAATTAACCTACACAATTAATTTGCTCGACAAAAACAATTTTAACTAACAATTATTTCATTAACTTATTAGTACATTGAAATGGCTAAACATCAATCATTATTGGAACGTAGGTCGATATTTTAAGAAATAATTATAACAATTACATTATGAATGATGTTTTCCTAGATTTTAATGTCAAAATTAGGCGCAATTCTTTTATGAAATCATAATGTACGTCAGTTTTTGCATAAAATTATATTTGTGGGTAGTAGAGCAAAAAATAACAAGAATAATATTATCTAATTATTATTTATATGGAAATGTGCAATATAATTATTCCATTGTTACCCATAAAAGTTATCACAATATGCATTAATTTGACAAAATTAGTTATTAAAATAGATTTCTCTTACTGGAAAATATATAAAAATGAAGTTATCTTTATGTGTGTAAGTTATTCTTTTATATTTATAGAGTATTTTACTGATAGTGTGACATGAGCATTCGAGAAAAAATTAAGAGAAATTATTTTAATTAATTAAAAATATCAACTCAACACTTAAAAGAAAATATGAATACATTAACAAAATCAGCCAACATAAATATTTTCTCTAAAATTTTCATCGCAATAAATTTAAAATTATCTTTTAACACATTAAAAACATGTAAACATAAAATTAACATACCATCAGTTGAAATTTTATTATCTGACCCAAAATATAAGGGTAATAAACCACTAACATACTTATGAATTGCCCAGAAATTGCACGTAACATCCTATCAGATAACCGCAGTATATACGTAAATAGTGCAATTATTATGGTTTTAATATTTGTCATTTATTTTATTTTTATGTGTGCCTTGATCCTACTTTCTATGTTTGAGAAAAACTAAGATGCAAAAGATAATATAGGTAATTTCTTGCACACCATATGGAAGAAATCATTAGAATAATTACAAGAAAATTGTAATTTTATAAAAATTTGCGGTTTTATTGTAGAACATCTTAATAGATGGAAAGTTTTATGGTGGATCATAAATATAAACAGATAATAATAATATATCATGATAGTGACATGTATAGGAGATGTTTTCACATATGTACATACATGATGTTCGAAATTTTATATAGAATACTTTGTATCATTTCCATATATGAATACTCATTTATTTTATTGCGAATATATTTATGTATAATGTCTGTACAAGCAGTAATAAAACAGCATTATAAAAGATTTCCAAAATACCTCGATTAAAATTTATCATCACACCAAAAATTTAGGTAAAATAATAAATAAGATTATTATGCAATATACAGATGTTTCTCACTGGCTAAATAGATGATTTTAATATTTTTTATTATTTTTAATTTTGTAAATAATTAGTTAACTAATGTTTCGTAGCTTTCTCAGTTTTGTTTTCAGTACTGTGGTAGTGAGATATTAAATAAATAAAATATTATATCATCACGGCTTATTACCCATTGCTGGGTGTGCCATTTTGCTTTGTATACAGGTTTCGATAATGATGATGACATACTTCTACCGTGCGGGTATTTACCAGGCGTTACCACATTGGCGTGGACCGCGGGGTAACTTTTGTGCCATTTAAAGTTCTTTTGGTGTCGGTCAGGATCGAACCCGGTTCCTCAGATTCGCGACCAGACACTGAAGCACGCGGCCATGAGAAATTCTATAATTTTGAGTATTTATAACAAAAATCTGTTGTAGCCAACACAATACCTCTCGCCACTTCCATTTTTGGTTACATAAGTATAGGGCGCGAGCAGTCATGTGAAATTGTAGACCTTGAAAAACAGATATAGGGGCCCGTCTCAGAATGACAATTAGTAATTATGTACATAGATGTCAAATGTCAGAATTTTTCATTAAAAACTTCAAGATTTTCTAAATTCATGTAGTTAATTTGTCACCAGGAGTGTGGAATTTACTTGTTGAGGAAAATAAACCACATGGAATTGGTAAATCACTAAATTAAGAATAAAAAATTATGATATTTGACATCTATGTACATAATTACTAGCTACCATTCTGACATGGGCTCCCATATCTGCTTGTCAAGGCCAACAAAGTGACATGACTGCTCGCGCCTTGTTGTATTTAACATTTCTTGCATACGTACACTCTACATCAAAAATTCTACTTACATCTATTCTTTATATTTAGATTTTTTAATTTTAAATTCATTCTATGAAGAAATTTTGTCCTCTTCTAATTTTTCGAAATGTTTCCAATTCATTGTCGGGTTTGACAGTATTTTTGAAGGGTATATGTAACATACCTATAATTTAAAATATTTAACTATTAATACAATAAGAAATAATATAATGTAAGTACTTCCCAGAAAAAATCTTCAGTAATATCTAATATCTCTGGATTTTTGACATTTTTTTTATTTTTTAATTGGTTTCCAGATTTATTACAACAGATTATTTTACACCTCATATTTCTTTATTTCTAAATCTATAAAAGATATAATATAATATTTATATGTATCAGATAGGGAATTTACTCTTCTTTAACATACCCACACACACACATACACACACACATTCACACACACAAACATCATCGTGAAAATATTAAAATCGGATTGTAAGGACCGTAAAACGTGCTTAGTCATTAAAATCTGGATATGCCATTTTTAGCATGAATCCAATACCTCTCTTAGCGAGTGATAAAAAGTTAGGGGGAGGAGCCTGTATAATTATATGTGTGTATGGAGAAAAATTGTTACAGGCATACAATGAACTTTAAAAATAAGAAGTATTTATCTTTATGTATCAATATACATTTTATGGGTGAGTCATTTTCATGTGTCCAAAGCTCCGCTGAAAATGGAATGGTTATTTAATTTAAACCGAGCATGATTAGTAAGGCGACAAAAAATATAAAATCAAAATACTGCGATTGTAAGCTGATAACTACATGGCTAGGTATAAAAAATCATTATTTTTTCTTCTATTTGAACAACGATTCACTTTCAATTTTAAAGAAAACAACCCTAACCATTACAAAATTACCAAAAAAATGTATTCGAACAACAGAGCCAACAAAAAAAAATGCGGATATGTAAATGGGCGCATATACTTTTAAGCAGTAGCATAATATACGTGTACGACCGAACAAGCAATAAAACATAACGTTAACTTATACTTCTTCCTTATTGTATACGATAATTTGGATACATAAAAACAAAGCATTACATACATTATATCCTCAGTCATTCTACATTTAAATTGCCCAATTTGCAATGCCCTACTTACACAGCCATGCCCTCAGATTCTCATATCATTCTCTGAGTTTAACTTCCAACATCTTAAGAGACAGACTCCGAATATCTTTCTTATATGGGTCACCACAGCACAAGGCGTTAATTCGTCCAAGATGATCGGATATCGTGATGCAGCGATACGCACTAATTGTAATGTAGTTTGCTGAGTGTTAATCTGCTTACCAACCGACGGTTTTTGCCAACGATTTGCGCACTGAACCGGACACGCAATTAGCGATGTTATTATTTATAACTAATAATTGCTTTATGAAAATTTATTGTAAATTATTACACTAACTTTCTATATTTAACAGACATGAAAATTATAATTTTTCATTAGAATATTAATGTCACCAGATTGGATTTTATTGTCCGTTGAATGTTAATTTTTTTTATTATCCGTCCATACTTTTGAGATTTTTGTGGAAAAATTCTCTTATAGACTAGATTTATGGGTATCAAGTTAGTATTTGTAGTCATTTTCGAGCTATTACACTATTACTGTCACATTCATTTTCGGCTGGCTGAAACTTTAAAATACAGAACAGGATGGTGGCAGTTAGGGGTGAACATAGGGCTTTGACATGGGTTTTTTGTTTTATCCAATTCCGTGCTCTCTTGTTCATTCTACCGCAAAAAATGTAGAGTTTAAAGTTGCACAGAATTATAAGTTGTATACAAAACTGTTCTTACATTTTATATTATACAGTACAATTGCGTTAACGTGAACACTCGAATATATAGACTACTAATTTTATTCCATGACAAAAAAAAAAAATAGATTGGTAACGTTTGACACATATATTTTGATAATTGTTCAACAATGGTATGTGGTATGGTTACCCACTAAAATCTTATACACTCGCGGCGAAAAAAAACTGGACTTATAACAAATGAGATGGGTTTATTTGTTATTTTTATGTTAAAATATTATAAGATAATGTTACGTAAACGAGGAGAGGTTACTTCGAATAACTGGTAAGGAGACTGAAATAAAACAAAATGATTACCTGTACCCTGACTTTTATTACCTAAATTAATATAATATCTCCCAAAATAAGAAAAACAAAAATAGTAGTTATCCTCTACCCGGGCTGCTCCGGTACCACCTAGTTTACCTGTAATAAAGAGAACTACCTAAGTATTTACCACTTAGTGAAGAGTCATTACGCACACACACATATTCATAGAACAGCGTCCAACAGAACAGGGAAAATGGAATAAGTCACCTTATGCGAAACGCATACCTGCTACTCAATAGCAGCGTGGCCCAGGTCTTACGCGTACGTATACTCAACTGTACCTGCCTCTACCACCCTGAGCAGTGTGGTTTATCCCGGCACCGAGACATGATTACATCTCCAACTCTGCCATTACCACCCATGGGAATAGGGAGCTACCCTAACCCGAATTCTGCTCAGTTGCTGATCCATCCTAGTGGCTTTACTTCGGCCTTAGGGGCATGGTTACAAAACCAGGATAAAACCATTCCTACCGTTACCACGCGGTGAACCAGCGAAAACCCACGAGGCTAGCAATCGTGGACACATAGATCGCATTCCTGGTTACCCTTATAGCTCTCTCACACGTCTTAAACCAAAGACCAGAGGCTCTACCGGGCACGACCAATCAACAAGGATTAGGATAAGGACAACGCAGTAAAGTAAGAGAATACTCATACAAATCAGTGTATATTACTTCTCGCTCTAAGGACTAAAAGTGTGTGTTAGACTCAACTCATCTCTGCTAAGGTCCTGTCCAAAACGTAACAATCACTGTTCACAAGCACACTCTAAACACCTCAAATGCTAGAGAAAGACTGACTTTTAAATATCTATTAGCAGTAAATTAGTGTATAAAGTGATTACCCAAAACAAATAAACAAAACTCCTACCAAGGTGGGGAGTAAGAGAATTAAATAATTACCATTGAATAATGCCCACCTACACATCCGTGACAATATGAATAATTGATTTGTAAAGTAAGATTAGAATATAAAACAAATGTAGCAAACACTTTATTTATTAAGAAAAAGAAAGAAAACTAAATATGTACAAAATTATCTGTTTTCCAAAATTCAATCATAACTAAATAATTTCTTCAATTATCGTTGGTTAATCACTCCTTATTATCAAATAGGGAATACATCAAATGACGAATATCAGGAACGCTTTGCATTACAAACCCGTTTAAACATCTATTTATAGCAATATTTGTACTACAAGAATGGGACGTACTACCAACTATTGTTTTTTGCCAAGTGAAAGAAATTCACGAAATTGTAATTTGTGCAGGATAATAATAATAATAATAATAGATTTTATTTCTGTAGACACAATACAATATGTATAGAAAACGTCAAGTTTACAATAAAATGAAATATTACAATTTACAATATAGTATAAAGAAAATGTTACATAAGAAATTATATCATTACATTTTTTTATTATTATTTTTTCTTATTTGTTTGATTTTTAATAGGATCAGATAATTTATTAAATATTTCATGACCGAAAAATATCGTATGTTTTTACAATCATGTGTCATAGAATTCATTTAAATTGTAAAAGCAATGGGTAAGTAGATACTGTTTAAGACTAATTTTGAATGAGTTAAATGTGCTCACTTTTTTAATATAAGAAGGAAGACAGTTATATATGTGCAGTCCAACCATATGGGGAGCATTTTTAGCTATATTCGTTTTACAAAAGGGTTTTCGGAAGTGGTCTTTTTGTCTTGTGTTGAATGTATGAATATCACTATTAGAGAAAAACTTGAGTTTGTTGCGATATATAAATTTACATATTTCAAGTATAAATATACAGCAGAGAGGAAGGATACCAAGACTTTTAAATAGATCTCTGCAACTAACAGTTTGTTTTACATTGATTATACATCGTATTGTTCTTTTTTGTGTAATAAATACCTCTTGAGCCGCAGTTGAGCCCCCCCAGAAGCATACTCCATACCTCAATCTAGATTCCACCACTGCATGGTAGTACACCAATAGTTGCTGTTTACTGAGGAAGCTTCTCAAATGTCTAATTTGATAGCAGCATCGACTAAGTGCAACAGTGACTTTTTTACAGTGTTGCTTCCAATTAAGGTTTCCGTCTATTTCTAGACCTAAAAAGTTGGTTGAAAGTGATTTTTGTAATGGATTTTCAGAAATGGAGATGTTCAACTGCGGAACATTTCTATTTTGATAATTATGGAATTGTACATAAGTAGTTTTTGTTTCATTTAAATGTAAAAAGTTATCGTTGCACCACTTTGAGAACTGCTGCAGACAATTATTACAATTTTCAAGAAGTTTCCCGCTGTTTTCATTTGATACAACAATTGATGTATCGTCCGCATATAGTGATACTGTGACATCTTTGCCCAGTACTTTTGTAATCTCATTGGTATACAGAATAAATAAAGTCGGAGCAAGTACTGCCCCTTGGGGCACGCCGACATTTGTAACCAAAGTACTAGAGTTTGTGTACTTTTGTGTTTTAGAAGAGTCGCAGAAATATTTAAGAGAGATATATTGCTGCCTGTCATGCAAAAAACTTTGTAGCCAGTTCAGAGGAATACCGCGAATGCCAATGCTCTCTAATTTATCCAGTAGACGCTTATGGTTTACACAATCAAAAGCCTTGCTCATGTCACAAAAGAGGCCTACAGGCCATTCATTATTTTCTAGTGAAGAAATTATTTTTCCATAAAGATGTTGTATTGCATCCATTGTTGAGAATTTTCCACGAAATCCGAACTGATTTACTTGCAAGATATTTGTTTTCCGTAAGAACTCGTCTAGTCTTATCAGAAAGCAATACTCATATATTTTTGAAAAGATAGATGACAGAGCTATTGGTCTGTAATTATTTATCTCATTTTTGTCCCCCTTTTTGTGAACCGGGACGATTTTGTTTATTTTTAAATGTTTTGGAAATTCGCCACTTTCAAATGAGAGATTTATTAAGTAAGTTAGTGGTTGACATATTACAGAAGATACTTTCCTTATTAGAAAACTCGGGATCTCGTCCGGCCCTGATGAGTATTTGTTTTTTAATTTATTTTTTAGTACTGACAGGATTTCCGGTTCACAAAAAGGAGCCAAAAAAAAGTTTATGTCGTTTTGTTGAAAATTTTGTGTTGAGTTTGACAATGAGTCATTACTCGAAATTTGTTTCAGAATGTCTAATGGTGCATCCCTGAAAAAATTGTTGAAACTTTCTGCGACATAATTCGGATTTACTAAGACATGACCATTGTTAATGATGTTAATATTTTCATTTAATGAATTATTATTCATGTTGTTAATTACGGACCAAGCACTTTTGGCCGGATTTTCAGAATTACAGATTTTATTTTGATAATATAATTGTTTAGAAGTTTTTAATAGAGCAGTGTGTTTTTTTTTAAGAATAATATAATAGTCCCGTAGTTCTGGATATTGCTTCTGGAGCTGATAAGCGGTTTTCAACTTATGACTTGAGACTTTAATTTCATTGGTAATCCATCCTTTCTCTGTATAATTTTTGATTTTAGTTATCGGAAAATGTGTATTAAAGTGATACATAAATATATTATGAAACAGGTTAAATGCTTTGTTAGTATCGCTCACTTCATAGATGGACGACCAGTTTGCATTTTCAAGTGATTGATGAAACTTACCCATATTGTCTGTACTAAAGATTCGTTTAAGTTTTTGTGGCCTGGGTGTGGCATCAGAAATATTACTATTAAGAAGAATACTTCTGTGATCCGAAATGAAGTTGGACTGCACATGAACAACTGTTGAATTTAGATTAGTATAAATATGATCTAAAATTTTGTCTTCTCTTGTGGGTTCATTTACAATATTAATTAACCTGTAGGATAACAATATATTAGTTAACAAAGCATATTCATTCGTATCTCTGACAGGGTCTATGTTAAAATCACCTGCAAGGATAATGTTTACATTTGGCTTGAATATTGAATCTAAGACTAAAGATAGTTTGGTACAAAATATGTTAAAGTCACCACTAGGTGATCTATAGCAAGTGAGTATTATAGTGGTATTGTTGAGATTTGAGTTCCAAACGGCTCCGCAGATCTCAAAATGTTTATCAACACTGTAATTATTTATTTCAATAGGTTTTACATTTAGATTTTTATGACACCAAATTCCAACTCCACCACATTGAAACGTGGTTCTACAGTAGTTCGCGACGTTTATAAAATTTATAAAGTGTATGTTATTTATAGCATGTATGTTGCGCCATATTTCGGTGAGGCATAAAAATTTAAGAGTATTTGAATTATTGCTAATGTATTCGGAAAAAATTACGTTCACTTTGTCTAAAGTTAATGACTGACAATTTAGCACAAGAAAATCACTATTACCATATCTCTCATTAGGGTCCAGAGTTATGTTGTCGTTATTCGGGCGTTGATCGTTGTACCCATGGTTAAACATTGTATAATTGGGAACCGATGTTACTTTTCCTTTGAGTTCGCAGGGGTTCTTTGAAAAAACCTTGTGACAAACACCCCGGAAGGCCATGTGTCCTCCTTTAGGGCGTCTTTAATATTGGAATCATTTATGACGATTTTAAATGACGAGTAACTTTCTGGATGTTTGGAGGTCAACTTTGTACATTCGACCTCTGGAAATTTGTTCCTTACAAACTGAGCCAGATTCCCGGTGGTGGTATCTGGATGTAGTCTAGAAATGAACAGGTTAAATTTTTTTGGAACTGATTTCAGATTTTCATTGTTCATTGCTCTCCCAACAATACCACTGTTTCTCTTTTTCTGTTTTCCTCTCGGTTTTCCTTTTACTTCGTGCCACGCACCGTCGTCTGGAACAATTTTTGTACTGGTATTGTTTTTTCTATCACGACCCGCTTTTGGGTCAATGTCATTGTGAATAGTTTCTTGAATAGCACATGTTTCATTGCTTTTGTTGGTTATGTTCTCACTTTGTTTATGTATTGTGTTTATTTCCATCGTCGTGTCGCTAGCGGGTTTGTTTAAGGTTGTTTTGTTCTTCTTATTTTTGTTTGAGTTGCAGTTATAATTTACAGGTGTCGCTATGGGTACTGGATTACACATAAGCTTTTCAATTTTATCTTGTAATAAACTAATAATTAAATCTTTATCAGCAATGAGGGATTCTTTATCATTAATTATTATTTTTAGATATTTCACTTCACTTTTCATACTGTTTATTATTTCACTGTTTTGATTGGATTCTTCAGCGTCGAATAATTTGTCTGAGGATTGGCCGCAGCACTTAGTCACATTGTCAACTAGTGGGATTTTCTTTTGTTCACAGCAATATTTATGCAAGATAGCTGCACATAGTATGCACTTCACTGTGTTACTTAACGCACTTCTCTTGCAGAGTTTGCAAATGATTTTCGTCGAGTCGCTCAAGAGCTGATCTTTACCGTCCTTCTCAGTTTCCGCCATCTTGACACTTTTCATACGATACGTTTGAAGTCCTAGGATGTCCGTTGCTTGCCCAGCTTTTCTCGTAGCACGTCGTGTAAAGCGGCTGCGTTTTACGCGAGAACATAGAGAGTTAGCAATTTAGCACTGGAGCTCCTTATTGTTTATAATATATAAATAATATTTCTGTTCGTGTTCATTAAATCAACAAGAATGCGCGTGATGAAAGTCAGGAGAACCGTTTTCAGAATATTGCATACCCTAAAAAACCCCATCTGACAATGGTAGTAAAATGGCATGGGCTGGTATTTCGACGTATTGAAATATTAAGCTTGTTTTAGTTAAATAAAGTGTTTTGGCGGAAGTTCTGTAAATTAGAAAATACACAGCTAGGGTTTCATCAAGTCAAGTAGCTTGATATTTTAGTAAATTACTTGACTTGACTTGAAAATCAAGCTTTTCAAAAATTCATTACTTGACTTGACTTGATTTTCTATCGATAGTACTTGACTTGATCAAGTAATTTCAAGCAAATTCAAGCTACTTGATAACGAACCGATCATGTATGAAAACGCGCGAATCAGTAGAATCATAACCTAGCTGTGTGTGGTACGGCGTGGTGTGCCATATGCTATGCTGATTCACTACTGCAAGTTAAAATCTGTGCAGAGGTTTAAAAAATTCACTCAATATTGGAATGTATACTAGAATGACCCCAGGATATGTCAACAAAATTTGAAGTCCTAATCAATATTATTAAGTTAACTGTAGACAGAGTTGGGCAGTAATTAATTACATTTGGGAATTAATTACTAATTAAATTACTTTTCCCCAAATTGTAATTTGTAATTAATTACATTGTAAAAAAAACTAATTATACTCAATTACTTTTGAAAATTAGAAAAAAAATTACTATTTCGAACCAAAAAGTGAGGGAATCCCCGGGATACGGGCGCAGCGTAGTTTATCTGCGTTGTGGGTGTAACGACAGGTTGCAAGTGCAACTTGTCATGCGCGTTGGGACGTAAGACGTACTTTGGACTTTTACTTAAGTTATAATTTATTATTTTTTCTGAATCCTAATAGTAATAATATACTTTTCAACGAATTTGCAATGTCTTCATATAAATCACTATAAAGTATTTTTAATAACCATATAGACATATATACAGAATGAATCTGGGAAGATTCCCAACACTTTCAATATATTTATTATAAGTACATAATAAAAAAATCTGTTGTGGCCAGCACAATACCTTCCGTCATTCTCGTGTATAATGTATAAATTCCATAATTTTTCTTACAAAAGATTCTAAATTTCCAGTAAAATTATTTCATAAACAAACTATTCAAATTGCACTTGACACTGGCATCTTCTTCTTCTTTAGCTTCCCATTCGTTAGGGGTCGCTATTTTTGCATGTCGTTCTCATTCAGTTCCTTTTCTCTCAAATCTTCCGCAATACAGTCCTTCCATCTTATCTTTGATCTTCCTCTGTTTCTTTAACGTCCTATTACTAAACTATTCATTCTTTAAGTTATAATAACGTTAAATGTCAATAAATCAAATTTAACTGTTAAATCTTCAAATGAGACTACTTCCGGTTGACCAATTATAACCAAAATCTAATCAGTTGTTCTTCTGGATGTAAACTTGAGGAATACGAAAAAAATATAATTTTTGGAATCGTGGTATTGAAGTTATGGAGTCCGGAAGTTTTGTCACACACACACACACAGACACACAGACACACGGACACACAGACACACAGACACACAGACACACAGACACACAGACACATATACATACAGACATCATCGTAAAAATGGTAAAATCTTATTATATGGACCCAAAAACGTGCTTATTCAGTAAAAACTCATCATTGAATTTTTTGACCAAAGACAATACCTTCCTTACCTAAAGGTGACGGAAGGTAAAAAGACTTTTAGTTTTATTTTTACTTAAATATACTATTTGATAGCAGATGTAGATATTTTTTTTTATAAAATCAGGTTTGCGAGGTACGACTATCAACTTTTATTTTTTAAATAGCAACCTATAATTATTTTATTAAAATATAAACTGCCATTTTTTCTCTTTTCAATAATGTAAAAGTTTGTACATCAAAAATATGAAAAGAATCGAGAAAAAACCAATTATTGAAAAATATTAGAAATTATTTTTATTCAAATATTTTAGGTGGGTATGTGAACATTTAATTTAAATTTTGTGATTAAAAAAAACTTGGTCAATATGTTACAATTAAATGTCTGTTTATTTTCACATAGCCGCCTAGAATATTTGAATAAAAATAATTTCTGTTATTTTTGAATTCATATTTTTCTAGATTTTTTTCATACTTTTGATATACAAACTTTTACCTCTTTTTCTTAGTAAAGTAATTGAAAAAGTAATTAAAATGTCAATTACAATGCAAAAGTAATTAGTAATTTGAGTATATTTTGGTTAAAGTAATTGTAATTGTACTCAATTACTTTTTCAAAGTAATTTGCCCAGCTCTGACTGTAGATGGTTAAACTATCGCACAAAAGCCCAAAAAACTATACTCCATTCGAAATAAGAATAATAATTGGGACTTCAGATTTTGTTCACATATTCTCGACTCATTCTAGTATATATTCCATAAATGAATAGATTTTTTTAAAAGTCTTTATTTCTCGGAGAAAAATAAAGTTCCAAAATGTGCCATGTTATTTAAATGGGAAAAAATCAAGTGCATTTAGGCATGGTCAAATATTAAAATTAAGCGGAATCTTTGTTCAGTATAATTTGATTTTATTTATTTGGAACCATTTTAGGGGGTGGTCCAGTTAAAATTCGACTTGCCCCCTTTTATGGTCCACCATAATACATATACTATAAATAGTTTGTTAATTCATATATACTTTCAAATCTTTTTTTTTATTTTTAAATTTGAATGTACGATTTATTTTTATGAATAAAAGTTTATATTTCAAGGTATATTATTGATATTGTTATAAAACATACGGAACTATATGAAAATGGAATGTTGTCTTGAAGAACTTTTTCTGGTAATTAAAAAAATAATTACTTGATTTTTCAAGTACTTGAAATTGTAACTACTTGACTTGACTTGATTATCGGCTACTATTACTTGACTTGAGATTGACTTGATTTCAAGTCAAGTCAAGTCAAGTAGCTTGAATATCAAGTCAAGCCGTGAAACTCTATACACAGCTGAATCCGTAGTATCTTTTACTGCATTTGTTCTCGAGAATTTCATCTTAAAAGTTGACAAGATACGTCTTAACTTTGCACACATAACAAAAGAGAATTTTAAATAAGTCAATATTCGATTATTACAATGGTCAGAGCGCAGCCCTAAATTAAATTCCTGCGAAAAATATGGGATGGCAAAGTATTCAAGTACCAAAAACTATTCAATATGTAACAGTACCTCTTTCTGAAGAATGTAAAAATAATTACTACGAAGTATTACCAACTGTATTGAAAGTTTACCAAACCATGTAGTAGAAGTCTTTACAGTTCGGGAAGACAATACACACTATTACTTACTCAAAATTAATCGTACCTTAGCTATAAAACCTAATTAATAAAGAAAAATAATTTTGCTACTTTTACTCATTTTTCTAAGTAACTTTTCTTAATAAATAAAGTGTTTCTAATTTTACTTTACAAACAGTTATTCATATTTTAATAAAAAAGAGTAACAAATAAACCTATATTTCGTTTGTTTCAAGTCGATAAATCTTTTTTTACGTGACCGGTTTTTTTAGCCACGAGTGTATTAATAAAAAAAATACATTAATAGGGATCATTAATGAATTATTTTCTATCTTACCATAACCTATTAATAAACGGTCAACGGAAAATTAATATCATGGATATAAAATAGATACATACGAGTAGGTATATTCATTTTTCTATGTACTCGTATTATTTATCTCATATTTCTAAATCCCCTATTTCTCAATCGCTAAGACAAAGACTTCATATCAACGTCATTATTTTCGCTAGGTCTTTCATTGTGCTTAATTACAAAACGTATTAAAGTTAGTGGTTGGTTCGCCGTTAGGAAACATTGTTATGGGTCCTGGGTTCAATCCCGACCACAGCTAGACAAACAACGGGACCTAGAGTTATCTTTGCCGTCTCGTCACATACACTGACCACGACATTAATATTAAATTATTTCTCATACCTTACTTTCTAAACATTTAACAACACTTGGAAGATACAGTATTCTTACGGTAGTCTACAACCATTCGCTATGAACGATATTAATTTTATAAATTATTACTGAAATTAGTGGTATTAATTTAAATATGTAAGATGTAAAGTATGTTTTTAATTATTTAGGCTGAGGAATTGCTATATAAAATGATTTACAATCGACTAGTGAATAAATAAATATATTCCGCTATTATTTGTAAATCTTGGTAATAAGATAAATCTGTATCGTTGAGGACTCTTATTTAGTCGTCACCTCACAGGCTCTCCACTACAGGGGGTTGTAATACTTTCGTAAAAAATATCAGAAATGGCAGATACGGTGTGTTCAATAAAAAACCTAACTCGGAGTAGGCTATGAACAGAGAAACGTATGTCTGATCATTATTATGTTCAAAAGTCACGTCGTCAAAATTGAAATATAATTTTAAGGAGAAAAGCTAATAAAGAAGGATACAGTACATTGCCATTCGCCGTTTACTAATTTGTTTTCATTTATAAAATAAGATTCACGAAAAACTTGATTTCTTTACATAAGATTTTTGACAAAATCTCGTGTCAAATTGACATTTAATTAAATATTTTTAAATTGATATACGTTTCTTTGTTCCTGCTCCGAGTTAGGATTTTTTTTTGAACACGTACTATATGACAAACTGATCACGAAAAAAAAATATTTCGTAAAATTAATTACATTTTATATATATAGTTTTAGTGCCGCTGCTTTTAATGTAACATAATTAATAACAAGACTACAACTTTTATATTAAAAAAATTAAATATTCAAATATTGAATAATAAAATTTTGTTATTAAAGTATGTAGTCTTATTAATTAGATTATAGTCAAACCACTGGCATTAAAAAGTATAGGTACTTCGTGCAAAGTGAAATTAATTTTTGCGAAGTTTTATTTAATTATTTTTTTATTCATGTAATATAATTTTTTTATCTTCCATCACCTTAGGTAATGAAGGTATTCTCTTTGGTCAAAAAAATCGGTTGTGAGTTTTTAATGAATAAGAACGTTTTAGAATCCCTAGAAAACGATGTTACTATTTTTACGATGATGTCTGTATCTATATATGTATGTATGTATGAATGTATTTATGGGTATGACGATTCTTTCGGATCGCATAACTCCTATACCATAATTCTAAAAATTATAATTTTTTCGTATTCCTGAAGTTTAAATCCAAATGAAAATGTGATTAGATTTTTGTTATAGTTGGCGTGTATTGCTAAGTGATATGACATCTGGTGGCAAAATAATGAACTACAGGTTGACTTGGTATTAAAGTATGTAATTTTAGAAATTTGTTAAATATTATACGTATTTGTGTATCTAACGTGACATATATATTGTAATATGAGTAACAATTATTGCTGCGTACTTGGGTGCACATTGTCACGTTAGAAAGGTAATAAATTATGTTGTCACGAATTCCCGCGTAAACGAAAAGTTCGTGTTTATATTAAAAATATGCTTGACAAGATGAAAAAAGATAATAATACAGTGCGTGAATCAGAAAATTATAAATTAATATATCCGTCTTGTGTACTTTGAAGATTTATTCATTATATATAGAAAACTTTATTTTAAAACGAGGTTAGTTTTATAAATGTTAACAAAAATATTATTAAGTTATCTTCACTTCCACGAATACATCCTATACTAATGTTCACAAGTGAATACGAAATATAATCATGAAATTTTGCTATTTTAATTATTTCTTTGAAGATATTATGTAAAACAAAAGTGGTTATACAATTTAAGTTAAAGTTGTATAAAAATGTACTAGGAATTTACATTAATTTACTCTTATTGGATAATATAAAACCTACTATAAAATAATATAAAAACAAAATTAAATATAATACAGTACTATAGAAAATAAACACAATTCTATAAATTATGTGTTTGCCCATTTGACAGTAGGTTGACGTCATATCTCGTTCAACCTGTAGTTCAAAACTTGCCACCCCAGCGCTGAGATCTTAAAAATACATGCCAATAGCTCAACCGGAAGTACCCTCATTTTAAGATTTTAACAGTTTTTCTTGATTTAATGCAGTTAAATTAGACATTTTATGTTATAAATATTAAAGACTATTATATTCTCTACACAGTTTGATTGCATTTTATACTTCATATTCAATGGATATAGAGTTAAAAAATATAAAGAAATTAAATTTCATAAATCAGTCAGCTTTACTATAACCATGGAAATCTCTACTATATTAAGATAATTCTGATTGACAGATGTCAGTGTGAAGTGCAAATGACAGTATGTTTGTGTTATAATGATACTGGTAATATAGAATCCTTTGCAAGATATTATCTGTATGAAATATATACAAATACATAGAACCGACACAAGGTAATGTGTTGGCCACATCAGATTTTTTCCTGAAATATTGAAACATTCTGTAGCTTTAAGGACAGTATAAATATAAACAGTAGTTGTACTTCTCAGCGGTGCCTTTGATCTAGCGATTCGACAGCACAACGTCTAAGCCCCGCCTCCTGGTTTACAGGATGGCGATTTTAATCAGAGTTATTCATAATAAAATGAAATTACGTATAAAAGAAATATTTTATTATCTTGGCTATTAATAATTACATAATAATGCTTAACATCTGGTCAATGCTTTATGAAATGGCATTATTAGCACGTTATTGCCTGTGCCTCGGATAAAATGAACATAACTGCACGTCATGGAAGGCTTGTCATTTGGAGCACAATAGGCACGCCACTGGATTGTTACTAGACACTACAACGGTATATTATTTATAATGTGACTGTTTTTATACACACGTAGCATATCCGATTAGACAAACAATATTAATACCATTTATATTTAAAAAGTAGACTTATTGGTAATGACAAAAAACATATTCACTACTACAGGATTTACCGGTTGCACTATCATTTTAATTGGTAACTAAACAAAAATGAAAATATGTATAAAAATGTTGATTTTAATTTAATTTTTGTTTAATTCTCGATTAAATGTTGGTACAATTGTCCATAATGTTAAAACATCTATAGAGTGTTTCACAACTTCGGGTACAAACTTTAAGGGCACATAGTAGGTACTGACCAAAATGAGTAAAAGAAGCTTAATCAACATGGTCTGATTTTCAATAGTTTCCGAGATATAAGGCAGTAAAAAATGAGATTTTACGAGGTTGACTTCCGTTATCTCGAAAACTATAAGAGTTACGAGTTACGACTTGGATTAAATAAGACTTTTTGTTTACTTTTGAGTGGTCACTTTAGATGAGCTTTTGTTTTTAAAAAAATCAAATAATTGTACAGTAGGACCCTTTAATTCGAAATTGGAAATAAGTTAATTTGGAAACTTTATTATAGTACTTCATAGAACAATTAACGCTGAAATTAATAAATAGAAAGAAAAAAACAACATAATAATTATTATCTTATCTTTATATTTTTAATGTTTTCTTGTATATTACCTCTTTATATTACCATGTAATATTCTGTAAATGGGTGGATGTAAGCGTCATGTTGGATTAAAAATAATGATAAATATAAATTCTGAAAAAAAAAACATAAATTTTTGGGATAAGGGTTCTTTCTTGGCTGGGTAGTTGATAAAATGAAACAATTTTTCTGGGATTCAGCCGCGTGAATTATTTCAATCTCGACCGTTTCGACCCCACATAGGTCTTCTTCAGGAGATGAAAATTGCTGTAACTGTATTGTACATAATATTTATGTATTATTTGATTTAACATGAACAAAGTCTTTATATAAAATTATAATTGTTAAACATATTTAACAAAAGTCATAAAAGTATTAAGAAATATAAAAAAATTATGTGAAAAAACGGTGTGCCACAGCCTAATTTTCATCTCCTGAAGAAAACCCATGTGGGGTCGAAACGGTCGAGATTGAAATTATTGTAAATCTTGAACATTCTCAACATACAATATGCTTTAATTAATAAAATAAACACACGACAGCTCTTTTATACACATATCAATGTCAACTAACTTAGTAATTATAATTAATTTTAGGTGTTTACAAAAACAGTAAAATACTTTATATCAACACTTCCCCTAAAATTTTATACTGTATTAAATAAATAATTACAGAAATAATGCCTGAAAATTAAACTGAACAAATACTAATATCTTGAATTCAGTCAATATTTAGTATTCTATATCGTACCCAATAGAGATCGTAAGTGAACAAACTTTACACGTGAAATAGGTTTAGTGAAGATATCTACAATTTAATCTCCACTAGATACATTCTCAATTAATAAATTACCTTCATGAATTTGTTCACGAATATAATGATAACGCACGGCAATGCAGTTCGATCTTTTATGTTTCATGCTAGTTTAATGGCACTAGCATTGTCCACAAAAAGAATAGGTACCTTTTGAAGTGGGGCGATTTATTGAAACGTCGCGTAAGCCAAATCATTTCTCTTGCTGCTCACTCGCAGCAATGTACTCCGCTCTGTAGTGGAGAGGGATATAAATACTTTGCTGCATCGTACTTGCCCAACTTATAGCTCCATCGCGGTATTTGGAAACCATTCCACTAACAGAACGTCGAGTTAAAGGATTACTTACTTAATCAGCATCACTAATATATATATATATATATATATATATATATATATATATATATATATATATATATATATATATATATATATATATATATATATATATATATATATATAAGTTCACTTGTTGTCAGAGGGTGTTAGGATTACTGAATTTGTCTGGGTTGGTGTAAATAACTTAAATTTAGAATGTTTTGAAATATTTATTACAATTTATTATAATTGGGATGTAAACGTCATGTTAAATTAAAAATAATAACTAAATAATTAATTCTGAGAAATTTTTTTTTTTTTTTTGAGCGTTCATTCCGACTTTTATCGCCAGTATTATGTATTATTATTTAATAACGAATGTATGTACATAACATACGTACTCGTAAGTACATTCCACCTGTTGTAATCTCGGGCTGAAATGGTTACTACATCCTGCCAATTGCGGGGTGGAAACTAAAGTAAAATTTGATAGTATTTTTCAAAAATCACACGTTTAGTTGTTGCGTTTGGAGATATTTTATTCCATAGTTCGGATTAAAGAGTCTTTGTTCGGATTACCTTCCTTCTACTCCATGTTCGGATTACTGGATGTTCGGATTAACGTGGGTTCGGAATAAAAGATCTCTACTGTTTTAATGCAACAATAATTATGAATAGCAAAGTTTACCTTGATATTCTAAAAGCAAATTTAAAGCAAAGTGCCGAAAAATAGGGCTTAACAGGCAATTTAATTTTCATGCATGAAAACAATCCGACAAATAATTCGCGTCTTGTGAAAGAATGGCTATTATAAAATAGCCAATAAGCTTAAATATCCCCCAGAATCTCGGGCCACATTTAGGAAGTGCGGAAAACACTTAAAATAAACAACAATATAAACCCATAAAACAAAAAATAATTTAAAATTAATTACAAGAATGACCAACAATTTGGTAGATTTAATGACTCGTCGCTTAGTTACTGGTGGAAAAACAAAAGGAACCCCTATATTTCTTTATAAAACATAAACACGTTACTGTTTTTGTTTATTTCTCATAATTTGAATTTTTATGTTATTTTCTTTTTGTATACAATGCTAGAGCTTCTTTCTTATTGAGATTCATCCTGTTAAGAAGCCAAATATAAATAAATAATTGGTTTATTATTTAAATATTTTGGTTATCGTGTTGGAGACTTTTTTGTCATGAAATAATGAATACTTTCAATGTTTACCCCATAAAATAAATAAAATAACTATATCATTTATTTATTTTTACTTCCCGTCACCTTTAGATAAGGAAGGTATTGTCTTTGGTCAATAGTGAGTTTCTAAGGAATAAGCACGTTTTAGGGTCCCTAGAATAAGAGTTTATTATTTTTACGATGATGTCTGTATGTGTGTGTGTGTGTGCGTCTGTGTTTGTGTATGTGACGATCGTTTTGGATCACATAACTCTAATACCACGATTCCAAAAATTATATTTTTTTCGTATTCTTCTAGTTGATGTGGATGCAGCTTTCGAGCTTTGGATTTCAACACTGTCAATATTCTAAAGTAGCTTTTCTAAAGTTGTTTTAGTTTGCAACTTTACGGATCTTGTAAAGATAGCTCAGCGGCAACAGTAATTCAGCGTTTCGAGCAGCAAGAAATCACCAAAGTAAGTTTTGATATTTATCTATCATATCATATTTCTGTGACATATTGTATAAGTGATCAGTTTAACTACCCTTGTAGCACGTAATATTAAACGGTCACACCATAATAAATAGTTGCAAAAAAAGCATTAGCTTTAGGTGAATTTAAAAGATCTATACACAACAATGTTGTTATTGGGGAACAATGATAGTAAAGATAGTAAAGATAGTGGAATAGTGGTTATGTAGTGTTTCATTTAACTTTTATTCTTTTTATCATTATTAAATGTATTTATTTGGTTGGAACCGCTAATATTGTTGGTAATGCAACAATAATTTATAATTCAAGAGTCGAAACATGGAATTAAAATGAACTAGTTCAAATCTTAGTAGTCAATAATGACTACCTGAAACAGTTCTATCTGCATTGTGCGTGAAATATTTGCACCAGAGTCACTAAGCATTCTAAAAGTGGTGCACTTTCCACTTGTATAACCACCATCAAATGTGCTTTATAAATATCAAATTAAAGTAAATTTAAAATACTTTTGAAACTACTTAAAAACTGTTGGATAAAATATCGCATGGTACACGTGTATTCATTATATAAATCGAGTATCTTGTGCAATGAAGACATGTTTGCCATACGAAATTGTATTCAACAATTTTTGAAATGGTTTAAAGAATATTACAGACAAATAATTATTATTTAATAGGCAGACCTTTGGCTGGTTTTAAACATCAAGATACTTGGAGTATTTGAATGTAGCTTTCGAGCTTTGGATTTCAACACTGCAGATCTTTTAAAGCAACTTTCTATTATGTAGACGACCATCGAAGGATGAATTGGTAGGAAACTTTAATTTTTACCTTCCGTCACCTTTAGGTAAGGAAGATATTGTCTTTGGTCAAAAAAAAACAATTATATGAGTTTTTACTGAATAAGCATGTTTTAGGGTCCCTATAATACGATTTTACCATTTTTACGATGATGTCTGTATGTATGTATGTGTGTGTGACAAAAGTTCCGGATCCCATAACTTCAATACCACGATTCCAAAAATTATAATTTTTTCGTATTCCTCAAGTTTACATCCAGAAAAACAAGTGATTAGATTTTGGTTATAATTGGTGAACCGGAAATAGCCTCATTTGAAGATTTAACAGTTAAATTTGATTTATTGACATTTAATATTATTATATCTTAAAGAATATATTATTCTCTATACGATTTGATTACATTTTATACTTCATATTCAATAGATACAGAGTTAAAGAATTTTAATGAAATTAAATTTTATAATTCAGCCAGCTATGCTAAACATGGAAACTGCTAATATATTCATATAATTCAAATTGACAGATGTCAGTATGAATAAAAATAAATTAATGTGGCAGAGATGACGATGTTGAAGTAGATGTTGGGGAACACACGGAAAGATGCGGTAATAAAATAACTCTAGTGTTACAATTTTCTAGAAAGATACAAGAAAGACAATTACATTGGTTTGAACATGTCATGAGGAGAAATGAAGAATTATATTTGAACAAGAATGAGTAGTTTAGTAATGGGAGGTTGAGGAAGCAGAGAAAGACCAAAGATAAGATGGAAAGATTGTATTGCGGAAGACTTGAGAGAAAAAGAACCGAATGAGAACGACACGCAAAAATATCGACTCCTAACGAATGGGAAAAGCTAAAGAGGAAGAAGATGCCAGTGTCAAGTGCAATTTGAATAGTTTTTTTATGAAATAATTTTACTGGAAATTTAGAATATTTTCCAAAAAAAATTATGTATGGAATTTATACACAATGCACAGGATTGACGGAAGGTATTGTGCTGGCCACAACAGATTTTTTATAAAATATTTTATCATACTCAACCATGAGAACTTATTGTCAAAGGATTATGACTATATGCCTAATTATTAACTTGTTCTCATATTTAACCATGATAATTTAGTCAATGAAATATGACTACTATAAATTTCTAAATATTATCTTGTACTCAAATTCGATTTTGAGTACTACATTGAATGAAATATAACTTTTATAAATGTCTGTATAATATTCAAACAATTTAAAATTGACATATCAACTGTTTATCACCATAAACTAATACCTGGGAACATATGATTAGCATATAGCTTTCAGGAATCGGACATCAAGAAGACTAGATTAATATAATAGAAGTTCATTAAGTTCTTTGAAATGTATTTTCAGGTCATAATTAAACTTTGGCTCATCGCGTCTTGAGCAAACACGCGTTCTCTTTAAAAATTAAAATAAATTGATAAAGTTGAAGTGCATTGCCTGGCGATTCATCATAAAACCATGCGTCGGCGTTTGCCAACATGGTACGCATCCATCATGGATTGTCCAGACGGCATCTAGGGAGAGTGAATGTGAAAAAGAAAACATATGTATCGGGGCATGCTTGCTGTGAGAAAAAATCAGAAAGTAAGGGGTGTGGGATTCGAAACTTTGATGTGGGTTTAGGTTTCCTTATTTAACATCGTGGTTAGTGGGATGGTTAGGCAGGGTTCGTGCGTGATCTTTCCATAATTGAGTGGACTAATATGTCTAGCATTCGCAACGTCATGTTTAACCAGTTGTTTATTCTGGGGGATCGCTTCACACTTGTGTGAATATTTTTAGGGACAGTTTAATTCCTTTATATCAGTGCTGACCGTCGTTTGTACCGGCCGCTGCTCTAGATTGGATGCTTCGTCCGCTAGACTCAAATGAGAAAAGATTAAATGAACTTGAATGCTAACACAGGAAGCTTTCTTATGGCGTTTATGTGCTCCCCTCATCCGGAGGCAACGTGTGTAATCATCATTTAATGATAATAGCAAAGAATAATTAAAAACAAAGTAAAGTTTTTGTTTGATTTAACTTTTTTTGAGCACACGGGTTGACCGCGTTCGGGGTAGGTATCGCGATTGGCCGGGCGATGCCATCGGCAGTAGCTCTTTATGTTGCAGCCAAGCCGAGAAGTTTACATGTGACTGACGTCCCTTGACCTTTGAGTTCTCGTTGTAAGCCGTACATGCTTAAGCATCGCGTGGGGTCGGTCCAACCCCCTCGTAAACTACATGTGAGAACCACTCCGGCGTTCTCACCACTTTTTGTCTTAGCTCGTATATCTCGCTCTCCCACTTTAGCTTAGCATCATAGTCTAGATATAAGATACCTTGCGTAGACATAAGAGAGCTTAGATTAAGATAGGCAAGAGCTGTTTTTGTTTTTTGAGAGAGAGAATAATTAACATAACTTCACTTTTATTAAATTTGTTTTTCTTTGAAAGAGATATTAACGTAAAATAGACTAGTATTGCTCAGTAGGCGTTTTTCCATTACTTAACGAAAAAGTATTTCTTGTACTTTTTCGCGCATTGATAATGGTTCGTCGATCATTGCAGCAAGCCTCTTTTTCAGCGTCTCAATATTTCGTTCCGCTAACCCATTTGTAGATAGGTGTCCAGGGGCAATAAACTTCTGAAAAATTCCTGCTTCTGTAAAAAATTGTTGAAATTCTTCGCTGGTGAATATAGGTGCATTATCTTTCACCATAACATCCGGAAATAAAAGACGAGAGAAAACATCACGGAGAATGTCGATGTTGGTGCATGCCGACTTGCTTCGATTTCTGCTCATTTAGATTTTGCATCAATGATGACAAAAAAATAAAACCTTGATATAGACCAGCATAGTCTACGTGAATGTGCTGCCAGTTATTTTCTGGTTCTACCCACGGATGTAAGGGTGCTTTAGGAGGACTGTTTTTAATATTGGCACATGCAGAGCATGCTCGGACTAACCTTTCGATGTCCTTATTGAGTGATTTCCAGTAAATATAACGTCGAACTAGTTGTTTCATCTTCTATACTCCAATACGTGTACGATGAAGTTCTTTTAAACAGAATATTGTAGTATTGCGTGTTTCTTCTTGTATTGTTTTAAACGTTACTTTAAAAGTTGATATTTGATTTATGGATTCTTCACCAAGTAGATGAACTTCTCTATTAATCGCAATGTCTGTTCCAAGTTTTGAACTGATTGGGGCTCTTGATAAACTATCTACGTTCATGTTTTGAGATCTTTTTACCTTCCGTCACTTTTAGGTAAGGAAGGTATTGTCTTTGGTCAAAAAATTCAATGATGAGTTTTTAGTCAATAAACACGTTTTAGGGTCCATATAATACGATTTTACTATTTTTACGATGATGTCTGTATGTATGTATGTGTAGTGACATCAAGCTATCATGCAACGACATCAAGCTATCATAACTAGCATAGCCCATTGGTACAATTGTTTTCCGAGGTTTCTTGGAAACAAAAAGAAAATAAATATTTATTCTTGTTATATCATTCGAACTGTCAACAACAAAATCTTTCTCGTCCCAAATAAATTTATTAATTCTATATATTATACACTTTAATTTACCCATTTTATTTTTTACAATTTGTAGTGGCAAATAATACTGCTACAACTGGTGACCCCCTTTTGAACCCAAGCGCGACCGGACGACATGACTTCGACCAGACCCACCTCCGAAGACTCCAACAGGACAAACGACACGAACCAAGAACAAACCAGTATTTCGGCAATCACCGCAAATAACATACCAGAATTTTGGGCCGAAGACCCCGAACTATGGTTCAGACAGGCCGAAGTCATATTCGACTCACGACACATCACTTCCGAGGTCAGTAGATACAACGCACTAATTACTTCACTCCGACCAGAACATGCAAACGAAATCAGGGACTTAATATTAAACCGTCCTACGAGGGATCCGTATACCACAACAAAAGCAGAATTACTAAAAAGAACGACGCCTACAAATTTCCAAAACCTAAATACATTACTAAATATTACAAATTTAGACAACGACATGCCGTCACAGTTACTACGAAAAATGAAGCAACTAGCAGGAAGCACCAATCAAAACACCACACTACTAGAACATTTTTTCTTACAAAAACTACCAACGCACATTCAACAAATGTTAACATCATCAAAAAACCTGTCAATAGAAGAAAAAGCTGACTTAGCCGACAAAATGATCGAAATTGCGCGACCCACCAAAACAAACATTACAAATGTCACCCCGTACAACCAAACAGCTATACAAGCAGATATATCAGATATAAAGCAAACACTCACAACCTTAACTCAAAACCAATTTAATCCTATCTACCAACGCAAAATTTTACGAACTCCACCAGCGACGCCTCTCAACTACACGATCGCAGCCAGCCCATCTGCTGGTATCACCACAACTTTGGACCCGCCGCCAGAAGATGCAGCCCCGAATGCAAATACTTCTACAATAACAAGAAAACATTTCAAAAATATACGATCAAAACTGAATTTTCATTACCATCTACAAACTACAACTCATTCTCTTATTCCAGAACTAATCCCTCCGTCAAAAGTCCGCTCATATTCGTCACAGACAGTTTATCTGGTTGTCATTTCCTTATCGATTCGGGTGCAGAGGTAAGTGTCATTCCACCTAAATATACACATCACCATAACCTACGAAAAAATACTCTCAACGCAATTAACAACACAAAAATTAACACATACGGTCACACAAACTTAACTATAGACATCGGACTCGACAGACTATTTAAGTGGGAATTTATAATCGCAAATGTAAAACATGCAATCTTGGGAGCAGATTTTTTAAAACAATTCAAAATAATAATCGATGTAAGTAACCAAAGAATTTTCACTCAACAATCAATACAAAAAAACCCTTACGTGGCCTCAATTGAGCCAAATAATAATTTCCTGCAAATACTATCAGAATATCCTTCTTTAACAAACCCCTTTACGTCAAACATCAAAATTAAACATATAGGCCGCTAGTATGAACGTGATTAAGGGTGATTAGTGAGCATTTGATTAGCATTGTTTTATCTCTGTCAATCGTTATGGATTATTTTAGAGAAAAATACTTCAAATAGAAAATGCGTATAATTAATTTTTCTATAATTTTTATTTGAAGTGTTTTTCTGTAAAATAATCTATAAATGATTGACAGAGGTAAAACAATGCTAGTCAAATGCTCGCTAATCACCCTTAATCACTGTTCATACTAGCGACCAATGTCACTCATCGCAAAATTACAGACGGTTCACCTGTTTTCTGTAGACCGCGCCGCCTACCACCAAATAAATTCACCGCAGCTAAAAAGAAATTTGATGAATTACTCGTTAGGCATAATACGCCAATCTTCCAGCAATTGGTCATCCGCTTTACACATGGTACCAAAAAAATCACCAAACATTTGGAGACCTTGCGGAGACTACAGAGCACTCAACAAAATTACACTACCTGACCGTTACCCAATTCCACACATACAAGACTTCGCCATCAATATAGGAAACGCAAATATATTCTCCAAAATCGATCTAGTAAAAGCTTACCACCAAATACCCATGGAAAATTCATCAATTTCAAAAACAGCAATCACAACACCATTCGGCCTCTTCGAATACACCAAAATGCCATTCGGATTACGCAACAGCGCACAAACATTCCAACGCCTAATAGACAAAATAACACGCAACTTATACTTCTGTTTTGCATAAATAGACGACATTCTTATCGCCAGTTCTTCAGAAGAAGAACATATACAACATCTCAGACTACTTTTTGACAGATTACAACAATATGGCATTATCATTAATCCCGAGAAATGCCAATTCGGTTTACCCAAAATAGAATTCCTAGGTCACCAAATCACCAAAAACAGCATAATGCCTTCACCATCAAAAGTCGAGGCTATCCAAAAATTCCCAATACCAACCACACAAAAACAACTCCGCGAATTTTTAGGCCTCATTAATTTTTATCACAGATTTATCCCAAAATGCGCAACCATTCTAGAACCTCTCAATAAAGTAATAAACAATAAAACACCAAAAACTAAACACATATTACTCAATCAAGTACAAATGACAGCTGTCAAAAACATCAAAAACGCATTAATCAATTTAACTAAACTATCAACCCCAAAACCAAACACACCAACTAGCATCATGGTAGATGCCTCAGACTCAGGCGCAGGCGCGGTCCTTCAACAGCTCGAAAACGGCGAATGGAAACCACTAGCTTTCTTTTCACAAACATTCACACCAACCGAAAAGAAATACAGTACCTTTGGCAGAGAATTATATGCCATTTACCTAGCAATAAAAAAATTCCGTTACTATATCGAAGGGCAGGAATTCTTCATCTTGACAGACCACAAACCACTAATATACTCTCTCAACAAAAATTCTTCCACACATTCACCCAGAGAAATACGTCATTTAGATTTCATCGCCCAATTCACTACAGATATACGACACATAGAAGGAAAATATAACAACGCCGCAGACGCACTATCACGCATCCAAACAACATCCATTAACAGCATACAACACATAAACTACGATAATTTGGCAAAACACCAAAATTCAGACATAATTAAAAATAAGAATACATCCATCAAACTAAAAAAAAAAAATTCCCAAATACAAATTTACACCTTATCTGTGACACATCTTCAAACAAACTCAGACCTTTCATACCTAAACCCTTTCGGAAATCAGTCTTCGAACAATTTCACAACCTATCACACCCAGGAATTAGAGCAACACGCAAACTCATAACATCAAAATTCATTTGGCCAAATATGCACACGGATATCAAACAATGGACACAACAATGTAACAAATGCCAATCTTGTAAAATAACGAAACATACAAAATCACCAATCCAAAAATTACAATTACCTTCCGTTCGTTTCGACTTCATACACATAGACATCATCGGCCCATTACCAACTTCTCGAGGATTCCGTTACATACTCACCATCATAGACAGATTTACAAGATGGCCAGAAGCAATACCATTGCCAGATGTCAAAATCGAAACAATAGCTAAAGCATTCATAGGGGGTTGGGTATCAAGATTCGGAGTACCATCAAAAATCACAACAGATCGCGGAAAACAATTTGAATCAACATTCTTTAAAGAACTATTAACCTTAATAGACTGCAGTAGAACAAGAACTACATCTTATCACCCCGAATCAAATGGGCTAATAGAAAGATTCAACAAACAATTAAAAACATCCTTAAAAACCTGCGACTACCCCGATGAGTGGATGACAACCTCCCAATAATAATGTTAGGATTACGCACTACCATCAAAGAAGACATTCAATGTAGTTGCGCGGAATTAGTATACGGCATACAATTGCGGTTACCAGGGGAAATAGAATACAAAATCTCCAAAAATTACATGGACAATATAAATATCCCACTATACGTACAAAAACTAAAAAAATACATGACAACTTTAAAAGCAACAACCCCGAGGCTAACAAACACCCGACCCCACTTCATACATCCGGACCTTTTCCACTCAGACTACGTCTACAGTCGAACAGACGCAATTAAACGACCTCTAGACCCTATATACACAGGTCCATACGAAATTACAGCAAAAACAGATAAATATTTCACGATAAAAATAGACAACACGTTACAAAACATTTCAATAGATAGACTTAAACCAGCCCAAATTCACTCCAAAATCAACAAACATAAACAAACACAAACAACCTTTGCACCCCATGAAGAATATCCGGACGACGGAGAGATTAGAGGAAACACAAGATAATGTTATCCTAACTTATATTACTATCGTTTGTATTATTATTTCATATTGTTTATATTTCATCATGTTCTTGTACAACCTTTGTTAAAATGTTTATTTTCTTTTTGTCTGGGGGGGGGGGGATAATGTAGTGACATCAAGCTATCATGCAACGACATCAAGCTATCATAACTAGCATAGCCCATTGATACAATTGTTTTCCGAGGTTTCTTGGAAACAAAAAGAAAATAAATATTTATTCTTGTTATATCATTCGAACTGTCAACAACAAAATCTTTCTCGTCCCAAATAAATTTATTAATTCTATATATTATACACTTTAATTTACCCATTCTATTTTTTACAATTTGTAGTGGCAAATAATACTGCTACATATGTATGTATGTATGTATGTATGTATGTATGTATGTATGTATGTATGTATGTATGTATGTATGTATGTATGTATGTATATATATATGTGTGTCTGTGTGTGTGTGTGTGTGTGTGTGTGTGTGTGTGTGTGTGTGTGTGTGTGTGTGTGTGTGTGTGTGTGTGTGTGTGTGTGTGTGTGTGTGTGTGACGAAAGTTCCGGATCGTGTAACTTATTATAAAAATTATATTTTTTTATAATTTTTTCGTACTCCTCAAGTTTACATCCAGAAGACTAGAGGTTAAAAATTATATTATTCTCTATACGATTTGATTGCATTTTATATTTCATATTCAATATATATATAATAAATGTAGCAGAGATGAGCATGTTGAGATAGATATTAGGGAAGACACGGAAAGATACGGAAAGGAATGAAAAAATAAGGGAAATAACTCTAGTCTTAAAAGTTTCTAGAAAGATACATTAGAGACGATTACATTGGTTTGAACATGTCATGACGAGAGATGAAGAATATATTGGAAGAATGAATAGCGTAGTAATAGAAGGTTGAAGAAACAGAGGAAGACCAAGATAAGATGGAAGGACTGTATTGCGAAAGACTTGAGAGAAAAGGAACTGAATGAGAACGACACGCAAAAAAATGAGTGGAAGAAGAAAATCAAAAATAGCGACCCCTAACGAATGCGAAAGGCTAAAGAAGAAGAAGAAGATGTCAGAGTCAAGTGCAATGATATAGTATTACTGAAAATTAAAATCTTCTGCAAGAAAATGTATGTATGGAATTTATACATAATACACAGGATTGACGGAAGGTACTGTGCTGACCACATCAGATTTTTTTTAAAATAACTTCGTAGTTGAATCCAGATAGAAAAGCCACGTATCGTTGTAAACGAGCTGAAGTCATTCGTGGATGAACAACCCTCGGGCCAGGAAGTTCACCTTCGACCTTAAGCATTATTGTTCTTTAACACCCTTGGTACCTTAATAACCATAATTTATATTTTATTGCATAATATATTGTACAATAAGAGTAGTTACAGTAAAATTTTTGAAAGATGTCCGATCAAGGTTGTCTACAAATTGTATGAATTCAGATTTTTGCTCCGCCCATCATGACAAATTCAGTAGTGTCGTTTGCTTAGTTTTTATGAGGGTACGTAAGATACTACTGTTATTTTATTATTATAAAAATATATATTACAGGAAAAACATTCAAAATTCAAAAATAAGTCAACTAGTAAGTTTATAAGCAAATGTAAAACCAAATATGTTAAAAATAAGTTACTGACACAATGTCAGTGTCAGTGACTCTGACAGAATATAACGTTATACGTACGGCTATGAATCCAGGTAATGTATCTGTATTAATAAATAAACTTACGTTACAGCGAAAGTATTATCAACAACGAGCATCGTTTATAAATGGAATGTCCTAACTTAGTCGAAACAATATGAATTTTTTAAAGACAAGTGTGTTATATCCATCCTTATCACACATTCTTATACAACCTTTGCAAAAGAAAGAGATAAATGTATGCCTATTTGTTAATTCGTTCGTGATACAGGTGCCCTTGATCGGACATCTTTCAAAAATTTTACTGTACATACAATACAATAATGTAAAACAAATAAACAATAAATACAAGTAAAATGTATACAAACTATTATTTAAGCATCCCTATTTCTAATTTCAGGACAATTTATAAAATACAAAGAATAAAAATCTGTTGTGGCACAATACCTCTCGCCACTTCCGTTTTTAGTAACACGAGTATAGGGCGCGAGCAGCCATTGTTGGCTTTGACAATCATACATGGAGGCCCGTGTCAGAATGACAATTAGTACATAGATGTTAAATGTCAGAATTTTTTATTAAAAATTTCAAGATTTTCTAAATTCACGTAGTTAATTTGTCATCAGGAGTGTGGAATTTACTTGTCGACGAAAATAAATCACATAGAATTGGAAAATCACTAAATATCATCTATATCATGTATTTGTGAAACTGCAGAGTAATCTATCACAAATACACAAATCAAAAATTATTTATTCATTGTTAAAATAATGTATGTAGTTCAAATATTACGTATTGTAATATCATTATTATGCAACACATCTCTGACAAATATATCTTTGCTATACATAACAAACTATTTCATTCCAATATACAGAACAAAAATCGCATTCCACAGATCCAGGGTCATATCCCGCTTGCTATCAAGCATTTTGTAGGCCGCCAATCGGCATCTAGAACCTACAAAATCCTGCAAAGCAAAGATCCAAGTTCGATTCCCGATTATTAGCTAGCATCCAGTAACCTGCCGAGGGATCATGGAGTCCCAACCACCCACCAGCCTATAGTCTAGCCTACGGTCTAGGATATGGGGCCTGGTGGCTAGCTAGCTAGAAATAAACTGAAAAGTGTATACCTCGTTATATAACTTCACGAAGCAGAGCGTCCGGTTCAATTCCATCGTTCATGCCGAATGGCTGTAAATTGATCAGACAGTTGTATATAAGGCTGAAATCTGTGGTGGGAAGACTATGATTCATAAATTCACTACCAGGCGATTGAAGTTTGTAGGAGAATGTCTTGCTATAGCTTTTCGATTCTAGTAATTTTAAATTTTAATAATCAGATGCCTTGCTATAGCCAGTAAATTTTAATTTTGTCGTATATATGCCTCAGAATTGGCTGAAAATCCGTCTGAGAGCTCAAAATGCTAGTAGCTGCCGTGAAATGCTACTTTTCAGCCGCTACGGCTGTATATTGTCAATTTTACACAATTTTTGAATTTTAACGACAAGAAGTCTTGTTGTAGATTATATCGTCGATTATGTAATCGAGCTGCCGTGGATCGGTCGCGGTATATCGGTGATTACGTAATCCGCAGCCATGGTTCGCTCGCTGTGTATCGGCGATTATATAGTCGAGTTGTTGTGTTTCGCTTGTCGCAGCTCTCTACGCGATTTAGCTGGTAGGTGGAATTGAACTTGGAGTCTTTGGTTAGCAAGATTGTTGGTTGTAAATCGTTAAGCTGTGCCTATTCTTAGTTACAAAAGTGGGTTCTTTACTCCTGTTTATTATGTCTATGTTAGCAGTAGACATAAACTCAAAAAGGTACTCACCCCCTAGTGTTTACGTCAGTGCTACCCCATAATGTGTGGTGTGCGTTTGCATCACAGTCCAGAATGAAGTGTTTGTTCCTACGTTGACAGTAGGAAATAAAGTCCTTTACTAGTGGAGGTGGTGCATTAACCGAATCCCCGGAAAAGTATGCTGAGGCAATGACTACCTCTTTCATTCCCCCGTTCCTCGGTAGTATAGCTTCCACAGCTACCAAATCCCTAGATATGAATTGAGTTCAGGAATGTATTTAATTAATGACTTAATGAGCATTCCTGCTCTTGGAGAGGCATCTTCATGGCTTAAGTGAGCTTACCTATAGGTGTATTAAGTTTTCTTACATCTCTTCCATAATTATAAGGCTCGTGTACCAGGACTATATCAGTGTTTGTGGTGGTGAATGTTTTGTTCAGCATATCGGAGGCAGCTTTACAATGCTGAAGATTAACCTGGAGTATGTTGACCTTAGCCATTGGTACACTTTGTAGCCGTTTCACGACTAGAAATTTGTTTCCCTTTGCCGATAGTTTTGGGTGGTTTAGATGATGGTGGTGGAGGAGGCTCTACGGCAGCCTCTTTTCCTGCAGTGGAAGCTATTATTCTGAAATTTAAAGAAGAGGCCATTGTGGCCACAGTGTTAGTCGTGTCCGACGAGGTGACAATTTCTAATGCTCCACTTATGGGTGCAACCATACCTTTTTGTGCAGGCTTCTTGTCGGGTTTGTTACCTTTTTGCCTTAAGGTAGTTTGCCCAAACTTATAGCTGATCTTAAAATCAGCTTTTTTGAGGCTTTTAATGGAGGTCTGGTCAAATGACAGGGTTAAATGTGCAGATGACCCTTCCTCTGTCCGCTTTAAGACCCTCCATTCCGTTGTGTTTAGGCCTTCGTTCTGGCCTTTAACCAACTTCAGAATTTGGACGTTTGAATCAGTTTTGCTGTTCGGGTAGAACGCCTTTATTATGCTGGACCGAGGCAGATCCTTCTCTTCCACGACTTTTAGGGTGGCCCCTTCCCATAGCTTTAGGTCGCTAACCTTCGCCTTTAGCCAGTCTCCTGTGGCTTTGTCGGCGCAGTTGAC
This sequence comes from Harpalus rufipes, assembly GCA_951394225.1. Taxonomy (NCBI): domain Eukaryota; kingdom Metazoa; phylum Arthropoda; class Insecta; order Coleoptera; family Carabidae; genus Harpalus; species Harpalus rufipes. The sequence goes on along the minus strand of OX596281.1, from coordinate 23,113,282 downwards.
GATCAGTCAGCCGGACTTAAAGGTAGTGACGAGAAACTTAGCCTTTACAGAGCCTTCAGCCTCCTTCACAATTCGAGCTTGGATTGCATGCTGGATTTGTTGCAGCTGCTCTGTATCCAAGTCTCGGGATAACTGGAGTGCAGAATGCCGATATGTGTTCCCAAAATCACCTGCTTAAAACTGGCCGGTTTAGAGGATGTACCAGGTGGTGGCAGAGCACTACTACTGGTTTTACCCTTGCCATCGATTTTTGGCTTTTTAGCGGATGACTCTGGGATAGAACCATCGGAGCGGGTACGTTTGGGCCCCTTGTTCTTCATTGGTTCCATAGCTTTGATACGGGCTTCATCTGGTTTGTGCCCATTTTTAACAAGTCACTTGAATCGTTTCCTTGCGGCACCGTTCAATTTAACGCGGTCGTCCTTGATTTGGAGCTTATTAATATTCTCCTGAATATGACCGGTTGATGATGTTGGGCTACGTAGTAGCTCCTCCTCCATCATCTTTACGTTATTGGGACTGGAATCCCTTGTAGCATTTGAAAAAGCATCCCCTTTATGCTTCGTTGTTTTCGTAGTGTCACTCATGCTGAAAACTACAAAAATGAGTTGAAAACTCTGTTTAATATGTTAATGTATGCATTTATAAATTGAATGTTTTAACAGCTTAGAAAAAAAATCGGTTGTGGCCAGCATAATATTTCTCGCTCTTTCCATTGTGAGATACATAAATATCGTATTTAACATTTCTTATACACACAAAAAATTCTAATTACACCTAATCTTTATATTTACGTATTTTCTATAATTTTAAATTCATCCTATGAGCTAGTTTTCTCCTACTCTTCTAAATGTTCGGGTTCTTCCAATTCATTAACGGGAATGGCGGTATTTCTGAATATCTATAATTTTAAATATTTAATTAATAATACAATAAGAAATATTATGTCGTTCCCAGTTTTTTGACACTTACATTACTGACATTTATCTGTAAATCACAAACATTTTAATTTCTCAAATGGTTACCATGGAGTTGTTTGGGTTATGAGAGTTATTCTAAAAGATTATTTTATATATTATCATAATATTCTTTGTATTTAAAGTTCTGTACAACTTATTACAATTGGTGATTAAATGGGGGTGAGTCAACTTTCTTTTACAATTGTTTGTAACCTCTCAGTTTGATTATTCGTTGCATTGATGGAGATGAAATGAGAAAGACGCCACAAACATCCAAGCCCTTGGTGGGAATCGAACCCACGACCCCAGGATCCGAGCGGTGATGATCGCTTAGAGCGCTGTCTGAACCCGCTGCCTCAACACGCTCGGCCACCTATATCTCTAAATCTATAGAAGATATAATAAAAAAAAAATGTATCGCATAGAGAATTTTATGTTCTTTAATATTTGCAGTAACATAAATTTTCAAAAAAATAATATTTAGAACACACACACACACACACACACACACACACACACACACACACACACACACACACACACACACACACACACACACACACACACACACACACACACACACACACACACACACACACACACACACACACACACACACACACACACACACACACACACACACACACACACACACACACACACACACACACACACACACACACACACACACACACACACACACACACACACACACACACACACACACACACACACACACACACACACACACACACACACACACACACACACACACACACACACACACACACACACACACACACACACACACACACACACACACACACACACACACACACACACACACACACACACACACACACACACACACACACACACACACACACACACACACACACACACACACACACACACACACACACACACACACACACACACACACACACACACACACACACACACACACACACACACACACACACACACACACACACACACACACACACACACACACACACACACACACACACACACACACACACACACACACACACACACACACACACACACACACACACACACACACACACACACACACACACACACACACACACACACACACACACACACACACACACACACACACACACACACACACACACACACACACACACACACACACACACACACACACACACACACACACACACACACACACACACACACACACACACACACACACACACACACACACACACACACACACACACACACACACACACACACACACACACACACACACACACACACACACACACACACACACACACACACACACACACACACACACACACACACACACACACACACACACACACACACACACACACACACACACACACACACACACACACACACACACACACACACACACACACACACACACACACACACACACACACACACACACACACACACACACACACACACACACACACACACACACACACACACACACACACACACACACACACACACACACACATTCACACATTCACTGAAGTCTGAATATGCGATTTTTATTAATCCAATACCTCTCTTAGCGAGAGGTAAAAAATCAATAATAATGATATATGTGTTATAGCTGCATCTAGCAGCCATGTATTTATATATGTTATAGCTGCATCTAGCAGCCATGTATTGATATATGTTCGATCAAGCAAAAAAACCAGTTGAATGTTGTAGAAAATAAATAAATAAAGTGTTTTTAGTTTTCTCCATTCCAAAATTCCAGTTCGTCGTTATTTTTATTATTTTATATTATACAAGTTTAAAGTTTAGGTTATACAGAGTATATCAAATATCATATACATATTTCCTATACTCCACATAATTGGTGACCCCACAAAATGGACGGCGTGCCTGCTCCTATTCCAAACACACAACCTGCTGAACTTCCACTTCCTGAAATCTCTTCATTAACCAATTCCTTCAAGATTCCCGAATTCTGGCCTGCAGACCCGACACTATGGTTCTCCCAAGTAGAAGCAACATTTATGTCACATCGTATAACATCTGAAACAACGAAATTCTACAAATTAATCGCATTACTCAATCCTCAGTATGCAGCAGAAGTCAGAGACCTTATCGAAAACCCCCCCGACCGAACTTCCATACACCAAGTTAAAGGAAACATTAATTCATCGAACTTCACTGTCAAAGCATGAAAGAATTCAACAATTATTCAATATTACCGACTTAGGTGATAAAAAGCCATCACAACTTTTACGTCAACTTCAGCAGCTAATCGGAACACTGCGTCTGGACGACTCAATCCTCGAAGAACTGTTCTTACAAAAACTCCCTCAAAATATCCAGCTCATCCTTGCTTCAAATAATAATATCTCTTTAACAGATAAAGCTGAAATCGCAGATAGGATGTTGAACATTACACAGCCAGTACTATCTTCCGTAAACAAATGAATTTTTGATAACACGCATTCCTCCTCCACTTTAACTTATATCGTTTCTTTGTAAAATGACAAGTAACGAAATCCCTTTCAGTACCTGTCATTAATTTTCTTCTCTCTAAGGAGGGAGATATGTTATAGCTGCATCTAGCAGCCATGTATTTATATATGTTATAGCTGCATCTAGCAGCCATGTATTGATATATGTTCGATCAAGCTACCAAAAAAACCAGTTGAATGTTGTAGAAAATAAATAAATAAAGTGTTTTTAGTTTTCTCCATTCCAAAATTCCAGTTCGTCGTTATTTTTATTATTTTATATTATACAAGTTTAAAGTTTAGGTTATACAGAGTATATCAAATATCATATACATATTTCCTATACTCTACATATGTATTTGCAATTATAAACCTCATTAAAGAATATGAAAATAACGTGTAGTTTATGCATAATAAATTCGTCAGCAACACATGAGTAAAAATGTATTAATTAATAAATAGATCAAATATGAAATTAGGTTTTTATTAATTATTTAGAATGAATCTTACTTATTAAATACTTATCATAATAAAAAGAAAGTATAAGTTATCTTATATTTTAACCAAAAATTAGGATTAAATTTTTGCTGAAGCGTTTTGAAGTTGGAATATGTGATTGTATAATATTTGATATGTATACATTTTTTCGTATACAAGGATCTCAGGCTATGTAGTATGTATACATATACTAGAGTGCCTAGAACTGAAAGTAATGACATACGATTATTGTTCCAATTTAATATGGATTGTATACGAGAAAAACACGAAAATATTATTTTACGAACAAAATACCTTTTATTTATAAATTTGAAGCATACACATATTTGAAAATTTTACAAAATATATAGACTATTTAAATACTTGTAAAATCATTATATTTAAATAACAAGAAAACTTACCGTCAAAAGAGACTTCATGCATAAAATGAAATACCACATTTCAAATCATTTGTGTAAAATGAATATTAAATTTAAAAAGAAAAGCACTAATAAACGAAATAAAACCAATAAATTTTACATGAATAGAAAATTTAATTTATTGTATAAAAAATGAGTTCATCAAGGTAATATAAGTACATATATTGAAATATAGGAAAAAAGGTTGTTACTATAAATATATTTATCTAATTTCGTTTTACAAAGTTGAATTTTACTTAACTTTATGACGTTATGAAATGTCACTTTTTACATAATTGATACGATATTTTCAAACTGCTGTACATTTGGTATTATTTCTTTCGAGTTTAGATCTAATTATTAAATAATCTTTGATTCAGTCACTTGCATTCACTTATTACAAATTGTGTCCTTATATGCATTAAAACTGTACTAAAACTACGAAGTACATAAAAACTAAGACGTAATAATTAACAGTAAATGAAATTAAATAAATTCAATAAAAACTGCCAAATGCACACAAACCGAACCCCTATACAACGATAGCTAACACTGGAATAGATTGGAACAAATATGGCGATCACTACTGTTGCCAATGAAAATGAAAACCACCATTGGCATCACTCTGATGGAAGACACAATCTTAATGTGCAGTTGACTGCATCAGAATATGCTATTGTTTATAATTTTTCTATTTCCGGAACCGTAAAAATAGTCGAAAACAATAATAACATTTTTGCAAAAATCATTAATGCCATGGAACAAAAACTTAAACAACAGCGCAAATATCTGTCATAGATTCTTGACGTTTAAGCGGTTTAAGCCAATTATCAAGACGAGGAAAATAAAAACACCTTAATTGTAGTTGATGACAACAATGTAAATAGTTGACAACAATGTAGTTTGACGAAAACGAAATTTAAGATTTCTTTAAATAGTGACTATGAATACGACCTTTAACTTAGGTATTTAAATTTAAAAACATAAAAAGTATTGGGAAAAGGATTTTTATTTTATTATCACGAACACATGAAATTATAATAATAAAAATAACCTCGCACGGCAAATGTTCAAACAAACCACCATTTACCAATAAACAATGCCCTAATCTAATTGTTTATGTGATATTTGTATACATTTTAACAATAACAAAATTTAAATAAGTTTTAAGTAAGTTTAAACTTCAAAAATCTGTCAGATGGTTGCGCTTTTGTTTAAAGTTTTGTTTCATGGCATCAATTATTTTTGCAAAAATGTTATTATTGTTTTCGACTATTTTTACGGTTCCGGGAATAGCAAAATTATAAAAATAGCATATTCAGATGCAGTATTTATTTCTGTAGCATAAACCAAAATATAATTTTGCTCCAAAATAATTAAGGGAGCCCTATGCTACGTTATCCAAGTCACCACCCTGTATAGGTAACACACAGTACACATACTCGTATAATAATGGCAACTTATAATAAATAAAACCAACACATTTATATTAAACGATATTATCGGCAATTATTATCTAGGTGTTCATATTTCAATGTCGTCGTTGTTTATCCCGAACATTCCGTTTCCAAATTCGACGCACAAAGCACCCTGCACTAACATCCACCAGAGAAAATGTATCAAATTCTAGTAACTCAGAAGTATTTGAACGAGATCCATTCACACTCAGTGAAACAGACATATGACTTGTAGAGCAAGAACATTCTGGAATATCATCATTATTTAATGTGATGATGATGATATATGAGTTTGGATGGTATCATAAATTTTAATAAATTACCAATATCCTTTAAAACAATCAGCGCTTTTTTGGGCGAACTAATGAGTTTAGAGGAAAATGGTATATACAAAAAATGAACAAGAATACGGGACTAATTTATCAGTATTAACAAAGCGAAAATTCAACCAGTGGTTCTCAGACGATAGAACAAAAATATATTATTTTAAATGGTACCCTGTATAATTTTTAGATCATTAGATAAAGATTTTTTCCTGATTTCAGCGATACAAATATTGTATAGGTTTATATAACAATTATTTTGATAAATGATATTAAAAATTAAAAATAATATTGCAATAGACATGTATTGTCTGTTGCTTGGGTTACACTAGAAGTAAAGCCATTTTTATTACATGTTACAATAATATTATTTTCTACAATGTTATAAGTCATGGATATTGATACTAATTAACTTTAGAAATTTATTATTAAAATTTAGAAGAAACTAAAACAACAATAAAAAAATCTGATGTGGCCAGCACAATACTTTCCGTCAATCCCGTGTATTATGTACAAATTCCATACATAATTTTCTTGCTAAAGATTCTAAATTTCTAGTAAAATTATTTCATAAACAAACTATGCAAATGACACTTGACACTGACATCTTCTTATTTAGCTTTTCCCATTCGTTAGGGGTCGCTATTTTTTATTTTCTTCTTCCATTCATTTCTGTTTTGCGGGTCGTCCTCATTCGGTCTTCCGCAATACAGTCCTTCCATACTAACTTTGGTCTTCCTCTGTTTCTTCCACTTTCTATTAGGACGCAGATCATCATCTCCGTAAGCTTGTTTCAAAGGTTGAAACGTTTCTGTGAAAGTTTTCCCCAGTTTCACACAAAATTTTACGTTGCATCGTTGCTCCAGAAAATCGCACATTTCAAAAATCGCTACTAACACTTAAACACATTGCACTCAAATAACAATATCACGAAAACTAAACCAGTCATCAACAATCCAAGAACATGTGGTTATAGAGGAGGTTATGCTCAACGCTATGATGCCAACCACATATCACTAAATATCTCCGTTGGCACGTAATTCAAAATGTTCGGTTATTTTCTGAACAGACCTCGTATCCATTGAATATGAAATATCAAATACAATCAATTTGTATAGATACTAGAATATTCTTTAATATTTATAATAACATTAAATATATAATAAGTTTGTATATAAAATAATTTTACTGGAAATATAGGATCTTTTGCAAGAAATTTTATGTATAGGGCGCGAGCAGTCACGTGACTTGGTGACCTTGGCAAGCAAATATGGGGCCCATATCAGAATGACAGCTAGTAATTATGTCCATAACTTACAAATGTTATAATTTTTTATTCAAAATTTCATTTTTTGGTATTGTATGATTCCTTTACTCGGCAATTGAGTTCCATACTCCTGATAACAAAAAAACCACATGAAATAAGAAAATCATGAAATTTTGAATGAAAAATTATGACATTTGTCAGTTATGGACATAATAAATTGCTGTCATTTTGACACGGGTCCCCATATCTGCTTGCCAAAGGTAGTAAAGTCACGTCTCTGCAAACGCCCTATACATAAATTTTCTTGCAAAAGATCCTATATTTCCAGTAAAATTATTTCATAAACAAACTATGTAAATTGCACTTTACACTGACATCTTCGTCTTTAGTTTTTCCCATTCGTTAGGGGTCGCTATTTTTTATTTTCGTCTTCCACTAATTTTTGTTTTGCGTGTCGTCCTCATTCACTTCCTTTTCTCTCAAGTCTTCCGCAATACAGTCCTTTCATCTTATATTTAGTCTTCCTATGTTTCTTCGACCTTCTATTACTAAGCTATTCATTTTTCTTCCAATATATTCTTCCTCATGACATATTCAAACCAATGTAATCGTCTCTCTTATATCTTTCTAGAAACGCCCAACACTAGAGTTATTTCCCTTATTCTTTCAGTAATTTACTTTTTATTGATACTCACATCTGTCAATTTGAATTATTTTAATATATTAGTAGTTTCCATGGTTATTTATTTATTTATTTATTTAGCTTATGGCATACATTCATCACAATTTAAATATATCAAGATGTTGACTTGGTCAAGATGGTAGAAGGCGGCTTTCAATATAATGTAGTACTGTCTTGTTAAGTTAGCAAAGTTGGCTGATTTATGAAATTTAATATCTTTATAAATCTTTAACTCTATATAACTGTTGAATGTGAAAAACAAAATGCAATCAAATCATATAGAGAACAATATATTCTTTAAGTTAAATAATATTTAACTGAATTTTTTCAAGAAAAACTGTTAAAATCTTCGAATGAGGGTACTTTCGGTTGATCAATTATAACCAAAATCTAATCAGGTCTGCATATGGTTGTAAGGAAGAGGAATATGTAAGAATTGTATTTTTTGGAATTCTAGTATTGGAGATATCGCGGCCGAAACCGCGGTCATATACACATACACGCACACATACACACACACACACACACACACACACACACACACACACACACACACACACACACACACACACACACACACACACAGGCATCATCGTAAAAATAGTAAAATCGTATTGTAAAGTCCCTAAAACGTGTTTATTCATTGAAAACTCACCACCGAATTTTTTGACCAGACAATACCTTCCTTACCTATAGGTGACGGAAGGTAAAAAACTGATATGGCCAACACAATACCTCCCGTTTAATTTAATTTTTATTCATGTAAATACTTAAAATTGAATTAAATATAAATACCGGGTTTTATCTCGACTGACGCCTAATATTTCGAATTCTAACTAAAACAAAAATTACCCCTGTGGTGCAGTCTCCATGCCAGCAATGAGTGCCCGCACGGTACAAATATATCATCACTACCGAAATCTGTGTACAAAGCAGATTGGCACACCTCAGAATGAGTAATTTGCAGTGATGATATATTTATTTATTTATATAATTACTTATATTCCTACATATTTAAAACGTTATTATTAGTATTATTTGAAATGATTAGTTTGTTGACAGTGACATATCTGTCAGTTACATACATTTGAGATCTGAAATATGTAACCGTGGAGTAGTGAGCGTGGGCTCCGGGATTAAAAGTATTAATGCAAACCTGCAGAAAATTTAATAATTTTTAATTTGTATAATAACAGAAATCTCAAAATATAACATTTAAATGTATTTTTTCGAATAAAAACTATTTTGTGCTTCCAAGTAAAGAGCCATTTCCGGTTATCTGATTTACACCAAAATGTAATGGCTTCTTTCCATATAAATAAAAATAAATAAATAAATATTTCATCACGGCATATTACCCATTGCTGGGTGTGCCAATCTGCTTCATACACAGATGTCGGTAATGATGGAATATTTGTACCGTGCGGACGCTTACCAGGCGTCACCTCACGTGCACTCATTGCTGGCGTGGAGAGTGCGCCACAGAGGTCAATTTTGTGCCATTAAAATGCGATGTAATTTTTGGTGTCGGTCGGGATCGAACCCGGGTCCCCTAGATTCGCGACCAGACACTCAGGCACACGGCCACGAGACCCCATGCGATTTTTAGCACGATCCCTATACCTCGGGAGGTAAAAATGTATTCTGTACAACTTTGCTACGTAAAATGAACAGGAGAGCAGGAAATTGCATAAAACAAAAATACCATGTTAAATACCTATGTTCACCCCTAACAGCCACCAATATAAGAAAATAAAACTTTAAATTTAGTCGTTTTTGGATAATTTGCTGAGTATATAATCTGTTGATGGTGTTAACTGTCTATGGATATTTACAAGCCAAACCATTTCATCGATTGCAGACATTGAATTTCGCAAATATAATTTGAGTCGAAGTAAATTCGAAAATGAATGTTACGAGCTCGGGCTATGTTACCAAAATAACAAAAAAATATGAATAGGATGAGATGAATATTATTATTGAATATTTCTAATGCTTCTAAAGCGATACATGGGAGTTTCTCCCCCATTTCCAAATGTTTGTACCAAAGTATAAGTTTAGTATGAAATAATTCATAACTAAGTTATTTTCTTATTCATAATGTAGCGTGCATGCACTTGACGCGAGCACGCGACCGACGCCGCTGATCGAACGTTTCTAGAACGGCCGACGCGCTGATCGAACGCCTAACCTGAGCGATGACGTAATCGTCGCGGATACCGGCCGAGTAAACAAACAAGTTTCGACCTGTTTAATAACGTACGGACGGCTGATCCCTTTGTATTCGATGTTATTATCGTATAGAATAGTGGAGAACATTATAGTACAACGACGCCGGACTATATAAACCCCGTCGGGGAAGCCAACCGGGCATTCTGATATAGACAGGCATCGAGAAATGAATAATTGGTGATATAAATAATTAGTTTACGAGTGGTGAACATAAATAAATATAGTTATATAAATAAATATAGTGAAATAAATATTGTTTAAATACATATCATAGTGTTAGTTATTTTTATTATCTTTATCATAATTATTTATCGTTTAATAAACTTTTATATTAAATAATAATATTTCTTTGATTTTTACACTTCACCCAAATAAATAAACGTTACACTAATAATAAAAATTATTTCTTTCTTCAATATTGGGGGAGGAGATCTGACGCCCAAATACGCCATTGCTAGTATTCTTCAACGAAATCTGTCCAAATACCTATTTATGTGTTTAGTTTTAAAATGGTGGTATTTTGTACAGTATAGTTCGTATTTCACATATATACTTTGGTTCACGAAATATGACTATTCAAAATCATTTATAAGCCGTCTGATGTAATATTATTTGCTGATAACTTCACTGCATTTCGTATACATAGGTGTGGAACATGAAATATTTATGGATACATTTTAATTGAAAAAAAATAAGTATAATTTATTTTAAACATTTAAACTAGTTTCGCCAGCAATGAGTGCCCGTGAGGTGAAGCCTGGTGAGCGCCCACACGGTACAAATATTCCATCATTACCGATATCTGTGTACGAAGCAGATTAGCACACCCAGCAATGGGTAATATGCCGTGATGAAATATTTATTTTATTTATTTATTTCTTTTTGAATGATGCCTTTCTCAAAGATTTATATACTTCAACTATGCTTTTGCAAAACACAAAAACATGAACTTGACATAAACCCTAGAATAATAATTTAATTTAAACGTCAACGTCATTGGATAAATATTAATTCAGAGGGCAGTGTAGTAGATAATTAGATATCTGTAACTCTACCACATACGTCATTATTATTTGTAGTGTGTTAGAAAGTAATGTCACCATTTACGTATCTGTCACACAACATAAATTACATAGACATAAGTTAAATAATCTTTCTCTTTTTAGCATATGTTAATAAGCTTATGTAGTATAAAATACTGTATATTCTGTATTCGAGAAAATAACCTTGACCCTGAATAGTCATCTTTCGTGAACCAAACAATACCTTGATTATAGGTAATATAATTTAAATCGATATAAATACCGGGTGGTGGTGGTGGATAGGTGTGAACATGGGAATTTAACATGGGATTTTTGTTTTATGTTCATTTTACGGTAAATAACGTAGAGTGCAAAGTTGCACAGATATAAAGGTTCTTTAAAGAACTGCTCTTGCATTTTTTATTATAATTTTAGTTTATTTATAATTTTAAAAAGATATTTCAAAAGTTCCTTTAATTAGTAGCATTAGTCATGACTTGTGACATTGTAGAAAACAATATTATTTTATTCATATTCTGTCAATTTCTTTTTTTAAGTAAATTAAATTTATTTTATTACATTGTAGTAACCCTATGATCATTGTATGATCGAAACGTGGGTTTGAAATCAAATAAACATTTTAATTAAATTATTCTTCCGTTAATCAACTTCCAGTCGATGATCGTTACTCCAACATTAAATAATTAATGTTTATTCGAATAAGGAACAAGTCATTATTATAAATAATTATTGTGGTGGAAACAGTTATCGAAGAATACGGGATTTATTTTCTATAAGTCAGATTTACGTTTGACAAGTGTCATGGCTATTGCTACGAATTAACAGAATTTTTCAAATTTCTTTTTAAAATTGTGAAAAAACTAGAAACATTGTAAAATGTAAAAACAGTATTATATTCAACTTCTAATATTCTGAACAACTATGCACTCTACATGAGAATAAGAAATTGCATAAAACAAAATCCCATGTAAAATTCGAATACAATGTTTATTACACAAAACAATGAAAAATACATCAAAAATAAAACTCATATGCTTAATACACCAAACTCAATAGAAAATAAGCTTTTAATGTATGTAGCATTGCACAAGAAGATTAGTTGGGAGCTTTTAAGAAGTGGAAGGAAAGAATGGTTGTGTTTATTATTGTTGAAGGGAACTATTTTGAACATATACAGGCTGTCAAAAAAAAAGAGTACAAATTTTTAATATAGTACTGACCAAAATGAGTAAACAAAGCTTAATCAACATAGGTTTCAGGGAAAAACGAAAAATATAGTGATCGGACAAAATAATAAAATAAAATAAAATAAAAATTAAGGACATATCACAGCATATTACCCAGTTCTGGATATGCCAATCTGCTTTGTACACAGATTTTGATAAGGATGATGACATATTTTTACCGTGCGGGCGTTTACCAGGCGTCACCTCATGGGCACTCATTGAAGGCGTGGGTATTGCACCGCAGGGGTCACTTTTGTGCTACTTAATATTCGAAATATTTCTTTTTGACGTCGGTCGAAATCGAACCCGGTTTTCCAGATTCACGACCAGACACTCAAGCACGCGGCCACGGGACCTTATAATGGATAATAATATTAATAAATAAAATAATATGTTACAGTTATCGTTATTGTTACATAACTACTCAGAACCGCACCTACGCAATTAATATGTTGTTTAATTTATTACTGTTTAAAGATGCTAGGTGTATGTGCATATGTAGACCGCGCGACTAACGTAGGGTTAAATAGCTAACAGCTAGTAACCCAAAATGGATGGAAATACCATTTACAGTTTTTTGGCTGTGCAAACTGAATTAGTAGGATAAATTTTATGAAAATTGGTAACCATAAGAAATTTTGTCCGTGAAATCGAATGGGGCTCGTATCTCCACTCATTTTTTTAGCCATAACTCAGAAATAAGTAGTATTAATTGGAAATAACTCGAAAACGAAAAGATATATGGACCTGCGAATTTTTTTATGTTTTTTGGAGAAAATGTGTATATTATATTTACAATATATAATTTTCTAACGGGAAAAATGTAGTTTTAAAATAAATCGCACAAGTTTCAAATCAGATAATCGGATAAAATGTTCCCATTCATGTACTTTATATGATAATAGATAGATAGATTTTTATCAGGGTCAACTTATACAATAATTGGAGAGATTATTGGTGTACAAGAAAATTTAGTAATATATGCGGAATTATGTAAATATATTATAAAAAAAAAAATGTACAGTATCGGACATAAATAGAACGTCTCCGTAAGATCTAATAAAAATATGGGGATATTTTAATTATTCAATATATTTTCAAACTTCTTATAAATATAATGTAAAGGCATAGGTTCCCGTTTAAAAAAATATAAGTTTGTGTTATATCTTGAGAATTATTAAGTTTTAAGAAATCTAATTATATCATTTTATTCTATGCAAAAAACGGTACAAAATTTGTCTAAACAATTTTTCTCTAAATATCATTATAAATAAGACATGAGATATTTGCCAAATGAACTTAAAAACAAAAGAATATCGAAAATTCGTATGGCGACTATAAACTTTTCTCAAAAAGTTGACCCTAGAATGTGCAAACTGTTTTGCTCTATTGTTAATATTATCCGAGATACCTATTAAAAACAACGAAAATGAGACACCTGTATAGTAAAACTTAAAATAATAATAATATATACAAAGTAAATCATTTCATATACTATATAATATATTAATTCCAAATTAATATAAACTAGATATGCACAATTATTTAAATACAGTAAATACACAGTACAGTAAATATTTCTGATGATAGCAACAATGATAGATAGTCAATAATACAGTGCAAAAATAATATTGAATAAAAAAAAAAATTCGGAAATATGCATGTGCTGCAGGTGTCTAGGAGTTGTCTTCAAGCTCCAGTATACGAGCACACCACACTCACGTCTGTAATGTACCCTAGGCCTACTACAATGAGACTAACAAAATTATTATATATAATTGTTAAGCATTAGATAATATAATTAAATTTTTAAATAGTGAACTGCAGGGATCCTGAACAAGTTGTAGTTCATGATTTCTATTTCTAGTGTTGAAAATGGTCGCATTGTTGCAGAGCATCACATCCCAAAACAATCCCAACATGTATTGATGCACATCGCGTTTTTATTTATATGATTTGTATAAATAAATAAAAATCAATAAAATCATGTCATTATAAAACATATTCCAGACGTATTGTCGAGATTTTGACTATTTAACGACTAGTTCTAAGGACTTATAGAGCACTATTAAGTTTTGGGGTAGAAACAGGGATGATAAATCTCCAATTGAGTCGCTGAATCTACCTTTGAATTAATTTAGGGTAGGAGGGTCGAAAAATGGTAAAATTAAGGTAGGAAATTTTGGTAGAGCAGATTCAAGTCACTTACAGTGCAACATGTTTAGACTTTTAGGGTTATTTCGAGCTGTATATTCTGCCGCGTTCAATTTGAGGTACAGTACCTATCATTAAAAATATGAACTTGATATTAATAACACGTAACAATGTCATAAATGTGAAATTCCAAAGGAATCAGAGGTATAGAGTGACAAAAATAATATATAATAAAATGTTCGTTACTGTACATTGTAAATACAAATCAAATTTGTCAATTAATATTATTATATTTTACAATTCCGCAATACATTACATCGTTTTTTCAGTTTACTTATTAGAAAATAATTACTAGTAAACTATTAAATATACATGTTATACATAAATAAATATGTGAAATGCAAAGTATAACAGATTACAATTGCATTAAAGCCATTATTTACTCATGCTCATAAAATTATAAGAAAAACTAGAATTTTCTATGAAATATACATGTAGATTTATATGTATATCAACAAATGAAAAAATTTACTAGTTATTTGCAAAATTTTAGAAATGAAAAATAATCGAATGAAGTTTTCACATTTCTGAGAAATTATGATTGTTAATACAACAACCTGCCCCCCGAAGGTTTTTTCGCAGGTAGAATAACGATATTGTGTACCGAATGTCTAGGGGCGGAGATGGCAGAGGGATGCAAAAATTTAGTTTCAAATATTATTCTGTTGTAGCCAGTCGCAATGTCGCAATGATTAGACATTGAAACAGGTAAAAATATATGTTGTATTTTTAATTATATAAAAACTAATTTCCCACTAATTTTAGCAGCTCCACCTTGATTTAGTGTAATACAAAATAACATTAAGTTTCGTGTCATACAAAAAAATTAAGATTGTCTCGATTGTAGAAAAACGTGGCAATTTGATAAACACTAAAAAAACAGTTTTAAATGAAACTTTAATAAATAAGGCTTTTATTCGCAGCTTTGAAAATAAGATCAAAAGAAACTGAAATTTGGAGCAAAAGCCAGTGAACGTGACCTGTTTTTGAATACATACTTTATTTTATAAATAAATAAAATAAATATATCATCACAGCATATTACCCATTGTTGGGTGTGTTAATCTGCTTTGTACCTGGTATCATTAATGATGATTTGCACAGTACAGACGTTTGCGAATTACGAGGCGTCACCTAAGGATGGAAAATAAAATGTAACAAATGTAATTGACAATATTTATATCATTTTATTTATGTAATTATATTTTGTTTATTTAAGCGAATAAATTTATTATTGTTATATACTCCTATAATTTATAATTATACCAGAATCTTAATAGGAATAAAATACTGTAGCGCGCGCCAACCCAACGCGCCGAATGCTTGCGGCGCTACTGATAGCATGTTCGCGAACGATGACGTAATCCCTTCGCCGGAATTACCCGATGACGTAATCCCCCGGGGAAAACCCATACACGTTCTGTCCGGTCAATTACGCCGTGACCTAAATCCTTTGTACGCAGGTCACTGTCGTGTCCGAGTCCGAGGGTTCTAGAAGGATATGGCCTGTATAAATACCGTCGGGAGAACAGCGGAGAGACAGTCTCATATATACAAGCAACCATAAATGAACTCAGTGATATAAATAAACGGTTTACAAGTTGTTAACATAAATAAATATAGTTATATAAATAATTGTAGTGATATAAATGTTAGTTAGATAAATAATCGTAGTGTTTAAGCATTTAATAATATTCTTAGTGTTTATAATTATTTAATCATAGTGTTAGTTGTTTTTATTATCTTTTAATATTTAGTCGTAATTATTCATCGTTTAATCAACGTATTCTTTTAGTTAATAATATTTGTCTATGTTTTACACTTCACCCATATAAATAAAAACGTTACAAAACGAAAACGCATTTTTCAGAAGGCCATGCTAAGGGAGGCAAATATGGTAGTCGACTAGGAGAAAAACATTCCACCATTGCCAAAATAACAGTAGTCAACGATAGTTGGCAGCCCGATGGACTACGCAAGGACCCGACTTTGAAAATATTACTGGAATGGAAAGCGACGAGAGCAAACCAACATGGGAAGATGTTGCACCACAGTCACAGATTGTAAAATCGTACTGGGCGCAATGTGACTCCATGGTGATTGATGGCCTGTTGAAACGTGTGGTTGAGAATGCCATGGAACTGAGAAGACAGCTCAGTTGGTTATTTTCCTAAGAGTAGAGTACCAGACGTGTTAAAAGAGATCCATGACGGATCTGGAGGAGGCCATTTTGGAGTCGACAAAACGTTAGAAAGATTGCGCCAGCGATTTTACTGTTAACTGCAAGGAAGACAAAGACTGGTGCAAGAAATGTTTGGTTTGCGCTGGAAGTAACGGTCCGTATAAACGGCGAAGAGCTCCAATGCGTCAATACAACGTGGGCAATCCATTTGAGCGCATTGCGATTGACGTGGCCGGACCATTTCCAGAAATAGAAGACGGAAATAAATACATCGTGGTTGTCATGGGCTACTTCACCAAGTGGGTTAAAGCCTATCTATTACCCAACCAGGAAGCCATCACGGTCGCTGAAACCTTAGTCAAAGAGTGTGTATGCCGGTTTGGTGTACCACGTGGACTTCCAAATGTACCAAGAGTAATACGTGCAGATTTCGCCATCGAGAACTGTTCCGGGACGAAACAGTCTTAAGGAGGGGGCAGTGTAGCGCGCGCCGAATGCTTGCGGCGCTACTGATAGCATGTTCGCGAACGATGACGTAATCCCTTCGCCGGAATTACCCGATGACGTAATCCCCCGGGGAAAACCCATACACGTTCTGTCCGGTCAATTACGCCGTGACCTAAATCCTTTGTATGCAGGTCATTGTCGTGTCCGAGGGTTCTAGAAGGATATGGCCTGTATAAATACCGTCGGGAGAACAGCGGAGAGACAGTCTCATATATAAAAGCAACCAGAAATGAACTCAGTGATATAAATAAACAGTTTACAAGTTGTTAACATAAATAAATGTAGTTATATAAATAAGTGTAGTGATATAAATGTTAGTTAGATAAATAATCGTAGTGTTTAAGCATTTAATAATATTCTTAGTGTTTATAATTATTTAATCATAGTGTTAGCTGTTTTTATTATCTTTTAATATTTAGTCGTAATTATTCATCGTTTAATAAACGTATTCTTTTAGTTAATAATATTTGTCTATGTTTTACACTTCACCCATATAAATAAAAACGTTACAATACTTTTCAAGGAATTTACAGTGTTGTCATGTAGCGTTTCATATAAATCAATATAAAGCATTTTTTCTACTCCCATGCGTGAAGTGAGTACTTCACGTATCAATTTTTGTGTGTGAAGTTTGATTTTTTGTACACTGTGCGTGAAGTGTCACTGCACGCATAGTGTGCGTGAAGTAAATATACACTGTGCGTGAAGTATCACTTCACGCATAGTGTGCGTGAAGTAAATAGTTCAGTTTTAACACATACAATGAATATATTTATATTCACGTAAATCATGTGTTGGTAAATGGTCCGTAGAAATAACAACTTCATGAGAAATGTGTAATTAAATTATAAAAAAAAATTATTGCAAGGTAGTAGAAAAAGTATAGTGTGTAACACGTGTGTGAAGCCTATTTTACATTCGGGTGGTTTGCAACCATGCGTGAAGTGAGTACTCCACGTATCAATTTTTATGTGTGAAGCTTGATTTTTTGTACACTGTGCGTGAAGTGTCACTTCACGCATAGTGTGCGTGAAGTAAATATACACTGTGCGTGAAGTATCACTTCACGCATAGTGTGCGTGAAGTAAATAATTCAGTTTTAACACATACAATGAATATCTTTATATACTCGTAAATCATGTGTTGGTAAATGGTCCGTAGAAATAACAACTTCATGAGAAATGTGTTATTAATTTATATAAAAAATATATGTTTTATTGCAAGGTCGTAGAAAAAGTATAGTATGTAACACGTGTGTGAAGCCTATTTTACATTCGGATGGTTTGCAACACTCGCTTTCGGCTCGTGTCGCAATCTCCACCCTCATGTAAAATTTCAGCTTCACACACTTGCCACATACTATTTTTTAACAACCATTACAGGTAACTTTTGTGTTATGGAAATTCCATATCACTTTAAAGCATTCGCATTACACTATATGAAGGGTCGCATCCTCTCTACCTGAGAGGCAGGTTTTCCTGCCCTAAATAGAGATTACTGCATCGACTTTTTAAAAAGAAAGAATTGTTCAACCTTGGGGTTGCATATAGTTTCAACCCGAAACGGTAGCTGCAACTACGTCAAATCTTTACAGTGAGGAACTCCCGAATGAGTCCACTACAAAGATTTTTTGTGGCTGGTTTATGCCAAACAGATGATTCACTTTAAATACTTGAACCATTCATGTATATTTATAATAATTATTAATCATGTTTTGCATCCATCAATTTTTATTTAAGAAAAACACGTGCAATAGTCTACTGACCGCCACTATCATTATATGTCTTCAGTATTGAATAATCAACAGTCGTGGTTAAGACAAAGATTACTCCTTTGAATCACATGTGCTTTGGGCAGGGTTCCCTGCCCATATGGAAAAAACTTTGTCGTGGTGATCGAGCTTAACCATGTCCCAAATTGGGATAGGACCAACGTCTCCACACATCGAAAAATAAATTCATCTCAAATGATGTCATTTGTTTTAAAATGACCAATATTATAAACTATAGGTATTTACAGAATGCAAGATTGTACTTTAGATTTCAAAAATATTGTTGTATAGGTAATAATTTCTATCAAGAATAGAATTGCTTTAAATATATGTAGATTCTATTTTTAATCTCGAACATATTATTAATAGCATTTTAAACAACTTTTTATACCATAGTAAAGATGTCTGATTTAAAGTCTATGAATTGAAATGTAGTATCAAGAAAAAAAATAATTATTCCAATTGATTGATATGTGATTATTTTATGTAGGCCAAAAATGAAAAGCTGTTTGTATAATAAATGTCTCTATGACAATATTTAATAAATAACGTTTTATACGTGTGAGAAGTTGTTTAGTAAATTAAAATAACAAGAAATAAAATTAAGTGTGACAGGTGTATGTATATAATAAAAAATTGTTGAAAACCATGTCGAATTTTAAATCAAACATTTTATGTTCTTAAAACTTGTAAGAATTTACATATAGTATTTCTTTTCCCAAAGTTATAAATTATATTTATAAATATATTATACAGTAACCTAATTTACTAAAATGTTTTAGTATTGTAAATATCGTCCAATCATTTACGTATACTATATTTAGTAATAGCAGTTCTGCTCTTAAACAAAATTTGTAGATGATTCATTTTAGATTTGAAATAATGTCAAAAGGAATGCATGTAGAGTCATTAGGTAGAATCTCAGTTGTAATGGTGCATCAAAAACCTTTATTTCATTCCTTAAGACGTTAGTTACATACATGTTTAATTTTGATAAATATTGTATTGTAACGTTTTATTTATATGGGTGGAGTGTAAAAACAAGAGAGATATTATTAATTAAAATAATACGTTTATTAAACGTATAATTAGGATAAATATTAAAAAAATAATAAAAATAACTAACACTATATGATTAAATAATTATAAACACTAATTTAGGTCTAAGAATATTATTAAATGCTTAAACACTAAGATTATTCATTTAAACAATATTTATATCACTACATTTATTTATGTAACTACATTTATTTAAGTTAACAACTCGTAGAATGTTTATTTATATCACGCCGTGTTCATTGCTCGTTGCTTCTATATCATAGACTATATCTCCGCTGTCGTTCGAACGGTATTTATACAACCCAGCGTCCTTCTGGAACCCTCCGACGCCATAGTGATACCGAGCACAATATATTTAGGTCAACAGTGTAATTAACTCGTCTAGCCGTTGCGCCGCCGGGGATTACGTCATCGCTCGGGAACATTCTTTCAGTAGCGGCGCTCGTTTACTCTTTACTCAGGGACGCACGTTACAGTATATTGAATTGACGTATGACGTCGGTATATGAAAAGCTATAAAATATATTACCCATATTGAAAATTACAAGATACGACTAACAACTATCAACTTTTATTTTTCAAATAGCAACCTATAATTATTTTATAAAAATATAAACCGCTATTTTTTTCTCTTTTCAACGATGTATTAGTTTTTATTAATGTATTTGAAAAAAATGGAGAAGAATTAGATAATTGAGATATATGGGAAATAATTTTTATTCATATGTTATAGGTGGCTAGGTGAAAATAAACAATATATAAAAATGTTAATATTAACAAAGTATACATTTGTTAGTTACTTATTTATTATTACTTACTTATTATTTACTTATTTATAGATTTATTATTTATTTTTACACATATCCCAATTATCTTATTTTTCTCGATTTTTTTCCAATACATTAACAAAAATTAATATGTCGTTGAAAAGAGACTCACCCTGCATATATAAATTTAGAAGTAATTTTCAATATGAACAATATATTTTATAGCTTTTCATACACCGAAGTCATAAGTCAATACAATATACAATATTTATCAAAATTACACTACGTACATAACTACCGTAATTTTCATAACAGCAACTACTACTAACTTACAATATAAAAATTGTGTGTGTGTGTGTGTGTGTGTGTGTGTGTGTGTGTGTGTGTGTGTGTGTGTGTGTGTGTGTGTGTGTGTGTGTGTGTGTGTGTGTGTGTGTGTGTGTGTGTGTGTGTGTGTGTGTGTGTGTGTGTGTGTGTGTGTGTGTGTGTGTGTGTGTGTGTGTGTGTGTGTGTGTGTGTGTGTGTGTGTGTGTGTGTGTGTGTGTGTGTGTGTGTGTGTGTGTGTGTGTGTGTGTGTGTGTGTGTGTGTGTGTGTGTGTGTGTGTGTGTGTGTGTGTGTGTGTGTGTGTGTGTGTGTGTGTGTGTGTGTGTGTGTGTGTGTGTGTGTGTGTGTGTGTGTGTGTGTGTGTGTGTGTGTGTGTGTGTGTGTGTGTGTGTGTGTGTGTGTGTGTGTGTGTGTGTGTGTGTGTGTGTGTGTGTGTGTGTGTGTGTGTGTGTGTGTGTGTGTGTGTGTGTGTGTGTGTGTGTGTGTGTGTGTGTGTGTGTGTGTGTGTGTGTGTGTGTGTGTGTGTGTGTGTGTGTGTGTGTGTGTGTGTGTGTGTGTGTGTGTGTGTGTGTGTGTGTGCGTGCGCGCGCGCGCGCGCGCGCGTGCGTGCGTGCGTGCGTGCGTGCGTGCGTGCGTGCGTGCGTGCGTGCGTGCGTGCGTGCGTGCGTGCGTGCGTGCGTGCGTGCGTGCGTGCGTGCGTGTGTGTGTGTGTGTGTGTGTGTGTGTGTGTGTCAAAAGTTCCGGATCCCATAACTGCATAACTGCACGATTCCAAAAATTATATTTTTTTCGCATTCCTCAAGTTTACATCCAGAAGAACAACTGATTAGATTTTGGTTATAATTGGTGAACCGGAAGTAGCCTCATTTGAAGATTTAACAATTAAATTTGATTTATTGACATTTAACATTATTATAACTTAAAGAATATATTATTCTCTATACGATTTGATTACATTTTGTACTTCATATATTCAACAGATACAGAGTTAAAGAATTTTAAATTTTACAAGTTTCTAGAAAGATACAAGAAAGACATTACATTGGTTTGAAAATGTCATGAGGAGAAATGAAGAATTATATTTGAACAAGAATGAGTAGTTTAGTAATAAGAGGTTGAAGAAACAGAGGAAGACCAAAGATAAGATGAAAGGACTGTATTGCGGAAGACTTGAGAGAAAAAGAACTGAATGAAAACGACACGCAAAAATAGGGACCCCTAACGAATGGGAAAAGCTAAAGAGGAAGAAGTTGTCAGTGTCAAGTGCAATTTGAATAGTTTGTTTATGAAATAATTTTACTGGAAATTTAGAATCTTTTGCAAGAAAAATTATGTATGGAATTTATACATTATACACAGAATTGACGGAAGGTATTGTGTTGGCCACAACAGATTTTTTACGCTAGGAGCGAATATAGTACTACCACTTATCTGTAAATGAGGCTTTTTCAAGCTTATTTCCTGCATTTTGATGTTTTTTTTTTGTCTGTAAATGAGTCTTTTCCAATCTCACTCCCTGCATTTTGATGTTTTTACCTCTCGCTAAGAGAATTTATAGGGCGCGAGCAGTCATGTGACTTTGTTGGACTTGACAAACAAATATGGGGGCCCGAGTTATAATGACAGCTAGTACTTATGTACACAGATGTCAAGTGTCAATTTCCCATCCCAAATTTCATGATATTCCAATTCCATCTGGTTTATTTTCTTCGGCAAGTAAATTCCACATACCTGATGACAAATTAACCAGGTAAAAAATCTGTTGTGGCCAGCACAATACCTCTCGCCATTTTCATTTTATGTAGTATAGGGCAAGACCAGTTATGTGACTTTGTTGGTCTTGGCAAGCAGATGTGGGGGTCCGTGTCAGAATGAGAGCTAGTAATATACATAGGTGTCAAGTATCATAAGTTTTAATTCGAAACATGATTTTCCAAATCCATGTGGATTATTTTCCTCGACAAGTATATTCCATACTAATGGATGAAAAATAAACATCAGAACATTTTGAAATTTTGAATGAAAAATTATGACATATGACAATTGTGACATCTATGTAAAAACTAGTAGCCGTCATTCTGACACGGATCCTCATCTGCTTGCCAAGGCCAACAAAGTCACATGTCTGCTCGCGCCCTATAAGTACACACAAATAATTGAAATTGTTTCTCTTCTTTCGTTCTATAAGAAATTTTATCCTACTATTCTATTATGTTCAAAATTCTTCAAATTCATTGACGGTATTAACGGTATTTCTTAAGGTTATATGTAATATTAACATATCTGTAATTTAAATATATAATTAATTAATAATACAATAATATATATTAAATGTACTCTTACCTCCCAGAAAAATCTGACACTGACATTTTGCATTTACATGTCAATTACAAAAATTTAAATATCGCAAATGTTTTTCGGGCAACGATATTTATTACAATAGATTGTTCTATATTATTATATACTATATCTCCAAACCTATACGAGATATAATAAAAAAATTAAGTGTGTTAGATTGAGAATTTAATTATCTTTAATATTTGTAGTAACAAATTTTCAAAAAATAATATTTAGAATTTTTTTTTTAGAAACTCCCACTTCCGGTTGTCCAATTATTACCAGAACCTATTCAACTCTTCCCATTCCCATTACTGTTAGATTGAGGAATCCGTAGTCAAACAGGTCTTTAGTCTTATAGAATTTGAGAAATCGTGTTTCCAACAACCTCTCTCTCACACACACACACACACACACACACACACACACATCCACACACCACACACACACACATACACACACACACACACACAGACATCATTGTAAAAATGTTAAAATCGGATTCTATGGACCTTAAATCGTGCTTATTCAATAAAATCTGGGTATGCGATTTTTAGCATGAATCCAATACCTCTCTTAGCGAGAGGTAAAAATTATGACATTTGACATTTATGTAAATAATTACTGTCATTTTGACAAAGGCCTGCATATCTGCCTGTCTAGGCCATGTATGACAAACTAACTACGTGAATTTAGAAAAGACAGCGACTACTGAAGTTAAATTAATTAATTTCTCCTTTTCAGTGGCAGTTTAGATGGTATACAGGTAGTTCGCCTACAGCCTACAATTTGTAGTTAGTTTCGAAATATAAATATATTACTCTACGACTTATTAATTATCCATTTCTGAGTGTATATCAATCTTCTTTACAAATTTCAGTAATAACTAAATATAAAGCAGTACTAGCCTCCACCTCACGGAATTTCAAAGCTATCGCGGAGAGATCACCACAGGAATACTATTTGAAAATTGGAAGTCATTTTCAAGTTTGACTTACAGTCGGAATCGAACCTGGGTCGTCCGAATTATAAACTTAACACGCACATTTAAGAAATAAAAAAATAAAACATTTAAATTCAAAGCGATCCAAGTGCCAACAAATTATTAATAAAATTTTAGCATGTATTTATTAGAAAATGTATAAAAATTAGTACATAGTTTCGATGTTGTATTTATTACTTCGCACAGTTGCCGTATAAAATGTTCAATGCCATTTTTCTACAACGAGGTACTATACCATAGCCAAATTTTAACTATCTTAGATAAGAATGCGATAATATATGTAAATTAATGATTATTAGAGAATTTTTTTAATTAGATCGCAAACTACAAGTGATTGACGTCGATTAGTAATTAGGATGATGTATCATGTCTTTGCAATTTGCAAGTTGCCTGATTTTAAAAGCGAGACTGGCGCGCCTTTTGTGACCACCTACCGTGAATATATCAATGAACAAACACTAGCGCCATCCGCCGCCATAGTTTGTATCATAATTTTGTCAAACAATGGTCAAACTGTTTAAATTTTCTACAATTTATTAGGAAAAAATACTTATTATTTATGTTATTTTTGCTTAATAATAATTTCTTCATGAATATAACGTGTAAGTTTATATATATAAATATGTTTCAACTATGTGAACATGAAAAATTAGTACCTTCTAAAACTAACGTTTATCGATCACTGGTGAGGACCAGCTACGTCTTATACCAACTTCTGAATTTTAAAAATTCGTATCTCGCTTATTACGCAAAATTTTTAAATCGCGTTTGCACTGAAATTCTTACTTCATTTTATACTCACAGAAAAAAAAATGGTATATAACCCCATTCTACTAATATTTAACAAGTTTTTAAATCACGCTACCCTTGATAATGGGAGGTATAGGGATCGTGCTTAAAATTGCATATCGAGATTTAAAGTCCCTAGAATCAAATTTTAACATTTTCATGATGAAGTCTGTGTATGTGTGTGCGAGAGAGAAAGTGTGTGTGTAGGTGTGTGTGTGTGTGTGTGTTTGTAGATCCTCTTTACGCTCTACCTGAAATAAAATTTTGAATCCATGTATTCTTGCTCCATTCTAATATGAAAAGATCCCATTAGATTTTGGCACAAATCGAATATCCGGAAGTAATATTTTCCTGAAACTAAACAGTTTTTCTTTGAAAATACATTTAAATTACACTTTTTCGCGATATATATATATATATCATAAAAATTAAAGATCACGAGCATTCACTTTTCTATAGATATGCATGAATACTTTTAAATGAATAAATTTATAAAATAATTTATTTTATAAATCCCAGAGCCTATGCATAAGATAAACGTAATAATGGTAGTATTTTAAGAAGAAAATATTACAGTATGAATTTATAAAATATCACTGTCATGTTTGTAATTGAAAAAAAAAAAATTAATGTCTCTATCACAAAATAAAATACCGGTATGATTCTGAAGACAAAAATACAGACGATACATTATAAAATGGAACAATAGTTATATGCAAAGGAATATAATGCAGTTGCCAGCATTAGTTAAATATGTAGATAGGTATACTTATACGAGTATTTTTAACCGAACAAAAATTAAATCCGTAAATTAAATGGCGGGAGGTATTATGCTGGCCACATCAGACTTTTTACCTTCCGTCACCTTTAGGTAAAGAAGATATTGTCTTTGGTGAAATTTTAATGACTAAGCTCGTTTTAAAGTCCCTAGAATACGATAATGTCTGTATGTTTGTGTGTGTGTGTGTGTGTGTGTGTATGTGACAATAGTTTCTCCTGCGATACTACAAGTCCAAAAATTATAATTCTTTCATATTACCCTTTTGTACGTCCCCATGAAGAGTTGATTGATGATTTTGGCTATAATTGGTAAACCGGAAGTACACTTATTTGAAGTTCTTAACAGTTTTTTCGAAAAAACGCAGTTTTGCATTTTCTTCTTCATATCCAATGTATTTGGAGACAAAAAATATAAAGAAATTAATTTTCATTAATCTTGCAACCTATGCTGCAAGCTCACCATGGAAACCACAATGGAAAAAGTAAATTTTATTAATTGACAGATGTCAGTGTCAAATACAATTTGCATAGTTCGTGAAATAATTTTTAATGGAAATATATAATTCTTACAAGACACTACTTTATCTGTGAGTAATTTGTATAAAATACACACTGTAACGTTTTTATTTATATGGGTGAAGTGTAAAACACAGACAAATATTATTAACTAAAAGAATACGTTTATTAAACGATATATAAATATTAAAAAGATGAATAAAGATTTATAAAAGTAACTAACACTATGATAAACAAATATTAACACTAATTTAAAGACTAAGAATATTATAAGACACTTAAACACTAAGATTATTTATTTAAACAATTAACACTACTCTTTATGTCACTAATTACAGTTATTTATGTTCATTTGTCGACTGTTGTTTATATCACTAACTATTCACGACGTTTATTTATATCAGACTTCTTTACTCTTTACTTTTATATCACAGACTGCCTTCGCTGGCTTTGGCGACGGGTTATATACCTGCCGACTTTATTTCTAGACCTTTCTGGAGAACTTCTAGAGGTAAACAACATAACACAATAGATTAGCACCGCGACCTGTCCTAACGAGCGCGCTGCGCGCAGACACAGAGGCGCCAGCAAAGGCACGGCGGCGGCGAGGGCTACGGAGCGGCGACGTTACACTGCCCCCTCCTTAAGACTGTTTCGTCCCGGAACAGTCCGTGATGACGAAACCTGCATGTACTACCCTTGGTGCATTTCGAATTGTTAAAGAAGTGACAGTCGATGGTCTGCTCGACCTCTTCTGTCCGTTAGGGTTAAAGCTGCAGACGAGAATTTCAACGTCAGTGAAACGGAAGAGGATCTCTAACATGTTCCTTACAATCCTCCAATCCAGACCGTCTAGACCACAACCTAACTTCGGTACTGCTAGCTTCAAAATGTCATTCTCCAGTAGATGATCTCTCAAATCGCACAGCGAGTTCCATAGGCTTTGATACGACGGCTTCTGGTACGAGCGTGGTTTTGTAACAAGGTAGTAGATGTACTGCTGATGGTCTGAATTGCTATCTCTCAGTCGTAGCGTTTTCCCAACAGATGGACTTTGGTTGGCCAGTTCTTGTAGTCGTTCATATTTCGCCTTAAAGACTGAGGCTATGCCGCGGGACATCTTTAAGTCTTCTGATACGCAGTGGCCGAGGTAATGATCTGAAGACACGGTGAACAAATCTCGCTGTTCTTCTTTTGTCACGCCATACCGCGTCTTGCGCCCAAAGGAGTAGTTCTCCATGAAATCTTCAAAAGTCGGTTCTTGAGCTATGATCCGACGAACTGTTGCTCTATTATGGCCTTCGTGGTTGTCTCCGGCAAAAGGGGCTAGCCGATTAAAGTGTACCACTCTCGGCTTCCCGGTAGGTCGTTTCTTAATTCTATAAACCACGTCGTTTATTCTTTTGACTACCTCATAGGGGCCCTCCCAATTCTTTTGCATCTTTGGTGATAACCCGCGGCGCCTTTGTGGGTTGCCTTTGTGGGTTGTAAAGCCACACTAAATCCCCAGGTTGATATCCACCTTTGTCGGCTTTGATGTCATACCGGTCCTTCATTCGGTCGCTGGCAGTTTGAATGTTCGTACGGACTTGTTCATGAATGTCATCCATTCTTCTCCGTAAGCCCGTAACGTAGTCTTCTCCGGCCAGGTCTCCCCAGGTTTGCTGCCGAACACCAAATCGCATGGTAAACGCAACTCATGTCCGAATAAGATGTTCGCAGGAGTTTGCCCTGTCGTTTCATGCACGGATGAACGATAAGCCATCAGGAACAGATGAAGATGTCGGTCCCAGTCTCTTTGGTGGTTGGAGACTACCTTCGACAAATATCGGTTGATCGTTCTGTTCATTCGTTCAACCATGCCATCGGACTGCGGATGTAAAGCAGTTGTCCTTGTTTTATTAATTCCTAATATCTTACAGATGTTTTGGAAAACGGCAGACTCGAAATTTCTTCCCTGGTCGGAGTGAAGTTCACGTGGTACCCCGAATCGGCATATACATTCTTTAACTAAAGTTTCAGCGACCGTGGTGGCTTCTTGATTGGGTAATGGATAAACTTCAACCCACTTGGTGAAGTAGTCCATGACAACCACGATATATTTGTTTCCGTCGTTACTTTCTGGGAATGGTCCGGCCACATCAATCGCAATGCGCTCAAATGGACTGCCAACGTTGTATTGACGCATTGGAGCTTTTCGTCGTTTATGAGGGCCGTTACTTCCAGTGCAAACCACACATTTCTTGCACCAGTCTTTCGCATCTTCAGTGAAGTTAACCCAGTAAAACCGCTGGCGCAATCTTTCTAGAGTTTTGGTGACTCCAAAATGGCCTCCAGATCCGTCATGGATCTCTTTCAACACGTCTGGTATTCTACTCTTAGGAATGACCAACTGAGTTTTCTTCTCAGTTCCATCAGTATTCTCTACCAGACGTTTCAACAGGTCATCCTCAATCACCATGGAGTCCCATTGCGCCCAGTACGCTTTTACACTCTGTGAGTGTGGTGCAACGTCTTCCCACATTGGTTTGCATTCTTCCGCTTTCCATTTCAATAAAATTTTCAAAGTCGGGTCATTTTCTTGGTCTTCGCGAAGTCCATCGGGCTGCCAATTATCATCGACTACTGTTGTCCTGGCGACGGCAAACTGTTTGTCTTCAAGTCGACTACAATGTTTGCAGTCATCTTGGCAAGGCCTTCTGGACAATACATCGGCATTACGATGGCTGGTACCTATCCTGTGTTCGATTTTGAAATCGTATTCCTGTAGTCTTTCAATCCATCTAGCCACCTGACCTTCAGGATTCTTGAATTGTAGCAGCCATTTTAATGCAGCATGGTCAGTTATAATCAAAAAATTTCTTCCGTACAAATATTTGTAGAAATGTTCTACGGATTTCACGACTGCCAGAGTTCTTTCCTGGTCACACAGTAATTTCTTTCTGGTTTTGACAAGGTCTTACTAAAGTAGGCAATAACCTTCTCATGCCCATCTTGTATCTGGGAAAGAACGCCACCAATTCCGACGTTGCTGGCATCTGTGTCTAGTATGAATCCTCCTTCAGATAAAGGATAACTCAAGACGGGTGCGCTTGTCAAAGCATGTTTTAGTTCTTTAAATGCAACTGTACAGTCCATTTCCCAGATAAATCTTCTTCCTTCTTCAGTAAGCCTTGTCAGTGGCTTGGCTATGTTGGCAAATCCAGGTACATATCGTCGATAATAGGTACACAAACCAAGAAAACTTCTAAGTTCGTGTTTGTCCCTAGGTGCTGGCCAGTCTCTCACAGCCTTTATCTTCTCCTGGTCAACTGCAATACCCTTACCGGAAACCACGTGTCCAAGGTAATGAACTTCTCTTTGAAACAGGTGACACTTCTTCGGGCTAAGTCTCAGGTTAGCCTTCCTCAATCTCTGGAAAACCTCTTCCAAATTCTTCATGTGGTCCTCGAATGTCTTACCTACCACAATAATATCGTCGAGGTACACTAAACAGGTTTTCCAAGATAGCCCAGCCAATACTGTAATAAAATAGACCTTTATCGCTCAAATTCTCCTTTATTTTCCCTTTTCGTACATATATCTTTTTTCTAATGTTTATGTCAATTACAACTAGCCTACTCAATCATTCAAATATATCTAATATACTACATTCCTCCTTTCTTTTAGAAAAGTGTTATAATGACTACATATTAAAACATTGAAAACAAAACAACATTTACAATTTATTTAATATGAACTTCATAGTCTTGCAAGTACTTGGGTCTCTGACGAAGTCGTGGAGTTCGAGTTGCTCTGGAAGACTCAGCATCGTTCGTAGTAGGCGATACATTTCGATCGTGTGGAACTCTTGTAGGTTGTGTCACGTCAGCATTCTCTACATTTTCATTGTGTACATTAGGTGTTTCCTCACCAACAGATTCCGTTTGAATTACTGGTTCTTGATGTTCTTCAAATAACTTACAGTGATGAGAATTACGAAGTATAGTAGAACCATCTTCTGCTCTAATTTTTAATGCGTTTCCATTCTTTTCAATAACTTCAAACGATTTGTCTGCAAATGTGGGTGTCAGCTTATCTTGTTTATGCTGTTTTGTGACTACTGTATCTCCAATTTGAATCTTGGTTATTTGAGTTCCCCTTCTTTTATCACAATATTCTCGTCCTTGTTCTTTCTTTTGTCTATCTTTATCTCTCATTTCTTCATCATTATATACAGGTTGTGTTATTTCAGGTATTTTATTTCTAATATTTCGATTGAATAAAGCTTTAGCCGGTGAAACACCAGTTGTTGTATGTGGAGTTGATCGATACATAAGTAAAAAAATTCTCAGTTCTTGTTTCCAGTTTTTCTTCTCAATTTGAGCAATTTTAAGTCTTTTCAAAATTGTTCGATTCTGTCGTTCCACTTCCCCGTTTGCCTGTGGCCAATAAGGAGTAGTACTCTGTACATTAATCCCTCGTTCTTGCATAAAATCTCTAAAATCTTTACTCCGGTTGAATTGTGGTCCATTATCGCAGTGAATAATAAATGGTAAACCGTGACGTGCAAATACTTCGTCCAACTGGTCCAGAATTTTTTCAGCAGTGATTTGTTTCATAACAGCTACTTCTATGAAACGAGAGTAATAGTCAACAATTACAAACAAATTATGACCAGATGGCAAAGGTCCCATGAAATCTATTGCGATATGCTCCCAGGGTCGTGTAGGTAATTCTGTTCTTGTAATAGGTTCTGCTGGATTCAAGGTCGATGTTAATTGACATCCTTTGCATGTCCTGCAACATCTTTATCAATCTTCGGCCACCAAACTTTGGCTCTTAACATTTGTTTCATCTCATACCAGGATGACCCTCATGGGCAATCTTTAAAATCCTAGGTCGTAATTTTTCTGGTATTATTATTCTAGTATTCCGTAAAATAATATTATTAATGTAACATAATTCTTGTTGAACAAATTTGTAATTACGTAAATCTTCAGGAAAATCTCCCGTATGAATGGCTCTTTTTAGTTTCATCATTTCTGGATCTTCTATGGAAGATTTTTCTATTTCTTTCAGTGAAACTGCATGTAGTACTGAATTTTCAGCAACCCAATAAACAAAATCTACCTCATTTGAATCGGAAATTACTTCACAAATATTTAATAGCCTTGACAATGGATCAGCAATATTTATTTTGCCAGGTTTATACTGTATTTTATAATCAAATTGTTCCATCCGCAATACCCAACGTTCCATGCGAGCACATGGTTTTGATCTGGTTGCGAAAATGTACTCTAACGGTTTATGATCTGTGATTAATTCGAATTGTTTCCCAATTAAATACATTTTGAATATCTCACATCCCCACACTACCGCTAATCCTTCTTTCTCGGTTTGAGAATAACGTTTCTCAACATCTGATAAACTACGACTCGCGTAGCTAATAATTTTAGATTCTCCATTTTGTATTTGTAGAAGTACCGCTCCCAGTCCAACTGGGCTTGCGTCGGTAATAATTTTTGTAGGTGCATTTTTGTCATAAAGAGATAATACTCTACGACTAGCTAATTGTTCTTTTAAAACATCAAAAGCCTTCTGTTGTTCCTTTTTCCACTTAAATATGTTCGACTGTTTAGTTAATTTTCGTAATGGTTCGTTAATAGTAGAAACATGAGGTATAAAACGACTACAAAAATTAACTAGTCCCAAAAAACTCTGTACTTCACTCCGATTTTTTGGTTTTCTAAATTCTAAAATTGCTTTTATATTTGACTGATCGGAAGTGATTCCGTTTTTAGTTATTTCATGTCCCAAAAAATTAATTTTATCTTTTCTTAATTTGCATTTTTTGGCATTCAGCAACATACCTTTTTCTGCAAATCTCTGCAACAATTTATTCAACCGCTCGTCATGTTCTTCTCTGTTCTTACCATGGCAAATCAAATCATCTAAGAAGTTAATTATGCCTTCACAGCCTGCTGTAATCTGTTGCATAACGCTCTGGGGCACATGATATACCGAAGAGCAGCCTTTTGTACCTAAACAGACCTTTATGAGTGCAAAAAGTTGTAATACCTCTAGATTCTGTAGACAACTTAGACAACTCCACTTGATGGTAAGCCCATTTGAGGTCAATCTTCGAAAATAGTTTACTACCACTCATTTCTTGTAGAAGTTCTTCAAAAGTAGGTAACGGATGTCGCTCGCGAATAACTGCTGTATTTGCTGTTCTCATATCGACGCAAAATCTAACTTCACCACCTTTTTTTGGTACTACCACTACAGGTGAAACCCATCGTGTAGGTCCAGTTACTGGTTCAGCCTCCAACAGTTCGTCAAGACATTTTTCTACCGTGGCGCGCAAGTTGTAAGGAATTTTCCTGCTTGTTTGAGCTACAGGTCTAACTTTCTCGTCAATAAGGATCTGTAATTGAAAATCATTTATTTTTGGAAACTTTCCTTTTGTGTATTCAAATAAAGTCTTGAATTTCTGTGTCCATGGTACTTCATTTATTTGATTTACACCTGCTCACAAACCTACTTTTAAAACGCCTAATTGTTTTGCCGTTTCCCTACCAAGTACTGGTATTCCCTTATTATGAATTACAAGGAATTCTACATTAGTTATTGACTTCCCAGTTTCGGATATAAAAGTATTAGCGTAAAATTTTCCTTTTCCTCACTAATACAATCAATATTTCCCAATTTACATTTTTCCCATTCTTCAACATCTATAACGTTACAATTAGCGCCTGAATCAATCAAAATGGAGATAGCTACCCCTCCAACATTTACTTTCACAACTTCATCAGAATTTAGTTTTAACTCATTTACCATGTCGATACGGAACGCAAAATGTTTTTCATTGTCATTGTCTACTTCTTCTACATAATAATTTTTCTTACCTTTGTTAAATTGGTTACTACCTTTAGTGTGACACACTACCTCGAAATGTCCTATTTTTTCACATTTTTTATTCTTAGCGGGACATGGCGGATCTTTGGCACAATGGCCTTTCATATTGCATCGATAACACCTATTACCGCTTCCCATTGTTTTCTTTTCTTTATTATAGACCTTTCGTATTTTGTTTACTTCATTTTGATCCTGCCGTTGCATAGTCGCTACCTGTCTTTCTGTTGCTTCCAATGACCGCCCTATTTCACCTACAAGGTTTAATGTTAAATCTGATCTTTCTAAAAATTTCCTACGTAGTTCATTTGATTGGCATTGCTCTACAACTTGATCTCTGATTTGATCCTCCTCTCCTGCACCAAACTCACAATTTTTTGCTTGTATTTTTAGACGAGTAATAAACTGGTCAATCGTTTCATTTTCCTGCTTCATTTTACGAAAAACGTGCCTTTCAAATGAAACATTTTTCTTGGGCATAAAATATGCATCAAGAGCATCACATGTTGTTTTATAAACATCGTCACCTTCAGCTACGGTTAAGGTTTCATAGATATCCTGTACTTCTAAACCTGCTAGATGTAACATAAGTGCTTTTTTCTGTAGACCACTTGTACTTACAATAATATTTTCCCATCAATTAAATTTACTATTGAACAAGAAACTAATAAACAACTACCATTTCTGGAAGTACTGGTTATTCGAAATAAAAATAAACTAGAGTTCGATATTCACAGAAAATCCACTAATACTAACAGATTTATAACTGCTGACTCCAATCATTTCTGGCAACATAAATTAGCATCATTCAATTTTTTAATAAACAGATTAACAAAATTTCCTTTAAACAAAAAAAGATTTAATATTGAACTAAACTATATTAAAGAAATAGCTAAATATAACGGTTTCCCGGTTAAAACTATAGATAAATTAGTTCATAAATTTAAACATCGCCAATCCGTTTCTAATTTTACAACATTAACACCATTTAATAATAAAAATAATAATAAATACATAACACTACCGTACGATCACGCTTCTAAAAATTTAAATAAAATTTTTCAAATTCAAAATTTAACCGTGACTTACAAATCAAGTAATACCATTAAATCTTTATTAGGTAATCCTAAAGATAAAATTGACACTAACAAAAAATCCGGTATATATAAAATTAGCTGTAATGATTGTAATAAAGTTTACATCGGGCAAACTAAAAGGCAAATTGACACACGGTTTAAAGAACATTTTTATCATCTAAAAAGCGGTAATCCCGAAAAATCTAGCGTGGCTCAACATATGTTCATTAATTATCACAAAATTAACAATTCTAACATTAAACTTTTAAAGAATATTAATAATGATAGATATTTAGATGCATACGAGAGCTTAATAATAAATAAATTTAAAAATAACTTGATGAACGCAGATTTCGGTCCCATACCAAATTCTAAATTATTCGATTTAATAGAAACTTAAATTTAATAGGACATTTTAAATCTTAAATTTCATTGGACGTTAAATCTTAGTTTTAGTTGGTATTCATTCACCTGTGACTCCTATCCCTATATAATCCCAGTTCTCTCCCTTGTTTGCTCAGAGTTGTTAGACCTCTGACATGGTTTACATGTTGAGTAATCTTAACTTCTCTGCTTAAACTTTTGTTTTGTTCTACTGATGATGAGAACTTAGTTCTCGAAATACGTATTTAGCTTTTAGCTTATATTATTATTTAAGGTTAAGGGGTAATTGTTTTAGTTTTTTATAGACCACTTGTAATTCCTTTTCCATCAACATAATAGTCGAATGCTCGTCTCCACCTTGCCCACTGTTGTGCTTGATTTGTTACATTTTCACTGACTCGGAAGTTTCCTAACTTAGTATCTGTACTTCCGTTCATTTCGGTTTATTTTTCTTACTCCTCGTCGCCAAATTTGTAATAAAATAGACCTTTATCGCTCAAATTCTCCTTTATTTTCCCTTTTCGTACATATATCTTTTTTCTAATGTTTATGTCAATTACAACTAGCCTACTCAATCATTCAAATATATCTAATATACTACAAATACTGTTTCCATGAATCGCTAAAACGTTGCAGGAGCATTGCAGAGCCCAAACGGCATTACGGTAAATTGCCAGAGTCCTGTACCAATGGTGAAGGCTGTCTTCTCCTTGTTTTTTGGATCCAAATCCACTTGCCAGTAGCCGCTCTTTAGATCCAAAGTGGAGAAAATCTTTGAGCCAGCCAAAGTGTCTAATGTGTCGTCTATTCGAGGTAGAGGGTAGCTATCCTTTTTCGTCACGTTGTTAAGTTGACGATAATCGACGCAAAATCGTGTAGAGCCATCCTTCTTCTTCACTAACACCACTGGTGAAGCCCATGGACTGCTTGAAGGTTCAATCACACCTTCCATCTTCATGTCCTCGATTATTCTTTCCGCTTTCTCACGCTTTGCCAGTGGTAGTCTTCTTGCTGGTTGACGGATGGGTCTTGCGTCTCCGGTGTCTATTTTATGATGAACTATATTAGTTCTCCCTTTAGTTTTCTCATCAAATTGGAACACATCTTTAAAATTTCCAATTAGATTCTTTGCCTTTGTTCTCTGGTCGGCGGTCAATTCTTCAAACGATGTTGTCAATTGATTAATTAACGTGTCCGGAACTTTCTGAGATGTGTTCCCCTTGGCCTTTACAGTTCGGATAATCGAGGATACTGCCGAGCATTCTCCTACAATTGTTCCTCTCTTCAGAACAACAGGATAAAATTTTACGTTCATTATTCGAACTGGTATTACCCGGCTGGCTTTGACCAGTGATTTTCCGACAACTCCAGTGCCAGTTTTGGCATTATCATTCTTGGGCTCCAGCATAACGATACTTCCCTCACAGAAACTACCATCTAAATGTACTTCCAGGATAATTTCACTTCGTTCTGGGAGGGTAACGTCCTCGGTCATTAGTACGTGCACAGCTTGGTCATCTCGTGGATTTAATACGAGTTCTTCTTCATTGACCATCATCACGCCCTTCTTCAGGTCAAGTTTAAAACCATGCTTTGTCATTGCGTCCATTCCGAGTATTAATTCATCTTCAACTTTAGCTACCAGCGCACGATGTTTAAAGGAGGCGTTTCCAATAGAGATGGTGACATCTACTTCTCCTAATGCGGTAGCTTGTTCTCCCGTCGCTGTGCGTAATCGCCACTTAGTTGGTTGAAGATGCGTCTTGCCAGTTTTGTTTATCAAGTCGGGTCTAATTATAGTTTTTGTCGCACCCGTATCCAGTAGCATTTTCAGTGGCCTTCCGTTAATAGAGCCATCCAAATAGATGCTATTGGCTTTATGATGAAGAGATGCGACATAACTGATGGATTGTGGAGCTACTAGATTACGGGTCGACAGTTGCCCCTTCGCATCAACCCGATTTAGTTTTCCGACTCCTTTTCTTCCTTTGTCGAGTCCGTCTTCTTTTGCATTTTTCTGCAAAGTCTTTGCGGATGACCCAGTTCACCGCAGTTCCAACAGCGGAGTTTCTTTCTTCCGGTGAACACTTCACTTGCGATTCGTCGCATTGTCTCTTCCAGATCTTCAGAGTTTTCCTTTCTCTCAGCATCCATATTTCGCACTCGCGATTGGTTACGTGAAGCTTGTTTGGCAGCTTCATGCTCCAATGCATATGAGAGTGCATCAATTAAAGGTTTAGGACGGGCCAATCGCAGTGCTTGTTGAGTTTTGCTGTCTCGAACTCCGTAGATAAATGATTGAGTGGCCAGGCACTCCAAAACGCTGTCAGGAGCCGTAGGATGTGCGAGATGAACCAAACGAGCTACGTCAACTTCAAATTCTTGAAGGCTTTCTTTTGAACTCTGATACCGGTTCATCAGTTGCGTCTGGTACACCTGCTCCAGATGCGCATTTCCATACCGCATATCCAATCGCTTGACTAGCTGGTCGTAGTCTTCTTGTTCTTCTTCTTTCAGCGTTTGCAGGATGTCGATAGCTTCTCCGCGCAACGAGACAGTCAACGCCGTAGCCTTCTCCTCGGACGTCCAATTATTCGCTTTTGCGGCCGCTTCAAATTGTTTTAAATAATTTGGCCACGAAGACTTCCCATCAAATTCCGGTGTTTTTATGTGCATTTTTGAAGTAGTATCAGGTTTTATTACTTTTCTTCCTTCTATTAGACTTGGCTCAGCCACACCAGAATTCGGAATTGACGACGATGTAATTTTAGTGATTTTTTTCTTGTAATTCTTCTATCTTCATGTCATACTTTTCTTCTAAATTCTTCAGACCTTCTTCAGTATTTTCCATTAATTTTTGTTCTAAATTTCTAGAATTTTCTTCCAATTTTTTTTCTAAACTTCTAGAATTTACTTCTAATTTTTCTTTTAAAGTTCTAGAATTTTCTTCTAATTTTTCTTCTAAAGTTCTAGAATTATCCTCTAATTTTTGCTCTAATGCTCTAGAATTTTCTTCGGCTTTTCTAGAACTTTCTATTAATTTTTCTTCTAATGTTCTGGAACTTTGTTCTACTTTTTGTTCTATCCAATGTCGGATGCGTCACCCGGAATTTCGAATAGGTAATCTTCAGGATTTTCACCAGCATCGTTTAATGCCTGCCGCAGTTTTTCTTGAAGTGTTGACTTCCTTCCTGTTGTTTCCACATCCCGTTCTTCTAGTTCTCTCTTGAGACCACCTACTTTTAATTCACTTAATTTTAATTGTTTAGTCGCCATTTTATTTATTTACACTTCACAGTTTAACCACCCCACACCTGACACCAATTGTAACGTTTTTATTTATATGGGTGATGTGTAAAACACAGACAAATATTATTAACTAAAAGAATACGTTTATTAAACGATATATAAATATTAAAAAGATGATTAAAGGTTTATAAAAGTAACTAACACTATGATAAACAAATATTAACACTAATTTAAAGACTAAGAATATTATAAGACACTTAAACACTAATATTATTTATTTAAACGATTAACACTACTCTTTATGTCACTAATTACAGTTATTTATGTTCACTTGTCGACTGTTGTTTATATCACCAACTATTCACGACGTTTATTTATATCAGACTTCTTTACTCTTTACTTTTATATCACAGACTGCCTTCGCTGGCTTTGGCGACGGGTTATATACCTGCCGACTTTATTTCTAGACCTTTCTGTAGAACTTCTAGAGGTAAACAACATAACACAATAGATTAGCACCGCGACTTGTCCTAACGAGCGCGCTGCGCGCAGACACAGAGGCGCCAGCAATGGCACGGCGGCGGCGAGGGCTACGGAGCGGCGACGTTACAATACAATTGACGCAAGTTCATGTATTGGACACATCAGATTTTTTATTTCCGTTTTTAAAAACTGACAGCTTATAGGGTTTAATGACTGTAAACAAGTAAACAAGTTAATCCTAATATTATAAGCTGCGGCATCTTGTTTGTTCAAATTAATGTATAAACGAATGCAGGTATTTGTGTACACATTTATTATTATGAAATCTTGATATAAATTAGAAACGTCGGTTTTGTAAAAATAAATGCTATAATTTTTGAGTAATTGTTAATGATTGGTAATAATTATAGACCAATTGCCCTGTGAAATATTATGTTAGTTAAATGTAATACGTTTAATTAGTAGGAATAGGTTTTTATTGATCGTTTTTGTATAACTTCAAAATACAACAATATTGGATTCGTTACTATAAATACATTCTGTTTTCGCCTACTCTTCGTTCCAAAATTGGAATCGGAGCCTACTTCTTGGCGCTGGCGCTCGTAGAATTTTTCACATGCCCATTTTGTCTAATATTTCTACAAAAAAATGAGTCGATTATTTATAACTATATTTATAATTCCGTTTCCCGTAATATTACTATTCGTCAACATGGATTTGCAAAAGGAAGATCAACTACAACTAATTTAATAAATTTTACTGAGTGCACATTGAATTCGTTACATGACAATGCACAGGTGGATGTAGTGTATACTGACTACGAAAACGTTTGATCGTTTAGATCATAGTATTCTGATAAAAAACTGAACTCTAATTTCCATTTTTCATCAAATCTCATTCAGTTCCTCTCATCGTATTTGAAGTCTCGCGAGATGCGTGTTCATATAATAATTGTAATTCTAATTCATACTTTCAAACT
Source organism: Harpalus rufipes (assembly GCA_951394225.1). Lineage (NCBI taxonomy): Eukaryota > Metazoa > Arthropoda > Insecta > Coleoptera > Carabidae > Harpalus > Harpalus rufipes. The sequence continues at coordinate 23,073,369 of OX596281.1, read as the reverse complement.
CAGGAATACCCCAAGGCTCTAACTTAGGCCCTTTACTATTGCTGCTTTTCATTAATGACATTGTCGATTCTGTCAAGCATTCTGAAATATTACTCTATGCAGATGAGTTAAAGATTTTTAAAACTATAAATTCATTTCAAGATTGCATATTTTTGCAAAAAGATATTGATAATCTTAAGAATTGGTGTCACTACTTCAACTTATTTTTCAATTTTAGTATGTAAGTGCAAAATAATGAGCTATTTTGTTAAAAAAATGTTTATTCTTATCATTATAATATTTTAGACCGAGTAAAACAGTTTAAGAACCTTGGTGTTATTTTTGATGAGAAAATGTCTTTCAATAATCACATTATTTATATAGTTAAATCTTCCTATTTATTATACGAAACAGTAGCTCTTTCAAAAATATATGTACATTGAAAAGTCTATATTATGCATTTGTTAGGTCTAGACTGGAATACTGTATGCTGGTTTGGAATCCAATCTATTCTAAGTATATTTCTGATCTAGAATCTATACAGAGAAAAAAATTAAAATATTCTTATTTCAGATCTTGCAGACAATATCGCAGTTACTACTATGACTATAATAACTTATTGTGCGAGATGAATATTCTGAGATTAGTCTCGCGTCGAAAACTACAAAGTTGTCTGCACCTACATATACTACTAAATGGTCTAATAGACGATCCTGTTTCTCTTGATTTAATACCAATAAATGTTCCGCGCGTTACCAGTAGGAAAAAACTACCTTTCAAATGTAATTATGCAAGGACCAATTATGAACTGAAGTCTCCATTAAGACAACTTTGTAGTATATTTAATTAATTCATGACAGTAACACAGATGTAGACATATTTAGTGATTGTTTAAGTAAATTTTGAAAAAAATATCAATAATCTATTAATCTGAGATTAGTTTAACTTTTTTAAATTGTTTGTTAAGTAGATATTGTTTATCATGTAACTTCTCTATTGTCCTCATTTGTCTATTTGTACCATTTTGTAAATTTATACATTTTATATAATCGTCCTGTATTGGGATCCTAGATCCTGTTGGATAGATTTAATAATAAATAAATAAATACCAGAATGTATATAAAATTTATTTTAAAACTTTTACCCTTTAATAAGAATGTTTTCTCCGTCACTGGCGGATAGGAAGCATATGCAAACTTCTCACCATTCAGTAAAAGAGCAAATAGTATATAAATTAACCGCTTTATTACTGGCATTCTCATTCTCTATGTATACTGTACTTATACTGTAAACTCTCTTAATACACGTAGTTAGACATACAGTTTCATTAGTTCGCACCCGGGAACCGCCAAGCTATTCGCAGATATATGATTGCTGAGCTGGAGAAATGATTCCCATGTGTCGTGTGTGATTTCTCTGCTATAAAACGATTTTTAAGAAAGTAGACGCACGTGCAAGAAAGGCAGAAGAAAGATGGTGCAAGTCCCGTTGAACACTAACGCAGTAGAATATAAATTATTATTATAAATTGGTGTTCAGATATTTCAGTTACACATATATTATACTTGTAATATATGCTAAATATGTATATAATAATATATTACTGAGTTTACTTCAATAAATAATCTGATTTACTAATTTATACTGTCATATTTAAGTGGTGTGTTCTTCATAATGAATTTGTAAAATTGACTGTAAGATGTCGACCGGTATTTTTTTATATATGTAAGAAATTTATGAAATATTTCACCCACCATAATTGTGACACCTTTTATGGCTGCTACAGGAACCCGCATGTTGTCTCAAAACAGCTGCTTAAATTCCTGCAACAAATAAAAAAAATCTGATGTGGCCAGCACAATACCTTCCGTCAATCCTGTGTATTATGTATAAATTACAAACATAAATTTTCTTGCAAAAGATTCTAAATTTCCAATAAAATTATTTCATAAACTATGCAAATTGCACTTGACACTGACATCTTCTTCTTCTTCTTTAGCAATGAATGGTCATTACGGGCTGCTATTTTTCATTTTCTTCTTCCATTCATTTCTGTTTTGCCTGTCGTTTTTATTCAGTTCCTTTTCTCTCAAGTCTTCAACAATACAGTCCTTCCTTCCTTATCTTTGGTCTTCCTGTGTTTCTTCAACCTTCTATTTCTAAGCTATTTATTACTCTCCTCATGACATATTCAAACCAATGGAATCGTCTCTCTTGTATCTTTCTAGAAACTTTTAACACTAGAGTTATTTCCCTTATTCTTTCAATCCTTACCGTATCTTTCCGTATCTTCCCCAACATCTATCTCAATATCCTCATCTCTGCCACATTCATTTACTTTTCATTAGGTGCGTTCAATAAGCCCCAGGAAAACAAGCAATCGAAAGTAAAATTTGTTGAACGACTTTGCTAGCCTAGCATTTGCTTGGTTTGCTGTTTTTATCTCATTTTATGGTGTGTTTATACCTATTACATGTCAAAAAAGCTTTCTGTGATGAATGTTCATGACATTGTTAAATTTGAAATATTTTCTTAGACCTAAAAGAATGTTCAAAATTAATTCCACTATCTGCAAATAATTGTACCTACCTATAAATTCATTTTGTATAACTTTCCAAACCAATAAAGGGGATATGAGAGAAACACATGTTATATTTGACAACTGTATAACTTTCTCGTTGACATTTGTGAATATCTGTATAATAGTGTATATGGTCTGTGATCTGTTCGTCATATAGCTAGCAAATATTTCAGTGTACTAAGCAACAAGTCTCGTTTGCTTACCTAGCATTTGCTTGAACTGCTTACTTCATTAAACACACTTATTGATACTGACATCTGTCAATTTGTATTATCTGAATATATTAGAAGTTTCCATGGTTAGCATTATCTGGTTAATTTTTGAATTTTCGAGTTAATTTTAATAGATACCATTATAATTCTTTAAATCTACATTTATTGAATATGAAGTATAAAATGCGATCAAATCGTATAGACAATAATATATAATATATTCTTCAAGTTATAATAACGTTAAATGTCAATAAATGATATTTAACTGCGTTTTTTTCCAGAAAAACTGTTAAAATCTTTAAATAAAATTTCTAAAGTCTGTGTGTGCCTGTGTGTCTGTGTGTGTGTGTGTGACAAAAGTTCCGGATCCCATAACTTCAATACCACGATTCCAAAAATTCCAATATTTTCGTATTCCACAAGTTTACATCCAGAAGAACAAGTGATTAGATTTTGGTTATAATTGGTGAACCGGAAGTAGCCTCATTTGAAGATTTAACAGTTAAATTTGATTTATTGACATTTAATATTATTATAACTTAAAGAATATATTATTCTCTATACGATTTGATTACATTGTATACTGCATATTCAATAGATACAGAGTTAAAGAATTTTAAAGAAATTAAATTTTATAATTCAGCCAGCTATGCTAAACATGGAAACTGCTAATATATTCATATAATTCAAATTGACAGATGTCAGTATGAATAAAAAGTAAATTAATGTGGCAGAGATGAGGATGTTGAAGTAGATGTTGGGGAACACGGAAAGTTACGGTAATAAAATAACTCTAGTTTTACAATTTTCTAGAAAGATACAAGAAAGACGATTACATTGATTTGAAAATGTTATGAGGAGAAATGAAGAATTATATTTGAACAAGAATGAGTAGTTTAGTAATGGGAGGTTGAAGAAGCAGAGAAAGACCAAAGATAAGATGGAAGGACTGTATTGCGGAAGACTTGAGAGAAAAAGAACTGAATGGGAAAAGCTAAAGAGGAAGTAGATGTCAGTGTCAAGTGCAATTTGAATAGTTTGTTTATGAAATAATTTTACTGGAAATTTAGAATCTTTTCCAAGAAAAATTATGTATGGAATTTATACATTATACACAGAATTGACGGAAGGTATTGTGCTGGCCACAACAGATTTTTTAATCATTACAATGTTTTTTGAACAATGATTCGTATTATATAATATTATTATAATAACATATTAAAATAAGTTACAAAAGGAAAGCTACTCTAGCACTAGTTAGAATTACAAGGGATTTAATAGCCTTCTGTAACGAGTGTTTCAGCTTTAAATTACATTTATACAATTTACATTAAAAAAAGATTTTAATACATATTCCCTAGTGAAATAGAGCAATATGACGTCCAAGGTAGCGGCGAACACGTTTCTGTTACTTATTTGACAAATAAATCATGAGTGGAGTGAAATTTCCAGTCTAATAACAAAATGTAAAACTTCAACAAGTTTTGTTGCATTGACGAATGTAGGTACTCGTACGTCAGTAGCATGCAGAAATTAGTTTCCATAATTTCCCGGACATAGGAACCAAAATTCTATGAAAAAAAAATATTAGGACAATTTGAATTGATGGACGTAAGTTATGGATTCATCTTTTAAAAAAATGGAAAGGAACCGAACAAAAATCTGCGTGTGTGCTACTTGCATTTTGTGAACAAGATTATATTTTGCCAAGAAAAACTGTTAAATAATGATTCGGTATTCAACCATTGCAAAGAAATATTAAACTTCAATAATTATAAGGTAGCATACTCTAAACTAAGAATGTAGGTACAATGAATATTATGAAATAGTTCTTCGTTGCACACGTAATTAAAATAGTTAATGTAATCGCAACGTCACTGGCCCGAATCGATTAGTATCGTAAAATTTCGAGTCAATTCGGTTGATCTAAACCTGCTATTCGTTGTTTTTGTTCGAATTCAAATAAAAAAATCTGATGTGGCCAACACAATACCTCCCGTTTAATTTAATTTTTATTCATGTAAATACTTAAAATTAAATTTAATTTAAATACCGGGTTCGATCCCGACCGACACCATCGAGATATGCCGTGGTGATATATTTATTTTGTTTATTTATATATTTACCTGTTTTCATTGCTGGCGTGGAGAGTACGCCGCAGGGGTCATTTTTGTGCCATTTAAAATTCTAAAATATTTGGCGTCGGTCGGAGTCGAACCCGCTACCTCAGATTCGTATGAAGTGATGCCTGGTAAACGCCTGCACGGTATAAATATGTCATCATTATTACCGACATCTGTGTAAAAAGCAGATTGGCTCACCCAGCAATGAGTAATATGCCGTGATGATATATTATATATTTTTATTATCTTACCTCTATTCCTACTTATTTACTTATGCTGGAAACTGTATTAAGTTCTTTTCCATATAACAATAGTTTCATTTACTATTTTCTTTTAAAACGTTATTATTATTATTTGAAATGATTAGGTTGTTGACAGTGACATATATTTGTCAGTTACATACATTTGAGATCTGAACTATGTAACCATGGAGTTGTGTTTAAAGCGTAGACTCCGGGATTAAAATTATAGACAGTTTTATAAATTTACCCATAAAATATATAGAAAAAGTATTAATGCAAGCCTGTAGAAAATTTGATAATCTTTAATTTGTATATAACATAAATCTCGAAAAAATAAGATTTAAAGGTATTTTTCGAAGAAAAACTATTTTGAGCTTCCAGTAAATAAGTGTCATCTCCGGTCATCTGATTTACTCCAAAATCTAATGACATCTTTCCATATAAGAGTAGGTAGAAATACAAGGTTTCAAAATTTTCTGAACGATAATATTTGAGATAGAGACACACACAGAGACACACACATACACACAGACATCATCGTGAAAATGTTAAAATTGGATTCTAGGGACCTTAAAACGTGGTCATTTACCAAAATCTCGATATGCGATTTTTAGCACGATGAATATATCTCCCTTACCAAGGGTAGCGGGAGGTAAAAACTATAGCAACACTAATGTCATCCTAATGACATTCTCAAAATGTTTCATGTTATTAGTATTTATTTTAAACATTTCTCTTTATTTCTGTATTCATTACTTTTACAAGGAAAAAAAGTTTTAATAAAAATTAAGATATCCCTAGAATAACTCTTTTAGAAGCATAAACAACTTGGCCTTGTGACGTTACAAATAATTTAAGACATTCAAAAATTCATATCTTGCTTATTAATTCGAATGTTAACAACGCGTTTTCATCAATACACGTAGATATTTTATATACTACATGCATTTATTAAAATATTTTGTAATGAAATTTAAACATGCCTGCATCACGTTCATACTCAAATCGTAAAACTTATCCATACATTAATCTTGCAAAGACTGTAATAATCCAGTACTAATAGATTCAAGAAAACCAAGGCTCGAATCACGTAAAATCAAAATTCGGGAGAATGCTAAACATAATTTCTAGATAAAGCCGAGGAGTTTGCAAAATTCAAAATATTACTCATACTAAGAAAAAATATTTTTATTTAATATTAACTATATTATTAATATTATTTTGCACTTCAAATGCCGCAGCGTATGAAAATAGGCAGTTCCGGGAAACGACACATTTACCTTAGGCTAGCCATATTGTTACGTCACGCGCCTAGCTCCGCGTCTTCTTCACTCGCGAATAGTTAAATGGCAGTGATCTGTGTTTTTTATTTTGTCCGTTGAATAAATATTTTTATAGAAATATAATCTGAAGGACATCTTCACTTCACTATTGATGGTCATTACAACTTTTTTCTACAATTATGTGGTAAATAAAAAATGTTACTTAAAATGTGTGCGGCAAATAGCTAATTCCTGCACGAGTGCGAGAAATAATTGAAACATTTTTTTTCTTTTATTGTCACAGAAGCAATTGGCATGATTGCTAAAAATATTATGCATAGCCGTCCAAGCAGTAGATATGTGAAAATACATTTTGTAATTGTAATATTCTTGTGGACGATTTCAGAAAAAATCTTCATTGCGACGCAGAAAACGTGATTCTGAGACTCCATGTAAATTCCAAAACTTGCTACGCTCGTTTCGGAAAACTTGCTACGCTCGTTTCGGAAAACTTGCATTCATTTGTTACAAAATTAACTATTTTTTGTTTCGGAATAAGAGTGATATATTCTTGCAGGTTTATTGAAGGTAGAATGAGTTTCATTCTTAAACGATTTTTGGTGGCAACAGACTAACTAAAAACATGAACCACCATCACCAGCCTAACTGGGTATTCTACCAAAAATTTCCCTTAATCCTTAATGAGAATTGTCAACAATTTTTTATAAATGAATAATGTAAAGAGAACAATCTAAGCCGAAAAAAATAAAATAGTATGAATCACTCGTTACAGAATGTTTTAATATAATATTCTACATAAGTTTAGGTTTAATTCCGAAGCGACTTTTTCGTTATTATTTAGCTGGTATCAAAATACGAGTAAAATTTGCAGAAATAACAAAAATTCTTGCTTCAATCTTCACCTAGATGTTTTCGGACTCATAATTAATTCAGTGTAGAAAATTTGCATATTTTCCCAACAATATTTGCAATAAAATTTGCTTATCTCTCTTGCAAACTCTGTTTATTTATACTTAATTAAAATTTGAATATTCACTAACTGTTCTTTGAAACTATTCTTAACTTATTTAATATGTTTTCTAAACACTTTAGTGTATCGGCAAGTCTTTAAACTTTCTTAGTGTGAGATAAAAATGTGTTTTTACTTCGATTTTCCCGTATGTTGCAAGAATAAATGCCTACCTAGGAACGGGTACTGGTAATATTGTAATCAGTTTGATTCTCCGAACGGGAGAAAATGTTGATGTTCCTAGGAGAAAACTTGAGATTCGAAGCGACAAATTGCAAGCTGTCGCAAGAGAGTATATTTAAGGAAAGATTTACGAGAAAATATATACGTTTTACAAGTTATATACATTACACATCACAATTAAATTATAAATTACCTAGTAGAAGTGTATAGCTATGTAAATTCACAACTCAATATTAATTGGGAACTATAGAATATTCAGTGAAATCTTTCTTAAGCGAACAGCACTGGTTGCCGATCATTTGTCCGGTTAAAAGAGGTGTCCGTTGAATGGGAAAATAAAATTTAAGCAGTGAAATTTTCGTGGTCTAAATGTTTCAAAATTTCCTTAGTTTTCACTGTAATTATAAGTCCGGACAAAGGAATGTTTTTATTTCGCGCCTTAATAAACTATTCATATGTAAGTGTGTCTATGTTGAGGTCCTCAGTTTTAAAAAAGCTCCTCTTCTGTTGTGGTTTAACATATGAATAAAAAAAATTCAATAGTTCTGTCCTTTTTTTAATTCACCTGCTTGAGATTTCCTTATATTAAACCATGCTGATACGTTATGTATACTGAATTTTTTTTATCGAACACGTTTACGAATACTTGTTGTCATTTTTGAAATCTGTATTTAACACATAACCCAATACGTAGTCGTGCGTATTGAAGTACATACTATAATAAGGACAAATAAAGACTACTTCTGACTCAAGCCGAAATATATGGTAAACAGTAGAATCTCCGGTATAATGCTAATGGTTTTAACTAACGTCCGTATGTATGAGGTAATTTCTTAAAAATTTAATGTAAAATTAGTGTCCGTGTCCGTTTATTAATACCGTGTATTCTTAATAGAGGTATGTTTATTAGGATAATCAATATCACAATGCCGGTTCCTGTAAAATTGTCCAGTTAAGAGAAGTGTCCGCTTATTAGAGGTGTCCGTTAAGAGACATTTTACTGTAATTTAATAATAAGATACATATATAAATCTTTGACCTAATGTAAAAACAACCAAAGTCAATTTTAAAGGCATTGGCAAGTTAAAAATTGACTTTTCATAAATCAAAACTATATTATAATTAGATAAACATAGTCAAAACCAAATTTTGCTTCGTGCCTCATTTTATGAGATTTGGGGCTGGTTTGATAACAATATTTAAGCTTTACTTCAAATTTAGTTGTCAGGTAACTATAATGTAATGAACAAATTCGACTCAGTTTCTCTGTTCTTATGATATTTAAATAAATCTGCCAAAAAAACGCGTTGCATTTTTTCATTTCATTAAATTTAAAGTTTCGGGGATGACATCATTTTTACAGCTGCAGCATATAGTGCTCATAGCGAACTGCTGTTGAGTCTTGCAAGGGTTACGGGTGTATTTTCAAAGATATTTTGATTTTTCCATCTATTATGATAACTATATCTATTAATTTGTATGAATCAGAGCTGAATGAAGAACAAAATTTTAAAGAAAATAAGGAAAATTGCTTCCTTTCCCAGTTCACACTGTACGTCTGCATCATCTTTATGATTTGTTACAACGTTGTTATTTTTGTTAACTTCAATTTCATTGTTTGCGTACATTTCATTCCCCATCTCACATTGTATTTCAAAACCATTCACTCTATTAGTCGTACATACTCAAATGATGTAGTTGTATTCACTGACATATTGAATACAAACAGATTTGGTATAATTAACTCTTTTTACCTTCCGTCACCTCTAGGTAAGGAAGGTATTCTCTTTGATCAAAAAATTCGATGGTAAGTTTGCATTGAATAAGCACGTTTCAGGGTCTTTACAATACGATTTTACTATTTCTACGATGATGTTTGTATGTGTGTGCGTGTGTGTGTGGGTGTGTGTGTTCGTGTGTGTGTGACCGCGGTTTCGGCCGTGATATCCCCAACATTAGAATTCAAAAAATTACAATTCTTGCGTATTCTTCTTCCTTACAATCATATGCAGACTTGATTAGATTTTGGTTATAATTGATCAACCGGAAGTATCCTCATTTGAAGATTTTCACAGTTTTTCTTGAAAAACTTAGTTAAGTATTATTATAACTTAAAGAATATATTATTCTCTGTACGATTTGATTGCATTTTATATTTCATATTCAACAGATATAGAGTTAAGGAATTATAATGATAATAAATTTCATAAATCAGCCAGCTATGCTAACTTTACCATGGAAACTGCTAATATATTCAGGTAATTCAAATCGACAGATGTCAGTATCAATAAAAAGTAAATGAGTGAAAGAATAAGGGAAATAACTCTAGTGTTACAAGTTTCTAGAAAGATATAAGAGACAATTACATTAATTTGAACATGCCATGGGGAGAGATGAATATATTGGAAGAAGAATAAATAGCTTAGTAATAGAAGGTGAAAGAAACATAGAAAGACCAAATATGAAAGGACTGTATTGCGGAAGACTTGAGAGAAAAGGAACTGAATGAGGACCACACGCAAAACAAAAATGAGTGGAAGAAGAAAATAAAAAATAGCGACCCCCTAACGAATGGGAAAAACTAAAGAGGAAAATGATGTCAGTGTCAAGTGCAATTTGCATAGTTTGTTTATGAAATAATTTTACTGGAAATATAGGATCTTTTGCAAGAAAATTTATGTACACACTAAGAAATTCCGTGTTAAATTTAACACTAAAAGTGGTCTATATAGGTCCACCAGCTGTAGTGTAGAATTTACCACTTCGACATTTGGTAATAAACAACACCGAGATATGAGTTAATAATTAACACTAAATATTTCGTAGATACTACTACACCGTATAGTTTTTTAACACTTAAATGAGTTATTTTAACCAAATAACTGCGGTTATTAGTACACAGTGTAGTGTCATTTTTAACTTAGTTTAGTGAAAAAATATACCTATTTGTGGTGTACATTTTTATCAAACTAGTTTCTTTTACTAATTTTAGTGTATAAATATATCTATTTGTAGTGTATATTTTCATCAATTTCGTGTTGATATACACTGATTATGGTGTACAATAGTACTCATTTTTTATTTTTGTAATATTAGTGTAAATGTTATACACGATATCGAGTGAATAGGTAGGTATGATATATAAAAAATGCGAACTTCCATGAAAAAAATTTATTGTACATAAAAAACAATATATTTCATATAAACACTTCTTAGTATTACTTAATTAATCTATTATTACATTATATACATGCAGACACTATTGTTAAGGTTCATTCACAAATCAAAATTATAGTTTTATGTTTTAGTTTAAAATTTTAAGCAAATGCAATATGGGAGAGTTGTTATTAGCAGTAGTTAAGCAATGTTCCTATTTTTCTCGTGTGAGAAGGTAACTTGTGTTTTTTTTTGCGTCAAGACTTAAGATGTGACATAATGTGCTTAAAATTTAAAACTAAAACATATTCGATTTGTGAATGAACCCTTACACTTTATAAAAATTATGTTATACAAAAATGTGTTTTGGAATTATGAAATTTCCATCTTACTATACACAGGGACACAATTCACCCACTTAGTGATCAATCCTCTTTTTAATTTAAATAGCACTGGTATATTTTCTTGTCCACTTTCTTCCACTTCCATTATTTAACTTTGTAAAACTCTAGCAACAACTGAAAGAGATGGTTTTTAAGTCTCTGCAGGTAAAAACTTGCGTGATCGGGATGTAGCGTACTTTAATATTGCTAGTGCGTAAGCACAGCGTCGAACGAGTATCTATAATCTATACTAACTAATGACCACGACAAAGAATGCGAAAATAATAAACTGTTGTATAGATTTACACTTACTATTGTATAGAAATACACCAAGTAGTGTATTTTTTATTACAAAAGTAGTGTACTTTTTACACCAACGTTTTAAACATACACCAAGTAGTGTACTTTGTACACAGATATTTTAGTTATACACATACTAGTGTACTTTTTACACCGATGTTTCAAATATGCACAAAGTAGTGTACTTTCTACACTGATTTTTTAGATATACACAAAGTAGTGTTCTTTCTACACATTCAGTTTTAAAATTACACCAAGCAGTTTAGTTTTTAGAAATACACTAGACAGAGTATTTTTAACAAATATAATGTAGTAAATTGTACAAAAATTAGTTTAAAATACAAGCAACACCAAATTAAGCAATTTTTACCCACAAGTGTGTTTAAAACTAGTCTTAATAAATATAATACACCTTACAGTGTTAATTTGTTATGTCTCAGAAAATTTTACACAGATATAAAATTACCAACTTAATCTTTTTACACTAACTTTTATAATACCAATTTTAGTGTCGAATTCTACACGAAACAAGTTTACCACGTTATATTTCAAGTTTACACGGCTCAAATTTCTAAGTGTGTATAGGGCGCGTGCAGTGACGTGACTTTGCTGACTTTGGCAAGCAGATATGGGGACCCGTGTCAAAATGACAGCTATTAATTACGTCCATAACTGACAAATATCATAATTTTTCATTCAAAATTTCATGATTTTCTTATTACCTGTGATTTATTTGTTATCAGGAATGTGGAATTCAGTAGCCGAGAAAAGGAATCATAAAATACCAAAAAATGAAATAGAAGGTGGAAGAAACATACGAAGACCAAACATAAGATGGAAGGACTGTATTGCGGAAGACTTGAGAGAAAAGAAAAACGAGTGGAAGAAAAAAATAAAAAATAGCGACCCCTAACGAATGGGAAAAGCTAGAGAAGGAGATGTCAGTGTGAAGTACAATTTGCATAGTTTGTTTATGAAATAATTTTACTGGAAATTTAGAATCTTTTGCAAGAAAATTTATGTATGGAATTTATACATAATACACAGGATTGACGGCAGGTATTGTGCTGGCCACATCAGATCAGATCTGTCTGTCTGTTTGTGTATGTGTGTGTGAATGTTGGAAGGACGTTTTTTCAAAAACTATAAGACTTAATATCTGTTTAACTACGTATTTCCCAATCGGACATCAATGGGAAGAATTGAAAAGGCTTTGGTAACAACTGGACAACCGGAAGTAGCAGATTCTTGAAAAATTCTTCTAAATATTATTAGTCGGTTTGATCATAAATTATTATTAAATTTAATAACAAATTGGTTTCACAATGGAAACGTATGTTTTACAAATAGAATTTTTATTCCACCACAAATTTCATTATAAATCTGTTAGATCATAAAATTTTATTAACAAATTTGGTAAATTATTATCGTGTCAAACTAGCTTAACATTAGCGCTTAATAGATAATAAGATACATCTGACGATCTGGGAAAAAACTCGAATAATAGAAATCAGCGCTGGTCTTATTTTCCCCTACCCAAAAAAAAACCTACACGGATTTTTTTTTAAACGTCACTTAAAAAACTCTCAATTAAACCCAGATTAGCTATTTATTTGTTTAGTTGCAAAATGATGGTGATTTTTGCACTAGATGTGAAGATGCCATGGGTAATAAATGCGATTTTGCAATGTATCGCATATTAGGTTTTTTTCTAATTCCATTTAAAATTAACGACAAACAAATAATGAATTATTATAAATTGAAACTGTCGCTTTTTGCATTAGTACGAGCAAGTGACAGGTTATCGCTGATTGGCTGATTTGGTTACTTTTTCCCATTAGTTTGAAAAAGTGGCAGATAAACGCGTGAAAAAGAATATCATTTTGAATATCAAATTTAATTTATAAAGTATATAATTAATACAAAAAAAACAACCGCCCAACCTTGCCACCTCAAAATCCCGCCACTGGTACTCAACATTAATATTCTAGAATGTCAAGTTTGAGAAAGGTATTCAGTATTATTAATATTAATACTGAAAGTTTCTTGTTCATTTTAAATCATTCATTCCCAAAATTACAAAATACTGACATTGGTTGTTCGTGACTACACCCAATTTTTATGGGTGTGTTAATCTGTTTTTATTCGTAGTTTTCGACATTGACGTTGTATCGTTGAAGAAATTGGATATAATTTTCAAGTTTTACGTCGGTCTGATTCGAACTCGGGCCATCAGAATCATAACCGGTCATGTGACTCAGCAATTATTATAATTCATAAAAATTATGGTGTATCTATCTAGTGTTTTTATTCAGAATAATGAACTATAGAGTGTACCAACTTTTTCCTGACTTCTACTACGTATTACCATTTTACTCCGTAAAAACGAAAATCAATTTACAATTTTTCAAAAAGTATTTAAAAAAGGTTATATCGGTGTTTGTTGTTCACGGTTGTTGGGTAGAAACGATGAAGAGTAGCGTTTTTATTTTGTGGCCAGCAAAGCGTGTCGTCAGATAACAACCATTGAAGCAGCTTCTTAGAAGCTGACTGGCAAATCTTCATTTTTATCACAAGAAACTAGAAGCCGCAAAAGATAAGAATTCATGAGGCTCGAAAAAGATATTGCAGAGTTCCGTAACACTTTAGCGAAGAAATTTTATTGTATGTAGGTACTTCCTTTTTAACGGTGCAAATTTCAGCAAGATCTAAAACTTTTAGTAAGAAATAATTCGAATAAAATAGGAATTTATTGTTAACGAATCTAATATCTTTACGAAAAGTGTTTTACACGAAATAAAAACGATAGCTGCGCTGTAACTTTTTCCAATTATTAATATTCTTATCTGTTTTGTTTAAATACCTGCAACGCCTTCACAATGAGGTTCAGAGAATTAAAATATTTTATTACTTTATATCTACAAATATATCATTACCGCTATCTGTGTACTAAGCAGATTGGCACACCCAACAGTGGGTAATAAGTCGTGATGATAGATTTGTTTATACATCTATGAATAAGCATATTGGCACATCCATAAGTAGGTAATAAGCTAAGACGCTACACAAGGTGATTTAAAGCCTCGTTGTCGTTGCAAACGAAAAGTAGAGTTAATTTGTTGATTTGTTCAAAAACATATCGTTAGTAAACGTATCTCCAATTTTCTTTTGTTTACAATTTATACATATTGTGCCCGTTTTATTAACTTTCATCATAGGGATCTCGTTTATCTTTAGAAATAGGAAGTCTGTTAAATTAAGCAATTTTAATGATGTATTTGTTTTTCCAGAAAAATGAAAAGGTTAGTTACTAGATATCTAGATATATAAAAAAAATCAAATATACGAATAAATTTAATATTTTTTACCTTTTTATTGATTGAAACAAATGAACATAAATAAGTTATAGGTACCTTATTGTTGGAAATCTAAAATTCAATTCAATTCAATTTTATTTCCTTGTTTGAAGAAACACTTCGTACAAGTAGAGGTCGGCATACAATAATTATAGTTACAGACTTTATATAAATTTTTAAATGTAACATGAAAAATACAAAATTAAATTTACTATGTCTAAACATAACAATACCAGGACCTGTACTTTTTTTAAAACTATTTTAGTTACAGACTTTATGTAAATTTTTACATATAACATGGAAAATACAAAATTAAATTTACTATGTCTAAACATAACAATACCAGAGACTTTTTCTTTTTGTTCTTTTTAAACTATTATAGTTACAGAGTTTATATAAATTTTTAAATATAACATGAAAAATACAAAATTAAATTTACTATGTCTAATAGTATAGCACAAGCCTCGTTCCAACCAAAAAGCTGTTCAAAATTTATTTAATAATAATAAAAAACATTAAATTCACCATAGTATGATTTTAAATCTGAAAAGTTTGTTTTCAAACAAATATATATTTTTTTTAAAAAAGAAAAGGACAAAAAAGTTATTTAAACAAGATTGAAATTAAATATTGCTATTTGTATATGACCAATCCTAAAACGGCATTACAGCCAAAACAAGGCCTGTGCTATCAGCCATTTAACATTACAGATTTATTTATTATTCCTCGAAGCATTTTAGTCATTAAAGCAGAAACTTCTGAGTTTAAGAGCATTTACAGTAAAATAATAGATATTATTTATTTTTTGTATATTCAAGTCTTCAAAGAGAACAAACAATCTTTGTTCTGATGTAACAGTTTTTATATAACCTGATAAGTAATACTCTCTGAGTGAGCTATATATCGGACACTTAGTGAAAAAATGATACAAACTTTCATTCTCTAACATTTTGCAAATAGTACAATTATTTTCAGGGTGTAAGATGTATTTGAAACCTTTTTGAAGAATTTTTATGTATTTTTTATTTGAGAGTTTGAGTAAAAGTTTTAATTTCTGTTTTTATTTCTTCCAATGTGGTTAATTTATTTAATATTTCCTCCAGTTTTTTGTCTGTAGATTCTGCCATCGCGCCAAAAATAGTGAGGTTATATTACACACAATGCACTATAAGTTTCACAAGAGAGCTAATAACAGTATTTTAACTTATTTTATTGCTTATTGTTTTAGTTTATTTATATTTCCGTATAAAGTAAGTAATTACAACAACTTTTTCTTTATTTAAAACAGATCACTGAAAAATACGACTTAACCTTTGAGTACAATGTTGCCAACCCCCGTATTGTTGGAAATCTAAAAAAAAATCTTTTTTCTACAATCGTACGGGAAATAAGTGTTATCAAACTCAAAAAAAACTCACTAGTGCAGCAAAGATACTAGCAGTCGTTGAAATCGGAAAAAATAATAGGAATAAACGGACGAAATTCAGCACAGAGGTTGTTTATTATTAGACGAATAAATGATTAAAATTTCACATAAATCAAAGATATAGGAAACGATAAATGCAATAAGAACTGTGTTCTCCACGCGCTCTTGTTATTGCTTCTACTCGTCGAGGCATGGATTGAATAAGGTTGCGAATAACATTTTGCAGTATTTTGTTCCATGCTCTTTCGACTACAGTCCATAGTTCTTCTACACTTTGTATTGGCGTTTGGATATGTCGCAATGCCCTTCCTCAAATTCCCCACAGATTTTCATTAGGTGACAAATCTGGAGAGCGAATCGGCGATGTGTGCACTGGTATTCTATGCTGATAAAAAGGATAATAATCTTCTTACGACATGGGGTCTTTCGGTATTAGGATCTCGGCAATATATCGCTGGATTTTTAAATTTTCCGGAATACAAATTAGACGGGATTTCCAGTTGTAAGAAATTGCTTCCCGTACCATAAGGCCTTTTATACAATAAGTAAGTAGAGGGGGCTGTCGTTGTCGCTGTCGAAACGAAAGATGGTCAATTCCCATCTTTCTACGACGACACTGAAAAACACGACGACAGTAACGCAAAAACGGACGATATGACATTGAACGAAATAATTATATATTGTATACAACAAAATCCTAGTTTATATGATAGAAGAAACAAAATATACACATATAAAAATTAAATAAAGTCGTGGTTTCGGAATATCATGCAAATGATTAAATTGTTGTACAGACTTTTCTCCGTGATCACTTACCTTGAAATATGAAAATAATTTTCTGTGTGCCTAACATCATCCGTAATATGAGGTTTTTACCCACCATCGTCTTGTATTTTTTGTCTATCGTATCAGCCGTCGTAGTTTTATTATTTGAAACCATATTGCAATTAAATTAAAATAAATTGGAAGAGATATAATATCCATAACCTCACTTAAAAGTAACTGTTCGCTACGACACCTTACGAGTATTGTAGAGAAATGTCGTGTGCTGCTAACATCAAATGACTTATGATAAACGACAACCGACTCAATTTTAGAACAGGCCTAATTGTGGGAACGACGAACATTCGCCCTCAAATCACTGGTGGACTATGTCACACCATTACAAAAATAAATAATGAAAACTACGAGTAAAATACCTAAATAAATATAAGAATTAATATAAAAATTTATAACTTATATCTAAAGATTAATAAAATATAAGTATTTCATATACAGTGGAAAATAGTTGTGTCATCGCTATAAACCATCTCTACAGCAAATACTAATTAAAAACCAAAATTAACATATGTACAAATATATACCCTAGAAATATGTAGATTGCTTTAATTCAAATGCGGCGTATATGTGGTTCGGGTTCTACTGCGCAGTTAGACGAATATTCGTTCACTTTGATTCGGCTCGAAAAACCGACTTCAAGCGGAGTACAGACGACCACCGAATATTCGCGGCGAGCAGCCTATCCACACATTCGACATTTAGCAAATGTTTGCTCGGGATTCGTCGAACGCCGAATGTGTGGTCCCGGCTTTTGCCGAACAAGATGACGGTTCTCTCTCGCTGATGTCTTTTGGCGAGCTCTAGATCCTGTCTGCCGTCTCTTTGTAACTGTCTGTACCCACTGTCGCCATATGCGTGAAATCGTACTAATACTGCGAGTTACACAAGCCGCTATTTCGCGCAGGGACAATGCGCTTTCGCGCATACCCACGATACGGCCCTTTCAAAATCAACCACTTACTCAAATGGACATTGCTGTCTTCGACGAGGCATGTTAACTTGATAACGTTTTTAACTGAATTTGAAATATATTGAAGATAAATCTGGTTGATAATTAGGTTTAAAACTGCATATTTTCTGAATGAAAGTTCTTAGCGATTTATTCTTCTAATATTAATAATACTAATAATACTGAACCTCTGTGCTGAATTTCCGATTTCAACGACCGCTAGTGTAATTAAAACGATTTCTTTTTGTTTTGTTATCATGATCGCACATAAATGTATAACCCCAAGTAGTAGATTACATTTAATATATTTCGTAATTTTTCTTATTTTTGGACGATAAAAAAAATTGTTTGAAACACACACATAAAACGTATTTCTGAAACTCAATACAAATTCCAAAACGAGCACAATTTGCAAAAATAAATATTTTCAATGGTACAACAATATCGAAGGATGATGGATAAAATGAAGGATAATAAATTAATATACTCCTTGTTTGCAAACGTTTCTGTTTACATTAAACTACCCTCAGTGCTGTTGAAACGAAGAAACAAAAGTTACAAAATAAAATATACTACATATGCCAACAGATGATACATATAATTATTAAATTTAAAAATCAGTTGTGGCCAGCACAATACCCCTCGCCATTTTCATTTTATGTTGCATAGGGCGCGAGCAGTCATGTGACTATGTTAGCCTTAGCAAGCAGGTATGGAGGCCCGTGTTAGAATGACAACTATTAATAATATACATAGGTGTCAAGTATCATAATTTTTCATTTAAAACATCATGATTTTCCAAATCCATGTGGATTATTTTCCTCGACAAGTATATTGATGACAAATAAACATCAGAATATTATGAAATTTTGAATGAAAAATTATGATATATGACAATTGTGACATATATGTAAATAACTACTAGCCGTCATTCTGACAAGGATCCTCGTACATGCTTGCCAAGGCCAACAAAGTCACATGACTGCTCGTGCTCTATAAGTAACGAATTTAACATTTCTTGTACATACAAATAATTGAAATTGTATCTCTTCTTTCGTGCTATGAGGATTTTTGTCCTACTCGTACTAATATGTTCAAAATTCTTCAAATTCATTGTCAGTATTAGCGGTATTTCTTAAGGATATGTAATATTAAAATACCTATAATTTAAATACATATTTAATTAATAATACAATGATATATATTAAATGTACTCGTACCTCCTAGAAAAATCAGATTTTTGACACTGACATTTTGCATTTATCTGTCAATTACGAACATTTAAATATCTCAACTGTATTTTGGGCAACGAGATTTATTACAACCTATACGAAATATAATAAAAAATTAAATGTGTCAGATTGAGACTTTAATTATCTTTAATATTACCAAGAAAAAATTTCAAAAAATAATATTTAGAAGATTTTTTTTCAAGAATCTTCTACTTCCGGTTGTCCAATTGTTACTAAAACCTTTTCAGCTCTTCCCATTAATGTCCGATTGGGAAATACGTAGTTAAACAAATATAAGTCTTATAGTTTTACACATACATACATTTTAAATGAATCCAATACCACTCTTAGCGAGAGGTAAAAATGCTTACCATTAGGAGCTCATTATTAAATTTACAAGTGATGTTACAAATGTGACAATGTTATTTGAAAAATGGTTTACATCATTCTGCTGCAGTGTAAGTCGAGAGTGTCTGCAGAAAGTTAATAAACTAAAAATGTACATTGCTACGAGTCTGTATTGGTTTTAACAACAAAATATATTTTGGTGTGTATATTGGCGCAAACTTTAAACATTATATCAAGTAAGTTATATATTGTTATCTAAAATATTTTGATAAATTTTGTTAAGATGATCACTATCTATTCTATAATTTATACTGTTACTATTATTGTAAATGTAAATCATTTCTAAAAATTTACGTTTTTGATAATTACTTTCTTATCTAATATTATTAACATTTTCAAAATCAAAATGGTGGTGAAAATTTATACTACGTTTAGATAATGCGGTTTTATCTGAACCTAAATTTCTACAGTTATATTTATGATTATTCATAGGATTCCTCAAATATTTTTTAGTTTGTCCAACATACACACCATCACAAACTTTACAATCAATTTGATAAACTACATTCGATCTATCTTTAGTTTGTACCCTATCTTTAAGTTAACTACACTCATTTCCTACTTTTTTAGTGTTATAAAATGTTATTTTAGTTTTATCATTATTTAAAATATTAGCTAATTTGTAAGATAGTTCATTAACAAAAGGAATTTAGAAGTAGATCTTATTGTTGTTAACATTATTTCTACTGTGTCTACTGTTATTGTGTGAAAAATTAAAATTTTATTAATTAACGTACTTGGATAATCATTTTCTATCAATTTACTTTTTAATTTGTTAAAGTTCTCATTATGAAATTCTGGATTACTTAACAGTTTTATACTTTTAATTTCACTAATGCCTATTTTTTGGCTTAAAAGGATGATTTGATTTGTAATGTAACATTCTATTGGATGTAGTAGGTTTTTTGTAACAATCTGTCTTTAAATTTCCTAAACCGTTTCCATTTATTAAAATATCTTAAAATGAGATGAAAATTTTATTTTCTATTTCCTCTATGAATTGAATTTTTGGGTGAAAACTATTAAATAATTCTAAAGTAGTGTCAACAAATTCTGCAGGCACAGCAGTGACAATGTCATCAACGTATAAATGTAATTTGAAACGATAATTTTGGTATAACTGAATTTAACAACATATGTATAACAGAATTTGAAAATATTGGGCACGCTTAGCAAAACCTTCTATTTGTTTATAAAATTTATCATTAAAGCTAAAATAACTACTGTCAAAACTAAATTCTATTAATTTGCGAAATGTAGTTTGATCTAGATTTGTGAAACATATTTGATCCCATAAATCTACTATAGTTGAAATGACTAATTCTTTAGTAAAATTGGTAAACAATGATGTAACATCAAGTGAAATTAGTATGTAACCCTCAGGTAACATGTACTCTTTGCATTTATTTACTACTTCTAGTGAATTTGTGACATTGTAAGTTAATGTATTATTTAAATTTCTTAGTTTCAACAGCACTGAGGATGGTTTCATAAAAACCGAAACGTTTGCAAACAAAGACTATATTGATTTATTATCCTCCATTTTATTCATCATCCGTTGATATTCTTCTATTTAATATACTTTTGGATATGAAATTTACATATACAGGGTGGGGCAGAAAAACCTATCCGATTTCAAATCCCTTTTTCTCAAAAGAGGGAGCAGGTAGAGTAGTGGGGTAAAAACCGTTAGAAAGCCGGTTTTATGCCATTTGTCAGTAGTCAACATGCCTTGGTCTGGTGAACATCGTGCTTTTGTTATTGAGCGGTTTATCGAATGCGGCGGTTGTGCTCTTCACGGACGAAGCCCATTTTCACCTTTGTGGTGCCGTTAACAGGCAGAATTTTCGATATTGGAGTGACGAAAATCCTCGAGAAATCCATCAGGAACCCCTCCATAGCCCAAAAGTGACTGTGTGGTGTGCTCTTTCCCGCCTAGGCGTCTGGGGGCCTTACTTTTTTGAAGAAAATGGGCAAACCGTAACGGTCAACAGCGAGCGCTATTGTTTCATGCTGGAAAATTTTCTTAGACCCAAAATGGAAGAAAATGGCGTGGAAAATGTGTGGTTTCAACAGGATGGGGCAACCGCCCACACATCGCGACGATCAATGGACATTCTCAGGGAACTGTTTCCCGGTCGCCTCATTTCCCTGAGAGGTGATCTTGGCTGGCCGCCGCGCTCACCGGATCTCACTCCATGTGACTTCTTCCTTTGGGGTTACCTCAAATCGAAGATTTACCAGCATCGACCAAGGACCCTTCTTGCTTTACGAAGGGAAATTGCTCGGGCAATTGAAGAAATTCCTGTGGAAATGACGGTGAAAGTCATGGAAAGCTACCCCGAGCGCCTAAATCAGTGTATCCGCTCCCAAGGACGACATTTGAGTGATGTGCTTTTCAAAACTTAAATTTAAAAATGGCATAAAATTTGCGATATTATAATAAAAAAAAATTTTTGACAAGTTGAGTGGTTTTAATTTTATAACGTTTTGAAATCGGATAGGTTTTTCTGCCCCACCCTGTATTATTACAAACTAATGTTTAGTTTTTATTATTATAATGGGAAGCTATTGTGGTGTGGTTAGTTTTTTTAATATTTTATGACATATATTGAAATTCGATTATGGTCACATACCCCATTGAAATCCCTATGGTATGGAACTGGTCAAAAAACGGGCACCCTGTAAAAATTGTGAAAAAAAGAAAATCGGACCTACATTTACATGACTTTTTATAGTCCGTCACCTTTAGGTAAAGAAGGTATTGTCTGTGATCAAAAAAATTTTAGTGAATAGGCATGTTTTATGGTGTCCTAGGATATGATTTTACCATTTTTACGATGATGTCTATATGTGTGTGTGTGACGATTTTATCATGGACGATAAACTCCAACACTACAATTCTAAAAATTATAATTCTTTCTTATTCCTTTTCTTTACATCCATTTGAGGAGCTAATTAGATTTTGGTTATAATTGGCAAATATCATTTTTTTGACATTATTAATATTAAAGATTATTCTATTATCTATACAAATTGATTACATTTTATCCTTCATATTCAATGGATAATAGAGTTTAAAAATTATATTGAAATTAAATATCATAAACCAGCTATAGTTACTATATTAAGAAAATTCTAATTAACAGATGTTAGTGTCAAGTGTCAAGGAAAAGAAAATGAATGTGGCAGAGACGACAAGCGAAATAGAAATTAAGAATAGTGACACTAACAAATGGGAAAAGATAAAGAAGAAGATGTCAGTGTCAAGTGCAATTTGCATAGTTTCTTTATGAAATAATTTTACTGGAAATATAGAATCTTTTGCAAGAAAGTTTATATATGGAATTTGCACATAATACATTGCATCGACGAAAGGTAATCTGCTGGCCACATTATTTTTTTTAAAATTATGTTTACTTTCCATTGTCATTGCAGTTTGTAACGAGGGCATCAAATCATCCTGTATTTATTTACTTATTTAAATGATGGTATAATTTATAATATTGTACTCCGTGTGAAATCAAAACTGTTTAAATTCCTGACCTCTTTTCCCATATATGTATAAGTGTTTTTTGTGGTATTCATTATTACGTATATATTACCTATATTATAATACCTATTCTTCCAAGATGAAAAACTCTTCTATTCTAAGATCTATTTACATCCTTTTCTTTCTAATATCACACACAATGCGTTTTTTCTTCAAAGTACTCGACCATCAAACAAAAAAAATTCTTCAATGTCTTAAGTAGGTTACCTATTACAGCACAGGACAAGTAAGACGACCTAAAGAGGTACATAAAAACCTACTCACTACAGGTACTCTTGTGAGACATGATATGAAACGAGATATGAAAGCTACGAGATGAATTAAATAAATTCTCTTGAATTACTACGTCGAATTATTCATCATGTACCGGATTCAAAACGTGAAAGAATTTTTATTATCTGTGTTTTGTGCTTTAAAATAACCATTAATCAAAATATACTGTTGAGAGTTGAATATAAGATAAGTAGTTCAGGAGATACTACAAACTGTACCTCCCTAAAGACGTTATAAATATTGTATACCTATTAAATTTAATGATAGTTGTTCTTCATATTAGAATACATCTGCTAATGACCAAAAACATGTACCAAATTTTACTAATTGTCTACTTGAGTTTTGCCATATTTCCTGGTTTTTTTTTTTTCTTAATTTGAAGTTTTTAGGTTCAAAAATGTCTAACAGGCCTATTATGAAAATATTTATATCTACTTAACGATAATCGTTAGCTTTGTATCCGTATTCTGTAACTCATTTAAAAAAATAATAACCTTGGGATCAAAACTTTATTTCCTAAAATCAAATTTAATTTTAAATGAAATATCTAAAATAATTCAATATCACTCACAAAATTTCTAGGTTAGATCAGTTCTGGTGGGAGTCAGCTGTCAACTTGTCAGCTGTCAGACTCTTTCTTCTACTTGTTCTGGGCTATGCTAGAGCTACTACTACCATATGTAGACAAATTGGGAACCTTGCGTAGCGCGCTAGGAATAAAAATGTATTAAATTATTTTAATATTACCTTGCAAAAAATTATAATATGACGGGTTTTTTAGATCACTATTCAACATAATAGCAATTTTATTTTGACAGGAATAAAAATACTGAATTATTGACAAAACGTTTAGATAACGAAAGATTTTTCTAGTTAAGAAATAACGATATCGTTATCTTTTTTTCGTTATGTAGAATTAAATTAGTATTTACAGAATACCACTTTAACGATTATCGTTATAATAACGATATAAGATGCATAATTTCATAACGAACGTTTACAGAATAAACCTATTGAACGATTTTCGTTATTGTCATAACGATATAACGTTTTAACGATTCGTTATGTCATAACGATGCTTACAGAATAACCCTATTAAATTATTGTTTACAGAATACCACTTTAACGATTATCGTTATTTATTTATTCGTGTCGAACTAATATGTACATACACCTTATTTATTAACAATACCAAAAAGTCACTGATGTGCCTTTATATATTCGCTATTTGGCTATAGGTACTTGTTTCTTGTTTGAAGAATACTAGTTCGTGTCGCAGAATTATCTACTGGTTAAAATCGAGTACCCAGGGTCGCGACGGGGATGCTTCTGCATGACCCATTTTTCATTTTTGACCGTAATAATAACGATTTAACAATGCATAATGTCATAACGATCGTTTACAGAATAAGCCTATTAAACGATTTTCGTTATTACCATAAAAATATAACGTTTTAACGATTCGTCATGTCATAACGATGCTTACAGAATAGCCCTATTAGTCTCAGAATATATAATTTTTTTTTTTATAATTGAAATCGTTTTATAAGCAAAGTATAATGTTTTAGAAGTTTTAAATAAATATTGTGAAACTGTACATTTATTTTTAACAAAAGTTAATATTAGGGAGCAGTAGACTTGTACAAACCAAAGTTCTATTTATAGAATATTAATTGGTTTCAAATCGAAACAAATTTGCAATATTTTGCGTGAAAATAGTGTATTGCAAGACAACTACAATGTGTTAAAAAAAAACTAACTCGGAGTAGGTTATGAACAGAGAAACGTATGTCTGGTCATTATTCAATTCAAAAGTTAAGTCGTCAAAATTGATCTTTAAATATAATTTTAAGAAGAAAAGATGATACAAAAGGATACAGTATATTGCCATTCTCTGTTATCTAATTTGTTTCTATTTTTAAAACAAGATTCAAGAAGAAAAGCTCTGATTTATTTAGATAACATTTTTGACAATATCTCGTGTCAAATTGACTTTTAATTAAATATTTTTAAATTGGCATATGTTTCGTTATTCATAGCCTACTCCGAGTTAGGTTTTTATTTGAACACACTGTATTAGAATGATTTTTATTGTAATACAAGTAGTTTGCGTAATTAAGTCGTAGACGAGATTTACAATATTACAAATGGACATTGTAATACGTGTTTTTCATACTGTTTTTCCTATTTCGTAATAATTTACTTTTATTTCAAAATTATTATTAAAAGAAAAATTGAAATATTAAGGTTGGTAACACTTTGTACGAAACGTTAACGTATCAAGGGATGCTCGATTAAGTGTATATAATGGAGTGCTAGTGCCTACTTTCATGTATGGAAGTGAATAATGGGCAAGGACGGGAAAGCATAAAAGGAGAGTGACTGCCGTGGAAATGAGGCATTTACGTGGTTTATGTCGATATGTAAGACGGGATCGCATGAGGAATATTTTGGTGTATGAAGAGTGTATAGTTAGGAACAATGTAATTAAGAGAGTTGGTGTGAGTCAGTTGAGATGGTTTGGGCATGTGTAGAGAATAGCGAGTGAACGACTTGTTAAGCGAATATATCTTGGTGAAGTGAGGATTTTCGGTTGCGTGGCCGACCAGTGTGTAAGTGGATGGATGTGGTTGGTAGAGTGCTTAAAGAGAGAAAGTAAGAAGAGAAGAAGAGTATGTATGAATGCGATTATGAGTGTGGCCGAGGCGAAAGAAGTATGCTTAGACAGGAATGTGTGGCGAAGGATGATTGTTTCATAATTATTGTGATCCGGATGCGGTATTTCGCTACCGAAAACCGGTCACTTTAATATATTTAAGAGTAAGGATTTGTTGTATGATGATGTTGTTGTTATTATTTTCGGGTTTGTGCGAACCCTCGAGGTGAGATTCAACGCGAGGCTGGAATGAAACTCCCACCGAGCTATGCATACTATTTTATACACAATCATCCTCTTTTTAAATCAATAATTTTTAGAATAAGTCATTGAGTTCAATTTTATTAATGTTTTTGACAGCTCTATTAAAATTTGTTTAGCCTAATTTATGATATAGATCTATGACAATTTGCTAGAGAACCCCTACATAAACATTGTGGGGTGGAAGTAAAATATGTTATTTCCAACCCAATAGATTGTCATTGCAGTTAGGAATGACGTATTTCCCAACCTCTAAAAGGTTAGGAATCGACATATTACTATAATGATTGTGAATAAAATATATTTATGGAATTTCTAATATTCTAAACGAGAAAACATTACTCCACGGGTATTTCAATTTTTCAATATTAAATAAATGTAAATGAGAAATAATATTAGTTTAAGAATTGTCACTATGGTCTCAGGAAGAATCTTGCTTTTGTTCTTATTGGAAATGTTTATATAATTTCCGCATTAAAAAGTATAAATCAGAATTAAATTATAATTGAAGCATTTAATTTCAAAACGGTTATGTAAGTGTCAATAAAACTCTGAATCTTGGGGTTTTGTAATGTACCAAGTAGTATCATATGTCATGTTGTTACCCATTCATTTATTAACGTGTTTATACTTATTTGACTTTATAGACGACAAATAAGAATTTATACTACTTAATATTTGTATAAGTTGTTTAACTATGCATATTTTATTCGTATTTACTGTATTATTGTGTCTAACAATACATCGATGACTTAAAACACAAAGTTTGTATGTCCAGGTTTGCTGATTTTGAGATAATTGCGATCGGAAATTTTATTATCATATTATGACTGTACTTTCATTATGTATCCTACTCTTTTACTTTTATTGTATGTTCATTCTATTGGCAATTGTGTCATCTACTGTTTTAAAAAAATTAAAACTGGATCAATATTTTGAACACGGTGAACGTACAATGGTACAACAATAGCTTTTTGTGCAACAAATAAGGAAAAGTGATATTTTTCCATTGTTGGCGTGAAATTTTTAGTTCAGGCGCAATAGAGATTTAAAACACTGTGCACCATGTACGGAAAAATATACTTTTCCTTATGTTGCACATAACATACCATTTGGAATATAAGTGCAAAAATGTTACTGATAATAATTACAATAAATAAAGCTATTTGTTACATCAAATGATAGTCTACATGTTCGCACTGTACTATAATAGTTTTCCGCAATGAATTACTTTTCCATATAGTGTGAAAAAAAAATTCCTAACTCATATGAGTATTGAAATAAAGGAATTTTCAAAAGAGCAGAAAAAATATTCTTTTCATATGTGGCTTTTTTCTAATCGTAGGAAACTTTACCTATAAAGGTTCAAGTTTTACTTCTTTTATCTTGGTATATTATCGTCTTGATCTTGATCGTACCTACATAATTAACAACATAGGTAAATTCGGAAAAAAAAATTCGCAGTGAACGTTAAACAAATGAAATGATTATAAATAATATTAAACTACAGTAATTACATCAGGAAGCATTCCTATCACTTGTTATCGACAATATTCTATAATTCATTTTTATTTGTATCATTATGTACATTCAGTATGCATTTACAATAAATACATCTTAAAACCACTCACCATGAAAGTGAAAGCACCAAATCTTTGTCACTTTTATTGATACACTAGTAAACACATAATTTTTATCATATCTGTCACTTTGTTCATATTTATCCACCTTTTTTTTCTACGGCGTTATTTTATTGTTTTATGCAGAATGATCAGAACTTTCAATGTTTCTACCTTGTTCTTATACGAAATAATAGAAAAATACATGAAATTCTACGTGTAAATCTAACTTTAAGCTTTAAATCGTTTCCAAACTATAAATACGTTATAATAGTTATATCATCACGGCTTATTACCCATTGCTGGGTGTGCCCATCTAAACTGGTTCATAAAATATTTTGAAAATTGGTATACTTATACAATTTGTTCCGTAAAATTAAACAGTGCTGTTTCTAAGGCTATATCTAAACCCAATTTTAGGTAGGTAAGTGTATATCCAAAAACTAAGGTCTTTAAGATACAATTTTGAATAAAATATCTCTTTAATGATAAAACAGTAATCTCTGGTTAGATTTCAAAATAACCAAAAAAATATTTTAGAAAATAAATAAAGAAAAAAATCATTACTGTTTACGGTACGACGTATTACTCATTGTAGGGTGTATCAATTATCTTTTATTTGCAGCTTTTGGTAACCACGACTATTTTCAAATAGGACAAAAGTGATCCTTGAGGTGCTCCCTCCATGATTTATTTGAAACTCTGTGATGTGACGACTGGTAAGCACGCTCAGACATGGTTACCAACCATACCGTGCCGTGATAGGCGAAGCTATAAATGTTTATTTGGTGTACCAGTTACAAAAAAAAAATCGTAAATAGGGGATGATTCTAACCTTGTATGCAGTACCATCACAATGTGCTCTACCACATAATAACACTATAGGTACCCTACAACACCGCTCCCATCAACTCCATCTATTAGTAGGCTACTGAAATTTTTTGAACAAGCTGTGCCATTTAGTTTATGTTTGACAGCTATTTATATTAGACAACTTCGTTAATTTCATTGAAAATGGAAAAAAGTGAATTTCGTGTGTTGATTAAGCATTATTTTTTGCGTAAAAAAACCATCACCGAAACCAAGGAAAAGCTTGATAAGTACTATGGGGACTCTGCTCTATCAATTTCAATGGTTAAGAAGTGGTTTACCAAGTTCCGTTGTGGTTGTACCAGTATAAGTGAAGCCTAACGTTCAGGTCGCCCAAAAGAAGTCGTCACGCCAGAAATCGTAGATAAAATTCATGGAATGATATTGGACGATCGGAGAGTGCGTGAGGTGGCTGAGACCGTAGGCATCTCAACTGAACGGGTGCATCACGTTTTGCATGAATATTTGGACATGAGAAAGGTATCCGCGCGCTGGATGTCGCGATTACTGACACTCGACTATAAGCGCAACTGTGTGACCATTTCAAAGGAGTGTTTGGCGATGTTCAACCGCAATCCGAAAGAGTTTTTGCGTCGTTTCGTTACCGTAGACGAAACTTGGATCCATCACACCACACCAGAGACCAAGGAACACCAAAGAAGGCCTAGGTGGGTCTTTCGGCCAACAAGGTTATGGCCACAGGTTTTTGGGATGCACGCGGTGTCATTCACATCGATTACCTTGAAAAGGGTAAAATGATCACCGGCGATTATTATTCCGAGCTTTTGGACCGATTTGATATTGATTTGAAGCAGAAACGTACGCATTTAGCGAAGAAAAAAGTACTGTTTCATCAAGACAATGCACGGGTGCACACGTGTGTAGTCGCCATAGGAAAAATTCATAAATTGGGCTACGAACTGCTACCCCATCCAGCATATTCTCCAGATTTAGCTCCCTGCGACTATTTCCTGTTTCCAAACCTGAAGAAATGGCTGGGCGGTAAGAAATTTGGGTCGAATGAAGAGGTCATCACTGAAACATTTGAGAGCCTTGAGAAAAGCTATTTTCTGGAAGGAATATAATAATTTGAAAAACGTTGGACAAAATGTATCGAGCTAAAAGGAGATTATGTAGAGAAATAAAACGCTTATTTGTTGAAAAAAATATTTTTTATTCCAAAAGTCACGGACTTATCAAACAGCCCTCGTAATTATTTTTATACTAAGTGTGCGAAATGGGTATTGTATAAAATAATATGTCACTTGTTTGACTCGGTAAGCCTCGGCAAAAATGTCATTCGCCATCAGAATACAAACAATACTTTTTCTAAAACTTATATATGAATAGATATATATTTACATTAATACCAAACACTTATTGAATTTTTATTAAATTTATGGAAATAAAACCGTGAAAAAACGTTGTTTCCACAATCATACCTGAAATAGGTGTTCTGAAACTCAATTGAAAATAGCCTATTCTCGCGCAGGTGTGGGAAATATTATTCATTGTCGCCCAAGTAACAATGTCAAAATTTTAAAATACATTTTGAAAATTTTATTATTTTTTTCTGAATGACTGCAGAAATAAATCTTGTTTGCAACACGAGGAAAACATAATTCTAATACTTCATGCAAGCTGTCATTCGTTTCAGAATCACTATTTTTCCGCATTTGTTACGAAAATAACTATTTTCAAACTGTGCGCGAAATATATGGTTTTCAAGGTAACAATGGTAACAAATAGTCGATTTGTAAATTTCTTAATGGAAAAAACATTTTTTTCTTCAAACGTCATAAAAGTAGCATTTTTTGTGACTTGATTCACAAGGTAGAAACAAAATAAATAAATATCCATAGAAACTATACAGAATCCACGAATAAGAAGTAACTTGTATAAAAGAAACCTATAATATCGCCCTAAATGTCACTATAACACACTAGGTAACCTACGAATAAAGTTACTAAATACCATCAATAGCTGTCAAATTTAAATAAATAACCTATGAATTGAAATATAAACATAGTTTACTTTTGAGGAAATAATATATTAAAGAATAACAGACTTAGAGATTACAATTACAGGGACGGTAACGAACATAAGAATACTTAGAATTAAAGTGATAAGAAAAGTTTATATTGTTTTGCAGTGATTCCTGGACATATCTTTTAGCCACACTGTTAGATTTCCATTCAATTGAACAACTTTATAATACTTCAAATTCCGACATAATTGCACACAAGGAGGATATAAAATTGCATTTTTTATTTAAACGTCAAAACGTGAAAATTTCACTTCAATGTTTATAACAAAAGTGAACAAATAAGTATACATAGCTATAAGGCAATTGAAATCGCAAACGTTATTTACGTAAAATGTGCAATTGTCCGACTCGCTACGCTCGTCGTGCAAACTTCCACGCTAGCCACACAAAGTATAACTTTTACTCCTAATAACACAATATGCTATTTGACAATTATTGAAAAAAAAATACTACTAGAAATATAATCAAAAATATTTCACGTCAAGTACGTTTGTGATTTGCAGTTGCTAGGGTTTCCTTATGAATCGAATCAAGTTACAAAATATACTACTTTTATGGCGTTTGAAGAACAACACATTTTTTAACGTTATTTTCATATTTTCTCTTAGTTATAAATTCTTTCTATGCCATATTTTTCAGTTTTCTTTATGCAAAACCATTTCTAATACATCTTTATATTCTCTCAATGCTTTTAATCTAATATATCATGCATTGCACTTATTGCATTGCTCGTAGTAATACACATTGCATTACAAATTACAAAAATGTTTCTCTTATTCATAAACAAATCGTGTTTAGCTTCTGGTCTTGGGAACTGAGCTCTAATGTTAATGCCTTGGAATGCATTACACTGTATGTGTAAACATGTATGCGTGTGTGTATGTTTGTACATATGGTACGTGTAAGTAAACAGTAAAGGTGCGAGAAGCACGATCGAATGGAAAGGATATTTAAATGTAGAAAAGTGGATGATGTACCGGTTGAGTTAGAAGTATAGATAGACTGTTAAATAAATATTCTGATAGCAGTTTTATATAAAGAAGATCTTTGAACATTTAAAGCAAAATAAATAATAAACTATATCAAAACAACTTATTAACCAATGCTGGATATTTCAATCTATTTTATATTAGCAGATTTTGGTAATGATTATTTATTTATTTATTGAAGTGGAATCAACTGCTAGGGTACTAGGATCAAATGATGCCTCAACTCGTTCATTTCAATTTGGGACTACAGAACTCAGTATTCCTTGATGGTCACCCATCCAAGTATTAACTGCTGAGTGCATTGCTTGATGTTTCATTCTGTTTTCTTTTTTCGCAGATTTTTATTTATTTAAGCGGACTCAACTGCTAGTATTATATGTAATATGAAGCCTAAACCCGCCTGTTTCAATGTTGGGGCTACAGCTTACAGCAGTCAGTGGTCCTTGGTGGACATTCATCCAACTAATAACTGCTAACAACAATGCTTGACTTGCTATATCGAGCGAGCCGGGCGGTAATGATGATATATCTGTACGGTTGATGGCGCTTCGTACACGTCTCCTCGCAGACTCTCAACGCTATGAGAGTAGGAATCATTTTTAGGTAATCCGTTCTATTTAAAAATTATAAGTTAAAAAATTTTAAATCAAAGAGATCTGATTGGGGATTCCACCATTTTTTTATAATTTCATATGAAAGTATAAGTAGAACTAACTATTGGTGAAAATCCTGTAAAAAAAATCCTATTAATAAGCGTGTTATGATCCCCTGAAGTTTGAAAAAATAGATGTGACGTCACGAATATTAGTTTTTATATCAAACTGTTTTCTTCGTTAAACTAAATGTTCTTAAAATATATGCTGTTTCAAAATTATATTTATAAAAAATAAATGAATATTATGACACTGTACAAGTCTACATACTTTATAATTGCAAGTATATTTAAGTTATTAAGTTTAATGCAAGAGAGTTGTATTTAAATATAAACTACTTAAGAATTGCAAAGCTGGACTGATAGCCACGCTTCGCTATTTGAATTTCTTTACTTCCATTGGTAATAGGTACCTTCTCCTATAACCCGGTATTCATTATATATTTTTTATAGACGGTTTTTCAGTCGCCAATCAAAATAATATGTATGGAATTCATATGCGTGACGAGCTGCTATAACAAAAAAAAAATATTATTTCAAATTATAACATTTTATTTATTTATTAATATTCAATATTAAGTATAATACTTTCACTATTTTTTGCTAATTTCTCTTAAATCGATTGTAATCCACTATTGCCAAAAGAAAATAAAAAGACCTTTACATGAAAATATTCTATCAGTGAAGGCCAATGTTTTAGAAATGGTACATACGTTTTATAAGTCGACTGGCGTTTTATAAAACGACGATCAACTTGGTTTCTATATTTTTCTAAATATAACAAGCATAACCTAACGCACAAAACTCGGTCCGCGTTGTCCAAACGTGACTATTGTGTGTTAGGTTAGGTTATTGTTGTTGTTGTTATATTTAAATATATTTTTTAAAGATGTCTGAGCAAGGCCATCTGTATCATGAACGAATTAATAAATTTGCATACATTTATCTTCATATTGTTTCGACTAAGTTAGGACATTCCACTTTAAAACGACGCTCGTTGTTGATAATACTTTCGCTGTAAACTAAGTTTATTTATTAATTCTGATACATTACATTGATTCATACCCGTACGAATAACGTTATTTTCTGTCAGTGTCACTGACACTAACATTGTGTCAGTATCTTATTTTTCACATATTTGGTTTTACATTTGCTAATAAACTTACCAGTTGACTTGCTTTTGAATTTTGAATGCTTTTATTGTAACATATATTTTTATAATAATATAATAACAGCAGTATCTTATGCACCCTCATAAAAACTAAGCACACTACTGAATTTATCAGAATGGGCGGAGCAAAAATCGGAATTCAAACAATTCGTAAATGACCTTGATCGGACATCTTTCAAAATTTTTACTGTGAGTAAACTGTTTTTTGTTTTATAAAACGCCATGAATACTAATCATGTTGTAAAAAACTCTGATGTGGCCACAATACCTTCCGTGAATTCTGTGTTTTGTACATATTCTACAACTAAATTTTCTTGCAATTTTTTTAAATTTCCAGTAAAATTATTTCAGAAACAAACTATGTACACTCGACACTGACATCTGTCAATTAGAATTATCCGAATATATTAGTAGTTTCCATGGTTATACGAGTAGCATAGTTGGCTGATTTATAAAATTTAATTTCTTTATAATTTTCTTCACATGCATTGAATATGAATGAAAAAAATTAATCAAACCGTATACAGAATAAAATATTCTTTAATATTTGTAATAACTTAAATTGTCAAAATATAATATTTAACTGTTTTTAAAAAAACTGTTAAAATCTTCAATTAACAGTACATCCGGTTAAACAATTAAAACCAAAATCTCTTCATATGGACGTACAGAAGACGAATACGAAGAAATATAATTTTTGGAATTGTAATATTAGAGTTATCGAAGGAGAATTTTTTTTCTCTCTCTCTCTCTCTCACACACACACACACACACACACACGCACACACACACCCACATACTGATATCATCGTAAAAACAGAATCCGGCTGTGTTTTATAAGAAAGCGAATTTGACAATCTGGCTAGGACATACAGATAAACAAGCACACGTAATACAATATTTTGACTCATACTCTGGACCTCAGGATTGTAAATGTTTAGCATGTAAATTTAAAAAATTGAATAAGAATATTAATAAAAAATCTGATGTGGCCAGCACAATACCTTCCGTCAATCCTGTGTATTATCTACAAATTCCATAAATTTTCTTACAAAAGATTCTAAATTTCCAGTAATATTATTTCATGCAAATGACACTTGACACTGACATCTTCTTCTTCTTTAGCTTTTCCCATTCGTTAGGGGTCGCTATTTTTTATTTTCTTCTTCCATTCATTTCTGTTTTGCGGGTCATATCCTTACGTCAAAATTTTCCATTCAAAATTTCATTTTTTGGTATTTTATGAGTCCTTTTCTCGACAACTGAATTCCACACCCCTGATAATAAATAAACCACATGAAATAAGAAAATCATGAAATTTTGAATAAAAAAATATGACATTTGTCAGTTATGGACGTAATTAGTAGCTGTCATTTTGACACGGGTCCACATATCTGCTTGCGAAAGTCAGCAAAGTCACGCCACAGCACGCGCCCTACTCATAAATTTTCTTGCAAAAGATCCTATATTTCCAGTTAAATTATTTCATAAACAAACTATGCGAATTGCACTTGACACTAACATCTTCTTCTTCTTTAGTTTTTCCCATTTGTTAGGGGCTCGCTATTTTATATTTTCTTCTTCCACTAATTTTTGTTTTGCGTGTCGTCCTCATTCTGTTCCTTTTCTCTCCTTTCATCTTATATTATTTTGTCTTCCTATGTTTCTTCCACCTTCTGTTATAAGCTATTCATTCTTCCAATATACTCATCTCTCCTCATGACATGTTCAAACCAATGTAATCGTCTCTCTTATATCTTTCTAGAAACGCCCAACACTAGAGTTATTTCCCTTATTCTTTCATTCATTTACTTTTTATTGATACTGAGATCTGTCAATTTGAATTACCTGAATATATTAGCAGTTTCCATGGTTAAGTTAGCACAGCTGGCTGATTTATGAAATTTATTATCTTTGTAAGTCTTTAAGTCTATATCTGAATATGATATATATAATGCAATCAAATCGTATAGAGAATGATATATTCTTTAAGTTATAATAAAATTTAACTGAGTTTTTCAAGAAAAACTGTTAAAACCGGTTGACCAATTATAACCAAAATCTTATCAAGTCTACATATGGTTGTAAGGAAGGGGAATATGCAAGAATTGTAATTTTTGGAATTCTAGTATTGGAGATATCGTGCACGAAACCGCGGTCACATACACACACACACACACACACACACACACACACACACACACACATGCACACACACACATACACACACACATACACACACACACATACAGACATCATCGTAAAAATAGTAAAATCGTATTGTAAAGACCCTAAAACGTGCTTATTCAATGAAAACTCACCACCGAATTTTTTGACCAAAGACAATACCTTCCTTACCTAGAGGTGACGGAAGGTAAAAACGAAGTTGCAGCTATCGTATTGTTTCATATTAAACACTTTTTATGGGATTCACATCTTAAAATATAAAAATGGGACATAGATTCTTTTGAATTTAAATGTTTCAATTATTCGTCTAAATATGGGACCGTCATAGACAAAAGCATAAGGACAAGGTTTGACAATTTGTTAAGCGTACTTCCTGTTAACTTCGTCCATATATACTTCAAAATAATATAATTACATTATGTGTAAATACCTTTGATATATCCGCTGATAATAAATCCAAGGTTGAAAGATGTCATTTACTTTATAGTATTATAAATTCTGTAAACATTTTATGACTGTACAATTATGTTATACAGCCGGTAAGTGTTGCAAGTTATTCACATGCGATTACCTGCCCCAGTAATACCTATACTCACCCTTGTTTGAATCCATTAATCACATATTATTATTACATTATTTAAACAACATAGTTATGAAAAGATTATTAATGAATTCGTAATTCTTTTACAAGAAAATTAACATTTAAAAGCGGTATTTACTAAAAATTTGATGCAATCTTTTTTAAAATGTCCCTAAAGTTACTT
Organism: Harpalus rufipes; assembly: GCA_951394225.1. Lineage (NCBI taxonomy): Eukaryota > Metazoa > Arthropoda > Insecta > Coleoptera > Carabidae > Harpalus > Harpalus rufipes. The sequence goes on along the minus strand of OX596281.1, from coordinate 23,036,665 downwards.
ACTCTTACTAGATACCTTATGTATGAATTATTAATTTTAGCAAACAATAGGATATTTCACATAAATCATATTTTACAATAATTTTACTTATATTGTTACACTAGTAACAAAAAAAATGAATTTTGTAATGAAAATTATATTTTCTCACGATCACATAAGAAACTTATTGTTTTACGAAAAAAGTCTGAATATCAAAGTATAAAAATAAATAATATTAGTAACAATCTGCCCTTTTTTGTACAATAATTATGGTTGGAACAATAATTTAGTATTTATAATAAAATATGAGCTCAAACCCATAATAATTCAGCCGGTTATTTTCAACAAATTATAAAATCTACACAAATGGTTATGAATTTTTATAAAATTCTTTTGAATACTTTAAATATAAACTTAAAACTTTAAAAAAACTGTGAGCCGAATAAGTGGTGATAATAATTCGACAGGCATTTTAAGGGTCACCTTCTAGTCCAGATTTAGCTTCTATACCCAGCGAGACCGTTTATTTTTGGCACAATGATAAACAACTTCGTAAAAATCCAATGTGTACAGTAAAATATATAGGACAATACTCACAGAAAAACGTACAGGGTTTAGGTATACAATGTCTAATAGAATTAAACCTGATACTACTAATAAAGGCGGGTTATATAACCCAATACCCAATATTAAATGGCGGAATACTTGAATAACAATCAGTTTTTGTAAGTTTAAAATCTATATTTTAAACTAGTCAAAAGATATTTGTAGAAATAACTTATAATTTGCGTAGGTTTTATAAATTCACTTCCGTTTTACTTTGAATTATTTGACATTTGATTTAAGGTTAGAATTATTCGAACATATAAGTTTAAAACAATGAGTATGTATATGGTCAATACAATATTACTATACATAAAATAAAACTTGTAGAGACAACGATAATGTGATTATCACAAAAATGGATTGCAGTGAGAGCGAGACTTCTATGAAATATACACCAGCAGGTGCCGTGCAGCGACAACTAATTTGAGGTTAAAAATATATTTAATTGTGCCGTTTTTTGTGACCATGAGTAATATAGTGTACAAAACTCCCTAAATGTAAAAAAAAGGTTTTCCTACACTTATGTGATTACTCAGCAACATTCACTCATTACGAAATGGCTCGTTTTGTAAATAACTAATATTTTGAATTATAAATAAAATTTACATCGTTTTGAAACTTTTTGCATATAAGACGCCGCAGAATAACGGCAGAATTTAACATAATACGAAATGTCGTTAGATGGTCAACCGAAATTGTTACTAAAAATATTTTGAACAATATAGTAGTAAAATTTTACAATTACGATGATATTCTAGTATACCCTTCAAACAAAGAGAGCTAGAAATCCTTAGATATGTCAACTAGACAAGAATGTGTTTCTTCATTTACTGCTCTTCACTTAACGTGCTAGTTCATGGGTCACAATAAAAAAAAAACAGTGAAATATGTCTTTATATGAACAAACAAAAAAATAAGTGTTTAGTATTTTTTATTATTTATGTAAACAAGTATACCATACTAATCATAGGAACAGAACAGAAAAAGTTCTGTTGTAAAATTTTGTATGTAATGAAAAGTAAAACTTTTAAAAGCCTACTCTTGTACTCCAGTTTAACAACGTAAGTTGAACCCAGTAAACACACACTACAACCTTTGTTTTTCTCACTGGCATTCTTCTGGCGAATGTAAACATTTTTCTTTTTTTTACACAACATTTTTCTATGCATTTTAATGAACCGTACTATTATATGTAAGAAAAAACAATGTCAGCGTACCAAGGATATAATATGTTGAATCACATTTTAATTACTATACTATATATTATAATAACTTCCTGTTTGTTATCAAAAGTGAATAGAGTTAAAGCCTGCCCTGAATTTCCTGGAAATTGTTGTACTAGACTGCCTGTATTAAGTTCCTGGGCGTGCAGGAATTATCCAGAGCAGGGCGGCAGGATAAACGGGCAAATATATCATCCTACAGGAATTCAGAAGCTGTATAAATTACTTAATCCTTGGAAATGTATGGGTTAAACTAAACTGTCGTATTCGAAATATAAATTGACATTCTCTGTTATATTATACATTAAATAATCCTTCGTATTGTAACGTTTATTTATTTGGGTGAAATGTAAAATAAATGTTTCTTAAACGATAAATAAATATTAAAAGATAATAAAAATGACGAATACTATGGATAAACAAATATAAACATACCACCAAGATCTAAATACTGAGATAAAATTAAAATTAGTAAGTTCTTTAATTGTATCAACGTTTGATTACTGCGCTTGTACTTACATACCTGATCTAACTTTACAGATAAAAATAGTGTAATGTGCGCCCCTGACTTAAGAGTATGCGAACACCACCACTGGTGAAATATTCTCGAGCGATGACGTAATCCCCGGCGGGGAAAACCCATACGCGTATAGACTGGTTTAATTACATCCGATGGGCTGATTCTTTGTATTCGATGGAGAACATTCCAGAGAAATGACGCCGCGCAATATAAGCACGTCAGAGAAGCCAGCGAACAGAGTCTGATATACAGAAACAACGAACAATGAACAGTTGATGATATAAATAAACAGTCTACGTGTTGTGAACATACATAAATGTAGTTATATAAATAAAGATAGTGATATAAATATTGTTTAAATAGTCTTAGATGGAGCACAGCGATGGTTTTTCGCAATCTCAGTTTCTCAACCTTCTCCCTTTACACTCCAGGCTACAGACAGCGTCCTAGCGCTACTCATATTCGCATTCGTATATGACATTGATATGTTGTTGGATCGATCAGACCGATTTATTGTTGAATTATTAATTAAAATCGATTAAACCAACAGATCGATCGAATAAATGTTGTCTGTGATCATTCTAATCGATTGATCGATCTTCTGATCAAATCGATCACATCGATGTTTTTTCGCAGCATCGGAGTACGGAGCTCATTACTGTGCTGCATTTAAGATTGTGCAAAGTACAGTGCGAGACAAAAATAATTATAGAGGTATTTAAAATTCATTGGGCTTGGGCGTGTGTTAAATAGTCAAAAATAATAGATATTTGTTACATATCAACGCCCCCCCGCTCCACCTTGGCTACGCTCATATGCTTATGGTGTCCGCAAATACGACCATACATCACAATACCGGACTGCGGCAAATATGAAATCTGTTGATGAACGACTAAGAATTAATTATCTTTGTTTAATACACAATGTAAGGTTAACTAGAACTCCTAATGATCTCTTTGACAAGTTAATACCTAGAGAATGCAATTACACTGTTCATATTAAGAACTTGTATATTGTTCCTTTCTTTCGAAAGTCAAAATCCAGAGCTTCATTTTCCTAACTACTTTCAAATTCAAAGTGAAAAATTTATATTAAGATCATCTGTCTATTACAATGTAGTAATATTGTAATATTTGTTAAATTATGTCTTGCGTTTGATGATTCTCATATATTCTCATATATTTTTGCTCTGTACCAGGTTAGGTGGAAGAACAGCCTTGGGCTGAACCTCGCCTTTTACTTACATGGTAATAAAGATTATTATTATATTATTATTATTTATATCACCAACAATTCATATTAAGGTAAAATATTATGCCGGTGGAATTAATATGATTTTGGGTCGTAATTACTCGGGGGAACTTAGAAACTATCAAAATAATTTTAAGCTGCCACAAAATTGAGAAAGCAGTCAAATTCTACATCATGATTCGAAAATGCTCTTTGATTAATTGATTGACACCTATAGTGCACTCTCCATGCCAGCAATGAGTGCCCGTGAGGTGACGCCTGGTAAACGCCCGCACGGTACAAATATATCATCATTACCGAAATCTGTGTACAAATCAGATTGGCACACCCAGTAGTGGGTAATATGCCGTGATGATATATTTATTTATTTATTAATTTCATATATTCAAAAAATGACTAAGTTCTAACTATCTTAAATTTCGTAACTTAATTTCGAATGACAAATAAAACTATTTAAAATGAGTGCATATTTTGTTTTCTACGGTTCACCTTTTTTTCTTATTCTCAATCATTCTAGCGTGACCCTCGTATTTTTATATACAAGAGCAACTAAAGTCTAACTGCAAAGAAACCTATAAAAATTGGTATAAATTAAACCCACGTAATGACACAAAACAACCAAAAACTTTTTGTATTAACCCTCGGAGTACCAAAAGTGGGTCAATCGTGACCCAAAATGTACATTATTTACTGTATTCCTGACAATTATTTTTTTACGTTCCTGATTTTTCTCAAGTTCTCCTATTATGTTATCTTCTATTATTTTTGATATTATTTGTATAAATATGAATTTTATTTCTCCTGATATTTCATAAAATGTTTGTTGGGTCACGTTAGACCCGTTTTCGGAATTAGTGTAACTGTCGAATACACGTTGTTTATTTAGCGCATCATATCGTTTGCTGTATTTGTAATATACTTTCAGTCTTATTATTGACTTTTGAGAATCTACATGTATTTTTTTTGTCAAAATATGGAGCAAACGGAGACCTCTGACTGAATCTGAGTTATTCAAATATGCAATGGTCGAGTCTGATGAGGAAGAAGAGGCTGTCATGAAGTAAAGGGAATAAGTAATAAGTACACGAAAGCAAATAGAAGTACCAAAATCAAAAACAAAAAGAGGCCGTTGTTTTTCATGTCGCGGTAATGACAATAAATACTCTACTAAATGTGAACATTGTAAAAGGTTTGTTTGCAATTTGCACTCAGACCGTAAAGAAATTATTGAAACTGTATGTAAATATTGTAAAAAAGATGAAGATGGTGAACCATCCTAAAAAAAAACATATTTAGTTTCAACAAAGCAATTATTATTATATTTAATTTTTTGTAAAAATAAGTTTGTATTACAGATATATGGTGAATATTTACCTAGAAAACAAAAAATATTTTTTTCTTTACTTTTGTTTTATTTGTATCATTATAAACAAAAAAATAAATGAAAAATACTTAGTTCATGCTGTTATTTTATTCAAATTAACCACAAAAGCAAAAAATATCTTAAAAAATAATTTAGACTGCATGGGTCACTGTTGACCCGTTTCCGGAAACAAATTTATCAAATTATTTCCGGACTCCTAGGGTTAATAACCAATGCAGATATTATGTCAATAAAATTTGGAAGGGCTTTGAATATATATACATTAGGCAGTTCCTTGTTGATTCTAAATCACTCATTCTCAAAATGTTTACAATAGACAGAAATATTGGCATTATTATAATTATGTACTATGTTCTATCTAAAACGATATTACATATTATAATATGGTTTGTTAATAAAGTTCTCATATCCAAAAATATTTGTAAAGAAAACCGCGAAATTAAAATTAGTTATTCCTTTTATAAAACTTTCTTCATTAATATACCGCTCTAATCTTCTATCTATTTCCTAATGTGCATTCTAAGAATACTATTTGCTTATTTTCCCCCGATAATGTTGATATTCAAACCGCAGAGCCAAGTGCGTGTCTTACACAATTTATTTTTTCCGCTACGCATTCTGTCTCACGCAAACATTTCTACTTTAAAACGTTGACGTTTAACTATCGACAACATATAATTTTTAAATCAGTGAAACCGAAAACAAACCGTTAAATGCTAACGACAAGCGTAGGCGAACGGATTTGGAAGAAATTTTAAGAGAATGAAAGGAAGAAATCACTATAATTTATTATTTAAGGTTTATTTATTTTACACTCTATTTGGTACTGGACTAAATTTTAGAAAGAAAGTAGTTCACGTCGAAAATATTTCTATTCCCGTCCAATACCAAAATTCAATAACATTATCTTATCCACTCTTTAAAATAAATACAATATTGCAGCTTTTATACATATTTGCAAATTAAACAAAATATTTACGAATCAAATAAATGTTTTCCAACTATTGATATTTATACTAGAAGCCATCTCTAAATACTAAAAACAACACAAAAAAATATGTGCATTAAATTTAAATTAAAAAAATTTCAATCTCAATAAACGATACCGTATATTTATTTAGTTTGCATATACAAAGAAAGAAACGAATAATTTGTTAAAGTAGAAAATTTATTCGTGTGTAAAATTAACAAGAAATTTTAATTGTTAATAATACAGAGAGTACTTTTCCGTGAAACTTGACTTCGACACTGTTAATGTTGATTACAAATGTCACTAATTCTGTGATTTAAACTGATAGCACTAAAACTGGTCAAGATTTTAATGAAATGTCTACATCGGTTATTATTACAATAATATTTTCTTCTACTATGTCGTGACAATGGTTCAATGGATACCGATTCCTGAAAATATAGCCCTTATATACATTATACATTAGTTATTCTCGCATTAAGCACAGAAATATCACACGATAAGGGTAAGATGTTCTAAAAAAAAATAATTTGCTTTACTTAATTTGAAGAAAAAGTATACTAGTCACATAAGAAATATATAGGTAATTTTCAATATTTTATATAAATGTATTGTTATAAGAAAGAGAAATGTTAGATTATTTCCCGAAAAGTAAAAATGGGGCGCCCGTTTATAGATAAAATAAGTACAGTAAAAAAAAATTAAAGATGCCCGATCAAGGTCATCTACGAGTTGTATGAATTAAGATTTCAGCTCCGCCTATTTTGTTTTTATGAGAGTACATAAGATCCTACTGTTATTTTATTATTATAAAAATATATAATAAAAACATACAAAATAAGTCAACTGGTAAATTTATTAGCAAATGTAAAACCAAATAAGTGAAAAATAAAATATTGACACAATGTTAGTATCAATGAAAATGACGGAAAATAACGTTATTTGTACGGCTATGAATTAAGGCAATATATCTGAATTAATAAATAAACATTACAGCGAAAGTATTGTCAACAACGAGCATCGTTTAAAAATGGAATATCGTATCGTTACTTAAGTCGAACCGCAATATGACGAACGTGTTATATCTATCTTTATCGTACACGCTTGTAGTCTTTTCAAATAAGAGAGATAAATGTATGCCAATTTGTTTATTCGTTCATGGTACAGATGACCTTGATCGGACATCTTTAAAAAATATTACTGTATACTATTCTTTCCATATTTAAAATCAATAATCTTAACAATACATTGGAATTTCAATTGTAATAGTATAGTAGGGTTGGAATTTTTGTTTTTGTTTTACAACAAACAGTAAATGTAGCTAGATAAATGTCAAAATATAAAAACTATTATTTAGTACAACACATAATTCTTGTAATACTAAATATAGACGACTAGTATTTATACTAAATTATACATATAGATACAGAAGTATTTAGTAATTAATTTACAGCAGTTTTGTGTACATATTTTCCAGCAGGATTATGTATTAGATTATTTCCTGTGAGGCAAAAGGAAATATTTGCTACTCTTGCACCGGGAGAAAACAATTATTTGTATTCCAAAACCGTGAAATTACTCTTTAGCGTTCCAAGAGAAAAATTGTCGCCGTAGCGCTTGCGACCGAGACAGGACAATCTCAAGGGCGCTAAAGAATTTCGCGGACAAACTGTATACACTATTTTTTGTGCAACTGTAAAAAATATGAAATTACAAATTTTATTGCAAATAAATAAACAAAACAACTATGTAGTTTTATAAAAAATCGTTGAAATGAAGAAAAAGTTATTTTTAAAATAACTATTTCTACAATATTCATTGTATTTATTTTAAAAAAACAAACCAAGATACTTATTGTCATATTTACTCGTCACTGTCATTGTCACATTATCTGTCATGTTAATTCTCAAGTATCAAAATGATTTTAGGTTATATCTAATTTCGCGGCCGTTACCATAACAATGGCCGCGAAATTGGATTTCACGGCCTGTATTGCGTCTGCAGAATGGTTAGTTTCGCGTCCGATTGCACAAAAATGTATATTATATTTCAGTTTTCTGTCTCGGTCGTCGAAAAAAAGACTTTCATACATAAATAAATAAAAATAAATATATCATCACGGCATATTCTATTGCTTGGTGTGCCAATCTGCTCTGTACACAAATTTCGGAAATGATGATGACATATTCGTACCGTGCGGACGTTTACCGGGCGTAATCTCACGGGCACTCGTTGCTGGCGTGGAGAGTGTACCACAGGAGTTACTTTTGTGCTAATTAAAATTTGAAATATTTCTGTTTGGCGTCGGTCGGGATCGAACCCGGTTCCCCAGATTCGTGACCAGACACCTAGGCACGCGGCCATGAGATCCCATGCATGTAAATAAAAAATCCAACCAATTAAATTATTTTGAATCTAGGCTCATGTTGTAGTTCTTTTTTTTTGTCAAGCCCTATTTAAAATTCTTGTAAACTCTGTTTTTTTTAAGCTGCTAATGTTTATATTGCTGTGGTATTTCTGTCAAGCCAAACCTTAAGGCTTGAGTCGTATCTATTTATAGGGCGCATGGTATATGATTTTTTCCCCCTCGTATAGCAACCATTTGTTTTCATTCCAATGCACCCTCAGCCCCTAGTCAAACACAGAAGATTCATTCACCTTTCGGAGAATCAATAACATGAATTGACTCTACTTATACACTTGATAATGACACGAAGTTGTTTTCGATACGGTGGTTAATAGTTTTTGAAGTACAAAAGGGCAAAGGTATATTTTATTCCTACTCTAAAAAATTTACCTTATGTCACCTATAGGTAAGACGGTATTAGTATTTGTATTCTTTGGTTAAAAAGTTGATGTCTGTATATAACACCAAATTCTATATATTACATTTTTTTCGTATTCCATACGGAAAGTAGATTGATTTTAGTTAGGATTGGCCTACTAGAAGTATCCTCATTTGAAACTAGCTCTTTATATATATATATATATATATATATATATATATATATATATATATATATATATATATATATATATATATATATATATATATATATATTAATTATCTACCCGGTTTGTTTACGTTTTTTTTTTTTCTTCATATTCAGTAGGTATATTTAGTTAGAGCCGGTTTTATAAATATCCAGTTAAATTTACTTCCACAGTGAATTTAGTAAAATGGACAAATGCAATGAGCTTTTTTTGACAGTAATGAATGTTCACATAATTAAAGACTGGTTTTAAATATAAACGTTTAGTTAAATTTAAAAAACGCAGTCATAAAGGTTGTTACGGATATAAAGATTGTTATCATATAGATATTTGTAGGTAACAATCTTTATGAATTTGTCAGTTCATAACCTACGTCGGTATTACTAACAATGTTTACAAAATAATACTTGTGAATAAACCAAATTATTTGACAATAGCTAACTTCATAGTACATACATAAACCTAATCTAACCGTAATCTTATCTGTCAATACATTATTTTTTAATAATATTTATGTCATATTTGGAAACTTCTAAATTATTTAGAACGGGTAAGTTAACTCCTACAAATGATACTATTGTGATTGAAAAATTATGGGAAGATTAAATTTGTTTTTATTTTGATTGAATATTTAACGTATATGTATGCATGTATGTATGTATATTGAAGGTTAAGAACAAAATTGTTTTTATTTAATATGTATTACGGTTAGTAATGTAAATAACCGGAGAATAATGTTAATATCCATACAAATTTGCGATTTACGTTATTTACCGACTATTTATATTAATAGTTAATGTTTTTGTTGAGTTTTTAATTTTTTTAAATGCTCTAATAGTTAATTTTCCCTAGGCGTTTTATAAAACGCGAATGAAACGATTGTCAAATGTTTGTTGATTTTGTAATGATTTACAATCTGGCTAGTCATATAATTGTTTTGTAAAACGACGAATAGCTTACTTAGCTTGTAAAAATAACAATAACGTAACCTAACGCACAGAAGTCACGCTTAGTAAATTCGAGCCGAGTTTTGTGCGTAGTTGATCTTGAAATTACCGTTGTTGTCGATGAAAAATACTATACCAGAGGCCTGTAACATTTAATTTTATTTGTATTTTATCGCATTAAATTAGATTTTTGTTTATTTTATAATTTTTAAAAAGGGCCACAAGTGGCCTCACTTGCGCACCACTGATCTATAAATATAATAAACTGCATCCTGCTAAAAAATAAAAATACCAATATTTGGCAGACAGGCCATTATTAATAATACATTTGATTGATATAATAACTTGTCACATATCAAATATTAGAAATAACAATGTAATAACCATAAATACATAGGTTTAGCAGTCGTTATGATAAAGACTGTCAAAGCACTTAACAATGAAGTATTCTAATAATTTTTTCATTTTATTTTATTTTCTACAACTTTCACATATTTGTATTACAAATCCAAAATTTTACGTTCTTAATTCATAATTAATTTGAGTGATATATGAATTTTTAAATATTACCTGAAAATTTGAATTTTACCGGATGTGACGTAGGAGGAGCTGATGACACTTAGAAACGTTATAGAACGAAAATTGTAAATAGAACAATAGTTATATGGAAAGGGGTCAGTTTTGTGCCATTTAAAATTCGAAATATAGTTGCAATTGAATCCGGTTCCCCAGATTCGCGATCAAACACTCAGGCACGCGGCCATGAGACCCTATAGGTATATATATTTAAATTAATAAGAATTAAATGGCGGGAGGTTTTGTGTTGGTCACATCAGATTTTTTTACATGATTTCGTTATTTTTTTTACCTTAAATTTTACTACATTAGAATATCCCCATTGTTGACGGTAACCACTTTCAGTACTGAGAATACCAAATTTGATTTTAGCAATCTTTATAGAACATAACATCCATAAAGACCATAACGAGTACACAAATATTGAGTTCTGAATAGATCCCTTAATTTCATAATAAATTTAATTAAATAAACAAATGTGACACAATTTTTTGACAACAGTGATTTAAATACTTCTAAGAACGTGGAAATTGATCATTTTTTACCTGTCGCTAAGAGAGGTATTGGATCCATGCTAAAAATCGCATATCCAGATTTTATTGAATAAACACGTTTTAAGGTCCCTACAATCCGATTTTAACGTTTTTACGATGATGTCTGTGTGTGTTTGTGAATGTGGATGTATGTGTGTGTGTATGTATGTGAGATGTTGGAAGGACGATTACTCAAAAACTATAAAACTTTATATTTGTTTAACTACGTATTTTCCAATCGGACATTCATGGGAAAATCTGAAAAAGTTTTGGTAACAATTGGACAACCGAAAGTAGAAGATTCTTGAACAAAAATCTTCTAAATATTATTTTTTGAATTTTTTTCTTGGTAATATTAAAGAAAATTAAATTCTCTATCTGATATATTTAAATATTTTATTATATATTCTATAGATTTAGAGATAAAAGAAATATAATATATAAAATAATCTGTTGTAATAAATTTTACAGCCGAAAGAATGCCATGGAAAATAGTTGAAAATTTAAAATGTTTGTAACTGCAGATAAATGTCAGTGTCAGAAATCCGAAGACATTACTTAAGACTTTTTCTGGGAAGTACATACATTATATTATTTCTTAATATATTAATAGTTAAATATTTAATATTATAGGTATATTACACATACCCTTCAGAAATACTGTTACTCCCGACAATGAATTGGAAACATCTCGAAAAATTAAAAGAGTAGGACAAAATTTCTTCATAGAATGAATTTAAATTTAAAAAATCTAAACATAAGGAATAGATATAAGTAGAATTTTTGGTGTAGAGTGTAGGTATACAAGAAATGTTAAAACATTAGGGCGCGAGTAGTCATGTGACTTTGTTAGCCTTGACAAGCAGATATGGAGGCCCATGTCAGAATGATAGCTAGTAATTATGGATATAGATGTCAAATATCATAATTTCTCATTCTAAATTTAGTGATTTTCCAATTCCATGTGGTTTATTTTCCTCGACAAGTAAATTCCACACTCCTGGTGAATTTAGAAAATTTTGAAATTTTTAAAGAAAAATTCTGACATTTGAAATCTATGTACATAATTACTAATTATCATTCTGAAACGGGGCCCCACATCTGCTTGTCAAGGCCAACAATGTAACGAGAGGTATTGTGCTGGCCACAACAGATTTATTTAAATTTACTATAGAACTACATTTAACTGGATGTTTATAATACTTACCCTAAGGTCTGGTATTTTTGTCTGTGATTAAACTGTCTGTTAACTGTTAGTTAAAGTTGTAAAAGTTGCACATGTATATTTTTCGATGCAACATTTTTCATTTTAAATATAAAAATACCGGACCTGTTTCGTAAATCTTGCAATCTATGCTTCTGCAATAATTGATATGTCAGTGTCAAGTACAATTATTTATATAATACTCGTACTCGTGTGTACATAAAATAATTTTACTGGAAATATAGAATCTTCTACAAGAAACATTCTGTATGGAATTTGTCCAAATATATAGAATTGATGGAAGGTTAATATGTTGGCCACAATAAATTTTATATAATGAACCGTATCCAGTTGACAAATTGTTCCTATACACTAATTTTTCTTTCTAATAATACAGTTCCTTCCTGATCGCGTTTCAAGCAACCAATTTGTTTTGAAATGCAAGTTTCTATATTTGGCCGTCCTTTTCGTTTTCCCATGTTAGAAACTACGTATACGACTGCGTCTGCTTCCGAAATTCGATAAAACAAAGCGGAATTTAGTTCAGGGCCACGGCAGGTCCTGATAAATTTCCAACTCGACATTCACAAAAAATGAATTTAAATTCGATTGATCGTGTGGTGTGTCGAATCAATTGAGGTTTTTAGGAGGGAGGCAGAGAGCATCAGAAAGCGTTGAGAATCAATAGAGACGTATTTATCCAAGGAAATAGAAAGATTGGGAAGCTGCAGAAAAAACATACCTCGCAGCATCTTCAATATGTATTCATTATGAGCCCCGTCTCTCACCATTTGGCCCACTCACTTTCATTTCATTTTAATTAGTTAATATAATGTAAAAATAAAAGTAACTTAAATTATAGACAATTTTTCTTAATATTATAGACATTTTGTCAATCTATTAATACTTAACAAGATTGTTTTCCAAATATATATTATTTTAATCTAATACAAGGTTTCTCAGCCTTTTTTGCACTACCACCCACTTTGTCATATTTTAAAGCTAGGCCCGGATTAACCACTAGGCAGACTAGGCAATTGCCTAGGGCCCGAAATGAATAGGTCCCGGAAATGACTAAGGCCTGTAAATCAGAAAGGCATCATTAACTATTATTTTGAAATTTATTTTGTAACCATAATGTAATGCATTTTAGCAAAAGCTAACAGAAAATAATATTTATGTAGATTCTTGGAACTGAATTAAAAGTAGGGAATTATCGTATACACATTGTAAGTTGGGTACTTGGAATGGAGCTCATAAGCCGTCTGCAATCTGGGTGATATGACTGTGCGAACGTGGATTGACAAATTGCAAATTAGCAAAAATCAAAGAAAAAGTTTATAAGAACGGTAAAAAAAGGGAAATACACAAATTACTTTTTGACGAAAATTAACATATGCGGAAGGGAAAATTTCAAAATAGTTTGTATTACATTATGTGATATCAAAAGAACATCTGGATCTTATGAAAATGTTTCAAAAAAGTTGAATCCAATTATAAAAAGTAATAGTGGCACTGTAGAATTTTAAGAATTATAAAAATTCTATTCTAGTGACATAAATATGAGAGAATTGAAAAATGAATTGGAACAATATAAATTATGTATGAAAAACGAAAAGTTATCAACACCAGAATTAATGCATACATTTATTCAACAAAATAATAATAGCAACATTCCCAAATTTACATATTATTTTATGAATGTATCTAACTTTGCCAATAAGCAATGTAAGTGGAGAGAGAACATTTTCAGTTCTCAAAAGAGTAAAAAAGTTGTTGTTTCGTGAAACTGATGTTTTTAACGAGTTTTTAAATTATGAAGATTTGAGTACTCAATTCACTGAATTGAAAGGTACGAAAAAAATGTTGTAATTTGTTTATATCGTAATAGAACTTATTTTTTATGCAGTTTATTTTACTTTTGAAATTTTCTAACTTATGTTGTATTTTATTTCTCGATTATTTTTTATTGTTTTAATTTTGAATGTGGATTATACATATAACCAAAATTTCAATACATTTTTACCTTTCATAAATAAATAAAAAATGGGGAGCAGAGGCCCAACGTAAACTCTTTGCCTAGGGCCCCATATTTCCCCAATCCGGCACTGTTTAAAGTGACGTAATTTGCTTACCGGCCACCTACATAATTCGCGATAATTTTAATACACTTTATTATAGAATAAAATAAAATATAAAAATCCTAAAGGGTAAAGTCTCAAGATTACTATACTGTATTTCAGATAAGAATAGACTTAGGAGTAAATAGGGCCTACGATTCCAGCTTTCTGATTGGCCTAAACGCAAACCAAGTTTACAATAACGAAAAACTTGGAAACAAAACGTTTCAGTCAGCTGTCAACTGGAGTTACAGTCAGTGCGAACGTTGTTGCAAAATTGTAATCTGTGATTATCTAGTATTATATAGTATACTATAATATTTAATATTGAGTAAGGTAAAAAGCGATAAATATTATTGATTAAATTGTGAGTAAATTTCTCGAGTGTGATGTGGATTAGGTATTAAAAATTACTCGAAAGTTCAGTCAAAAGCATTTATTCTTACTACCAACGTTTATTAAAATTTTACAGATTATTGGTCCTTGTACCCTTCAAAGTATTCGCCTACTCTATTCACACACTTTTCCCAGTGGTGTTTCCATTTCGCGAAGCAATCCTGGATATCTTCATTTGAAATGGCCTTAAGGTATGTGACCAATTTCCTTTGATGTCATCAATAGTCTGAACGCAGCATAAACCCAGCTTCAGTCTCCCGTTATGATCCTTTGTATGAATGTTTTATCGTCATTGGTTTGTTCCAGGAGTTGCCGACAAACGTCCACTCGATTTTTTTTCTGTTGTTCGATCATCAAACGAGGAACAATTTTTGCTGCAACTTGATGCATGTTCAATTTTTCAGTCAAAATTTCATGACATGATACAGTTGAGATGCTTACCTCTTCTGCAATTTCTATGATAGTCAATCGGCGATTTGCACGCACCAGATCGTTGATTTTCTGAACTTGGTAGTCATCAGTTGAAGTCGAAGACCTTTCTGATCGAGGATCATCTTCAATTAATTGACGACCACTTTTAAATCGTGCAAACCACTCGTAATATTTCTTACGAGCCAGAACACCATCTACGTTGCATAGTTGCTCCAAAAAATCGCACATTTCAAAAATCGCTACTAACACTTAAACACGTTGCACTCAAATAACAATATCACGAAAACTAAACAATCCAAGAATGTGGTTATAGAGGAGGTTATTCGTAACGCAATGCTGTCAACCGCGTATAACTAAATATCTCCTTTGGCGCGTAATTCAAAATGTTCAGTCATTTTCTAAACAGACCTCGTATGGTATTTCAAACAAAACTTACGAGTCCAAACAGGACGTATATCAAGTTGGACTTTTTTAAAGCGGACGTACACCGAGGTACCAGTGTATATTAAATTCATCTCAAAACCACTCGCCATCAAAATGATCTTTGTCACTTTTCTCGAATTTTTACTATATTTGTTTAAGTTTTGTTCACCAACAATATTCTTGTTGCGGTGTCCTTCCCAAAATTCATGAACATAAAGATTACTTTATACGAATTGATCAAGTATTTTCAATGTTTCCATCTTCTCCTTGTATGAAATATATAAACAAAATACATGGAATTTTATTTGTATATCTAGCTTCTATATTCACCTTACAGCTCATTAAAAAAGTGTCGTAGTACCGATCTGATTGTTTTCATTTTTTTTTAGATATTCATTGATTTGAAGTCATTGTTATAAACAAATTACAGCAAAATATACTAACATTATTTTCCTTCTAAAATTTTCTCACTGTAAATAAATTCCTGATTAAATTTGAACGAACCCATGTTTATAAATTTTTAATTTCATTTGTTATGGTTAAAATCACGTACTCGGCAAATTCCTCTAAATAATGACGTTAAAAATTCGTTGACTTGAACATAGTCACGTCAAGTAGTGTGAACTAAGCAAATTATACCATCTACTTAACTAATTAATTAAATTTGCAACTATGAGATTCAAGTAAAACTCATATTGTTCACAAATATTACAAAGAGGATTACTTTCATTACATTTTGCAACAGAATGAATGTAATGTATTTAAACATTAAATCACAGTACTGAGATGTTATTATTGCAGAGATTGTACCGTGAAAGAAAGCTAAATAAGTGGAGAAGACATTAAGTTTAGTTTCAGACTAACTTTTACAACAAATAGCTAAAGTAATATACTTGAAATTTATAGTTTTTTAAAGGGTATCCAGTATCGTCCAAAAATATGAATATATGGATACGTCTGATAATTACAGGAAAAGCAATAAAAAAACAACTCGAAAATTTATAATTTCGAAATGAATTTATTTATTTTAACAAAATAAAACATTTGTTATAAATGAGAAAATATAATGAATTTAAATTTTCGAGTATCTTTGTATTAGCTATTGTAAAACATTACTAAAATAATATATTATAAATTAAAATATGTTACAGAAGACAAAGTATTTCAGCAACAGTTGGAAATTCGGACACAAGCCGCGTAACAGCAAATGGAAAATAACGAGTGTTTTATTTACATTTTCATTTATATTATTTCTGGAAAAATAGTTTGATCTGTGGTAGTGATTTGATTTGTTTTTTATTTTGTTCGTTGCCTAGACTAAACACTGTGTATTTAATGCAGTCATAAATAAAAAAATGTCACGAAAAATCATGAATGAATCTTATTGCATCAATAAGTGTGCTGGAGTACAATTTTTATTCCGAAACAGAGAAACTGATTATTTAACTTTTGCAATTTCTCCCACACCTTATTAACATTGGTGGTTCTGTTTTTGGTGACTCTTCATTTCATCCCACATAAGTTCGACACAACACAATGTTCAGTTTTATTTTATTTTGTAACTTTCATTATGAATTATACCGGGTGTCTACTTTTTCCGGACCATAGATAGGAAATACAACGGTAAAATTTTCATGTGCCTATAATTTCTACCCATTTAATATTTTAGAATAAAAGTGTAATTACAAAAAAAAAAAACAGAATTAAAAACTGGAACTAACTTCAAAATTATTTACATGCGTTTCGTTTGGCATGGGATATAGAACAAAAATGTTAAATAGTTGTATTGTTAGAATTGACAGATGACATATGTCATAAAGTCTTAAGAATTAATTTGATTAAATAATTTTTTAATTAACTAAATTATATTTTTGTGAGATAGTAAATACATCCATAATTATAGATAAATAATTTAATGAAATCAATCATTATTAAAACGTTATGACAGACTCGCTGATACCCCCCCCCCCCCTGTGTTCGTAGCCGCGAGTATTTGGTATACTTGGACCTTCTTTGGTACTTCTAACCCCATACAATACGATTTTAGTGTTAATTTGATATATTTCAAACAGTTCAGAAGTTACGCAATGTATGTTTTCATGTTTATGTTCGGCTAAAAATGTGACGTTAAAAATGGTTCAATATTATGATTTAGGTTAAAGATAGTATTTATTCTTGCAAAAAATGAACTCTAGAGGGCTGTTTCTTATATTTATTACTTATTTCCAAATTTTAAAACAGTCCTGACAAAGTTTTATTTTAACATTTTATTTATAGGAAACACATAAAATTAACTGAAAATCGTTTATTTATACTTAAAAAATGTGGTTAAAAATCATGTACGTATTGAAAAATTCGGCTGGTTCTCATCGCCAAAAATGCTCAAACTATGTTGTGACATTTTGACTATCGGTAAGGCCGCTCTGGGAACCATTGCCAAAGCTTTTCTTATGCAAACCTTGAAATTAATTATAAAAAAATATATTGAACTTTAACATTTTCTACGATACGTTTTGACGCTGAAAGAACATCTCTACAAAATTTGGCGTCGATATATAAAACGGTGTAGATTTGTAAACGGTCAAGTTTTTGCTTTTATATATAAGATGTCATTTGTCAACTCAAATAACACAACTGTTTAACATTTTTGTTGTATTTCTCATAGCGCAGTCTGTAATAATAATTTTGGATTTTTTCTAAACATTTTTTTTTGTATTTACACTTTTGTTATACAATAAATAGGGCAGAATTACAGCCCTAGGGTCCGAATAAATAATTATATCATCAATGTATATTACCCATTTCTGGGTGTACCAATCTGCTTTATTCACAGATACTGGTAGTGGTGTTGAGGGAAACATAGTGTAAATATATTTTTAAAGATATAAAACTTTACTTGACTATGAACTGTGATACTCATAAAATCAATTTATATTCTACACAAGCTTTATTGCTTTGTACCATTAGTACCTCTGGAACTAATTTTAATAACATATGTCATTAATTTTGACAGATGTATGAAGTTCACTGACGAAGGCTCGTAAAATAATAACTTCCACGTATCCTATTTGAAGCTATAAAATTCCTTCAAATTTTTTTGGCAAATTTTACTTGCATTTCATGGCTTATTACCCATTCGAATACAACTGTATTTCCTTATTAATAGTTCTAGTAGGAATCAAACCGGTCAATGCTCCCATATAAAACTATTTTAGTTTGCAATCTAATAAAACTATTACGGTATCATTTGAAAGAAAGTTAATGCAAAATTCAGCCTCCAATATGCAATATGCACTCATAATTGCATTATATTGATCGTGTAATTAAAGTAAAAAGATTAATTAGTCCTGTAGTACCGAGTGCAATCAATGTGGAATTAAGTTTCACAATCAGTAGACTAGATATCCGAGAAATTATAAGCGTAATATACTATTATGATAGCTAAGTAAAAAAAGGAAGAATGTAATTTGTTGCACAAAAATAAAGAATTTATAGATTTTCCTGTATGATTTGATGTAGATGTTACATACAAAGTAAAAATATCTCGATTTTCTCGAGAAAATCGCAAAAAGTCGACCGAGGCATTACCTAAAATGTGTCAAAACTTTTGCGCAAGATTTAATTTTTGTCAATATTTGAACATTTTTAGCTTTCAACTTTTCTAACATAACATACCTAATCTAACGCACAAAACTGAAGCCCGAAATCTAGGCAATTGTTGTCGTTTTTACCTTCCGTCACCTTTACGATTTTACCATTTTTACGTTGATGTCTGTATGTACGTGTGTATGTGTGTCTGCGAGTCTGTGTGTCTGTGTGTGTGTGACAAAAGTTCCGGATCCCATAATTTCAATACCACAATTCCAAAAATTATAATTTTTTCGTATTCCTCAAGTTTACATCCAGAAGAACAAGTGATTAGATTTTGGTTATAATTGGTGAACCGGAAGTAGCCTCATTTGAAGATTTAACAGTTAAATTTGATTTATTGACATTTAACGTTATTATAACTTAAAGAATATATTATTCAATATACGATTTGATTACATTTTATACTTCATATTCAATAGATACAGAGTTAAAGAATTTTAAAGAAATTAAATTTTATAATTCAGCCAGCTATGCTAAACATGGCAACTACTAATATATTCACATAATTCAAATTGACAGATGTCAGAATCAATAAAAAGTAAATTAATGTGGCAGAGATGTGAATGTTGAAGTAGATGTTGGGGAAACACGAAAAGATACGGTAAGAAAATAACTCTAGTGTTACAAGTTTCTAGAAAGATACAAGAAAGACGATTACATTGGTTTGAACATGTCATAAGGAGAAATGAAGAATATATTGGAAGAAGAATGAATAGCTTAGTAATAGAAGGTTGAAGAAACAGAGGAAGAACAAAGATAAGATGGAAGGACTGTGTTGTAGCAGACTTGAGAGAAAAGGATCTAAATGAGAACGACACGCAAAACAGAAATAAGTGGAAGAAGAAAATAAAAAATAGCGACCCCTAACGAATGGAACAAGCTCAAGAAGAAGAAGAAGAAGAAGAAGAAGATGTCAATGTCAAGTGCAATTTGCATAGTTTGTTTATGAAATAATTTTACTGGAAATTTAGAATCTTTTGCAAGGAAATTTATGTATGGAATTTATACATAATACACAGGATTGACGGAAGGTATTGTGCTGGCCACAACAGATTTTTTAAGATTAGTTTATTTTTATTTTTTGTAAATAACAAAAACGACTAAACGTCCCATATTTTGCGATTATTTTAAACTATTTAAAAAGTTGCCAGTTAACAATGATGTAATCAAATTATTCTGAATTTACCCAATCCAGAACGAATACTTTGCGAAATGCTCGGACAAAATCGAATCTGTATGAATATTCCAAAGTTGTCTGATATTATTGGTATTTTCGCGCAATGCATTGTACTTATGATCGATTTCCGGTTTCGTCCGTAACATAGGTAACAACTATCTCCTTTTTTCTATATCTATATTTATTTGTGATAGCTCTGTCATTGAACAAATATTGCAGATTGTTAATGAAGTATTTAAGTTTAGCTGTGATAAAAATAAAGAATGCATTACTAAATTATTCTAATTTACTTAACATGTTTCCTGCTATATAACACTTTAATTATTTAAATGGAACACTACACCCTACAAACGTAGCAAAAAATAAGAATTATGTATGAAAGAAAGCCCTTCAAGGGAATTATAATAAAAATTCAGAATAACAATTATTTATAAACCAAGGGATGAACGTAGACCGTCTCTATTAGCAACGATCTGCAAAGAGCTTTGGTCTACATTTCTTCACTTTCTGCAACCAAATGATGTTCGAAAGGCCTATTTTATTATTGATCATAGAAAAAATATATATATTTTTAAGAAAAAACGATTGGTGATGCATTCATTTTTATTTTTTAAAAGAGTGAGAGCTTTAAGTACTAGTAACTTTTAATAATGCGACCTATACGATATATTGTAATGTAGTCAAAAGCAGTTCCAGAATTCCTATGCAGCCTGTCACTGTTCCAGAAGTCCGTTTCTCGATTTCACTAGCCGTAAAGTACCTTTTACTTAGTTGGTTGAGTTTACTTATGGTTATAGCTGGATATTCACATATAATACATATATTCCAAAGTTTCTTCGTCCTCTTCTCAGAGTCAACAGACTTTTTTTCAGTTTTACTAATTTTACACAGATGATTTTTCAGGCCTTTTTGGTAAGAGCTAATAGCTGCTTAGCGTTTGTTGACTAAGGTGAAATTAATTTCTTCGTCTTCTGACGCCCGTAACATCTTTCCAATATGAGGCTATGGCTGACTCCTCCCATAGTTTTTAGTTTCGTTCTTCATATTGCTTTTATAAACCGGTAGTTTGTTTTTCTTTCTAGTCAGTTCACCTGCTATTTCATGTTTAAACCCCCTCATGCCCCGGTACCCGTACAGTGTGACGTGGTTATGTTTGGCCATCTGTTGAAGGGTGTCCTTGCAATTCCAGATCAGCTTTGACTCACAAGTGAGAGCATCTAGTGTCTTTAAAATAGCCTGGCTCTGGTATTATATTAATTGTTTCTTCTTTGAGACCTTTATTTAGGTTTATTCGAGAGAGATATATTGTGTAAATGTCTTCTTCAATTATTATAGTAGAACTAATGCCTATATGAATTCCACCCTCAACTACACGGATATATTGTTATTACCAATATCTAGAAATGGATAATAAGTTATTATTACCATAGGGAGAGAAGGTCTTAAGCGTTGAATCGCTTTTGTCACTCAATGCGACCTGTAAAGTCTATTGTAAAAGCAACGCTTACTCAATTTTATAGAAGCAGTTTTAGACTTTTTATGAAGTTTGTTACAGATCCTAGAGTAAGAATTCGCATCTCATTAGCAGTGAGGTATCTTTTACCCAAATGGTTCACTTACGGCTACAGCTGGACATTCACATACACGGTGTTAAAAACAAGTGTAACACATTTAATAGGACATAGAGAAAAAGTCAAAAATAAGTCGAAAAGTTTAATACAATATGTGTATTTACAGAATTTACCTCTGCTATCTCAAAAACTATAATAGTTACTTTTTACCTCTCGCTAAGAGAGGTATTGCATTCATGCTAAAAATCGCATATCCAGATTTTATTGAATAAGCACGTTTTAAGGTCCCTACAATCCGATTTTAACATTTTTACGATGATGTCTGTCTGTGTGTGTGTGTGTGTGTGTGTGTGTGTGTGTGTGGATGTATGTGTGTGTGTGTGTGTGTGTGTGTGTATGTATGTATGTAGGATGTTGGAAGGACGATTACTCAAAAACTATAAGACTTTAAATTTATTTAACTACATATTTCCCAATCGGACATTCATGGGAAGATCTGAAAAGGTTTTGGTAACAATTGGACAACCGGAAGTGGAAGATTCTTGAAAAAAAATATTCTAAATGATATTTTTTGAAAATTTTTCATGGTAATATTAAAGAAAATTAAATTGTCTATCTGATACATTTAAATATTTTATTATATATTCTATAGATTTAGAGATAAAAGAAATATAATATATAAAATAATCTGTTATAATAAATTTTACAGCCGAAAGAATGCCATGAAAAATAGTTTAATTGTTTGTAACTGACAGATAAATGTCAGTGTCAGAAATCCGAAGACATTACTGAAGCCTTTTTCTTTGAAGTACATACATTATATTATTTCTTAATGTATTAATAGTTAAATATTTAAAATTATAGGTATATTACATATATCCTTCAAAAATACTGTCAATCCTGACAATGAATTGGAAACATTTCGAAAAATTAGAAGAGGACAAAATTTCTTCATAAAATGAATTTAAAATTAAACAATCTAAATATAAGGAATAGATATATGTAAGTAGAATTTTTGGTGTAGAGTGTAGGTATACAAGAAATGTTAAATATAATACGGCGCGAGCAGTCATGTGATTTTGTTGGCCTTGACAAGCAGATATGAGGGCCCATGTCAGAATGATAGCTAATAATTATGTATATAGATGTCATGTATCATAATTTCTCATTCTAAATTCTTGAAATTCTGAATGAAAAATTGACAATTGACATCCATGTACATAATTACTAATTATCATTCTGAAACGGGCCCCCACTTCTGTTTGTCAAGGCCAACAATGCAACATGACTGTTCGCGCCCTATACTTATGTAACCATAAAAGGAAGTGGCGAGAGGTATTGTGCTGGCCACAACAGATTTTTTTAAATGAGACTTTTCATTTACCTTTGACAGGTTAACTTAGATGTTTTTGTTTTCCAAAAAAAATAAATAATAATAATTGACTAAGTAATATTGTGGCGACCTTGAGAATGTTTCATGTCAAATTTTATAAAAAAATTAGTCAATTTACTGGCATAGACAAAATTTTGTTCGATCACTGTCTTTATCAGTTTCTTTTCGCTTCTAACACAAAATGACCTTTTTCTCCGAAATAGTTAATTATTGCACACTATATAAATATGTTACACTTGTTTATTATCACCCTGTATAATGTGTTCTGAAGAAGAAGTTTAATCATCCTCTTCGAATCAACAGATTAACATTAACTTTACCAATGCTACACAGATGGAATTTCAGAGGACAATGACCAGTAAGTACGTGTTATAGTTCTGCAGGGCTGGTCTTATTTTCCTCGACCCAAAAAACTCAACTGGGTCTTTAAAAAAAAGGAACTTAAAAAGCGCATATTAGCTATTTATGTGTTTGGTTGCAAAAAGTTGATTTTCGCACTGGACGTGAAAATTTAGCAACGTACTAGGTTTTTTCCAATTCCGTTTAAATTTAATAAAACGCAAATAATGAATTCTTATAAATTAGAAATATCGCTTTTGCATTAGTGGGAAAAAGTGACCATCGCTGATTGACTGATTTGGTCAATTTTTCACAACAGTTTGAAAAAGTGGTAGATAAACGCACTAATGCGAAAAAGAATGTCGTTTTGAATGTCAAATTTAATCTACAGGATGTTATTTCAGTAAGTATACTACGCTTAACCGATTATAGAACTAGTAAAACAAACCCCACAGATAAATCTGGCAATAATTTTTGTTTTATTATGTTTCCTACAATAACTGGGGCCCCTTAAAACTGACCAAATACGTCAAAGTTCAAAATTTTGAAAAAATGTAAAAATCAATGTGTTCTCTGGAAAATATGTCACACTTGTTATAATTGACATATGAGATCATTTCAGACCTTCATAATGAAAAACTACATGTTTATCAACACTGGTACATGTCTGCATACTCTTGATTGGTGAAACTAATTGGCATTTTGAGAATATCAAAAAACAGAATATAAATTGTACGCCTATGCAAAAAGCGTTTAATATCAGTTTTGAAAATCAACATTATTTTATCCATAGAACACATTCATTTTTACGTTTTTTACAAAATTCTGAACTATGACGTAATTGGTCAGTTTTAAGGGTCTCCAGTTCTTGTAGAAAGCATGAAAAACAAACATTATTGCCACATTTACTACCGATGGGTTAAGCGTTGTACGCTTACTTAAGTAACACCTGTATAATGTATAATTAACATTTAAAAATATTGTAACAATAAATATCTAATAAAGCCCAAAAAAAAAATTTCAAAAAAGCCCAATAAAACCCAAAAAAACCCACTGGGTCAGGTTTTTTAAAAACCCTGGGTTTTTGCAAGCCCTGAGTTCTAGGATCCTTTCTGGTGAAAGGAAATAGCTGCTTGGAGTTTCTCGACGAGGGTGAAAAAAAAAATTTTGCTTTCCTGCTTCATATGGATTTTATAAAACGATAATTTAGCCCTCATGCCCGGTTCTACACACAATGTGACGTGCTTATGTTTGGCCATATATTGAAGGGTGTTTTTGCAATTCCAAACTATCTTTGATTCATAAGTGAAGGCACCTAATGCCTTTAAAGCAGCCTGGCAGTCTGACATTATATTGATTGTTGTTCCTTTGTGACCTTTCTAGGCTTATTCCGCCCTCAATTTTATAGATACATACGAGTTTATGGTCATCGCCCAGAAAGGGGCAATAAGTTTATGTAAAGATTCTCCAATTAATTCTAGCAGTAATCACTGAGTAATTCTTCTTTCTGCAGGATTTGAACCCAAACTATCTTCCTCCTCTATCCGTCCTCTCTCTGGCTCTTCTGCATGCGCTGTTGCGCGGCTCTGGGTTATATAAGCCGGTCGGAGGCCCAGCCGCTTCAGTCAGCTGTCGGCTGTTGTGTGTGGTGATCTCGTTTTGTTTTTCATTCGCGCTAACGCTAACCAACCCGCTAGTTTATCATGGCTACCTACGCTTCTTACAGACACATCGAGCTTGACAAAGTCGGCTACAGCAAGAAAAGGTAAGAGGAGAATAGGATAGTGATTTAAGGGTGAAGATATTGGAAATAAGGGCGTTGTTATGAGAGGCTCAGTAGAAAATGTCAGCGAATAAATATACCAAAAGAGAATACAAAAAAATCTTTAATAATACCATGATAAGAATGAAGTACTTTTAATAATATGACTGGTATTTTCTATAGTAATAGAGATACAATATTCGGCTGGAATAAATGCTACAGGTGCATTTTTTTACAAAAATTAGATAAATATAATAAACAATATGTATAGCTTATTTTTTAAACTTAAAGGATCAACAAAAAACTATTAATCACTTCTTACTTACGTTTGCACAGAACCCCAAAATATTACTCAAATGTAAACAAGGTCATTGGTTTCAAAAGGTTCTCACAGGGTTGTACGTTGGCTATTTACAGTTAGGCGGTGTATTTGATTTTAGTCGCTGTAAATTGTAATGATATATATATTCATATTCATAAGATAAGTTTATTGACATTCGCATGTAAATAATACGTTCATAGAATCCATCGGTGGGTATTTGTATAAATTTTCCAGATCTAAAGCAATATGGGTTGAAAAGGTGCTAAGATTTCATTGCAGTTGTAGTTTCATAGTCCAGGTGCGTTTAAACGTTTTATGCCGATCCCTCAAGTTTAAAAAAATGGACTATATCTAAGTTCGTATAAATTTACACAAAAAATGGGATGTGTTTCCTAAATTATATTAGCAACACCTAGATTTAAAATGTTCAGAATCATATATATTTTTTTACATTTTAAATTTTGACACATTGATATCTTATGCGTTAAATATAAATTGCTATCATTTCTTATCAGAAAATTATTTTATCATCAATTCCTAAAAATCCCATTTAGTTGGCACATAGGACTGGAATTCCATCGGTATCTTTCGCTGTATTTTACTTGTACTTTTTAGTAGTGAGATCGATCAACCCACAGCCTACAAGGGACCTACGAGTTATAACTTCCAAATCCCTCTCTGCATTTTTGGCTAAGAGATTTTTTTGCACGATTGGTTTATTTTGCTTCCCGATAGGGTTTCCAAAGCACTAGGTTTTATTTGTGATGTGAATCACAGTTGCACAGTTGTAGTTAAATTTTAACTTTTGGTTAAATTGACAACAAGTATCGAAATGAAATGTCAAATGAGTTGTTATATATTACTGTCAAAATTTCGAAATGCACTTTTTTGGTTAACCTGTATTAAAGGCTTTAACTATAAGCGGTGCAACTGGCCATTACCGATTAAGAGATGCGGGCGTAAGTAAAAAAAAAATCTGATGTGGACACCACACGACTTCCTTGTACGATTATTAAACTATACATATTTTTTTAATAACTAAATTACAAAATATTTATTTTAACTTCAAAACGGTAAAATATATAGCGACCATAATCTAACCCGGTTCTTTTTAAAGAGAGTTTTGATTACAACAAAGAAATATTTGATTACAATAATGAATATGACTAATTTCACAATAAAAATATAATATTTGTTATTGTACGAATCATAAAATTGCACGTATTTAACGTAATTTGACATGAACATTTTTTTATGTTTTTGTCCTAATCTATTGCTTTATTAAAAAACAAAAAAGTATATAATTTTTAAATTTACATATCTCGCTTATACAAAGGGCTAATTTAATAATACTTGATGTGCTAGACGCAGAAATTACTTCTCTAAAACTTTTATTTGAAGCATTTATTTCTAAAATCAAAATAAAATCATTTTATTCAAGAAAAACTGTTAACAACTTCAAGTAATGTACCACTTCCGGTTAGCCTATTTTAACCAAAATCTATTATGTTATTTCGATTGACATACAAGTCTTGTATACCTAATTTGAAAAGTTTTGGATTATATTTTAAAACAATTTTTCATTAAAATCTATTATAGGCTTCATGTAAAGTGCCACTTCTGGAAATTGTGTAATAACCAGAAAGGGAGGTGCACAACTAGATGTTATAGGAGTCCTAAATACAATATTTAAACTTTCTACGGCTTACCGTTTTTGAGTTATGCGAGATACGAACGTACGTACGTACGTACGTACAGACGTCACGACGAAATTAGTCAAAATGGATTCAGGGATGATCAAAATGGATATTTCCTTTTAATACTTCCTTTACTTACGTACAAGGAAGTAAAAACTAAAAAAAAAACTGTCAAAATATTTTTTATTAAATTTTGTGCGTCGATCGTACAAGAAAACGTAATAAACATTGCTGTCAGTAAGTGTTCTCCTACCGGTATCAGGTGTATTGGATATCTCGTTCTCCAAAATCATACTCAACCGGTACGAAGCACTTACTGACCTTAATACTTAAATAAATATATAATATCTCAAAATATTTCTATTAATTTATATTATTATCGGATATAACAAGGAATATTTGTTATATTCCTATTATTGAAAATACAAAATGTACATTTCAACTGCCATGCAATCATCTCCAGTTCTTCAATAGTTAAATGTATGATAAAAGATTAACCGGTGTTATTATTACGTATCTAGAACTAATGTATCTAGATTCCTAGATAATAAAACGAACGTCGATGGCTAGTTCTCGGAAAATTAAAAAAGAAAACCTGCTTAAACTTATTTCTTTGAAAATGATTAATCCCAAAAAAATAACTGATTTAGTAAAAAGGATAATGCGAATATTAGAAAACACATAGTACACCTAGAGCGTATAGGAAAATGTAAAGAATTCCATTGGAACATTGAAAACCGTTTTATCAGAATGATCAAATTATAGCGCTGCGTATAAAGAGCAATGCATTTGTTACGGAGTTTATTTCTCGCATTATGTTCATACGGCTCTTATAGTTTTTGGTACGAATACAATTTGTAATAGTTTGCCGTGATTATTTTTTGACATTTGATATTGAAAGTTGTTGATAGTGAAGGCAAAATATATTCGAATTTTTAATACTTTTGTTGAATTGATCGTATCTACAAAAGTATAGTATGCATAAAAGCTTTATTACACTCGTGTGGTTGCCTCAATCGCCCGCGGCTCGTAACGCACACTCCACTCTCGTATAAAAATATACCTATTTTATATTTAAATATCGGTTGATTATTATTCTTTAATACTAAAATATATAATCAATTATTTGTTAAGAACAAAGCCGTTGCAATTTCTAAATACGTGCTTAATCAATGCTTTCTATTAAGACGATAAAGATAACCAACATTATTTCTGATTCACTTTATTATATTATATATTTCACGTATTTATTAAAAACATATTAAAGGAGAAATTTCCAAGAAAATTAATGACTCATGCACCATAAACCGCGCAAACTTAAAAAAAACGTTTTTATAACAAATCAAAATTAGTACCATATACGAACTAAATAAAGCAATATACGTATAATTTTTCTGCTAATGAGGCCATAAATAATATTTATTGCACTGTAACTATTTCCTCAAGCCGATAATGAATGAAATTACAATTTTATCAAAAGTTTATTACCGAAAAATTAAAACCGCTGTTACTAATTACAGGATATTCACATTCACACATTTACGTATAAAAGCATGAAATTTAAATTTAAATATAAAATGCTTTTCACTGCTAAACTATGTAATATAGATATAAAAACTATTCATCTTACTAATGAAATATTTCACGGTACATAATAGTACAAATAACATACAGGATGGTGACTGTAACGCCCAAACATAGGACTTTAAACATGTAAAACCATACATTTATATTTTCTTTCGCCTTTCCCTAACTATTTTAGGTAAAAGAGCGTAAAATTTAAGTTTTGGAGCATAAAATTCTACATCTGAATCAATAAACAAAATTAATTTTACATGCTTTGAACATAAATTTTAAATAATACATAATAACAACTTGACAAATAAACTGTTAAACATTTGTTTTATTTTTTGTTTAATTTCCATGGCTATTGCTATTTTTGTAGTGAATTTCGACATTTTCATGCTTTATTTGCATATTGATGCAAAATTTTATAGCTTTTTTACCTAAAATACATAATTAGGGAGGCAGGAAATTGCGAAAGTATAATTTTACATGTTAAAGTCCTATGTGAGAGTTTCAGTCACCACCCTGTTGTGACCCCGTATAGCGTCATAAAGAAATCAGTATGTGAGCAGATTAACCCATCCAGAATACGAATGAAATTCTAGATAAAATATTTATTTATTGTGGTAATTTTGAGTATCACTGCTTCTGGCAAGCACACAAATGTCATTAGTTTGTCAGTGACCCCTAAACGCGTTCTACACTAACTATTTGCATTCTACTGGAGCTTTTATTGATCAAGTATGCGTGCGGCATAAAAGTATTCATTTTTTTTTTGTACTGTACATTAAATGATACAAAAGGTATCTGCTTCGCTGTGTATGGTATTTCAAACATTTTTTTAATAAAATATATGATTTATTTTTAATATACGAGTATAATTCATAAACATATATTTTTTGCTTCGTTTATTTTATTAATTGGTTTATATTTAAACCAAACGGTAAATTTATATTTATGTAGCTCATAAACTATACAAGGGTTACGCTAGAATAAGTAAATCAGGTAGGCCAGGGAAAACAAAATTTGTATTGTAAACAATTAAGGTAAAAGCACCGGTAGTTGACAATTGACATAGCACTAGTAATGGACACTTTGGCCCGTACTACGATCACAGTTTTAACTAAAACGCTGTTTTAAAAAATGTCAAATTCTAATTTCAACGTTTAATTTTGCACGTATGTTTGAAGATCGATTTTTTAAAAAATATTTGTTTGAATACAAACTTTGTTCTGCTTTTAAAACATATTTTGATAAATTCGATATTATTTATTATTGTTATTAAATAATGATACCTGACACTTCTTAAAACAGCGTTTTAGTTAAAACCGTGATCGTAGTACGGGCTTTTGAGTTTAAATTGCAATAAAATAAACAAATTTGTTTTTAATATTGCTTTTGCTGCATAATATACTAGTTTAACTATTTGTTTTGAAAATATGTAACATTGGTTAATGCCAAAACCATCACATTGTACAAAAGTACAGTTTCATTGAACAGTGCGACTTTTTTATATGCCACTTCGGAATTGTTGTGTAAATCCTTAGGAAGATAAGTTTATAAATATGTTATAATAAATCGTTAATAATATTTTTTTCAAATTTTACTGTTGATAATGGATTTAACAGTAAGTGACCTTATGAAATTATATAAAATATTAGTGATTTTAGGTTATGTTGCAGCCGTATGTAGGGTGTCAAATACTGATACATATTTTTGGGATTTTTTATTAGTTGACACCCAATGGCAATAGCTAATGCAGGACTTTTTAAAAAATCATATTGTTTCCATTATTTGATAACTCATAAATGCAGCTACATCTATATTTTACCCAAATACCTGTATATTTTCAAAAAGAGAAAGAAAACAAACAAAAAATCACGAACATGCATACACGAATTACTGAATTACTGTCACAATCACACGCATACGACTGTGATATCAGGTAAATTGTTAATTCCAAAATTCTGAAGTCTCTAATATGTGAACCACTGGAGTAAGTTATTTCGGTATCTACTGCTGGTACATTTATGTATCGACTACTAAAAAGTTGATAACTGACATGTCGCAACTACTAATGCATTTCATTTTTATAATTTTTTTATTTTAATGTTATTTTTATAGGCATATTATGTCGTAAGACATCAATGAATGCGAATAATTGCTTGTATTTTTGCTAGACATTAAACCATGTTTTTTAAACAACAATATTACACATTTTAATTTCTTACAAGTGTCAACCACCGGTGCTTGTACCTTGTTTATGTCACTTAAAATTAAGTTGCAAAAATTAGTTAATCACTGTAAGTGAAAATTTGGAATTAGTCAGAGAGCATTTTCTTCAGTTGTGGGCGAAAAAAATATAAAATAGAACACTCACCATACTCACTTGATTTGGCAATGGGCGATTTTTGTCTATTTTTGGAATTTGAAACAAAAAAATTCAAGTATATTATTTTCATGGCGACAGAACAAATTGCTAATTTTTGCTGGAATTACCAATAAAGTTTTGGATTTAAAATTAAAACAACAATGTAAAACGAAATAAATATAATAGCATTTTTTTTTGTTTTTTTTTTCCGAAACGTCTAATTTATATCTGTTAATCTGTCTGGTGATCTCTCCACGACAGGTTTGAGTGCCAATGAGATCAGTTTTTTTTTTCTACATCATTCTACTTATGTCAATAGTAATTTTACTTACATATCACAGTATATTCAGCAAGCACCATCCTATATTTGAATTAAAATTCAAATATGCTTGCCATCCACAGAATAAATCAGAAATATTGAATATTTAAATTGAAATCTGTAATACGGTTTTTCACTTCCTGAATTATTTCTCGTTTTAAATGGAAAAAGTTCTATTATATATTGAAATGATATACGAGTAAGTATTCAATTCAATTATAAAAAATAACTTTTAATCTTTTAAGCACATACACTGCAGTCAATTTTTTTGCTACACCACATAAATTACGGAAAAGCAAGAAAAACAACTACACTTAACGGATTCAAATTTTCGATTTTTCAAACAAACATGTACTAAAGTAGACTATAACATAGAACACTTTTTATTGTTAAATTAAATAATTAAATAAATAGTAGGTAAAAGGTAGGTATTAATTACTGGTTTTATATTTGCGAGATCTCTGTTAAAATATGTATTAATTACATAATTAGAAAGGATATTAACAATATCAATCCTATATGTCATTATTGTAGCCGGCTTCTGTCCTTGTTTCCATATATTGCTAATCCAGATGTTTTCGCAGTAATTCTTTTGTTTTCACAGTTATTTTTTATGTAATGGGAAATAGGTATAGTTGTCAAGGTAAATCTGAATAATTACTTAATTTTTTTTTCTAGAAACAGTTTTGTTAAGTCATGAAGTAATTATTTTTCTTCTATTAGGAATATTAGACTAATTATGAGTATTACAGTTTTAGACAAGTAAATAATATGCTTGAAAATGAGTCTTAAAAAATTAATACATTAGTAATTGTCAAATTTTGAAAGCAGGAAAAAATTATTTAAATAATTACTTAAATACAACGCGAACAGTTCCTACGACAAATGTTTATAGAAAAAAATATAGTAGGATTCATAGATAACGGCAATAAAATATATGCACCATTTTTTGTTTTAAAATTATTTATAAAAAATGTTTTGCGCGAAACAATAACTTCTTTAATTAATATTATGGTCCATTTTGTTTAAATACATACCAAACACTTACGATCCTACGGTTCATTTGTTTTTACTATTTGTTTAACTATATTTAGGTACACAACCGTTTTGTTCTTAAAATTAGTTCCACCCCACCCTTAAATTTTAAACACGCTTGGAATTCAACACTACTATTACTAAAATATTAGACATGGCTTATAGTACTATAACAAGTAAAAATCTTATACTCCCTGCCTTCGATATCATTTAAATTTTAAAAAATATATCAAGATTACTGAAAAATGAATCGAAAAATAATGAATAACCAAATAACTGATAAATAGATTTCTGATTATGTTAATAAAAGAAAATAAAATGATACAGTTTTATTACTCATTATGCTGAATGTACCAATTTGCATTTTATTCCTAGATGTCGATAATAATGGAATATTCTACCATTGCAAAGAACCAAAGAAGGTACTATAGTACGTTAAATTAAGGTCCACTTGCATAAAACATTATTAACTTGAATTTCGTTGTTAAATTTGACAACGGTTATTTTCCAATGTATTTTTGATACTTACCCATGGTTACAATGTGTAGTACAACACATGATTAGCTAACAACATTTTATGGAACTGGCCCTTGAGTTTTGGTAAAAAGAAAATGATGAAAAATAAATGTAGTTATTGTAAAAGCAATATCATCGGCCTAGGACCAGCTATCGATTAATTATTATGGTAAAATTTCGGATGAATATTCATTGTTTTTGTATGTATTCAAATATAGCACCGTCGCAACACTACCGCCATCCTAAAAATATTCTTGAAATGTTTCATGCATAAAATAGAACGCAATAGTATTTATTTTAAATATGTATTTTATATTATAAACCTTAGCTGGTAACACAAGACTTGTTTTAACTAAAACGCTGTTTTAAGAAATGTGAAATTCAAATTTCAATATTAATTTCACCCATATGTTTAAAGAACGATTTTTTAAAAAATATTTGATTTAATACTAACTATGTATTTTGATTAATTTGATTATTTATTAATATTATCAAATAATGAAATATGACATTTTTTAAAACATCATTTTAGTTAATATAAGACTTATGCAACCAGCTATGTTTTTTTTTATAACTAATTAATTTGATAAGGCAAATACGTTTTAATAAAAAGTAATTAAAATGTATGCCTTATGCAGATACCTCTAGAATTAACTGTTTGAGAAACATCCTACATGCTTATTCATAAGTGAAACAAGCATTTTCAAATATGAAAATCGAAAATAAAGACTCCCTCTCTCTCTTTCTCTCTCTCATACAAAATAAGATTTTCATGACTATAATGAAAAAAATCTGTTGTGGCCAGCACAATACCTTCCGTCAATCCTGTGTATAATGTATAAATTCCATACATAATTTTTCTTGGAAAAGATTATAAATTTCCAGTAAAATTATTTCATAAACAAACTATTCAAATTGCACTTGACACTGACATCTTCTTCCTCTTTAGCTTTTCCCATTCGTTAGGAGTCGATGTTTTTGCGTGTCGTTCTCATTCGGTTCTTTTTCTCTCAAGTCTTCCGCAATACAGTCCTTCCATCTTATCTTTGGTCTTTCTCTGCTTCTTCAACCTCCCATTACTAAACTACTCATTCTTGTTCAAATATAATTCTTCATTTCTCCTCATGACATGTTCAAACCAATGTAATCGTCTTTCTTGTATCTTTCTAGAAAATTGTAACACAAGAGTTATTTTCTTACCGTATCTTTCCGTGTTTCCCCAACATCTACTTCAACATCCTCATCTCTGACACATTAATTTACTTTTTATTCATACTGACATCTGTCAATTTAATTATATGAATATAATAGCAGTTTCCATGTTTAGCATAGCTGGCTGAATTATAAAATTTAATTTCTTTAAAATTCTTTAACTCTGTATCTATTAAATATGAAGTATAAAATGTAATCAAATCGTATAGAGAATAATATATTCTTTAAGTTATAATAATATTAAATGTCAATAAATCAAATTTAACTGTTAAATCTTCAAATGTGGCAACTTCCGGTTCACCAATTATAACCAAAATCTAATCACTTGTTCTTCTGGATGTAAACTTGAGGAATACGAAAAAATTATAATTTTTGGAATCGTGGTATTGAAGTTATGGGATCCGGAACTTTTGTCACACACACACAGACACACACACAAACACACACACACAGACACACGCACAGACACACATACATACATACAGACATCATCGTAAAAATGGTAAAATCGTATTATAGGGACCCTAAAACATGCTTATTCAGTAAAAACTCATCACTGAATTTTTTGACCAAAGACAATACCTTCCTTACCTAAAGGTGACGGAAGGTAAAAAAATAATAAAAAAATGAACCAAGAATTCCGTTCAACAAGTTCATTATTAGTAAATTAGCACCTGACTCAATTGGAGTCAAAATTTGTAATAAATTGCCACATACTCTAAAAGATAGTGCAAGTTTTGTATATTATACTTTCTCATTCAAAACTGTTTGTATGATCTGAATGAGTTGTACTTGTATCAATCACATATATAAAATGTTACATGAATCTTAATTTTAATGTACCTACTTTACATCTCCATGTATATATGTATGTAGGTACATATGTATAGATACGACTATTTTCGTCATTTATGTTTATGATGCTTCCCATAAAATTATTATTTTCTTGAGGATTAAAGCTATATCCAACATCGAACTTGAAATGTTACAACTAATTTGGGACATTCGAAAATTCTTATCTCGTTAAAATAACAAAATCTTTTTTTTTTCTTAAAAACTCACTTGCCAATTTATTGACTAAAAACAATATCTGCCTTATCAGTGGATAAATGAAAGATAAAGTTCAAAAAACTTATTTGTAAATATCAAGGACAAATAATTTGTTTAGAACAAAGAAAACAAATGCGTAATATTTTGCAAAAGATAACAAACAACAGGAAATATATATTTCCTTTTTTGATATGCAACAATTTCTTTGTCACATATACAGTGTGTCCCATGTAGAGCTGCCAGCATTGGGATCTCGAGAACTATTAGAGATACAATGTCGGTTAAAAAGAACTTTTTGTCATAGGGCTCTAAATAATGACGAAAAACTGAATTTTGTTATTTTTTTTTTTCACATAACTTCTAAACTATTAGTAATCGAGAAATATATTTCAAATAACGAAGTTACATTTTTTATTGTCTAGCCAGTGGCGTGTGAAATTAATTTTTAATATTCGTAAATATCCGAGATATAACACAAAGTTATATTTTGTTAAATGCAAGGCTTCAAACCCGAACCTAAACCGAACCAAAACCGGAACCAAACCGTAACATTTTGGCAAACCCCAACTTCGGGTCCAGGGTTAAGCTCCGGTTCAGGTTCATTTTGAGTACGAAACGTAAGCGTAATCGTAATACAGCCAATTATCGACCCTTGTGTTGTCTGTTTGTGAAAATTGTGTTCGTGTTCTTGTCTTGCGTAAATTTTGACTCGCATTTTAAATTATTTCTATATAAAGATTGTTATTCAAAAAACATTAATTCATTTTCATTAGGTCGAACCAAACTTGAACTCAATACCTGAATCCGGAACAAAACCGCAAATTTTATTAATGTTTGAAACAGAACCGCACCTGAACCCATCTCTCAAAAAATAAATGAACCGGAACCAGAACCGAACCCAGTTTTTGGTGGGTTCGATGCCCTGGTTAAATGGAACCCATATGTGATTTTAGCTGCAAAAAATACATATTTTATATTTATTTTACTTCGAAATTTTATTTTTTTCCGTATTTCATAGTAAATTTAGTGCTATTTTGGAAATATTGTTAAAAATTCTGTTGAGAAATTCTCGTTTTATTAAAATAATTTATTTTGTTAGAATTTTTTTTCCAAAAATCAATCAAATTCAAATCAAAAAATATTTTATCGGGTCACTCTTGACATGTGTAAATTGTAAGTTGTTAGTTTAAAATAAAAATATTGAACAAGTAAGTCATAAAATGAATTATATCAATCAAATAGAATATAATTAATAAAAATAATGATATTTTTTGGGAAATAATTACAAAATTCGAGAAAAATATCGTGAAAACTTAAATTTTGAGGGTAAATAAATACGAAACATAATAACCCTTATATCACTGAAGAGTGAAAAAATAAGTATGTATCAGATATGGGTTCCAATTAAAAAATATATCTTTGTGTTATATCTGGGAAATTTACGGTTATAAAAAATATTTTGTACGCCACTGATTAGGCAATAAAAATATCTAACTTCTTTATTTGGAACATTTTTCTGAATTACTAATGGTTTAGAAGTTATTTTTAAAAAAATCAAAAAATTTCAGTTTTTCGCCATTATCTATTGCCCTATGAGAATTTTTGGATGGCCCCCTATAGGTGCACAAAAAGTTCCATTTATCCAACATTGTATCTCTTATAGTTCTCGAGATCCCAATGATAGCAGCTCTAAATGGACACAGTGCATACTCATACTTTCACATTTTAATACATATTATATTCATCATAAAAATTCTATCTTTTCATTGCTGTCACATGTCGGTGCATTTTTCTTTGAAGCTGCAATTATAACCATTGGTATATCTATTTCTCATACATTAGTGACATTCGTTAGATCCGAAGAGCAGTTAAGTTTCCTAGAAACTGGACAAGGAAATTCATTTACAACATTGTAGTACATTGTAAAACAGGAATTGTAAACGTTATCAATCTACAGGCTTTGTAAAGTGAGAATTACATATACATTTTATTAGACTATAAAGATGTCGCGTTTAACTGCAGATAAAATATTTTTCCAGAGTTCAAGTTTGTTGTTACCGTTTCGCAAGTTAATAAAAACTGCAGTTGAACTCTACTAGACACTGCAGACAGTAAAGTTCGTACGAAATAATTCATGTTCATATTATTTCCACAAGAGCTGATGCTTAAATTGATAAATAACAAATGATAAGTTTCTCCTCAATAACTATTATTACTTTCCGTCAGGAAGGTATTGTCTTTATTCAAAAAATTCGATGGAGAGTATTTAATGAATAAGCACATTTTGGAGTCCCTAGAATATGAATTTACTATTTTTACGATGACGTCTGTATGTGTGTGTGACGATCGTTTTGGCCGCGATAACTCCAATACT
Source organism: Harpalus rufipes (assembly GCA_951394225.1). NCBI lineage: Eukaryota > Metazoa > Arthropoda > Insecta > Coleoptera > Carabidae > Harpalus > Harpalus rufipes. The sequence continues at coordinate 22,998,752 of OX596281.1, read as the reverse complement.
ACAATTCCAAAAAATTTTTTTATAGTCCTCATTCTGACATCTAAATGAAGACTTGATTAGATTTTGGTTACAAGTGAATACCCGAAAGTATTTTTTTTTGAAGCTTTTCGCTATTTTTCTAAAACAAACAGTTGATTGTCATTTTTTGACATTTAATGTTATTATAATATTAAAGAATATTTTATTCTTTATTGGGATATTTAATTCAGAATGCGGATCTGGTTGCAAAATTTGGAACTAACAAAACATAAAAACAATGTATGATAAGTCTCGTTATACACATTTAATGATCAGAAACCAGACAGAAAATTGACAATTATTAATCAAAATTTGTTTAATAAATGAAATTCATCATAAACCAGCCACAACATTATAAGGGTATATACGTATTTCATTATTCCTTTCCCATTTTTCTCTTTTCTAAGTGTAGTACGCATTCTAATTAGATTATAATAGATTTACATCGTCCGCGGTTGTAATCCATTACAGAGTTTTGACCCGGCGGTCGAAGACCTCGTCGTTACGGCTGCTAACTACGCCAACTTTGCACAAAAACCAAAATTCTCATACCCGAAATGCCAGTAATGCCACAAACATCTAGATATCATACCAACACACAATGAAGCGTTTCACGAAAACAGGACACGTTCAGAATTTTAAAAAACATACGACGTAGCGTAGAATGGATTCTTTATATATGTGAGTTAACAGTTATCAGAACATATGAGAGGGTCAAAGTCAAAGTGGTGTGTCACTTTTTTTTGGAAAAAAATGACCTAAGTGCAGGAACACATTCTGTATGCTAGAATTTATTGAGAAAAAATGCGAATGGAATTTTAACTCTACTTATGGTCGCACAAGGAAACTTGAACACTACAGTCAACACAGACAATTTTTTACAGCCATACATTTTCCTGAAATATAAGATTTTGATTTTATGACATAAATGAACTAAGCGCCCGCACGGTACAAATATTTCATCATTACCGATATCTGTTATCTGTTAAATTAAAGGAAGAGTGACTTACCTACATTTCTTCGACTTTGAGCCCTTATATTAGGGAAACATTTTCAAAATTAAATATAATTTACACTAAAAATATCTATAAAGCACTCACCATCTAATTAAATGCATTAAATCTTTGTCATGTCATCTTTCTTGAAATGTTTATAAATATACAATTTTCACAACTGTCACTTATTTAACAATTATCGGCCATTTTCTTCAGCTTGCGGCGTCCTTCTCGATTAGTGTATAAATTCACGACAGAGGGAAGCAGACTCACACAACAAGAATTGTTTAAATATTAAGGTTGCTTTACACAAAATTATCAAGTATTTTTTGTGTCTATCTTGTTCTGGTTGTAAAGATATGGAAAAATATCGAAAAATTTGCATGTAAATCTACCTTTATGCTTTCAGTCGTTTCAAGTATATGTCTATCACGATATATCTTTACCGTTGAGGACGTTTACCAAGCGTTACCTCTTTTGCTACCAAAGCTGTCGTGGAGAAAACACTTATGCTATTTGAAAATTGGACTTATTTTAAAATTTGACATCGGTTGGATTCGACCAACAACCTGTCATATAATGCACTCAGCCACACATGATTATTAAATTATGTATTGTACTAATATGCAGCTTTTATCATTTCAAATATCGGCTAATTTTAAGCTAAAAATTAAAATTTTCTTCACCACATTATGCTTATACTTCTATTATTTAACTTTTAATTGTATAACTTCGGCGCAGTTGAAAGAGCTGGTTCTAAATGACAACGTGGTTGAATATTATTTTTCACGAAAAAGGAATATTCAAACTTTGTGCTTTAAGCTGTCGATATGATCTATAAAGTTCAATCTGTAGGCCTATCATTCACAAAAATATTCATGGAATTTGTAATCGTGACGAAATTACTATTAATGTATCTGCCATAAAACAATTAATAAACATCATTTTGTTTTATTCTTTTCGTCGCCTAATTCTTCAAGAAAGTAATTTATCTTTGCCATATTAAGGCCGGCGATACAAGTGATACGAGACAAATACAAATATAGAAGCCTAAACATCTCTCCAGGTACGGTTTAAATAGAATTCTTCGTCTATCTAAATAATCTCATTTAGAAACAGACATAAGATAATTTATTTTCATCAGATACAGAGCTAGGCTGGCTCATCCGATTAAGATGCTGTATTTAAATAGAAAAGGAGAATATATTATAGATTATTATAATGAGTTGGAATAGATTTTTAGTAGGTTGTTGTGATTTAATATAGTATTAAATAAATTAATATATCATCACACTTTATAACAGACTTCCGAGTGTGTCAGTCTGTATTTATATGCAGACTTTGGTAACGACAATATTTGGAAATGGAAATATATTTTCGTACTCACAATCTCGGGAGTGGTATATTACAAACGCTACTGACAACTGAAAATGTTATTTTTCTGGTGAAGGTAACCGGGAAAATTTGCAAAAATCAACAAAATGTGCTATTTCCGCGATTTTCATGTAACAAAACCTACAAATTCATCGATAATCGTCAATATTTTCATATTAAATTAGTGTGCCATCTGAGGTTATCAACTATAAAAAGAAAACATCCTCAAATTCATATGATCACAAACCACACGAATTTACAAGTATCTCAACTAAAGTTTTACTGTATTAATAATTTTGTTCGTTACAAAAAAATATTATACAAACCTTTTACAAAAAATCTGATGTGGACACCACACGACTTCCTTGTACGATTATTAAATTATACATATTTTTTTAATAAATAAATTACAAAATATTAATTTTAACTTCAAAACAGTAAGATATATAGCGACCATAATCTAACCCGGTTCTTTTTAAAGAGAGTTTTGATTTCAACAAAGAAATATTTGATTACAACAATGAATATGACTATTTTCACAATAAAAATATAATATTTGTTATTGTACGAATCATAAAATTGCACGCATTTAACATAATTTGACATGAACATTTTTTTTTTTTTTGTTTTTGTCCTAATCCATAGCAAGCTTTATTACAAAAACAAAAAAGTATATAATTTTTAAATTTACATATCTCGCTTATACAAAGGGCTAATTTAATAATACTTAATGTGCTAGACGCAGAAATTAATTCTCTAAAACTTTTATTTGAAGCATTTATTTCTAAAATCAAAATAAAATCATTTTATTTAAGAAAAACTGTTAACAACTTCAAGTAATGTACCACTTCCGGTTAGCCTATTTTAACCAAAATCTATTATGTTATTTCGATTGACATAAAAGTCTTGTATACCAAATTTGAAAAGTTTTGGATTACATTTTAAAACAGTTTTTCATTAAAATCTATTATAGGCTTCATGTAAAGTGCCACTTCTGGAAATTGTGTAATAACCAGAAAGGGAGGTGCACAACTAGATGTTATAGGAGTCCTAAATACAAAATTTCAACTTTCTACGGCTTACCGTTTTTGAGTTATGCGAGATACGTACAGACGTCACGACGAAATTAGTCAAAATGGATTCAGGGATGATCAAAATGGATATTTCCGCTGAAATCTGAAAACCGAAATTTTTCGCGATTACAATACTTCCTTTACTTACGTACAAGGAAGTAAAAAATGTCTTCTCGCACTTAGTTTGTAAATATCTATAATGATGCAAGAATAACAACTATTGTCAATTTTCAAACCTTAAAAAAAAACAAAAATCGAAATCTAACTGTAAATAAATGTCGTCTCATACAACATAAAATATGTATTGCAATAACACCAATGAAGACTATATAGTACAATCTTGAAGAGTTTTAGTTAAGTATATTCATCCGTCCTGATTTGGTTCTATATCCCAGATAAAAATATTTTGTCTTCAAACGTCATAAAAGTAGCATTCACAGGGTAGAAATAAAATAAATAAATATCCATAGAAACTATACAGAATCAACAAATAAGAAGTAACATGTATAAAATAAACTTGTAATGTCGCCCTAAATGTCACTATAACACGCCAGGTAACCTATGAATAAAGTTACTAAATACCATCAATAGCTGTCAAATTTAAATAAATAACCTATGAATTGAAATATAAACAGAGTTTACTTTTGAGAAAATAACATATTAAAGAATAGCTGACTTACAGATTACAATTACAGGGACGGTAATGAACATAAGAATACTTAGAATTAAAGTGATAAGAAAAGTTTATATTGTTTTGCAGTGATTCCTGGACATATCTTTCAGCCACACTGTTAGATTTCCATCCAATTGAACAACTTCAGGGGGCGTACATTATAATCCTTCAAATTCCGACATAATTGCACACAAGGAGGATATAAAATTGCACAATTTTTATTTAAACATCAAAACGTGAAAATTTTCACTTCAATGTTTATAACAAAAAGTGAATAAATAAGTATCCATAGCTACAGAGCAATTGAAATCTGAAACGTAATTTACGTAAAATGTAACGTCAGTAGTAAATATTTTTCTTTAAATATCTACGTTTGAAGAAAAAATATATTGTGTTATTATGAGTAAAAGTGTCTTTGTGTGCCTCGCGTGCAATTGTCCGACTCGCTTCGCTCGTCGTGCAAACTTCCACGCTCACCACACAAAGTATCACTTTTACTCATAATAACACAATATACTATTATTTAATCATTTACTAGCCTCGCAGTTTTTTCTCCTTATCGTAGTGGGAGGAAAAAGTAGTGTGGGTGCTGGCAAATAAACAATAATTGCGATATTAAAAAAAAGTATAAATAATCGAGCAAAAAATACACTTAATTTGAAGAAAATAAATATTAATTGATGAAATATTGAATTCAAGAAGTATTTTTTTTTTTTGTTACTCTACAGTATATTTTGTATAAGAAAGTTGCTATGTTCATTTCCAAAATCTATTTATATCCCGGTTTGGAATTTCATAATAATTATGGTGAGCGTAACTTTACTGCTATGAACATTTTAAATCATAGAATTAGTGACATTGGTAATCAACATTAAGAGCGCAGAATGTTAATTTTAACAGAATACCAGAAAGATGCACTGTCAGTATTAATTAACACTAAGTTTCTTGTTCAATTTAAATTACTCATTCTCAAAATAAAGTATAAATAAATAGAAATTTATTCGATTGTACCAATCTGCTTTGTTCAAATTTACACCACGAAGAACATTTATGAAGAGTACACCACGGAAGACATTTCACAATAGTATGTTTTCAATATCTTTGGTATTCTAATTAACTTTTTACTTTTGTCGGCATCTCTTCCTTTCTAAGTTTGGCTCAATTAACGTACGCTATTTCTCGGGGTTCCTCCAGGGCCCTGTTGTATTTTATAGTCTCTTAAGTTTTACTAGACTAGTCCCTGAAGACTTCTAAATTGCTCAGAATGCTCGAAATAGCTACCGATACACGATTCATGAATTATTCAACAAATCATTCCAAATATCACGATTAGCTACGATTGATTGTTGGTTTTGGTTGAGGTTAACCTTCTTGCACTGTTAAACACCACTTCGTTACCGTTAAGAATTTACAAGAAGGAATTTATCTTTTTACGTATTCAAAGTTGAAGTTCGTAGGCAGCCCGATTTCGAATAGAGTCAACTTGAAAATTATGTTTAGGTATCAAATAGCACATAAATGACCTCTGCGGTGCTCTCTTCACTACAGCCTTGAAAGCCCGTGAAGATATATCGTATTTACGAAACATCGGAATAAAATACAGTTCGGCACACCCAATAATTGGTAAAAATAAGTCGTGATGGTGATGATTTATTTATTTATTCAAATATGTAGGTACTGAATACTTACGCTGCATCGACATTTGAGTCAAAATAGGTATTTTGATACTTTTTACTTATCATACGTTCTTGATAGTTTTGCTGAAATTAAAAAGTGAGATACAATTCTTTTTTTTTAATGGAATTATAAACTAATCTTTCACCAAGAAATGTTACGATACTTGTGTAAAATAAAATGGATTTGGCGAGAGGTATTGATTTTGTACTTATATCCTATTTAATTTAAGTGCTTCAATTACTGAAAAACACAAATAATTCTTTAACCTTCTCGTAATAAAGTCAGAAATAACCTTTGAGTTACGTATAAACAGCTCATCAATAATTTCTTTCTATAATTTTAGATCGTTTCAACCCTCCTATTTTTAATACCAACATTCAAGGCAAAATTTCCCTAGCCTATAATAATTTATTGTCCGTACACACGCATAGAAGATCTAGGGAATTTATCTGTTATAGTTGCCAAACTGTCTTCTAACATACAATTTTTATTCCAGCTATTAGTTTTATATTTATAGATCATTGTAATCAAACAATATCATGGTTATATTGTTCTATTTATAAATTGACATGATACAAATAATTATTATATAAGAATTTTCTATGAACGTTCTCTAATTCAAGTCCAAATGTATTTTAAATAAATAAATATTGATGAATATGTATACGCAGAAATAAATACTTTTTTGTCGTATTAGAATTTTTATAAATAAAATTAAATATCAGTAAAATCATGTATTTATGCTTTTAGCAAGCGTTAATATTAGGGTGCAGCAGACTTCTACAAACCAAAGTTCTATTATTAGAATGTTATTTGTAGTTTTAAATCGAAGAAAATTTGCTTTATTACGGCTGTAAAATATTGTTATGGAATTTGTAACAAGGAAACGAGACTGCGAGAATTTCAAACAATTTTTGTAAAACAAATATAAAAGGAAAATATTAGTTAAGAATTGCCACTAAATTGTTCCAGGAATCTCGTTTTTGATCTTTGTGAAAGTATCTGTACAATGTCTGCAATAAAGAGTATAAAACAGATGTAGGTAAATATCTCGATTGTGGTGATTAGGTGTCAATTAATAAATGAAATCTCAGTCATACAGCATTTATTCTTATAACACTGACGTTTCTGTGCGCACTTATACTTTCTTCAGGGTAAGTAAAATCTTACATATACTTAAACATAAATTAAAATAAATAAATATATCATCACGGCATATTACTCAATGCTAGGTGACTAATCTGCTTTGTACACAGATTTCGGTAATGATAATGATATATTTATAACGTGCGGGCATTTATCAGGCGTCACCTCACGGGCACAATGGCGTGAAGAATGAGCTACAGGGGTCAATTTTGTGCCATTTAAAATTCGAAATATTTTTGGCGCCGGTCGGAATCGAACTCAGTTCCCCAGATTCACGACCCGACAGTTAGGCACGCGGCAACGAGACCCCATTAAAAAATCTGTTGTGGCCAGCACAATACCTCTCGCCACTTCCTTTTTTTGGTTACATAAGTATAGGGCGCGAACGGTAATGTTACATTTTTGGGCTTGACAAGCAAATGTGTGGGCCCGTTTCAGAATGATAATTAGTAATTATGTACATAGATGTCAAATGTTAGAATTTTTCATTAAAAATTTCAAGATTTTCTAAATTTACGTAGTTAATTTATCACCAGGAGTTTAAAGTTTACTTGTATGCCTTAGATATTTAACATTTAATTCTGCTCCACATGGAATTGGAAAATCACTAAATTTAGAAATCAAAAATCTAATGGCCACTACCAAAACAAAATCTTGGGATTCGAGAGTACATTTGTATAAAAAAGTTGTACTCCCTACCTTACTATATGCTGCTGAAATATACGCCTTACAGTATGCACAAGAAATCGAGACAGTCCAAGTCGAATTCTTCAAAAAACTATTTAACTGGCCAAAATGTACCCCCAATTACATAGTCCGATATGAAACAAACCAACCAAAACTAGAGAGCTTAGTCTTTAAGGCGGTCTTGAGCTTCAATAAAAAACTGCTATTAATGAACAATAATCGTTACCCCAAGATGTGCTACAACAAGCTCATACAATTAGACAAAAGCACACGAAATATTCCAAAATACAACTGGGCCACACAAGTTAAAAACATGTTTCAAAAAATAAACGCTCTTGATACCTGGAACGAACAAAGCTACGTTACGTTGGACAGCTTGGGCGAGCAACTGACAGAAAGACTCTTTCATACATTACAAGAAGAGGACAGGACAAGAATAGAGAATTCCACATACAGCTCCATATATCGAGAGATAAGTGAGGATAGTGATCTCCACTACTTAGAAGAAGAAGTCTCTATAAATGTCATAAAGATCGTAAGTCAAATCCGAGTAGCCACAACACGAAGTACAGCACAAATATACATTCAGGGAACAGCACATAAATTTGACCCAAATAACATCTGTTCTATTTGTAACTTTTTAGAACCAGATAATCTCTTCCACTTCTTCCTGAGATGCCCGTTTTTCACGTCACCCAGACAGGCGTTCCTGGAGAAACACTTACAGAGCCCAACCGAAGACAACTACCTTATTCAACTTTTAAAACCGTTGCCCAAAAATAAAATGTATGATATTTACAATTACACAATATCTGCACTACAAATTAGATCGTTCGCCACAAACACATAAAATATTTAATATGTACTGTTATTTCAAAATATGTATCCACTCCTTTGTATAAGCTAAGCTTATGTACAATAAACACTTTTATTATTATTATTATTATTATTAAATCACTAAATTTAGAATGAGAAATTATGATATTTGACATGTATATACATAATTACTAGCTATCATTCTGACATGGGCCCTCATATCTGCTTGTCAAGGCCAACAAAATCATATGACTGCTCGCTCCCTATTGTATTTAACATTTCTTGTATACCTACACTCTACACCAAAAATTCTACTTACGCATATATCTATTCCATATATATTTAGATTGTTTAATTTTAAATTCATTTTTGATGAAGAAATTTTGTCCTCTTCTAATTTTTCGAAATGTTTCCAATTCTATTAATACATTAAGAAATAATATAATGTATGTACTTCCCAGAAAAAGTCTTCAGTAATGTCTTCGGATTTCTGACACTGACATTATCTGTCAGTTACAAACAAATTAAATTTTCAACTATTTTCCATGGCCATTCTTTCGGCTGTAAAATTTATTATAACAGATTATTTTACATACTATATTTCTTCTATCTCTAAATCTATAGAATAATATAATAATATATTGTAAAATATTTAAATGTATCAGAAAGAGAATTTATTTTTCTTTAATATTATCAAGAAAAAATTTCAAAAAATATTATTTAAAAGATTTTTTTTCAAGAATCTTCTACTTCCGGTTGTCCAATTGTTACCAAAACCTTTTCAGATCTTCCCATGAATGTCCGATTGGGAAATACGTAGTTAAAAAAATTTAAAGTCTTATAGTTTTTGAGTAACCGTCCTTCCAACATCCCACACACACACACACATACACACACACATCCACATACACACACACACACACACAGACATCATCGTAAAAATGATAAAATCGGATTGTAGGGACCTTAAAACGTGCTTATTCAATAAAATCTGGATATGCGATTTTTAGCATGAATGCAATACCTCTCTTAGCGAGAGGTAAAAACATAAATTGTGTATAGATTTGTTTAATTTTGTTGTAATTTTTGAGAGCGAACAAATGTGTATTTGCTTTGGCGGATTTTTTAACGATGTTAAGAATACTGAATATGTGTACATGAATTTACATTTATGAAGCTGTAAGATCTTACATTCTCTGATAAAAATATTTGTATACCGAAACGTCGGTTTTGTAAAAAAAGTTATATGAATGATATTTCGAGTAATTGTATTGTTAACACCTAGTATAAAATAGAAACAGAGTTGAATTATAACTGGTGAATATAAATCAAAAAGGTTCTAAGTGTTAATAGAATATTATATAAGATTTTTAAATGAAAAAGGTTATATGGCGGTAAAACCCATTGTTTTAAAAAAAGAGGGTGGAAAAAATTCAAGTGCCTCATATGAAAATCTTTCTTATTATGCACGCTGGGCAAAATTGATGTATAACTTTATGGGTCAACTTTTTGAGATAACTTTAATAGGCGCCATAGGAATTTTCTATCATCTTTTGTTTTTGAGTTACAGACTAAAACTTGATTTTTACATATTTTAAAAATATCCCGTATATCGTTTATTATAAAAGATAAAGAAAAAATGGTTTAGATAATTTTTATACGGTTTTTTACGTAGAATAACGTGGTGTAATTCGATTTTTTCAGAACTTAATAATTCTCAAAATATAACAATATTTTTTAAATGGGAACATATACTGAAAATCATCTGATCTTTTTCCTTATTTTAAAATATTTTCAATGATGTATAAGAAAGCTACATTCTTTTGTTTTAAACATGAATAAAACGTGAATTATTAATCTGTTGGAGTGAAAAAAATTTTGACACCTACTCTGGTAGTAATCCTAAGAATTTAAAGATGTATTATTTAAACAACACTCTTTTTTGAATAACTATAAATTTAAAATGCAACAATTTTGAAAAGTAAGACATGAACATACGTACTCGTATTATAATAGTGAAATATCTTGAATATCTTTCTAGAAATTGGTTGAATGTCACAATTTTCTCAGTGATTAAGTTCACACGTTGTGAATTGAAAAAGTGGCGCTAGTAGAAGTCCACTGCCTTTCCAAGGCATTCTAGTTATAGTAACACGAATTCATTAGTTTTTGTATATGTGTGAGTGTGTCTACAGCCGTACTGTATGCGTATATGGCAGCGAATCTCGATTGATTCAATTGAATCTACTTTTCCGCGTTTCTCCACTCTCATATCCGGTTAAGCATTTTCCATTATCCAGTGAAATTATTCGTCAAAAGTCATCCATCTAGTATGACAAAATAGGTACGCCACTAGAATAGAAAATAGCGAGATTAAATTATACTATTATTATTTATACATATGATCTGTATTTAAACTAAAGCCCTGTATTTTCATCTCTAGAAACTGTTTGTTAATGGGGTAATATACCGTGTTTTTCTTATATATTTTTCTGATAATCTATAAAAATCTAGGAGTATTGGGGGAAAACGCGATGTTAAAATTCGAAATAGTAAGCGAAATATGACTTTTTTAATGTCTCAAATTGTCTGTGACATCACGGGCCCGAGTTGGTTATGCTTCTCAAACAGTTAATTCTAGGGATATCTGCACTCATTAAGTACACATTTTCGTTTATTTTTGTTAAAACTTCTTCCCCTTGTAAAATTAATAGGTGATGAATGAAAGAATGAAAGAAAAATGTTTCAAATATAAAATAAATATTTTTTCAATCTACTTATTTCATAAAACATTTTAAGTATATTTTAGGATGGTGCAACTATTGCTAGGGTACTAAATTTAAAATGAAACAAAAACGACGAATAATAGATCTAGTGCTCCCGAATTGATCCGAAATTTTATAATAATAAGTGATTGGAGCCAGTAACGTTGCATTTACTGTAAATAAGCATTTTTATAACAACAAAGTAATATTTTATAATATTTATTTTACTAAAACTCTTAATTTAAAGTATGCTACCTTATATGTAATTTTATTGAAGTTTACTATTACTTTGCAATAGTAGAATACCCCACTGACAATTATAAGAAAAATATCGCATCGACAAATTGCCACAACATGTATAATTTTTACAATTTATAGTAGGTTATATCAATGTTGTATTTTTCTTTTAACTGGCAGTTAAGTTACCAGACAGGTTAATCTGAGTTGAAATTACCGGATCTAAGAGAAAGAAATTAAATATTTAATTTTTATTTCTTCTGTATTTATCTTTCTAATTGCAACTAATAACAAAATCATCTTCCTAATGACATGTTCGCCTTTTCGTCGAGTATTTCATCATCTTCATCTGTTGATGGCAGTTAACTGTGGTCAGAGGCGAGAGGCGACGTGATGCGTGTGTGGAACATTCAAGAGAAATATCCCTGACTTTCACTCTACTTTCGGAGGTCAATGTCAGTTGTATTTTTTCCGGTATCTGTTTATTCAATTTGGTATTATTTACTTTTGGGTATTTATGTCAATAAAAGAAAGTTAAGGATGTCTTTTTGCCTTTAAAACGGTCCAGTGATAACCAAACTGCTGAGTAAGAGAATGGCATAATGATATCTCTCAGAATAGTACCGTTCGAAAATATGAGTACATCTGCTAAAATGTTGGTTACATTTTTAAAATGCTGTGTGGCTATCGATTTCGTATACAATATAGGCCGAGTGGGTTAACGCTCATCTCTTTGCCCCTATGACGTCACCCTAACCATGCTGCGCGCATCCAATCCCGACAAACGACAATGGTGTGATTTGTTGTTAAAAAATAAATGGTAACTGCGGCGCGGTGAGTCCCGGTTAAAAGGGATGAGCAACAATAGCTGTACACATGTCTTAAATAGACATATTAGACATATATAAATCTACAGCCTACAGCTGAAAAGTAATGATCTTTTTACCTAAAGGTGACGGAGGGTATTGTCTTTGGTCAAAAAATCGGTGTTGAGTTTTTAATAAATAAGCACGTTTTAGGGTCCCTAGAATCAGTGGCGGATCCAAGGGGGGGGCAATCGCCCATTTAGTTTTGGCCCCACAATAGGTGTCATTGTTGAATTTCTAGCGACTAGCGACATCTGTTACGAAATTTTAAAACGTATTATCATTCCCTTGGCGTGAAGATGTTGCATGTGGACATAAAGCCCATATTTTTCGGTCATTTTAGTGCCTTGCAGGGATGACTTCCACTAACTAAAAAAAAGTAGTTCGCCCCCCCCCCCCCCTGAGAGATTTTCTGGATCCGCCACTGCCTAGAATACGATTTTACTTTTTTACGACGATGTCTGTCTGCATGTTTTTATGTATGTGTGTGTGTGTGTGTGTGTGTGTGTGTGTGTGTGTTTGCGTGTATGTGACGATTTTTTCGGATCCAACTCCAATACCACAATTCAAAAAATTACAATTTTTGCGTATTCGTCTTTCTTATATCCATATGCAGACGTGATTAGATTTTGGCTATAATTGATCAACCGAAAGTACCATCATTTGAAAATTTTAACAGTTTTTCTTGAAAAAGCGCTGTTAAATATCATTTTACACATTTAATGTTATTATAAATATTAAAGAATATTTTATTCTCCATACCATTTGATTGGGTTTTACTTCATATTCAATGGAAATAGAGTTAAAAAATAACAAAGAAATTAAATTTCATGAAGCATCTAGCTATACTATAACCATGGAAACAGCTACTATATTAAGAAAATTTTAATTAAAAGTTGTCAGTGTCAAGTGCAATTGACATAGTATTTTTGTGTTCTAATTTTACTGGAAATATATAATTTTCTGTAATAGTATTTTTGTGTCATAATTTTACTGCAAATATAGAATTTTCTGTATGGAATTTGCGCAAAATACATAGAACTGACGGAATGTAATGTACTGGAAATACAGAATCTTTTGCAAGAAACTTTCTGCGTGAAATTTTTACAATATACATATAGAACTGACAGAAGGTAATATGCTGGCGACATCAGAGTTTTTTCTATATTAAATTATTGCAATATGTAAATATAAATAAATAAATTTTAAAAAATAAATCTAAAGAGTAACAAAAGAAGTAATAAATGTTACCAATTGTAAAAATAAACACAATATATAACTACTAGAAAAGTTAAAATTTGAAACTTTCTTTAATATTTTATAATTAACTCTGAATTGGGGTTATGCATCAACAATATGTATTTAAAAATCAATTTCTAATACATGATGATTTACAAAAACTAATATACAGAATGATTGAAGATTTTCGTCAGGTAGATTTTCTGGAATGATCGATCGATAAACTCCCCAAATAATTTGTCTCGGTTAAATGTTTTCAACTACTATAATATATTTTTTTTAAGTTACTTTTAATTTCATTTTCCGTAATTATTATTTGAATTCATATTTATGGACGATACTATGCCCAATATAAGCAAGGTTTATTCCAACGATGATAATGATATTGCCGATGAATTCGTATTTATTTATAACATCTCAACAATTTTAATACCAAATGACACGGAACAAGCAACAAAACAATCTTTCTATCTTACTAAGCATAAAATCTACTTTAATCTTTTCGTCTCGTATCATTTCATGTTCTGCTTCAGTAGCGAACAACCGACTCTAACAATAACAAGCATTCAAGTGTTTCAAGTGAAGCAAAATGAAAAATGAAACCAGAATCATCGTGGTAACCACTCAGCTATATGCTCAATTGTCGATTCTAGAAACTTGAGAAAGACATCCGAGAGTTTCACACCTCTCTAATAGATCGATTGATTGGAATTCAATCTAGGATAGAAATAAGGATAGTAAATAGCAAAGAAGTTGTGGTCAGAAGTAGTAAAGAAAAATATCATTATTTTCTTGTTGGCTTATTTCTTATTAAAGTTCCGGTTAATGCTTCTTCTTTCCGCATAAGTTGCTCATGAAATGTATAGACTAACCTTAGTTAGTTTTTAAACCATTAGATGGAATACAGTCTTATAAAATCATTGATTTCTGTTCATTCTTATTTTACTTTTTTTACTGTTTCTTAACATAAATTATTTATCTCTAAACGTAGAATTTATAAGAAATTAATTTATTATTGGGTCTCGCAGAATCCATCGGTGGCGCTGTAAGCGCAGCTGTCATGGCGCCTAGTAGAACCTGTGAGATTTATTAAATTTTAACTTTGAGTTAAGTGCTTTCTGACAGAAAAACTGTTAAAAATTCAACCCAACACGATTTTATAGTAAAATATATTGAACTACTCGTAAAAGTTTTACCAATACTGTCAATAATTTAATTAAAAGTACATAGTTATTTTCAAAGTTGTAATCATTTTCATTCGCAATATATATTTTTATTTATTTCAATTGTTTCTGGCTGTAATGACCTGTAATTTTCAGTAGCTGCCTGGACTTTTAGTTCGAGCATCAGCACAGACAATGTACATAGTATTTTTTTATTGTTTTTAGTGTGCAAGACCGGCGCGCCCTTTCATGTCACACTTCACTTACCCTTACTGTTCTTGTGAAATATAAAAAATAATTTATATTATTTTTATCATTTAACAGTTTCATGTCATACTTTTAGAAGACATGTTATACATGAACTACTTGTACATGTAAATATGAATAATATATAACAAGCACAGGAAACGATAATAATCAACGTATAAAACGAAAAAATAATTAGATATATTTTGTGCATTTCAAAAAATGAACAGAAAAATCCGGTATTATTATTGTGATTGTTCAAAATTGTTGTGTCAACGCAAAACAAATTAATCTATATTTTTCAAAGTTTTTTTTATCGATTATATTGTTCAATCTTTCATGTAGATACAGTTATTCTTAATTTTTAAGTTAATTTATAATTAAATTATAATTATTATAAATCTAAAACTTTTGTATTTCTTCAATGAATGATATTTTAGCTTTCAGTTCATTATTCATCTTAAAGTTTCCGTAAAATAAATTTCCGCCATCTGATGTTCTAAATTTTTCGCCCCTCCTGTAGGGTTAAACGAAACAATGTTTTGCGATATTTAGATCAATAAGACATTTTAGACGCCATTAATTCAGTTTTGTAAAATTCCGCTGCTCTCGCGTGCTATTCTGCGGGTCCCAGTAGAGTCCTTTATAGTTAGACTTTGATTGATCGAATCAGTTACTGTCAACTCTTCACATTATTCTTATGTAAAGAATTTCCAAATCACAAAAATTTTCTACATAAATTCAGCTGTAGTCCTTGGACGACTTTTTCGTAATTTTTCTTTCAAAAATAATCCACAAAGTTCTCAATAGGGATCAAATTATTATATTTTTCATATTACTCTTTCATTTTTATCTTTTTACCTTCCGTCACCTTCTAAGGTAAGGAAGATATTGTCGTTGGTCAAAAAATTCAGTGATGAATTTTCAATGGATAAGCGCGTTTTAGGGTCTCTACAATACGATTATACTATTTTTACGATGATATATGTGTGTGTGTGTGTGTGTGTGCGTGCGTGTGTGTGTGTGTGTGTGTGTGTGTGTTTGTGTGTGTGTGCGTTTGTGTGACCGCGGTTTCGGCCGCGATATCTCCAATACTAGAATTCCAAAAATTACAATTCTTACGTATTCCTCTTCCTTACATCCATATGCAGACTTGATTAGATTATGGTTATAATAGGTCAACCGGAAGTACCCTCATTTGAAGATTTTAACAGTTTTTCTTGAAAAAACACTGTTAAATATTATTTACACATTTAATGTTATTGTAAATATTATAGATTATGATATCATCTATACGATTTAATTGCATTTTATTCTTCATATTCAGGATATAGAGTTAAAGAAATTAAATTTCATAAATAAACTGACAGATGGTAGGCAGATATCAGTGTCAATAAAATAAAATTAATATGGCAGAGATGAGGATGTTGATATGGATTTCGGGGAAGACACGGAAAGATACGGTAAACAATGAAAGAATAAGGGGAATAACCAGAGTATTAAAAGTTTCTAGAAAACAAGAAACGATTACATTGGTTTAAACATGTCATGAGGAGAGATGAAAAATATGTTTGAAGAAGAGTGAATAGCTTAGTAGAACGAAGAAACAGAGGAAAACCAAAGATAAGATGAAAGGACTGTATTGCGGAAGGCTTCAAAAAAAGGCAACCGAATGAGGACGACCCGCAAAACAGAAATGAATGGAAGAAGAAAATAAAAAATAGCGACCCCTAACAAATGAGAAAAGCTAAAGAAGAAGATGTTCGTGTCAAGTGCCATTTGCATAGTTTGTTTATGAAATAATTTTACTAGAAATTTAGAATCTTTCGCAAGAAAATTTATGTATGGAATTTGTAAATAATACACAGGATTGACGGAAGATATTGTGCTGACCACGTTAGATTTTTTTGTATGTTTACTTATAGCACACGAACTTCATTGTTGTTGTTATTGTATATTTTAATTACAACCGAACAATATCTTCCTTAATCTCCGTGGAAATAAATCTCGGTTGACCTATTACACCAACTTGTATTTTATTTCTACGTCTCCATTCATCCTACGCGTAATTTTTCTTCCTGAAGATAATCGCAGTTGAAATCAAAGTGGAGAGCCGTCAGCAAGTCTTAACGCTCAGCCTCGCCCAGCTAAAAATATTCTAACTGTTCACTCGGAAACACAAAGGGCGTTTGTTCGAGTCCCAGCCCTCCCAAACAAATTAGACGGAGAGAAATTTGAAATAGAAGGCGTGGAAAAGAAATATAAGTGAAAGGAATGTTGGAGATTGAGATTGTGTGATTTGCGAGTATTGTTTCAAGTTTTTTTTGGTGTAAATTGAACAAGATGAGATGTACATG
Source organism: Harpalus rufipes (assembly GCA_951394225.1). Classification (NCBI taxonomy): domain Eukaryota; kingdom Metazoa; phylum Arthropoda; class Insecta; order Coleoptera; family Carabidae; genus Harpalus; species Harpalus rufipes. Next base: position 22,981,420 of record OX596281.1, on the reverse strand, counting down.
GGAAATAAATATATCTCCACCTTCGCGCCTTATAAATATGAATTTAAGGTGCAGCAGTTCTGTTCATTAAAAGAACTTGTAAGTAAATATAAATAGTTTACGAACCTAAACTCATAATATTTCGACAGGTTTACATTTTCAACAAATAAAATCTACACAAATAGTTAGAAATTTCTACAAATTTCTTTCGGCTACTTTCAGTATAGACATAAAATTTAAAAAAATCTGTTGTGGCCAGCATAGTACCTTCCGTGATCCCTGTGTATTATGTATAAATTCCATACATAAATTTTCTTGCAAAAGATTCTAAATTTCCAGTAAAATTATTTCTTAAACAAACTATGAAAATTGCACTTGACAATGGCATCTTCTTCTTTTTAGCTTCTCCCATTCGTTAGGGGTCGCTATTTTTTATTTTTTCTTCCGCTCATTTCTGTTTTACGTGTCGTTCTCATTCAGTTCAGTTCAGTCTTCCGCAATACAGTCCTTTCATCTTATCTTTGGTCTTCAACTGTTTCTGTTCATTAAAAGAACTTGTAAGTAAATATAAATAGTTTACGAACCTAAACTCATAATATTTCGACAGGTTTACATTTTCAACAAATAAAATCTATACAAATAGTTAGAAATTTCTACAAATTTCTTTCGGCTACTTTCAGTATAGACATAAAATTTAAAAAAATCTGTTGTGGCCAGCATAGTACCTTCCGTGATCCCTGTGTATTATGTATAAATTCCATACATAAATTTTCTTGCAAAAGATTCTAAATTTCCAGTAAAATTATTTCTTAAACAAACTATGAAAATTGCACTTGACAATGGCATCTTCTTCTTTTTAGCTTCTCCCATTCGTTAGGGGTCGCTATTTTTTATTTTTTTCTTCCGCTCATTTCTGTTTTACGTGTCGTTCTCATTCAGTTCAGTTCAGTCTTCCGCAATACAGTCCTTTCATCTTATCTTTGGTCTTCAACTGTTTCGTCAACCTTCTATTACTAAACATTCATTCTTCTTCCAATATATTCTTCATCTCTCCTCATGACATGTTCAAACCAAAGTAATCGTTTCTCTTGTATCTTTCTGGAAACTTGTAATACTAGAGTTATTTCCTTACCGTATCTTCCCCAACATCTACTTCAACATCCATATTTCTGCCACATTCATTTACTTTTCAGTGATGCTGACATGTGTCAATTTGAATTATCTAAATATATTAGCAGTTTCCATGGTTAGCATAGCTGGCTGATTTATGAAATTTAATATCTTTTTAATTCTTTAACTCTATATCTATTGAATATGAAGTATAAAATGCAATGAAATCGTATAGAGAATAATATATTCTTTAAGTTATAATAACGTAAAATTTCAATAAATCATATTTAACTGTTAAAATCTTCAAATGAGCCTACTTCCGGTTCACCAATTATAACCAAAATCTAATCACTTGTTCTTCTGGATGTAAACTTGAGGAATACGAAAAAAATATAATTTTTGGAACCGTGGTATTGAAGTTATGCGATCCGAAACTTTCGTCACACAGACACACATACATACAAACATTATCGTACAAATGGTAAAATCGTATTATATGGACCCTAGAACGTACTTATGCACTAACAATTCATCATTGAATTTTTTGACCAAAGACAATACCTTCCTTACCTAAAGGTGACGGAAGGTAAAAAACTGTTCTCCAAACGACTGATATTTTATGGGTCATCTTCTAGTGCGGATTTAGCTTCTATTGAAACCTTTTACTTTTAGCACGATGAAAAACAACTTTGTAAAATTCCAGTGCGTACAGTAAAACCTACCTTGAAAGACATATGGAACAATACTCACAGAAAAATATGCAGGGCTTAGGTATATAATGCCTAACAGAATTAAAGCTGGTATTACTAATAAAAGCAATGTAATGTAAGCCAATATTAAATGGCGGAATACTTAAATAACATTCAGTTTTTGTAAGATTAAAATATATATTTTAAACTAGTTGAAAGAAATTTGTAGAAATTTGTCACCGTTTGTGTAGGTTTTACAATTTGTTTGTTGAAAATGTAAACCGGTCGAATTATTATGAGTTTGGGCTCGTATTCTAATGATAGATCAAAATATTATCTTACGGGACGATACGTACACATTAAAACATTATTTTATATAAGATGTTAAAAAAGGGTAAAAAAACTTTTAGGGTATATATATTTCGATTTGCTGATTGATGCTCAATCAAAAATAATTTATTTGAAATCGTCACTAAACTGCACAAATAGTTATTTAAGTATTAAGGTCAGTAAGTGCTTCCTACCGGTTGAGAATGATATTGGAATACATCCGGTACCGGTAGAAGAGAAGTGCTCTGACCGGAATGCTTATTAAGTTTTTTTGCACGGTTAACGCACAACATTTTTAAAAAATAAGATTATTTTGACATATTAAAAATTTTTGGATATCAATTTTACCTTCCGTTACCTTAGGTAAGGAAGGTTTTGTCTTTTGTCAAAAAAAATCGGTGGTGGGTTTTTAATGAATAAGCAGGTTTTAGGGTCCCTAGAATACGATTTACTATTTTTACGATGTCTGTATTTCTGTGTGTGTGACAATTTTTTCGGATCCAATAACTCCAATGAGGTGTCTTTTTTCTTCTGAAATTCAAATAAGTACGTTCTATAGTATTATTAAAATCGTGCAACACCTCATTTAACAATTCAAAAAATTACATTTTTTTCAAATTTCTCTTCCTGATATCCAGACGTGATTATAGATTATGGTTATAATTGGTCAACCGGAAGTAAACTCATTGTAAGATTTTAACAGTTTTTTATGTTAAAGAATATTTTATTCTCTATACAATTTGATTGCATTTTATGTTTCATGTTCAGTGGATATAGAATTAGAAAATTATAAAGAAATTAAATTTAATAAAGCAGCCAGCTATATTATAACTATATATTAACAAAATTCTAATTGACAGATGTCAGTGTCAAGTGCAATTCTCAGTATGTTTATGTTGTAATTTTACTGGAAATATGGAATATTTTGCAAGAAACTTTCTGTATGGAATTCGTATAATATACATAAAACTGACGGAAGGTAATGAGCTGGTCACATTATATTTTTAAAGTAAGCCCTAAGGGCCTCCGCAAATAAATTACACATTCGTGATAAAAAAGAATATCAGTGCCTTGATACATATATAACTATTTTTCAAAATTAGTAAAATTAAGAATGTGGATTTTAAAGTAAGAATACATTTTTAGAGCCACTGACCGACGCGGAATTTTTAATAAGAATAATAATGAATTATTTATTTCGCCATTGCGTTACGTGATTAAATAATTCAATATTATTTTTATTAAAAACTGCATGGCAGACAACTGGGCGATTCACAACATGATGTTTTTTTTTGCAACAGGAAAAATAGTTAAAATAAATCTTAACATTACGTAACCTAACACCCAATTTTGTAATTCTACACATCGATTATTTTATCGGCTACATGTCCGGCACTCACTTGGCTATCGTCTAGTTTTTGGTTGTAAAAGTGATCTTTTCTTTTGGCGGAATCTGAAGTTTGCAGCCGAGCCGAAGGCGAGACCAGCAAATCAGTTGAGGCTAAAAAAAAAACTTTTAAGCCGAAGTGCACACAATATTTTTAGGCGACTATTACAAAGTTATAAATTTTTATGCAAAATATATACTCGTATTTCATATCTGATTGATTCATATCACTTGTAGGTAGAGTGCCATGTTGACAACTCACAAAATAATTTGCTTACTGTCAAAATATATTACAACCTAAAAATGAAAATAAATTTACTACAATAATTAATTTGTTGAGCAAGGAAATGAGCGATGGAGATACCGACAACGATTTTTCCCATACTCCCTCTTAAAATTTATGAAGATGCATGTAATACAACACTAAATTAGTAAATTAAAGGATACGTAAAACAACTATTTACGTAACAGTTGCCTAAAAAAATCTTTTTAACTGAGAATGAGCACATTGAAATGTATATACCCTCACAGCTTTATTCCCTTTTTGAACTGCCTTATCAGCATTGATAAGGTCAAATTATATTAGTGTACCAATTTTTAATAAAATAATCCGATACCTATATGATTCTTTAATAATTTATTCAAGCATTTAACTTCAATGGGGTCTAATACTATGAACCCAATATTTCACGAGTGTCATAAAATTCCAGATATAACTGATATGCAATGCAATAAAGTAAAAGATTCAACTAATTTTATGAAGAAACAGTGCCAAGTATTAAGCATAATTTAAACAAAATGGATAAGAATATTAATTAAAGAAATTGCAGCTATTGTTTTTGTTCCGTGCAAAACACTTTTTATTGAATAAACATAAAAATGGCATTTGAATACTTTTGATTTTAAATGCTTCATTTGTTACTTACAATTGCTAATTTTGTGAATAAAATATTTTATAGGTGTAAGTAAATACAGATATTGACTCATATACTGGACCTCAAGGTCTTGTGTGTATTGTAGAAAATGCATATACTTTTTTATCGTCATAATTTAAATACCAGTCCCGTTTCATAATTTGTTTTGATAATATTTAATAAAATCATATACATATCAGTAAAATCCTACATTTATGCATTTCAGCTTGCGTTAATATTAGGATGCAGCAGCTTATACAAACCATTGTTCTATTTTTAGAATGTTTGTTTGTGGTTTCAAACCGAAACAAATTTGTCTTAGGTATTTTGCCTGAAAATTATTTTTACGGAATTTATAAGCTAGAAAACGAGACTTGGCGCGAAATTCAAACAATTTTTGTGAAAGGAAAATATTAATTCAAACATTTTCACGTTTTTAATCTTATATAAAAGTACCTAGGCCTCGATTTTGCAAGTATAAATTCTACTGGAGTTCTAATTCTATTAGAATTGAGTAAGAATAATTAAAACAAAATGATTATAACCCAATTTTTCAAACTAGATGTAAATAAAGAAACGTTACCATAAACAATAGAAACGAATTTTACTCCAGATCAGTAGAATATGAAATCTACTCTGAGGAAGAGTGAAGAAAAATTTCAATTCTGGTAGAATTTGAAATCCAGTAGAATTTAAAACTACAAAATCGAAGCCTATACAATATCTGCAATAAAGAGTATAATTAAAACAACGATAACATACAATTGAAGCAAATAAATTCAAAGAGAAGTGTCAATAAAATACATATTATAAAAATTTTCATGAAAACATTCTATGAGCTCTAAGTTTTAGAAATGGTTCCACACTTTTCATTGACTAAACTTAAAAATGAGTGCTGTATACTCATACTCTTAATATGTGGATTTACTCGTCTAATGCTCAGTTTCACCAACAAAACTTAAATTTTAAGCGGCCCTTAAATAAAAAAATGCAAATCGATATTTTGAATGCAAAACATTTCATTTGACATTACATTTCGATACAATATTGTCAATTTAAAGAACGCTTCAAATTTAAGTTAGGTTGGTGTAACCGACCATAAAACTAACATTACAAACATGTGAAGTTATTTACTTCAGATGACTTCGTACCTCATTTGGTAGAACATCCTAGTAAATCCAGAAGGTCCTAGGTTTAAGACCCAGTGAAATACATGAATTTTTCACAAAAAAAATCTTGAATTGTACACGATTCTGAATGTTATAAAAATAATTGTATAAAAACAGTTTTTATATTTTGCGTTCATAATGAAGTCATTACGAAACCCATTTTTTTTTTGTTTTAGATGGTTGGTAGATACTAAATAAAATTTACTAATGTTCATAAATCATAATTGACATGAATTTTCAAATAATTGAATAAAGGTCAATCCAATGTTAGCAACTACAACATAACAGGTACAAATTTCCTTAAATCAATTCGGTTTAATATAGCAGATTTTTAAAAAATATTTTAGTATATTAAAGAGGCAAAATATAAAAAAATAGTATAAAGGACTCATTTTATAAGACTTTCCTTCGGACATGTCATGTTGCCATGGCTCGTTGGACGCGTGCACAAAACATGTCTTATAAAACTAGTTCTGTAATACTATTATGATACCTGTGTGTAGATAAAAATAGCACGTAAACCTTTAAATGTAAATTGTCCAATTACTGAAAACATTAAAAAATACCTACATATTATAATTTATTAATACGATTGTGACTGTACATTGAAAGAAAAAAATTATCAAATATTTTTATAAATATACCAGTTATTGTTCTATAAAGCTATTCCTGTATTTTTATTTCTAAACAATAGGTATTAATTTTCATTCAATAAAAATACAATAATTGCGTTTTGAAAGTGTTATTTCCATTTCCATTGTACTTATTTTTGAATTAATAATAGTCATTCTACTTAAAAAAATCTTCTTGTAAACAGGAAATGTTAAAAATTCCTTGTCTTGTGCCTTGTGCCATTTACATATTTACACGGGTTTTTAATCGCTATCTTTTTGCATCTTCTTTATTTTACATAATAATTTTCTCTCATCTCGCCCACTTAGCTTTCTCCGTGTATGCAATTAATTTTATAGGAAGATCCGAGATAAATTTAAAGCAAAATACAGTAAGATTTTATGGGCTAAAATACAATTATTTTAAATATGTTTACTACTTCTTCACGAATAAGATAATAGACAATTATAATGAACATACTAACGGAAATGCAGAAAATTGCTTCCAGCTTCATAACAATTCAATGACTATTGAACTCTATTAAAGAATATATTTATTATAAGATGTGTGGTGGTGAATGAATTGAGCACAAATATTCTCACAACTTTCTGCATATTCACATTATTGGGGAAGTCCCGAGTTCTACAAAAAGATTTTTTTTGAAACTCGGAAAAATAAATACAGTTTATTTCAAATTCAAATATTTTTTGTACCACTGGTTTGGTACTATATTTTAATATTTATAAATAATTATATTGATAATTAAATAAAATGTATGTCATTATTTCTCATTAAAAATTCAATATTTTGTTTTCAAACAATTTGTAATGTACGTACTTCGGGTTGAGTCAAAAGCAGGCGTTCTTATTTGTTATTATTACAGTATTTCAATACGCCTGCGCACGACAACGTATTGAGTTATGCTTTTAAGTTAAATTCCCATTTTAAAAATCGCAACACGTATATAATAATATAATATACATATAATACGTATAATATAATTTGAATATAAGTTTTAAAACACCTTTAATACATATACCTATTTATTTTATTGTAAATTGGTACATGCCTTGTAGACAGTAATGAACATTCATATATTCTGCATTTTAATATTACTTCTAATACCTATCAAATACATATAAGTAACTGTACACCCTATTAAATAAATAATAATTTTGATATATTTTCTCACATTCCGCAATAATCTGCTTCAACAACCGGTAATAATGTAGAAAATTACTCGATAGTATCTCCCTATTTTTATTATGGCATTAAATAACATATCAGTTACTGTAAAATGGCCAATGGTTTAATTAGACACTTACCGTCAACATGAAGTGTGTCCAGGATTGGAAAAAAATGGCGGAGATTGGATCTGCAACAAAAGAAAAGTGGATTAAGATTTTACTTTAGAGATGATAGTCTTATGTTTGCTCTAGGGAAGATATAAATCAAATTATTTGAAAAGGAAATGATACGTTTGTGGAACGCTTAAATATTTTTGAAAGTGCAGTTTAAAATTATATGTTTATGAATTTTATTTTAGAATAAAAAAGAAAGTATAGCAGAACTTTGCCAAAGAAAATAAATTTTATCTATTTTTATTTCTAAATATATTCATAATTAACTAGTCTTTGACTGTCCATCAAAATAAAGAAAAAATGTTTTGTCTATTTTAAACAGAAACTCATTTAATCTTCTTCCGTATAAAAAAAAATTGAAAAATTGTTATGTATACGAGTATATCCATTTTCAGTGGACACAGAATTTTGAACACTATTGCAAAAGAAGATACGGTTCAAAAACATGCGTACTCTTGATATACGAGAAAAAAATAAAGACAACTAATTAAATTATTTTAAATTCGAAATGAAAATGTTTATTTTAATAAAACAGAACATAAATATAAATATTTAACCGAGAATTTTTTTTTTCAATTTTTCAAGCCGTTTCATATCCAGAAATGCCGAAAACAACTGGCCAGCAAGATCTTGTAATTTGACACCGACGTCTTACTGTCAATTTTTTTGTTTAATTCAAGGTCTATGCCAACAACCCGCAAACAATGGGTCCTACACTTCTATTTTTTATTATTTTAAATGAGAGTTCGTTTAATTTTGAAGCAATTCGTAGTACTAAAAAGTCTTAATTGTTTTTAATTTAATTGCATTTGATTTTTAAAGTCAATATCACGTCACGACGACACCTACAACAATCTTCCTCTCGCACCAGTACTCTATAGTAGGCTGCGAGAGAAAGATAGCAATAGTTGTAACGTCACAGTGATAATGACAATTTTCAATTATCTCGCAAAGTAATTATTAAAAAAATATTAATGTACTTTAGCTCGTATAAAGTGTACATTTTATTATTTTTTTGTTATGGTGGAAGACTTCATTCCTGATCTCACGACCGAAATCTAACGTGTTGTTAATTAAATTGAACCACATCTTTTCCATAAAGCCATGGAAAATTTCACATGGTTAGGGTTATGGTGGAGCCATAAGAAATAAAATCACTTTTTTTCATAGTTGCTTACTTTAATATTTAATAAAAATCTGGGGAACCGGGTTCAATCCCCACCGACGCCAAACAGAAATATTTCGTTTTTTAAAATGGCACAAAAGTGACATATGTGGTGCACTCTCCACGCCTGCAATGAGTGCCCGTGATATTACGCCTGATGGTAAACGCGCGCATGATACGATATATTATCATCTGTGTACAAAGCAGATTGGCACACCCAGAGCAATGGGTAATATAATTTGTTAAACATGTCTCTAAATTTCAAAATATGTTACGTCAGACCTTTGATATGTGCATTTTAGAGAGTAAAACAAGAAGTAAATATGTCCTCATCTGTCAACCACATGTTGGCAGTGTGAACTTTTGAATAATATAAAATCATACTTTTTTGCTTCACAGTGCAATAATCACTTTAAAGTTGTGACGTCATACCGTTAAAACTCGAATACTCGTAGTTTTTATTAAAATTACGAATGAAAAGTTTTACATTTTAATAAAAAAAAATGTGTAAAATCATTCAAAATTAGTTATATTTTAATAATATTACAAAAATATACATCTTTTTTTGGTACCGAACCTCGTTTTCCCACATCTAATTTAAATGATTGAATACCACACTATACATTTTTTTATAGGTCGTCTAATCTTTTTCACTAATGTACTAATGTATACATAATCAGCAATTTATTTTTACATATACGAAAAAAATCGCATTTTTAGGTTACCGTATCGTAAAGTAGTTACGATAATTTTTTTATGTACCTACATGTACCTAATTAAAATGATAAAATGAAATTGTTAATTATACATTTATTACTGTATGCATATATTAGCAATACTTTACTACAATAAAACAGTTAAAAAGATTTATTATATTATTTATTTATCATTTTCCTACATAAAAAGCTCATAAATGTAATAAATGCATACATAATTAAATCTATAAAGTAAGCGGTAGATTTTTTCAAAGTTAATAGATTATAATTTATTAATACACAACAATCAACAGTTAAATGAATATTTTATAGAAAATGCAGTAAAAAATTGTTGTTATTGACTATAAAATTATAATTAATAGTAATCAATGGCAATATTAACTGCAACTTCGTCTGTGATTAATATTTTTACCTAGCTATGATGCTGAGATAAGATTATGAATCATATGACGTCATACGGCTCTTGACCAACCAATTTTAAACGCCGAAAAATTATCTGAGACAAATTTTGTGATTTTTTTATTGGATGAAATGGAAAATCGTTTTGAATTGATAACTGACGAAAAACCACGGCGATAATTTTGTCATATACTAGAACATGTGTGAAATAAAATTCAAAGATGGAGGCTATGTAGAAAAAAGTTTGCAGCCATTTATAGATTCTGATGATCGACGGAGTACACTCCGACATAAGCGGAGTTGATTTAAAAAGTGGGGTTATTGATATTAGTCGGTATCTTCCATCGTCAATGACGACCCTTGAGGTGTACAACCAAAACTGGGCCTGAAACTTTGTATCCAAATACCATTATGCCCTGAAAATACTCCTTACAATACAATGCCAGTAACTGATTCTGGCCACGCTTTTTCAAACTTAACCTTTTCAAAATATATTTATGCTATAGGGGTGTAGGTTGTCACAAGATACACTCACAAGTTTCTTACTTTGCAAGAGAGTCAAAAATAGCTGCCACTATGTATTATGTTAAAAAGATCGACGATTTTTCAAAGTTTTAATCTCACTGAGTTTCCTTAATTTCAGATATAATGTATAATTCATATTTGTTTTGAAATTTTATACTATATTCCTCGTTTCTCGTTTCCTATTGTCACGTTGTTTTATGATTAATACAGGTTTATTTTTAAAAGAATTAATTAATTGCAATTTGTTAAAAAAAATGGGGCGCATAAGTTTGTCTCAGTTGTTTCAAAACCACCGCGTCCGGCTCTGTGTACAATTTTAACACAAACCACTTTTAAATTATTGGGCCTTACTAGAAATATTATTTTACTGCGGAACTTGAACCCCACATTATACGATTTCGCACTACACGAAATTACTTAACTACTGAATTATACGAGAAACTACTATATCTTCTTTCATAAAATGTCAATACGATTACTAGGTCAAACAGAAGCAAAGATAACTATTCTTTCCTTTTCATTTTTTATTCATCATCCATAATTACAGCAATCTTCGTCCATTCACCTCTCTTTCCATAGACATCCTTTGCTCCAATTTCGCTTGCTTTCCTTCCTTAATATCCTTCCGAAATCATACATCATCTTCTGTTTTAGTATAGGGCTATAATGTCTGTACTCATGTCTTTTGTCTGCTTCCTATACTGTATGCAAAGTACGAATAATTTTGCGAGAATTACTGGTCAGTTTCGATCCGAATACGACTGACCCAGTTACGAAATATGAGTTCACTACCCCCGAAAGGGGAGAGATTTATGAGAGGAAACAAAAGTAGAATGCTTTAAAATAAGGAAAGTTTAGTAATAAATGTTACAATTATTACGGGAAGCAAAATACAATAATTCTTGTTTTACAAGTCAGAACGATTTACATGTTTCTTTTTTCTTTTACTTTTAGCGTATAGTATTGTTTAATTTATTTTACTACGGTCAATTTTTGAAAGTTACATATACTATTTTATTATATTGTTTTATCCTAAAACTACATATATACTCCTTGTTATTGTGGCTTAATGAAAGCACAGCCAATGGTAACATTTTGTAATTTTGGGAATTAAAATTAAATAATTTTCAGTGTCAATAATATTGAGCGTACCATTCCGTGAACCCTGCCATTGTGCACAGTTAATGTTAATTCAATCATTTAAAAAAACTGTCTATAGCTATAGCAATAAAGGCTTTCAAGATTTTATTACATGTCTACATTATTGCAATAAGTATTTCTTTGTTTTATGAAATGATGTGGTTCAATGGATGTCGATTCCTATAGGCCTCTTTACTTTGGTTGTTCTTGTATATAAAAATGCAGAGATTTTTAGGAGATTACACAATCAATCTCATTGTAATATACACATTCTTATATTTGAATAAAATGTTCAAAAATTTTAGAAAATAAAATTCTTTTAACGTTTCAACTTGCTGATTTCAAATTTTGAACCGCTCTTCGTTCTCCAGATTTGCACTTAAAATTTGGCCCAAAATTTCCACTTTTTTGGGCAATGGCCCAAAAATGGATCGAGATACATTGTTAACAATATCATTTGATTTTTCAATCAAAATTACATGAGTAAACACCGATATTCATAAATTTTGACCACCTAATTTAATCTATATAAAATATCTGAAAATGGCCAAAAGTCACAATAAATCTGAGGCGGTTATATTCTTTGGGATTTTTTCAGATGTTAGACGTTTTTCGAAGTTTTAAAACTTTTAATCATATAAAATGAACTAGTTGGGTAAAAATTATGAAAATTGATGTACTTATATAATTTTGCTCGTAAAATAAAATGGTAATATTATCAAGGGCATATTTCGTTTTTTTTTGTTATTATCCAAAAATGGGAAATTTTGAGGTTTTAACATTGACCTCAAATATCTCAGGAACGAAAAAAGATAGCTAAACATTGGATTTTTGAAAATCTAACTTTTACGCTAAAATCGTAAAAATATTCAGTAACAACGTAATTACAATTTTGCAACATAATTAATGTTAATTGTTATTAGAAATAACAAGACTATTCTTGTCTTTATTTCTAGTTCAATGCACAGCACATTAAAGTTAAGTTTAGACCTCAATTTGATTAAAAGCACATAAAATCACTTGGAAACAAACAATAAATTTACTGCACTTAACAAACAAGTTTGATTCGTTCAATAAAAGTCCAGATAAGTCTAGAGTATCTAGATAATTTATAGTTTCCTCAATGCACTACTTACTATATTCTAATTGTGCATTCAGAAGTACCTACTTCAAGAGCAGATCTACTACTTATTATATGTATTTAGTTCGTATATCCATGTTTATTTATTGTAGAGGTACAGATAAACAACAGGAAGTATACATACATTAAAAATTAAAATAGATTGAAATGCATTTCACTTCATTTTCATTACATCTTCCCTATTTTGAATACTAATAAATTTACAACATGAGCCGGAGATAAGAATTTAAATGAGCTGCAATATGGCTATTATATCAAAATTTAAGCCCTGTTTATATTGTATTTTTACTTTTACCCAAATTAGGGTAGTTAATAAATGAAAAGCACTGTATGGTCATTTCTTCTAATTGGTTAGAGGTTAGAGCTTAGCCTTGTTTACCCAAATATATTTTTCATTTTGACGTTTAAAATATTAGTATACCTTTGAATCATTCATTTAATTCTTCATGAAAGTAACAAAATACAATAATAATGAACATTTTGTCTTCTATTCCTGTCAAACTTCTGTGGAATGAAAAGATAAAAATCTGATGTGGCCAGCACAATACCTTCCGTCAATCCTGTATATATGTATAAATTCCTTACATAAATTTTCTTGCAAAAGATTCTAAATTTCCATTAAAATTATTTCATAAACAAACTGCAAATTGTAATTGACGCTGACATCTTCTTCTTCTCTAGCTTTTCCCATTCGTTAGGGGTTGCCATTTTTATTTTCTTCTTCCACTCATTTCTGTTTTGCGTGTCGTTCTCATTCAGTTCATTTTCATTCAAGTCTTCCGCAATACAGTCCGTCCATCTTATCTTTGGTCTTCCTCTGTTTCTTCAACCTTCTAATACTAAGCTATTCATTCTTCAAATATATTCTTCATCTCTCCTCTTGACATGTTCAAACCAATGTAATCTTCTCTCTTGTATGTTTCAAGAAACTTGTAACACTAGAGTTATTTCCTTACCGTATCTTTCAGTGTCTTCCCCAACATCTACTTCAACATTCTCATGTCTACCACAATTCATTTACTTTTCATTGATACTGACATCTGTCAATTTGAATTATATGAATATATTAGTAATTTTCATGGTTAGCATAGCTGGCTGATTTATGAAATTTAATATCTTTATAATTCTTTAACTCTATATCTATTGAATATTAAGTATGAAATGCAATCAAATCGTATAGAGAATAATATATTATTTAAGTATAATAACGGTAAGTTTCAATAAATCATATTTAACTGTTCAAATCTTCAAATGAGGCTATTTCCGGTTGACCAAATATAACCAAAATCTAGTCACTTGTTCTTCTGGATGTAAACTTGAGGAATACGAAAAAATTATAATTTTTGGAATCGTGGTATTGCAGTTATGCGATCCGAAACTTTCGTCACACACACAGAAACACATACACACACACACTCACTCACACACACACACACACACACACACACTCACACACACACATACATACATACATACATACATATACATACATACATACATACATACATACATACATACATACATACATACATACATACATACAGACATCATCGTAAAAATGGTAAAATCGTATTATAGGGACCCTAAAACATGCTTTTTCACTATATTGAATTTTTTGACCAGACAATACCTTTCTTACCTAAAGGTGACGAAAGGTAAAAAGAAGAGACAAGTCATTAAATTAAATCATCCAATGATTATCAACTGTAGAAGAATTTGCAACACATTTGGAAATCAGTTTTTGATATGTTTAACAAAAACCAGAATTCGTAGAATTTGTCATATCGTTATTAAAACCCAAGGAGGTTTTTCCGAAATATTGAAAATTTAAATTCACTAAGAAGTTTTTCTCCGTTAAATATTTATAACAATGTTTTATTTTATTAATATTATATTACAATATAAGTGAAGAAACTAAGAATTTCCCTCACGCATGTGCCAATTTTGCCGTTGGGGGAATAAGATAAGAAGTTTCAATACTAGAATTGAACAAAATAAACATATTCATTACGAATATTTACTCTGTTATTACTTTTCTCATATTTATCGGATGCACCCATATTTTTGATGGTATTAGAAGACCATATATTACATTTTTAGTTTTAGATGCACTGGTTCACCTACATTAAATAATTTTTCAATGTCATTACTTCACACGAGTGGAAAGTGTACTATGTCATATTTCACTCTGTATACATTTTCATTTCAGCCTTTATTTATTATACCATACTAATACAAGGTTAAATTTCTGCTTTAATTAGGAAAAACAAGCAGATATGTAAACTAGAAAAAAATAAGAATTAATTAAATGTGTCGTGACAAAATGTCATGATTTAATATTTAATCCAACGAAAGTCTGATAAACGAAATATAATACAGAATAGCTATGTGGAAAATCTTGTCTAATTCCAAATTTATCTAATTTATGAAAGGATGTATCAATTAAATACAGATAGAATATAAAATTTCTAAATTCTTCTCGTTAGGTACAGATAAAATTTGGTTTTGACACTTCACTATCGTAATATAATGATTTTATGTTCTCTCCAATATATGGAGTATATTTATTATAAATAACTGTCTTTAAATAACGATCTAGATTGAGAGAAATTTATTAAATTGCTTTAATACTTAAGGAATTTTCAAATGATTCCATAGGTATGTAGACCACTAAATAAAATAATAAATAAATGCTTAAACGCTTTTTCCCGTTACCACAAGAATAAACGTTTAGTATATATATATATATATATATATATATATATATATATATATATATATATATATATATATATATATATATATAAATATGTATATAATTTTACATTGCATTAAGTAACTATGTACCTACACAGTAATAATTGTTAACACAATAAGAAATAATATAATGTATATACTTTCCAGAAAAAATCTTCAGAAATGTCTCTGGATTTTTGACACTGACATTTATCTGTCAGTTACAAATATTTTTTATTTTTCAATTGGTTTCCATGACATTATTTGGGCTGTGATATTTATTACAACAGATTATTATATACCTTATTATTTCTTTATTTCTAAATCTATAAAAGATATAATAAAATATTTATATGTATCAGATAGAGAGAATTTACTCTTCTTTAATACAAGCAAGAACAACAATTTTCAAAAAAATAATATTTAGAAGATTTTTTTTAAGAATCTGCTACTTCCGGTTGTCCAATTATTACCAAAACCTTTTCAGCTCTTCCCAGTAATGTCCGATTGAGAAATACGTAGTTAAACAGATATTAAGCATTATAGTTTTTGAGATATCGTCTTTCCAACCGACCCACATACACACATACACACACATACATACATACATACATCCACACACACACACACACACACACACACACACACACACTAACACACACGCACCTTAAACGTGCTTAATCATTAAAATCTGGATATGCGATTTTTCGCATGAATCCAATACCTCTCTTAGCTAGAGGTAAAAATGGTGTGTGGTGCAATTCCGGAAGCAGGCGTCTCCTGATAATTCATTGGACGTATTAGAGGTTTATACACAAAATTGCCAGGCGAAATTACTTGATTTCACCAATTTACATAATGTAAACTAAAAGATCAAGTTTTGGTCTAACCCAGCTTGAATCCACTATTGCCCAAACCCGAACAACAACGCAGTGCTTGGAGGCAAAAAAATAACATTTGTAATCCGCAAAATAATCCTCTTAACGTATTCAGACGAGACCTACACTGAAACTCTTTTGGAGGTACTTACAAGCAAGATGTACAACAAAGTATAGGAGCCCCTAAATGAAAACTATTAAGGCGTAGGATGTTTGAAAAAGTACGCAAAATAAATTATAAAACCCGCCAAAGACTCATGTTGTTTGTAAGTCAGAACTAAACTTCGTCTTATAGAAGAAAATGGACAACTAGTTCTATATTTAACATTAATGTTAAAGCCTAAGCTATGCTAATTATTGTAGTAGTATAAGCAGATTCAATATACTTTCCTTAAACCACAGTATCGTCAATTGAAAAATAATTCGAAAACTTATGTGACATATGTTATATTGATTAGAGCCTAAAGGAATGGTTTGAAGGTTTTTTTTTTGTAAATTTTCAGATTTTTGCTACTGTAGAGTCACTGAAAGATTTTAGGTTCCTTACTACCGCATACATTATTAGACAAAATATTTTAATTCAGTTGTTTATGTCGTTTTGCTAAAAGCAGAATCTCTTATTACGTTTACTCATCTCATACAGAGACGAATTAGAATTGACAACAAAATATGTATGAAACAATGAGTTTAGTAATTATACGAGTAAGAGGGTGGATTGAAAAGGTTTCGGAATTATTGAGGAGGCTTTGGTTTATGGACCTCTTAGACCAGGTGAAAGCAGTAATGCAAAAAACGCCCAGGAATGGCAATGCAAAAGATCTTGTTTCACCACGAGAATGCGCCAGCTCATTCAAGTCGAATTTGCTTAACAAAAATTGATCGAACTGAAATTTGAAATCGTTCCCTATCCACCGTACTCGACCGATGTGGCTCCCTACGACATCCATCTTTCCCCAGAACTCAAAATTTTCAACGCTGGAATAAGATTACGATCTAAAGAAGAAATCGATGCTGTAAATGCTTATTGTGAGGACCCCAATGAAATTTATTTTCGGGAATAGAAAAATTAGAAAAACGCTGAACCAAGTGTGTATACCTCAGAGGGGACTATGCAGAAAAATAAAATGTAGTCAATGTTAAAGAATTTTTTTTTTCATGTCATTCCGGAAACTTTTCAGTGCTCCCTCGTACATAGCACATATTACGACTTAGTCTCTAATCGCGTGCTTATACGATTTATATTTATCATAATATGTGCAGGAATAAACGCCTGAAAGAAAGTGTACTTTAAAAACATGTTGTCTCCTTCAATAAGCTTCAAAATTCTACCTTTTAGTATTAATTTTTATAAATATTAAAAATTACTAAAATTATAGTGTCTGCAAAATTGTAAATAGGCAATAAATTTTCCTGTACTATGGGACAAATAGAGACAAAATGACAATAAACGCAGATAATTATTTCAAAGCGTTTTAGAGCATAAAATTATGCATTGTTTGGTTCCAAAATTTCTGTATTTGCACTTTTGGTGACCGAGTAAAATTTAAATTAAGACGCGGCAAAAATAGATCTAGTATGCAAGTATTTAAAAAAAAATGAGAGTCAAATACTACTTGTATTTTCTCTTGTTTGACTGTTTGACAGTTAATGCGACATTCATTTCTTTAAATAATAGAATACTAGATCCATGTTTCCACTTCTTTAAATTAAATTCCTTCGTTCACAAAAGCATAAATTATACTACTGTCAGAATCTGCGAATTGCGAATACAAGCAGATTGGTACAGCCAGAAATAAAATTCATGTTCTCTACAATATTAGTTATTTTATTGTTGTTTATTGTTCATTATGTCACACATGCATTTATATTGGAAAATTGCAAAGTAGAAGACCGTGTCTTGCAGTCTATATATAATCGTTCGCCTGTTCTTTCCCCTATAGACCGGACGAGTATATATAGGGAACGAAGAACGAACGTCTAGAGGTCGAAAACCCTCGTCCACAACCATAGGCGTGTACAGGTGTTTTCACAAAGGGACACAAGATGGAAAAGTCTATGATGTGGTAGTTTTATTTCAATTTTTTTTGTAGTATTTAATATTGTAGGTTGTTGATAATATAATTGAGAAATAAATAATTAAAATAGCGCTTAGTAATTCATAATAATTGTTTCATTATACACTTTTTTTAACAATGTCAATTAACAATTAAAGTTGCAACTCACGAGAATGAAATTATTTTTATTTTCAAGGTATTGTACCTATAATTAATTGTTTCTTGTTGGAGTATAACTGTAACAAATTGTTTTAAAATTCTTTGATGATTTTGAAGGCTTCACACAATACGACGCAAACAGCAAACAGCGTCGCAATGGTTTAATGCTGCCCTACTTTTACTTATATGTCGGAGCCAGAATGTGATTTTTTTATTTTTCTATCTAAATATCTAACAATAACCTAATCTGATGCATACAAGTGGACCCGAGTTTTCCAAACGTGAGTTTTGTGAATTAGGTTAAGTTATGTTGACGTATATTTAAAGAAATTTGAAGCGAAATATTCATTGTATAATATGGCCGTAAACTGTTTGTCATTTTATAAAACGTCGAGTCAAGTTGTACAAAATTGCTAAGTCAATGAACCAACGAATGTTTGACAATCGGGCCGGTTTTTATAAAACTACTAGACATTTTATAAGAATATGATTTTTATAATCTTACAATGTCAGTACCTTCTATATAGGGATGCCCATTCCGTATGCGAGAGTTGGTTTTTTTTCTGAAATGTCCATGTTCAGTTATCTCTCAAAGTCAATATGCATCAACCCTTTTTTATCCAAGTCCCAAAAAAACTAATTCCACCTCTGTATACACAGTTCCGGCTTTGGGCAGGATGTTATTACAGTTGGCGCTCCTCACAAAAAATTCATTGTTCTAATTTAATGATCCCTAGACCTTACACGCTGTAGATCACCCCAAACACTCCTTTACACATTATTACATTACTCATCCTAGAATTTCGTAGTCTCAAGTTAATATTCTCTTTATTGATTGCTATAAAGTTACAATTTCCTTATTATATTCCCTCGTAAGGGCCATTTTCCTCTTCTAGTTTGTCGCGTGCGGAGCCAGTGGCGTGCAGGAGGTTCTACCGCAAAGAGAAAGGTTCAGAAAGAATTTTAATAACTCTTAACTCGTGTTAAGTTATGGTAATTTATTTCAGTGACATATATTTTTCTTTATCATAGCTACCGACAATGTTTTAAATTTCGCGCGACAGGAAAAGGATGTGTAGATGTTTCCTACATAATCAATTATCTTTCAGATTAATTGTTGAAATTAGAGATGTGATTTAAAAATTAAACAATTAATAAAATACAAATATGAATAATTCAAAATTATTTTTTCAAAAATACTGCAATACCTTAATGTACAGAATGTAACAGCTAAACGAACTACCGCAAATAATTTCTATATTATTAAAGATACAATAACATACTGTTAGACAATCTTATGGAAGGCCAAAGGGCATATATGATTAGGAAACAAAATATTTTTTTTAAACCAGTGGATCTCAAGTTACAACACAAAGGCCCATTCGATAGAATTTTTTTTTTTTCTGAATTCAACCATATAATCATTTTATATCCTTACATAGCAAAAATATTGAGAAAAAATCAATTTAAATTTAAATAAAGTTCATTTTTGTATTTATTTTTCAGGGAGCTATGTATGATAAACTATGTAGCTTAAATTAAAACAATACATAAATATTTGTTAACAAATTTGTAATAGTGTTCTATTAGAATTATGCACTAAATAATTCAAATTGACAGATAGCAGTTTTTATTTTTACGGTGGCCTACTGTAAAATTACTATAAAACTATTTTTTTTTAATTTCAATTGAATTTTTGTCAATATATTTATTATAAAAGAACATAAATTGATTACATAGTTGAATTCAGAAAAAATGGGCCTAAAATAGGTATATATTCAAAAAACATATGACCGTGTGTTGTAATTTGAGAACCACTGTAACAAAGGTATTACAGCACCCAAAATAGTTCGTTAATAGTTTAATCGGGTGCTGTTATAGATTAGTACAATTTATTTTTTAAGGTTGGTAGCAATTATTTATTTATTTAATTTGCCATCGGGAATATTCTCCCATACAAATGTTGGTTGACAACAGATAATACAAAATATATTTTTACGTATGAAGTAGTTCAACACAAAAAAAGTACCATACATTATTACATTTCCCATAATAAATAAAATGTTGAAGTATGCGAATATACTTAATATTTAAAGAAATATAACAAAAATAAATTAATCTACTTACAATAAAGTAAAAAAGTGCCATACATTATTACTTTTCTCTTAATAAATAATATGTTGAAGTATGCGAATATACTTAATATTTAAAGAAATATAACAAAAATAAATTAATCTACTTACAATAAAGTAAAAAAGTACCATACATTATTATTTTTCCCTTAATAAATAATATGTAGGAGTATGCGAATATACTTAATGTTTAAAGAAGTATAGCAAAAATAAATTGATCTACTTACAGTAAAGTACTCGTAATTAGAATAATATCAAATAGTAATAGTAATATTATTTTCATACATACGAAAATTCAAATTATAGTAATTGTTAAACATTGAGGAAAAAAATTTTCAATTTAAATGCATTCAGTAAATATGAACATATGCTTTTTATTTTACATATATTTAAATCATTAAAAAAATAAAACAGCTCAAGTTCATTCATATATTTAATATTGTATTCTTGTAGCAAGTTAACTCTTAGATCATTATAAATAGGACATTCCACAAAAAAGTGAAACAAATCTTCATTTCTTTGATTGTTACAAATAGGACAAAAGTCTGAACCGAGTAATTCATATTTTGAGGATTCTGAGGTTGGTAGCAATAAAAATATCAAATGTCAAATCTTGCAAAATAAACCAACAAAAACAATTGTTAAGAATTGGAAAAGAAGAAATATAGTAATAAAGTTAGAAAGTAATACAAAGTAACGTAGATAGTTGGTATTACAAAAATAAGCTTAATCTAACACCATGTATCACCAAGTGACACCAAATTCCCTAAATTCTGAAACTATGATTTTTTAATTTAAAACTGGCATAGAAGGCGCAAAATAGAAAAAAAAGTATAAAGAACTCATTTCGAAGGATTAGGTCACTCAACTATGCATCATGACCCAAATTTTCTTCTCACAAAATAAAATCACAATTATGACATTCATTCTTTAATACAGTGACCTGAAGCTGAACCCGAATCTGAAGCGAAAACCCGAATTAACCCGAATTTTTGATTAACCTAAACCCGAACCAAACATTTAGTTTTCAAGGTCAATAAACATCGACATGCTAAATATATAATTAAAAATTGTAAATTTTAATTAAATTATTAATATTTTAAAAATAATAAATGTTACCATTTTTTCTGTTTGTGCTCTGAACCTAAATGCGAACCTGAACCCAAAACCAGTGAACAGTATTAATTTTCTTATTCTTGAACCGAAACTGAACCTGAACCGACATTATTTCCCGAACCTAAACCAAACCTGTACCATAAATACGTTCCGGTTCAGGTTCCTGCTTTAATATTATAAGTAATATTATTGTATCTTTAAAAATATACAAATTATTAGTGGTAGGTCGTTTAGACATTACCCTCTGTATACACATAGTTTTCTCTATAGTCTATAAACGACAATGAACTTCTGTTTATAATTAGCATTCCTTTAATTATCTACAGGAACAATGAATCAAATCTAGAATGTCATAAATTATACTTGATTGGCTATAGACACACTTTATTAACGATCTGTAAATATCTATATTTTACTATAGCAATAAATTTGTAAATATGCTCAACATATGTTCAACATAACTACCGTTACCTATTATCTAGAATTCTAAAAAGGACAACATTTGTAGACTTTTAACAGTAGATTTAAAAGAGATAAAATGAGCAGAATTTTTATTAGAGAAATTTAATAAAACCACCCAAAAAGATTTTTTTATTTATATTTATTTTTAATATTCTTGACATATTTGTAAACTAAGCTTAGGGGCTCATAAATCATTGCATCTGGCATGATGGTAGCGTTTCCGATTTAACCGGAAGTGTCATTATCTGCCATATTTAAAATGGAACATCCTATATATTTTATATATTTGGAATCTACGTAAAATTACGAATTCAACGATATGATTGAAGTGCATTTTTATTGGAAAAAATCTGTTGTTACCAGCACAATACCTCTCGCCACTTTCATTTTATGTTTCATAGGGCGCGAGCAGTTATGTGACATTGACATTGTAGATATGGGGGCCCGTGTCAGAATGACAGCTAGTAATGTACATAGGTGTCAAGTATCATAAGTTTTCATTCAAAACATTATGATTTTCCAAATCCATGTGGATTATTTTCCTCGGCAAGTATATTCCATACTATGGATGACAAATAAACATCAGAATATTTTAAAATTTTGAATGAAAAATTATGACGTATGAAAATTGTGACATCTATGTAATTAACTACTAGCCATCATTCTGACACGGATCCTGAATTTAGGCATAGTAGGCTTTTGGCTGATTCAAAATTCAACCGATTTCGGTGTTTTCTAATGACCAGTGATGCTTTTGAAAACAGTCTTTCCGATGGAACAGAAGTTGCTGTAGTAAATCCTTAATCATGTTAGATAACATAGAGTACGTACACTCATGGTTCCTCCACCAGTCAAAAATATTTATTTTTTCATCGGCAAGTCTAGAGCTAAAAAATAATCATTAGTTTTATGTCTCCCATCCGGATGTGAAATAGATTGTTTCGTGTTTGATTTGATTAAATATCGGACCAAAATTTAAGTCGTCTTCATTGCAGATGCTGAAAGCTGCACTTTCTTGGTGGAGTTTGAGGCAATGTTATTTTTTTCGGCAAAATAATAACCATTATAAATTTGTTTAAATTATTGGATGTCACTACTAAAGAGCTCGATTAATTCCTCCACCCGCCGCTATCAAGACAAGAATTAAGCCTACAAGAAATTTGCAAGGCAAGAAGTTGTTTCATTTCTTGTCTTACTAAGCAAGACAAGAAAAGAAATTACTATGGTCGCCGTCAAATAAGTTTAGATTGATGCTCAACTTTTTTCCTTCTCCGCACCTTGTCCCTTGCCCTGCGGTATTATTGCTTCTTCATAACTTACCATTTTCAGTATGACCACTCAACTAAATTGGCAACACTGTAGACATCTCCAGTCCATATTTATTTTTTTGAATGTATTTTTTGTAATGGTTAGGTGGAAGATCAGCCTTGGTTGAACCTCGCCATTGGGATTATCTCTATAAAGTATATTATTATTATTATTTGACGCCAAGTATAAGCAAGACAAGGAATCTTGCTTTATGCATCACTAGCTCCCACTGTGTAAAAATAAGTAAATATATAATATTACTGCTATCTTAATTTACAGTTGTAGAAAGAGTAACACTTTAGAGAATAATTAAAAGTAAATATACGTTATTATGTACTGGGTGCGAAATTAAGATATTTCCATGAGATTTACTGTTCTTTAATATTACTTTATTTACAATATGTACTAATATATTTTTTATTTGTTACAGGTTCGTATTCTTTTGCTCCCTCAATATTTGCTCCAAATGGGTAAGAACAATCATTTACCAATGCACAATCAATATTGTTGATTAATTTTGATCATCCATTCCAAAACAACCTACAATCTTTTTAGCTTCACCTATAAACCGCTAATACTTTTTTCTGTTCATTCAATGAATGATCGGTGATATTACTAATGAAGTCTTGTACGTAATGAACGATTTCTTTATCTACTCTAGTTGTAGACTCCCTGGTGCTACATTAATCTAATTAGAGTAATGCCCCAGGCTAGTGAACTATAATACCATTATTATTACTTACGTAGGTTGGTATTGAGTGCCATTAGTACACTACACTGTATTTGTTTTAGCTTCGTATAGTCAGTCATTTGTAATCTGATTCGAAGTGGTCATTAATTATTACTGTCTATATGAGGAGTACAGTTAATTTTTGTACATCGATCAATAAAGTTTAGTACGGAATTTGTAATAATAAATAGATTTTATTTTTATTAAAATTTTGTCGTAATCTATGCTCTTATTTCATATTTTTATGTTAGACACGGTTAAATATAGCAAGTTTTGCATGAAATTTTCTACAAAATACGCAAGACAATAATGTTTCGGTTGATTGGTTTAAAAACTCAGGGTCTTAAACGAAGATATTTTTCTTGATTTTTACCTTCCGTCACCTTTACGTAAGGAAGGTATTGTCTTTGGTCAAAAAAATCAATGATGAGTTTTTACTGAATAAGCATGTTTTAGGGTCCCTATAATACGATTTTACCATTTTTACGATGATGTCTGTATGTATGTATGTGTGTCTGTGTGTGTGTGACAAAAGTTCCGGATCCCATAACTTCAATACCACGATTCCAAAAATTATAATTTTTTCGTATTCCTCAAGTTTACATCCAGAAGAACAAGTGATTATATTTTGGTTATAATTGGTGAACCGGAAGTAGCCTCATTTGAAGATTTAACAGTTAAATTTGATTTATTGACATTTAATATTATTATAACTTAAAGAATACATTATTCTCTATACGATTTGATTACATTTTATACTTCATATTCAATAGATACAAGAGTTAAAGAATTTTAAAGAAATTAAATTTTATAATTCAGCCAGCTATGCTAAACATGGAAACTGCTAATATATTCATATAATTCAAATTGACAGATGTCAGTATGAGTAAAAAGTAAATTAATGTGGCAGAGATGAGGATGTTGAAGTAGATGTTGGGGAACACACGGAAAGATACGGTAATAAAATAACTCTAGTGTTACAATTTTCTAGAAAGATACAAGAAAAACGATTATATTGGTTTGAACATGTCATGAGGAGAAATGAAGAATTATATTTGAACAAGAATGAGTAGTATAGTAATGGGAGGTTAAAGAAGCAGAGGAAGACCAAAGATAAGATGGAAGGACTGTATTGCGGAAGACTTGTGAGAAAAGGAACCGAATGAGAACGATACGCAAAAATAGCGACCCCTAACGAATGGGAAAAGCTAAAGAGGAAGAAAATGTCAGTGTCAAGTGCAATTTGAATAGTTTGTTTATGAAATAATTTTACTGGAAATTTAGAACCTTTGCAAGAAAAATTATGCATGGAATTTATACATTATACACAGGTTGACGGAAGGTGCTGGCCACAACAGATTTTTTTATTTTATTTTGCTATGTGATATTGATGCCACTCATTCACTGTTAAAGAGAGTAAAATGTAAATTTCTTTAATATTTTGAACTGTTTCAAATCGGCAAATTTCTCATATTTCATCCACTACTCCGTCACAGTTAAAGACATTTTAAGGCGGTTTGAATTAGAAATGATTTTTTACCTATCCTGTATTTGCGCGATTGTTGCTGAGGAGTGGTTAGTAGGTGTAACATTTGAATATGTTCAATATATTCTTGGGAATTGAAGTTATGTTTAAATTTTTAAACCATCCATTCGCTAAAATCGTTTAATACATAATAAAAAATCTGATATGGCCAACACATTACCTCCCGTTTAATTTAATTTTTATTCATGTAAACACTTAAAATTAAATTTAAATACCGGGTTCAATCCCGACCGACGCCAAATATTTTGAATTTTAAACGGCACAAAAATGACCCCTGTGATGCACTTTCCACGCCAGCAATAAGTGTTTATGAAGTGACACCTAGTAAATGCCCGCACGATACAAATATATCATCGTTACCAAAATCTGTGTACAAAGCAGATTGGCACACCCATCAGCAATGGGTAATATGTCGTTATATTTATTTTATTTATTTAATATACTTACCTATATTCATTGCTGGCGTGAAGAGTGCACCACAGTGGTCAATTTTGTGCCATTAAAATTCTAAAATATTTGGCGTCGGTCGGGATCAAACTGGGTACCCCCAGATTCGCGTGAAGTGACGCCTGGTAAACGCCCGCACGGTACAAATATGTTTTCATTATTACCGACATCCGTGTACAAAGCAGATTGAGCGCCCAGCAATGGGTAA
Organism: Harpalus rufipes; assembly: GCA_951394225.1. NCBI lineage: Eukaryota > Metazoa > Arthropoda > Insecta > Coleoptera > Carabidae > Harpalus > Harpalus rufipes. The sequence goes on along the minus strand of OX596281.1, from coordinate 22,955,007 downwards.
TATGCCGTGATGATATATTTGTATTATCATCTTACCTATATTTTTAGATATTTACTTATGCTGGAAACTGTATTAAGTTCCTTTCCATATAATTATTGTTCCATTTACTATTTTCTTTTTAAAACGTTAATATTATTATTTGAAATGATTAGTTTGTTGACAGTGACATATATCTGTCAGTTACAAACATTTGAGATCTGAACTGTGTAACCATGTGTATGAGTTTTGTTTGAAGCGTAGGCTCCGGTATTAAAACTAGATAATTTTATAAAATTATCATAAAATATATACAAAAAGTATTAATGCAAACCTGTAGAAAATTTAAAAAAAACTTTAAAGGTATTTTTCGAAGAAACACTATTTTGAGCTTCCAGTAAAGTGCCATTTCTGGTTATCTAATTTACTCCAAAATCTAATGGCATCTTTCCATATACCACCGACCCCGGTGACGTAGTCAACTCACGACCCAAGGGTTCTGGGTTCGAATTCCGGATAAGGTATGGTCGTTTGTGTGTGTCTATTTCATAATTTTATACTCATCAACTACAGTAAAAAAAAAAAAAAATAAGAAAATATAAATTATAGAAGCAAAAACTGCCTCATCCTCATCAAATCACCACTTATATACAAAAATGTAAGAAAAAGTGTGTACGATAATAAATAATAAAATAAATATAAGAGTAAGGTATAAATACAAGGTTTCAACATTTTCTGAACGATCCATACACACACACACACACACACACACACACACACACACACACACACACACACACACACACTTAGTCACTTACACACATACACACAGACATCATCGTAAAAATGTTAAAATTGGATTGTAGGGACCTTAAAACGTGGTCATTTACCAATATCTCGATATGCCATTTTTAGCACGATCCCTATACCTCCCTTACTAAGGGTAGTGGAAGGTAAAAAGAGAATTTCATGCTGCACTCATATTTTGAAACCTCGTTGCTCTATTTTTAACCGTGTGAGAGTGGTGAATGTAAAAAGTAATGAGCCGATTTGAATTTGTATGTATAACTCGCAAATAGTCACCTGATCTTTAATACAATTGAAAATCTGTTGGAAACCCTTGCCAAAAATATTGCAAGGAATAATATTAATAATTCCAAGCAATTATTTCAAATTGTAACGGAAGAATGGAAATCTATGAACTACAAAATCATTGATAATTTACTTTAAATAATTATTAAAGTATTAAATATGTAACATTGTTTATTTTTTGTCTAAATTAAAATTCTTTCATAAATTGTTATTCACGTTATATTTTTTTTAAGTAAATATACGATTTTTATACATAAGTACTTGTGAAATTTAGTACGATGTTTTTGAATTAACATCCATAAGGTTTTATGAAATAAAAAAAATAATTCAAATATGGGGGATTATTTTCATATTTTTGTCATGTACTCTTATTTCATATTTTATGGACCACTCCTAAACTGATAAAAGATAGCGAACTGTAAAACGAAAATTTTGACTCCACATACTTCTATTTATCACCTATAAGATCTGTGTGTATGAAGAGAATTATCACATAAAAAATGAGATCAAAAAGAAAAGAAAGAAATGTTGATTCAAGAAAAGAAAAGTCATCAAACTATTCGTGATTTACGCCTCAATAAATATCTTTCTTAATTTCGTCTCCCTTCTTAATTTCGTCTCCCAGCTGTCCAATTTAAACATTCACTCTTTGTAAATTTTACAGTTCGGTCTAAATGTTTACAGAACACACAATCCCGTATAACACATGTCGTTGCTGAAAAAACACACAACGGTACTATTGGTACCATACGGACGTTTACTTTTTGAGTACAGTTTTTTCGAATGATTTAGTGAGTCATCAGAATTAATTATCAGTGATTGAGTGATTGATTTTCTCTGATGAGGTTGATGAAATAAAAGTTTGTTATTTTTGACAGCTTTGATTTATGAATTCGAAAATGAGAAGAACCTATTTGCTTTCTGGGTCAAATTTTAAATATTGATGTGTTATATTTATATTAAATTAATTCTACGTCTTATGATACATAATTTATAATTAAAAAGTAAAATTTGTTTGAAATATTAAAGAATTAGAAAAGAAAATTATGTTGCAGGAAACTGTAAAAAAAAATATGTGATAGGTTCATTATGTCCTGCGGCATGTAGATTTTGTTCATATTTTCTTCTCCATAATCTTACCGTTATATTAATTTAAACTTGTTTTGTGATAGTAACGTTTATTTCTTGTCAGTTGCTAATACAGGGTGTTTCTTTTAAAACAACCAATCTTAAATACAAAAAATGACTAAGAGCTATTTTATTAGTAATAACAAACCGCAAATTCAACCAGTGGTTCTCAAACGGAAAACAAAATTATATTTGGTTCCTAACCTGTATAATTTTTTATTCAATTATAGTCTATTTGAAACAGAGAAAGAATTTTGACAGATTCTTGAGATTCTATTAGTTGCTATGCGCTGTAGCTAAGCGCGATTTAAACAAATACAATTCAAATATTATATTGTCTGATTTCATTCTGTGTATGCTGTGCGTTATATATTGTATTGTCGTTTTATAAATTTGACCTGGTTATTTCCCTGCATTTATTCTCTTACGGTTTTGTGCAATTGGCGCTTCTTTTTAAACATCGAAAATGTTTTGGTGTAAAACAGACTCGTAAACTACGCCTCAATTAACTGTCAAAATTCTATTCCATTTCAAATGGAGTATAGAAAGAGAATTTTATTCTGATTTCAACAATATAAATATTGTTAGGGTTGTATAACAAAAATAGTATTAAAAATTATTAGAAATATTGTTACCAATGTTACCTAGGTTACTCTAGTGTATTGTAAATTCATATCTAATAGGCTAATTCTGGATAAATCTGTAAGTCGTAAAACTAATAAAAACATATCTATGTATTTTTGTTGATTAATATAAAATTATACATAAGACTGGTAGCTTCCATTGTGATTTTGTTCATTATATACAGATTTACAGATCTGTAAGACTTACAGGTTTGTTCAGAACAGACCATAAGTTTTAGTACTATTTTTCTCGAAATAATTGTGAAACAAACCTATTATTGCTGAAGTCAGAAGGTGTTAGTTCATAAACGAAAACGAGTGAACTGTCTTACACGAGTCGATAAAGACTCTTTATCGTCGTGTATAATATATTACTTTATTTTGTACCTGATTTTTTCGATATTAAAATGTCAAACCGCAACTTTGTTCCTAAACTTACTATCACTAAGTTTATGCGGGTTTGTCAAAATTATAAATTACAACTTTTCGTTACATTATGCATTCTCATTATTTTTTATGAAGTGTAGATAAAAAATCAAAGTGTAAATAAAAAGTCAAATTGTAGGTAAAAAAAATACTTTATCTACTATTGATGTTAAATTGTTACTTTATCAACAAAAAATGAACGCACAAAGTCTACTTTTAACATCAGGTAAAAAAAAAAACTATATAGGTTACCATTTAATAAAATGTAATTTCGTTTTGCCGTTTGGAACCATTGGTGGAATTTTTGGTTTGTTGTTACTGATGAAGTAACCCCTTATTCCTAATTATTTTTTGTATATAACATTTTGCTCTAGTTATTAGTTCACCCCAAAAAGAATTTATTTTAAATGAAACACCAGTATATAAAAATTATTTTACTGATGCAGAACTAGCAACAAGGTAAAAGAAAAGACTATTTAGTTACTATCAACAAAAGCTATTAATACGCACGAACATGAAATTGCGAAATACGAGCCATGACGAGTATCGTAATTCATGCGAATGTATTAATAGTCATTTGCATACACTATTTTTTCTACGACTATTCATAATAATTAAAAAATAAAATATTAAACCAATAAATTGCTTATAAATTCATCTGTATCATAAGGATAATCAGTATCGAAATGAAAATCTGTATCATAATAAGTGTCATTCAAGTACAGATGACATACTTAATACGTATATTAAAGCATAGGAGTACAAAAAAAAATTATGTGGCCAGCACATTACCTTCCGGTAATCCTGTATGTAATTCCATACATAAATTTTCTTGCAATATCCTATATTTCCAGTAAAATTATTTCATAAACACACTATGCAAATTGTACTTGACACTGACATCTTCTTCTTCTTTAGCTTCTCCCATTCGTTAGAGGTCGGTATGTTTTATTTTCTTCTTCCACTCATTTCATTTCTGTTTTGCTTGTCGCCCTTAGTTCCTTTTCTTTCAAGTTTTCCGCAATACAGTCCTACCATCATATCTTTCTCTGCTTCGTCTACCTTCTATTACTAAGCTATTCATTCTTCCAATATATTCTTCATTTCTCCTCTTGACATGTTCAAACCAATGTAATTATCTCTCTTGTATCTTTCTAGAAACTTATATCACTCGAGTTATTTCCCTTATTCTTTAATTCCTTACTCTCTTTTTCCGTGTTTTCCCCAACATCTATCTCAACACCCTCATCTCTGCCACATTCATTTTCTTTTCATTGACACTGACATCTTATAAATTATATAATATAGTAACTGTTTTCATGGTTATAGCATAGCTGGCTGATTTATATAATTTACTTTCTTTATAATTCTTTAACTATATATCCAATGAATATGAAATATAAAATGCAATCAATTCGTATAGATAAAAATATATTCTTTAATATTTATAATATATTTATAATATCATTAAACCCTCATTTGAAGATTTTAACAGAAAAACTGTTAAAATCTTCAAATGAGGGTACTTCCGGTTCACCAATTATAACCAAAATCTAATCAAGTCTGCATATGAATGTAAGGAAGAGGAATACGTAATGAATTTTTGGAATTCTAATATTGGAGATATCGCGGCCAAAATTATCGTCACACACATACGAACACACACGCACACACACACATACACACATACAGACGTCATCGTAAAAATAGTAAAATCGTATTGTAGGAACCTTAAAACGTGTTTATTCATTTAAAACTCACCACCGAAGTTTTTGACCAAAGACAATACCTTCCTTCCCTACAGGTGACGGAAGGTTAAAAGAAAAAAAAAACTAGTAAATAAATATATCATCACTGTATATTACCCATTTTTGAGTCTGTTAATCTGTTTTTATTCGCAGATTTGTTTAATGACAATACTCGTATAGTGCAATAAAAAGCATCTCACCAATAGTCTTCTCACCGTGTCTCAAAACTGTCTTTAGTAATCTCATTCTGTTTCTCCACCTAATTTGTTGTGGTTAGGATATTATTCTATTCTTAATCGTCTTAGTATAATTTTGTATGGTAAAGTAACGATTACGTGTAAGTTGTATGGTTGGTCACTCGTGTACATTTCCTGTCTCGCGTGGTAGACTTGTGCGGTTTCCTCGGTCCGAGACAGGCAGAAGTCGCTGGCCCCAAGCCCTGTGACTCATCGGGGCCCCCCTTACCGCTCCAGCAGGGACGAAGTCGCCACTGGAAGGCTATAAGTCTAGACGAAGCAAGACTTGCAGTACTGCAATGCAGTTTGGATTGGCTCTGAATATAGGACAGTCAAAATGAAATAAGATACAGAGTAAAAGAATATGAACTGAAGGAAATATAAGAAGATATCGAAAGGATGTTCACAAAAAGAAATAGATAAATAAATATAAACCCGGGGAAGTTCAAATTGTAATAAAATCATTATATCAAATTATGTTACATTAGTTATAAAATACCCTATATATTGACATAAAAATAAACTGTCACATTAATTACACTTAAAAAATGTCAAAACTGTTAAATTTTAAATCATGATTCAAAACGATACTTTCAAAAATCGATTACTCAATTAAGTTCTAACTTAATTTCAAATGATTATTTAAATTTTATTTTCCACGTTGTCTACCTGATTTTTTTATTCTCAATTATTCTAGCGTGACCCTCGTATATTGATTTTGAAGAGACTCATTTTTTTTATTTGAATATGTAATTAATAATTAATACCAATCTGTTAAATAGTAGGTACAATAAATTTAGGACATGGTCATTAAGTAATTACAGTTTTATAACTGTTACTACTTATTTACTTCTTATAATTATAATTTCATAAAATAAATGTTTAAAATGTTAAAAACAATTAAAATATAAATAATGGCAATATTACGTGCAGAAAATAAATACTTTCAAATATTATAAAAAATATAAACTTAATTAAAACGATCACTTTATAAATTATAAAAAACTTAATTATTACAATGTAACGCTTGAGTTTGTTATCCAAATTAAAATCGTATCAATAACCGGAAATGACAAACTAAATAATACAAAAAAAATACTTCAATAAAATGCGGAAATTATCATTTTATTTTTTTCTTTTTCCAGAAAATTCTATTCTAGTAAAAGTGCAACGAAAGAGAAATTTTGATAGTGCTAAAAAGAGAATGTTCTTCTGTTTCCTCCGCTATCTAGATCGAATAGTTTGTGATAATGTGTTATGCAGTAGGTCATGAAGTGTTTGTTGGATGTTTAGCTATTTTAATTTGAGTTTTGTGGATCTGGATTTCTCTTTAACGATGAGAAATTGATCGAATTGTTAGAATTGAGGAAAATTAGTCGACTTTAGACATAAGCAAAATTGGTATACATTCATTATTTTAATTGAACTACATTCATTGCAAATAAATAGTACATAAATAGAAAGCAATTTGTAAAAAATGAAATGTACTTATTATAACAGCAAACTGACAGTATTTCATAAACAAATCAAACCCCCGCGTCCCTCGTAGCAAAAAGATATCCTTGATGTCTTGCGGAACGATTTTGGACAGTGGACAGTTGATAAAATGACGTGTGCAAGGTGTAGGGCGCATATACTTCAATGCGATATTCTTATCCCTATACATCGCATAGGATTCCTATAAAATGTTAGATGGAGCACCAAAAACACAGAATTCCGAAATAATTAAAACTAAAATTATTAACATTTGTAAAAGAAAGCTTGATAAAAGGGGCTCAACTTGATGGTAAAGCTTTTGCTTCTTATGAGAAAGGTCAGGGGTTCAAACTGGGATTCAAATCCAGCGAAATCCAGTGAACTTCTTTATTTTATTTTTGAAATTTTAAATACATATCAATTTTAATGTTACCAATTTTAACTGTTTATATTAAATAAATATTAAAGATTTTTTTTTTTTTAAATAAAGAATTTCCCTAGATTCCAAATTGCGAGCTTTCAGAAGCAAAAGCGTTACCGTCGTGCTACGAACACTTTCTTTCAAATTTCTTTTATAGATGATAATAATTATAATTTTAAATTTGATATACTATTTTTTTTAATTATCCCTTATTAATTGTAAACAATTAATTATTAAAATGACGCAATAGGTGTCCACAAACATATGTTCAAAGTTTTATAACAATCAGTTATGGAAGCAAATATTCAAAATATTTTAAGTTCCCATGTTAAATGTCTATGTAAGGGATTGCAAACGCCACCCGGTATAATTAATCAGTTTAAAAACACGAGTATATTATTTTTTTGTCTATTATCATATTATGTTAAATCTTCAGACAGCAAAACTTGCTTTTAATTAAAATATTATAAAGGAAAGGACAAAGATTCATTGTTATATCCGTGAATTTCTTCGTTATAAATAAATGAGTAATAAAAAAGTAAAAAAGAGAAAAAAGAAGAGTGTCTTTCAAATGTCTATACCTACTAATAAAATCTGTACAACGATATTAATATTCAAGTTGACATAAATGCCCATCTATATGTGCTTAATTTTAAACTAGGAAATATAAAATTAATGACCCATAAAACCACCATAAACATATCTCTTATGGTTTACCACCAAACCATAATAACATTTCTAAATAAACCATTTGAATCCTACATACCTCATTTCATATCTGGAAATAAAATCAGTAAGATACTAATCTTTGTAATCTCTTACGACCCACCCACACAAAACATACACAGAAGCCATATAGTGTTTATAGTGAATATGTGCTTGGGGAAGAAATCTGAATAAACGATTATATAATCTATGTGTTTATTTGTAAGCTGGCAAGCAACCAAAGTACATTTAAGTGTCCAGGACTACAATATAGCTTTATAAAGCTTTTATATTTGTTATTATGTTGGACAATAACACGAGACTTCATTCAACGTATATGATTACTAAAAATATTGATTGATCTAGTTTTGATGACTTATTACTTCATTCCATCCCACGGAAATTTGACGGGGTTTAATGGAAGTAAAGATATAAACACCGGAAAAAGTTAAAACAAACATGTTCAGTTTTAATAACAATTACTTGAAATCAATCACAGCATTTTTTCTTACCAAACCGACATTTCGATATATATTTAAACTTTCATCAGGGATTACAAGCATTCAAAAACAATTTAGCATTTACATTAACGTGAGGCTTATCCCTAAACGATTCTTAAATATAAATTAATATACACATACACATATAAATACATGAATATTCAGTTTTACAAATATCGTTCAGAAATTTGCAATAAATACATACACATCTGTTCGCTCTCAAAATGAGGTGTTGCACGATTTTTTTTAAGAAAAAATATTTAACCTGTTTTTTATTTTCTTTGATATTACATTCTATTCACGAGAAAATTGTCTCCGTGAATACGTTATTTAAATTGCCCCCTTTTCTGTCACCTGTCGTGAATATATTTTAAATTTTGCTTCGTGATTGGGCGTGAACGTGAATCCCTAAAGATATATCGTGAGTGATCGGGCGTTAATGCAATTTAATAGGGCGTGAGCATTATGATTTCTTCTATTTTTTATCTAAAACAAATTATAGTTTTAATATCTATATTTTACGTTATATTCTTATTATTATTAAAAGGTCGAAATATGTGATTATTTTTTTTAAATAGTTTTCTAGTTCCCATAATTGTATACATAATTAGCTTCGATATCATGAAAGATACACATATTTTAAATGTAGGAACAATTACGTGATACGAACGTGACCCACCGGGCGTGATCGGGCGTGAGTGCCAAAATAAATTCGTGAGCGTAAGTGACCGTGAATCAAACATAAAAAGTCGTGCGTGATTGGTCGTGATTACATTTTTAATTTCGTGAACAAAAAGTTACTCACGCGCCCATCTCTAACCTGATGACTACTAGTTCTATCCATCTTACTGATTTTTATATTTTGTAAAAACTCAAACATGGTTGTAGAAAAGAGTTTTGTGCTAGTGTGTCTAAATAGAAGTAATAATAGTATAAAGATAGTTTTAGTAGTGCGACAAAACGCAAAACGAAGAGTGAAATGGTTATCTCAAGTAGAGATAAAACGATTTACAAAATCAAAGTTTCATTCTGTGATGATCATTTTGCTGTAAGCATTAATTTTTTTATAATTAAATAAGAAATATTAAATATTTTTTTAATTTTTATGTTTTCAGGTCTGTCATTGATTAGTATTTCTTAGACTTCACAGGCAGTGTAATTTTGCGTCAATTCAAACAGTATGCTTTTAAATTGCTACTGTATATACACAGAAATATGAAAAGAAAATCATATTTACTAATACTCTAGAAGGTACTTATTCGACTTTCAGAATAAAAAAGATATGTTAATTTGTATTGTAACACCTCATTGACTACAGAATAAATCGTAAATCAGTCGGAAATCTTGTGGACTAGTTTTGTCAGTAACATCTTCGAAACGGATTTCTATTGGTCGTTGATAAACCAATGTTTATGAAGTATTGCTTCAGGAATTTAAGTAAAATGTAAAGAATTTTAATAAAGTTAATTGTGTGATTGAGCCTAAAATTTGATTTTTCATTTTTAAATAGAAACACCAAAATATACATTGTTTAACCTTGTATGTTTTTGCGTTGGTATTGCAAACATCCCTGATATATAGAATTTCAAGAAATAAACGTTTATAGAAGTTTTATTCGTCTCCCATAATCTTGAAATCTTTCAGAACGAGAGTTTCAGTGTATTGCAATGTTCAGCTAGATCAGGGGTGCTCAACCCGTCAATCGCCACGACGAACGGAATCGGAATCGATCTTTGACGATTGACAAAATCACTAAAATGTTTGATTCAAACTAATTCAAAATAGAACTTGAAATAATCAACAATCCAAATTATGTTAATTGAAAATCAGTTAATCAAAAAGTAGTTTGGAAATACACACATGAGAAATTTCCGATATTAAATAATGCTCAAAAAATCCTGGATTGTTTTGGATCAACATATTTGCCAAAATCTGCATTTTGAAACATGAATAATATAAAAAATAAACTAAAAATAAAATTTCAAATGTTCATTTGGATCAATGCTTTCGATTAGCTACGTTATCATACTAACCTGACTATAAAAGTCAGGGCAATCGCAATTTTCACAATGATTTACTTCATAATAAATAAAAATGTTTATTTACATTTATTATATAAATATTGATGTATTTCGGAAATGGTCAATATAACATATAATTTTCTTCCAATTTATTTGTTTTATTTGTATTATAACCTGTCGACCGCCAAATGATTTGGTGTGCAAAAGTAGCTCGCGTAGTATAAAAGGTATATATTATATATTAGTTTACCGTTATGTATTGATCTGTGATGTTCATCCATCCTCAGTTTGACATATCGTTTAATAGTACATATATTATGTAGCATAGCAATTATCCAAGGTATAATAAAGTTTATAAATACGTAAAATGCAGTCTATACAGGGTGTTTCCAGAATATTGATCAACTCGATTATATTCTTCGTTATTGGGAATAGAAGAAAATTATTCAAATAAAAGTTATAGTAAATCGAGGGGGACATTTTCTGAATTCAACCATGTATTCATTTTATATCCTTACATAACAAAAATATTGACAAAAAATTAATTGAAATTGAAATTAATTTTGTTTTTAATAGTTATTTTTCAGTAGGTCATATACGAAAAAAATAAAACGAAACATAAATATTTGTTATAGACGCCGTCAAATAAATATGGACTGATGCTGAAATTTTTCCCTTCTCCACAACATATCCCTTTGCCATGTGGTGTTGCCGTTGCTTCATAACTTAGCATTTTCAACATTGCCATATTGAATTGATAACAGTGTAGAAATCCATATTTATTTGACGGCAAATATAATAACTTTATAAATAGTGTTCTATTTGATGTCCATCCTAAATAATTCAAATTGACAGCAGTTTTTGTTTTTAGTACGTAGTCTGTTGAAAAACAACTATAAAAATCTTTTTTTTCAATATTTTTGTTATGTAAGAGTATAAAATGATTACATGGTTGAATTCAGAAAAAAATACTTTATTGAATGGGTCTAAATATATATATATATATATATATATATATATATATATATATATATATATATATATATATATATATATATATATAGGTACCATTTAAGAAAATATAACTTTGTTATAGTTTGAGAACCACTGATTTTTTCTTCTTCAATTCAATTCAATAAGTGAATGTCCCCCTCGCTTTACTACAACTTTTATTTGAATGATTTTCTTCTATTCCCAACAATAAAGAAAATAATCATTAATTCTTGAAACATACTGTAAAATAAATAAAATAAATCATTATTTTTGAATGCTTATAGACCCGGAAGAAGGTATCGCGACACATTTGTTTTATAAGAATTGTTGTATGACTGAGATCTAAACCACACTTGAGAAATTTACTCACATTTACACTCAATTTTATTATTTTGTAGCACTCATTATATGAAGCAAATATTTTGAGTGCATTGATTTTTACAAATCGGTAAATGAACTCATATTATTGGAGAGTACTGTATAAAAATCGAGTACATCATTATCAAAAATGTTAAAGTATTAATTCATTTACTTATCGTTTTAAGTTTCTTGTGATTTAGTGCTCGTTTCTATATCTATATGTCACGGTTGAATACTCTGTAAGTAATTTAGGTGGTAAGTACTCTTATAGAACATGTGGGTAGAGTCTACATACGATTGTACGTCTTGTACTTGGTGATAAATACCTACCAGCACCACGCGTAGAGAAGACTGGTTTATCTTTTTAAAGAGAAGATATACATATAGGAATATCTTAGAGTTAGAGAAAATAGTACTTAATAGATTGCATATTCGCTGTAGAGAAGAGGACCTTTGGTTAGCTGTCGTAGGAAACATTCACTGGACACGTTGACCCACAATATTTGGTTAATATTAGTACAAAGTAATTCTAGAATTATGTACCTGGCATTTGAAATTAAGTTTTGAAAGTAAATTTCGTTAGATCTTCGTTAATAAATTTTTAAAGTATCGTTCTGAGTGTAAATTTAAAAGTACTAGAACTTCTTTAGGTACTTCACATACGGGACTGGTTAATGCAATTTATTGGATCGACAGATGATAATTACAACTAAATGGTAGACTGAAAAATGTTTGTCAGAAGTGCTATCATAATTATGGATAATGCGTCTTCCCATAGGGCAATTTTAATTTTTGGCAAAAAAATAAAAGTAATAGAATACCCGCCATACTCACTTGATTTGGTAATGTGCGACTTTTAGTTATACTTTGAGCTTTGAAAAAATTACAGGGTATAATGTGTTCTTCTAAAGAATACATGGATACTGCGATTTATAATTCTTTTGAAAGCATTCCAAAAGAGGATTGATTGGAAGCTTTTAAGAAGAGGAAGGAAAGAATGGTAAAGTATATTATTGTTGTGTTGCATATGTATTTTAAACAAAATTCAAACAAAAAAAAAACATTGCAATTGACACAGGCATTGTCAATCAGAATTTTCTTAATATAGTACCTAACTGTTTCCATAGTTATGTCATAGCTGGATGCTTTATAAAATTTAATTTCTTTGTTATTATTTTAACTCTATTATCCATTGAATATGAAGCCTAAAATGCAATCAAATCGTATTCAGAATAATATATTCTTTTATATTTATAATAACATTAAATGTGAAAAATTGATATTTAACAGCGTATTTTCAAGAAAAACTGTTAAAATCTTCAAATGAGGATACTTCCGGTTGACCTATTATAACCAAAATCTAATCACGTCTGCATATGAATGTAAGGAAGAGGAATACGAAAAAATTGTAATTTTTTTTATTTGTAGTATTGGAGTTATCAGATCCAAAAAAATCGTCACATATATACACATATATACGGACATCATCTTAAAAATAGTAAAATCGTATTATACGGATCCTAAAACATATGCTTATTCATTAAAAACCCAGCACCGATTTTTTTACCAAAGACAATATCTTCCTTACTTAAAGGTGACGGAAGGTAAAAATAAGCCATATATGTCTTGCACTCACTAATTTCAGTTGTGACTCTCGTAAATGGCCAATTTATACATTAATACAGACCTCAAAACATTCGATACTATCGCAATCGTAGTATAATCTTTTTGCATGTGTCGTGTCGATGTCAATATTTCGTTTGGGATTAGGGAAACGGAACCAGGGCTTGGCTAAAACCTCAGTCTGGTTTTTGATGTCAAGGAAAGGTTGAGAACCAATGCCAAGTTCATGTCTTACTAAACTATAGAATACAATGCAAAAGTGTGTTTGGAAAACCGCCAAAATACGCCTGACATTTACAATAAGATTAAGTTTATTATTATGTGGATGATTATATCGCATATTCAAAATGTCATTCACATAAAGAATTTTAAAGGCTTATATTTTATAATTGAAGTACAAAAAAATATTGCACCAGATTTAACATGGCTATAGGCCTATAGGCGTTTAATATGGGAAAAGTTTTCTTTGTGGAATAATGCTTCAAATAAATGTTGTAGAAAATTGAATTCTTCATTCACTTTAATAATCATATTTTTGCATGTTTTATAACCGAGAAGATCGAGTTTAAATTTTTATCAAAGTTACTTCTTTCATGGAATTGAAACCATCATCACCATCATAATCTCTACTGTTTAGACTAGTTAGCCTGTTCCGTATCTTAGAGTACTGATTTATTGGTTTTGGAATTGAAATAAAATCACAAATAAGCAAATGTAATAACAATAACATTAAAAATTCAAAATTCAGTTCCTTTTCTCGAAAATTACAACCCGAGAATACTGTTATTTGATTGCGATAAAAATATATAATTTGCTGGGTCTGTGTGTTGGTAAATTCTCAACACTGAGTTGATTACTCGGGTATTTCACATTCACACTTCCTCAATCTATGCAACAGCAACGGCAATAGAGTTGTGCGTTTACGATTAGTGGGTCTGGTAATTACAATCCCGGTTGGATTTTTCCTGCGATTCGACAAGAATTCGCTGCTGTTCTCACGGTTGTTAATTACATTCTAACTACACGTGTTACAGTATCGGAACATACGATAGTACAACGCCAAACACTTAATGCAAACGGAGAACTATTGTCGTTTGCGTTGCTTGAGTGGTGAAAATTTTAAAGAATTTACTGCAAAACGAGTTTATCATTCGCAAGAATATATTTTTATACTTCTATTTATAGTATATAAGAAATACCGGTTGTCGTATTTTTATGTGTTAATGTTATTCAGCAAATAGTGTTTTATACGGAACAATAACAATAGCTGTAATTTCTTTTATTGCTATTCTTATCCATTTTGTTGAAATACATACTTAACACTTATAACTCCGAGGCCTAGGGTACGAGTCAAAATATTTTGTTATTTGTACTTGTTTACCTATACAACACTAATGGAATTTTTATAGCACTTATACACTATTTCTAAAAGCAAAAAACAATAATAATAGAATTCGTCATTATAAAATTAATTTAAAGGAGGGGTTCATTTTCAATCACCGAACATGCCGAAAAAATCAGTTTTTTCATGAAATAAAAAAATACTTTTCCTTTCAAAACCATTCTTTGTACAACTACATTTACTACTATAGCATGTATATAATACGCATAAAACACTGTTCAGTTTAAAATTTAATTTTTGGTATCAAATTATGAAAATGAGGGCGAAAATGATATTTAAAAAAAAAGTTAGCTCTATTTTCCAACTTATATTATTTTGTTTACATTGAAGCCTCAAACGCTTCATAAATATATATTTTTCAAATACAGAGAGAGACTAAGTTGGTTCTCGTAGAATTAAAAACGTAGACTCTGTACACGTTAAGTTTGTGCCATTTGCGTCATTAATCGTTCGCTGCGCGGTAAGGGGCGAAAGAATGTCGTTGACGTTCATGGTTGACTGCAGTCCGAAACCGTGAGCTCTTCAGATTTGTTTAAACTGGAAGCTAATTATGTTCTGTGATAAAGCGTTTATTATTTAGTCGTAAATTTAAAAATTCAATTAACCATCCATATTTTACTTAAAAATAAAGATATGAGCAAAAATAATTTTAATAATATAATAAAGATAAACGTACAAAATAGTAAATTATTTTATTAAACGTATCACTTTTTTAACAAGTAAATTTTACATTTGTGATTTTTTTTGCACTTGGCGCTTGGACTAATATTGTGCATGCCACTGGACAATTTGTTGGAAGCGTAGTCTGCAGAGAACCCAGTCATGACGTAGCCGTCTTGATCTTAACGTGTACGGAGTCTACACCACTATTTTTCGTTATTTGCTTGGTTTTTGACAAAACTTTGTTAATCATAATGTGACGCGGCTGGAATTTAACAATATGGTGACATAAACCGGAAACTTCAACAAATAAACTTTGATTTTTGTAGGAAACCCTCGTGGATACCCCACAAATACCTTCTCACCGCTTCTTACCAATTTCTGAGACTATCAATATTTTATTCGGCAATGACGATATATCTGTAATGTTGAAAATGCTTACCAAGCTTCACTTCTATGGGCTTTAAAAGATTTAGAAATAGCACCATAAGGTTTGCTTTTATGTGATATAAAAATTAAAAATAAATAAAATAAATAAATATATCAACACGGCATATTACCCATTGTTGGGTATGCCAATCTGCTTTGTACACAGATATCGGTAATGATGGAATATTTTTACCGTGCGGGCGCTTCCCAGGCGTCACCTGACGGGCACTCATTGCTGGCACAGAGAGTGCACCACAGGGGTCAATTTTGTGCCATTAAAATTCGAAGTAATTTTTGGCGTCGTTCGGGATCGAATCCGGATCCCCAAATTCACGACAAACACTCAGGCACACAGCCACGAGATTCCATAAAATTGAAAATTATTTTCAAATAACTATCCCTGCTAGGTATACTTTTAAAAAATGCCAAAGCGAAATTACACACTCACATTAATACAGAAGAACTGTTCCTTCAATTGAGATTCAGCTATTAAACGTCTGGATTACAAATTATATCTGTATTTCTGTATTCTCTGGTGGAATTAATCTATATGAATTATGGCGGGTACGGTTCTGCACTTCCTGTGCTGGTACTTAACGACATCCGTTGAAGGTTGCAGTAAATCTGCAAGTAACAATTCTTCATTGCAGCAGGAATAAGAAATAAAAGGCTGCTGAGCGCACAATCAAGTCACAGATGAATAATAACTAACGCATTACGCCTTGCATGCCAAACGTGAATTTATTTCATTAGTGCAACGGCCAATTTGTCTACAAGAAACACTCTGCAAGACCAGCAAATCATATACCAAACCAGGGAACAGAAATTGTTTAATAATAACGTGATAAAATAGGAGCAAAATACCTACAAGCTACAATTAGATTACAATGGGATGTTATTTGAAAGAAATGAGTTTAATTTTAAAATGAAGATTTTAAATTCAAATGAATGTAAACGCCCATATTTATGTTATTTAATTTATTAAACTTCCCTTCACTTACAATTTCAGAAAAAAGTAAATTCATTTTCGGAAAATGTGAATTCTTTTTCAGAAAAACTAACATCAATTTCACAAAAAGTAAATTCATTTTCAGAAAATGTAATATCGGTTTCAGAAATAACTAAATTCAATTTCAGAAAGTATTTTTTCTACAAATCTATTAAAAGTAGGATTTCTAATGTTTGGTTTTATGGTTAAAAATGTCATTTTATGACACCAGTGTTAAAAAGTAACGGATTACAACTTGTGTTAAAAATGAATTAGTTACCTTGATAATGACGAATGGAACAACAAATAGACATTTTTGTCATATGTCAAAAAATTATCAGAAATACAAATTTAAATGACATAATAGTGTTTGTAGAAAAAATATCACTTTTAAATGTGTTAAAAGTGATATATCATAAATAACTATTTCTATAAAAAAATTACATACCTATGAAGTATCTACACATTATATATCTTACATATTTGACATAAGCTCTGCACGTGTCTCATTTTTTGTAAAATAATGAAATGATTTAAGTTAAAGTAGAAGTTATAGGAATCCATAGTTAATACAAAAAAGGATATTGACATTTCCTGTTAGCAGTGTGCCAATAAGAAACAATCCACAATACCTTCAAAACTTCAAACTATTATTTTGTAAAGGAATTCCAAATATCACTAATTAATAATTTTCTAATAAGTTCAGATTTTGGGTTGAGCAGCAGTCATTAATATTTTTTTTATTTCTTTATACAAATAGGTGTGTCATTTTGCCTGAAGAAATATATAGCAATGATATATTTTACTCATAATTAATTTACTATAATTAAAACAATTTTTGAAAGTATTTCCAAAGTATTAATTAGCAAAATTACAGTTCAAATACCACCAATTTTGATAAAATTCGCTCTTAGCAAACAATACTTTCTAATAATCTACAAATTTATCTGACACAAGAAACCAATTATCGTTTAACAAAGCTATCATCCTGAATCCAATACAGATTAAATCGTATAAATCACATCTTAAAATATATGGTATAGAGTGTAAACTTTGATAGAAAAATACTTTCATTCTGACCTACATCGAGTTAAATTTCTCCCGAAAGATACTATGTAAAAGGCTGAATCTTCTCGAACAAAAGATTAGCTATTTTTCATTCTTGTGTAGGCGAGAGTAAATAAGTTTTTTAACGACTTTTAGAGTGAAAGGTTTACATATTAACTCTAAGCTATATTTAGAAACTATAATAAGTAATTTTAAAATGTATTCTGTAATAACTTTTACTTATTGCTTTGAGAGCGACTTTTTTGAATAGATACTTAAAACAGATTTTAAAAGATGACATATTTTATTGTTAAAGTACAAGACGTTATTTCAAGTATATTCTATTCACATAAAAAAATTAAAGAATGCAGTAGGTACCTAACAATAAATTTTACTGTTTCAAGTGTTAATAATTACGTTCTGATATAAATTTTGTAGATGATATATTTTAGTATATGAATAATATTTTTTACTGATTTTCACATAAAGATTAATTAAAAATATTCCATCCAGTAATTTACAATTTTTACACAGTCTTTTTCAGTATTTTAATGCCTAGTTGCACCAAATTTTAAGCGACAATTAAACAAAAAAATCATAAATAACTTTAATAGTTGTGAAAAATTCATGGACGTCGCTGAGTTGAACCCAGGGTCTACCTATATCTAGTATAGGACGCTCTAGCCATCTGAGCTAATATAGCCCATTTCTACGATGTAGAAAATTATTATGTGATTTCCATATTTACAATATTTTTATAATCCAAGACTAACCCTAGCGGTCCACCAAAATTTATTAACTATCATAATAAACATGAGATATTTTCGTAATGAGCGAAAAACGAGTTTTTAACACTGGAATGTGCAATAGATTTTGCTATATCGTTAACATTACAAGATATAACTTAAAATACAAAACATCGAAAATGAGACATTTGTACAATAATAGGCTATTTCAGCTCAATCGGATTTTTTTCATATGTGTGGCCATCTTTTAAAATTATTATTTTTTAAAAATCTATGCTTTCAAGGTAAAACAAATTTAAAATACAATAATCTTCATATCAATCGAAAGAGAAAAAATCTGTTGTGGCCAGCACAATACCTTCCGTCAATTCTGTGTATAACGTATAATTTTTTTAATACATAATTTTTCTTGCAAAAGATTCTAAATTTCCAGTAAAATTATTTCATAAAAAAAACTATTCAAATTGCACTTGACACTGACATCTTCTTCTTCTTTAACTTTTCCCATTCGTTAGGGGTCGCTATTTTTGCGTGTCGTTATCATTCAGTTCCTTTTCTCTCAAGCCTTCCGCTATACAGTCCTTCCATCTTATCTTTGGTCTTCCTCTGTTTCTTCAACATCCTATTACTAAACTATTCATTCTTGTTCCAATATAATTCTTCATTTCTCCTCATGACATTTTCAAACCAATGTAATCATATTTCTTGTATCTTTCTAGAAACTTGTAATACCCCAACATCTACTTCAACATCCTCATCTCTGCCACATTAATTTACTTTTTACTCATACTGACATCTGTCAATTTGAATTATATGAATATATTAATAGTTTCCATGTTTAGCATAGCTGGCTGAATTATAAAATTTAATTTCTTTAAAATTCTTTAACTCTGTATCTATTGAATAAGAAGTATAAAATGTAATCAAATCGTATAGAGAATAATATATTCTTTAAGTTATAATAACGTTAAATGTCAATAAATCAAATTTAACTGTTAAATCTTCAAATGAGGGTACTTCCGGTTCACCAATTATAACCAAAATCTAATCACTCGTTCTTCTAGATGTAAACTTGAGGAATACGAAAAAATTATAATTTTTGGAATCGTGGTATTGAAGTTATAGGATCCGGAACTTTTGTCACACACACACAGACACACACACAGGCACACAGACACACATACATACAGACATCATCGTAAAAATGGTAAAATCGTATTATAGAGACCCTAAAACATGCTTATACACTAAAAACTCATCATTGAATTTTTTTGACCTAAGACAATACCTTCCTTACCTAAAGGTGACGGAAGGTAAAAAACAAGGGTTCCATATAAAAAAATGTAAGTTTGTGTTGTATCTCGAAAATTTACCAATAGAAAATTTATTTTCGTATGCCATTGCATAAACTTTTATTTATTTGAAACATTTTTACCTCTCGCTAAGAGAGGTATTGCATTCATGCTAAAAATCGCATATCCAGATTTTATTGAATAAGCACGTTTTAAGGTCCCTACAATCCGATTTTAACATTTTTACGATGATGTCTGTGTGTGTGTGTGTGTGTGTGTGTGTGTGTGTGTGTGTGTGTGTGTGTGTGTGTGGATGTGTGTGTGTGGGATGTTGGAAGGACGGTTACTCAAAAACTATAAGACTTAAAATTTGTTTAACAACGTATTTCCCAATCGGACATTCATGGGAAGATCTGAAAAGGTTTTGGTAACAATTGGACAACCGGAAGTAGAAGATTCTTGAAAAAAAAATCTTCTAAATATTATTTTTTGAAAATTTTTCTTGATAATATTAAAGAAAAATAAATTCTCTTTCTGATACATTTAAATATTTTTATACATATTTTATAGATTTAGAGATAAAAGGAATATAATATATAAAATAATGTTGTAATTAATTTTACAACCGAAAGGATGCCATGAAAAATAGTTGCAAATTTAAATTATTTGTAACTGACAGATAAATGTCTGTGTCAGAAATAATGAGTAATGAAAGAAAAATGTATTTGGAGAATCCATTAATTCTTGATCTGTGACTATTATGGAGATGACAAGTCTAGGTTGAAGGACTTAAATTTGTTTCAAACATTATGGGACAATGTACACCAGTACTGTAGACTAGAGTAACTTTGAATTGCGAAAAAGCTATCAAATTCTTCTCAAGTAAGTTGTAAATATTGACAAAATTACACATCGATATAAGAATAATCGGAGTGCAATCTATCCGTCACTTTATTAAAGGGAATTAAGGTTATTTAGATATAACAAGTATGAAAAAATAAAATGTAAAAGAAGATATGTAAGAATAGATGCACAATCCATATATACATTTTAGACCGCCCAAAATTAATGTTTTTACTAGAAGAATATGAAGAGAAAGTAAACAAGGTTGTTCGAATTGAAAATTGCTGTTACCAGCCTAATATTTATATATGGTAAACTCTACTTTGTAATTTATTGTAACATAATTTATGGTAAAATATCTTTATGTTGAGACATGCTATTATTGAATAATAAAGAAGTTTATACGTCATAGATTTATATGAATATATTATTTGTATTTATAAAAATATTCTTTGCTTTATGCATACAGCCAGGTAAAATATACGGCGAGAGGTTATGTGCTGGCCACATCAGATTTTTTACCTCTCGCTAAGAGAGGTATTGCATTCATGCTAAAAATCGCATATCCAGATTTTATTGAATAAGCACGTTTTAAGGTCTCTACAATCCGATTTTAACATTTTTACGATGATGTTTGTGTGTGTGTGTGTGTGGATGTGTGTGTGTGTGTGTATGTGTGTGTGTGGGATGTTGGAAGGACGGTTACTCAAAAACTATAAGACTTTAAATTTGTTTAGCTACGTATTTCCCAATCGGACATTCATGGGAAGATCTGAAAAGGTTTTGGTAATAATTGGACAACCGGAAGTAGAAGATTCTTGAAAAAAAATCTTCTAAATATTATTTTTTGAAAATTTTTCGTGGTATTATTAAAGAAAATTAAATTCTCTATCTGATACATTTAAATATTTTATTATATATTCCATAGATTTAGAGATAAAAGAAGTATAATATATAAAATAATCTGTTGTAATAAATTTGACAGCCGAAAGAATGCCATGAAAAATAGTTGATAATTTAAATTATTTGTAACTGACAGATAAATGTCAGTGTCAGAAATAATGAGTAATGAATTAAAAATGTACTTAGAGAATCCCTTAGTTCTTGATCTGTGACTATTATGGAGATGACAAGTCTAGGTTGAAGGACTTAAATTTGTTTCAAACATTATGGGACAATGTACACCAGTACTGTAGACTAGAGTAACTTTGAATTGCGAAAAAGCTATCAAATTCTTCTCAAGTAAGTTGTAAATATTGACAAAATCGGAGTGCAATCTATCCGTCACTTTATTAAAGGGAATTAAGGTTATTTAGATATAACAAGTATGAAAAAATAAAATGTAAAAGAAGATATATAAGAATAGATGCACAATCCAGATATATACATTTTAGACCGCCCAAAATTAATGTTTTTACTAGAAGAATATGAAGAGAAAGTAAACAAGGTTGTTCGAATTGAAAATTGCTGTTACCAGCCTAATATTTATATATGGTAAACTCTACTTTGTAATTTATTGTAACATAATTTATGGTAAAATATCTTCAAGTTGAGACATGCTATTATTGAATAATAATGAAGCTTATACGTCATAGATTTATATGAATATATTATTTGTATTTATAAAAATAATCTTTGCTTTATGCATACAGCCAGGTAAAATATACGGCGAGAGGTTATGTGCTGGCCACATCAGATTTTTTGATTACTTATAGTTCATATGGATGTAAAGAAATGGAATGGGAAAGAATTATAAGTTTTAGATTTGTAGTATTGGTGTTAACGTATTTAAAAAAAATCTCCAGAAAGACATTATCGCAAAAGTAAAATCGTATTCTTAAGACCCTAAAACGTGTTTATTCACTAAAAAGTCACCATCGTATTTTTTGCTTACCTAAAAGTGACAGGAGGTAAATAAATGTAGAATCCCCCATTCAAATTTATATATGCAAATTGTAAATACCAAAAAAATAGTTAAATAATCGCCAAAAAATGGGGGAGGATGTCGTATAACGTGCCGCGTGTTCTTTATACGCCACTGAACTAACGTAAATCAAAATCATTATGTGAAACGAAGCCTTTAAATTCAAAGATATTTAAGAGTTAAAAAAAAGTACTTTTAAAATTCCTAGATCCATCTCTGTCTTTATTAATGAATGTTTGTAATTAAAATTCAATCACTTCTCTAAGTGTCAATTCATTAATATCACTACCATTCTATCATCCAGGAAATATTAGAAACGGATTAGTGTAATTATAACGTGATGTATGTTACTAGCTATAGTTTAGTAGCACGTGTATATGTTACACGGCGGTATTTTTCTATTTTCTACGCTACATAAGGACACGATTCCCATTCTACAGCAATTAAACAGGTCGTTAAATACGTGTAAATGGAAACGGACACAGATATAGGAAGATGTTTTAAACGTTTCAACCTCTCACAAACGTAGAAGAAAGAAAAATATTTGGGGAGAGAGGTTTTCATTTATGTTTCTGTTCGTCTTTAAATTTCAACGACAGCACCGTGAACGGTGGAAATTTAACGTCATTGCCGAAATCTGCGAACAAAAACAATTTGGCATTCTCAGAAATGGGTAATAAAGCCGTAATGAGATATTTACTTATTTGGTCAGTCGATACCAAATGTAATGAACTTTTTAAATTTTAAAGTTATTCAACACAAAGTGTTTTTTACGAAAATTAACAATAACTACAATTTCTTATTTTATTAATAATTTTATCAATTTGTTAACAACCTTTTGTTCATAAAATTATTTGTTCCAATTTTTGTTTTACTTATAGCACAACGACATCTGTTACTACTGATTTGAGTTTAGGAAATAAAAAAATTTGATGTGGCCAGCACGATACCTACCATCAATTCTGTGTATTTTGTACACAACTCATACATAAATTTTCTTGCAAAATATTCTAAATTTTTAGTAAAATCATTTCAAGAACAAACTATGTAAATTGCACTTGACACTGACGTCTATCAACTAAAATTGTCTAAATATTTTAGTAGTTTCCATAGTTGGCAATGTTGGCATAGTTGGCTGATTTATGAAAGTTAATTTTATTTTATATGCATTGAGTATGAAGGAAAAAATTCACTCAAACCGTATAGAGAATAAAATATACTTTAATATTTATAATAACTATTTTTCATTTAGGGGCACTTCCGGTTGACCAATTATAACCAAAATCTAATTAACTCTCCATATGGCCGTACAGAAGAGGAATACAAAAAAAAGTATAATTATTGGAATTGTAATATTGGAGTTATGAAAGGAGAATTTTTTGTCACACAACGCACTCACACACACAGACACACACACACACACACACTCACACACACCCACATACAGACATCATCGTAAAACCAGTAAATTCGTATTCTACGGACCCTAAAACGTGCTTATTCATTAAACTAACTACCGATTTTTTTACCCAAGACAATATCTTCCTAACCTATAGATGACGGCAGGTAAAAAGGTCTTACGGGACTATTTCGAGTGAATAAGAAGCCTGCGGCTGCTTTTGGACGTAAAAAATGCAGTATAGAGCGACACGGCGCATCATCGTAATGTAGAATCCAGTTGTCGACATTTATTCATTCTCACCAAGTTTTATACAAAAAAAAGTTTGGCGTATCACTGTACAATATTCCATTTTCATAACGAGGAGTATGCACACGTCTTCATTTCCCAAGTAGCTACTTCAAATTGCGAGACTGCAAGACCGTACTATTTGGAGTTACAGTAAGATGAGAACATGATTTGTGGAAAGTAAGCCGCAGTATCCCAGGGTTGAAAAAAATAATTATTTCACTGTCATGCTCATAGAAAGTTTTCATTTCACACAATTTTATAAATTGTCATTTTTTGTTTTCTTTGCTCTTTTAATGGGGAGAAGTTTTACTTTTTTCCATATTTATTGGACCAACGTCGGGCCAATAGACCTTTTCAATTAAAAGAGGTAGACAATATTAAGTAAAATGGCGACAACTCAAAACGCGGAGGAAGGTCTATGACAAGTTTAAAAAACTTCTCAATGGAAGATTCAAAAGCTTTTATGGAAGTGACTGCAATATTTTTGGGATTTGTCAGACTAACTGCTAGTTACATTACATATGTGCAGAGATAGAAAAACATCTCATTAATTGAAAAGGATTATTACAAGAAATTATGTTATACAAAAAAAATATCGGTAGGGAAAAATTATGAATCGCAATCAGTGAAATTGACAGCCAGCCTGTATTATGTTAGAGTAAATAGTATATACATTTATATTTTCATAAATGAATCCAATATTTAGAGATTGTGTTCTACGGCTATGGTATAATTTTCTCATAGCTTGACACTTGGTTCAGAGAAAACATGAGAGCAACCGCTTGACCGTAACCATGAACCTGAGTCCATTCTAGTGATAATTACACAGCTTCAGTTGGTAGCAGTGCCGCACGAGTGCGCTTGCGCACAGGAAAAACAACCCACTGCCGCAACTAATCAACAACGGCATTTCCGGAATGGATTTTACACTAGCCGCGGTTAACCATTATAGACAGATAATAATAAATGTTTATTAAATGCATTCTATGAATTTTATAGCCAACAAAAACTTGTTTCATATGAGCACGGTTAATTGATTAGATATTACTAGTTTGTCTAAAAAATAAAAGTTGATGTTGAAATACAATTTTAACCAATCCGGTCATACATTGCATTTCAATTAATTTTCTTGAATTCTCTATTTGCGTACCAAATAAATTTTAAGCCTAAGTTAATAAATTTGTCATTTATATTAAAACTAGACCTGTAACTCGTATGATAAAGATTTAAAAAAATCATTAGTTTTTAAAATATTGGCCTTTAACGTATACGTCGTACGTCACACATCTAGTCCATTCTTACTACTTCCGAACCATCTACTATCGTCTTTTTAAAATCCGGAATCCATTTTCAAGTAAATGAATGCAGAAAATAACGAAACACACAAATAATACTTATTATAAATGTTAAAATACATCAATTTATTTGAATTCAATTATTAGCGAATTCCAATGTTTGAAAACAAAATAAGTTGATCATCTACGTCATAGAACAATTTAAAAAAATATTACGACTTAATGAATAACAAGACTTTCTAGTCAGTACCGGATTTACACAGGGTGTAACAGCTACCTCAAATTAAGATGCAATGAAATACTATAAGACAATCTTATAGAAGACTTAGAGGGACAACAATACTGAAGAAAATATTTTTTTAAACCAGTGGTTCGTAAGTAAATATAAAGTTATATATATTTTTTAATGGGATGATATATATTTTTTAGGCTTATTCGGTAGAGTATTTTCTTTCTGAATTCAAACAAATTATTATTTGATATCCCTACATTCAGTGGCGTAGCCACAGGGTGGGTTTTAGGGGTTAGAACCCCCCCCCTGTGAGACCATGGTAGGCCGCTTTTAACACTAATTTAAAAACATGCTCTTTTGTTGTTCATATATAATATGATCAGAAGCAAAAAATAATTAATTTTCATACATACATACATAAAATCACGCGTGTCCCACCTAGTGGGTTCGCACAAAGCCGAAAACATTAAGAACAACATCAACATCATACAACAGATCCTTACTCTTAAACATATTAAAGTGACCGATTTTCGGTAGCGAAATACCGCATCCGGATCACAATAATAGTTACGCAACAATCATCCTTCGCCACACATTCCTGTCTAAGCACACTTCTTTCGCCCCGGCCACACTCATAATCGCATTCATACATGCTCTTCTTCTCTTCTTACTTGGAAACTTTCTCTCTTTAAGCACCCTTCCCAAACCACATCCATCCACTTACACACTGGTCGGCCACGCAATCGAAAACCCTCAACTTCACCAGATACGCTTAACAAGCCGTTCACTCGCCATTCTCTCCACATGCCCAAACCATCTCAACTGACTCACACCAACTCTCTTAATAACATTGTAAAAGAATATTAATTTTCGTAGAAATCTGTTTACACGCAATTATTAGGTACAGTCTGTAGCCTACATATGCCCTTTCCCGCAATGTCCTTGTGAAAATGCCGAGCTTTACCGAAATTTACCGACAGCGAAAAGTGAATCTCATGCATTATGTTCTTGTTCTTGAGGAGAATACCTACGTTAATTTAATTTATTAGTGTTACAACTACAACTTTTCTTGTGTTTATACTGCGGTTTATATAAACATATTTAGGTGAGTGGTTTGAAATTCACTACATAATTTTTCATTTAAAAAAAATGCCTACTAATAAAAATTATATTTATAAAAATATTGTTTTTTTGTTGATTGTTGTTAAGCCTATTTAACCTCATATTTAAAATTTATTATCCTAAAACCCCCCCTGTAAAAATTTTCTGGCTACGCCACTGCCTACATTACAAAAATATTGAGAAAAATTCAATTGAAATATAAATAATTTTGATTTCTATTCTAAATAATACAAATTGATAAATAGCAGTTTTTGTTTTTCATCCATAGCCTACTAAAAATGACTATAGAAATCAATTTTATTTAAATTTCAATTGAATATTTCTCAATATTTTTGTTATATAAAAATATAAAATGATTATATGGTTGAAATCAGAAAAAAATATGTATCATATTTAAAAAAATATATAACATTGTATTGTATTACCCTAACGTGACAGATAAACCGTTATACATTTGTTATATATTTTGTCTCAATTCCATGGCTATTGCTATTTTTGAGGGGATTTTCGACATTTTCATACCCAATTTCTGCCGTTACAAGACATACAAAATTAATGTTGCTTTTTGATTCAGAATTTTATGCTCTACAACTTTTATTTGAATTTTACGTAAAATAATTAGAGAAGCAGGAAATTAAGAAAGCATGATTTTACATGTTAAAGTCTTATGTTCCGCGGTCGCGGTCACCACCCTGTATACAGAAATATGTTAATTTTTTTGCAACACCTCATTGTTTAGGTTAAATATAAATTTCTGAAAATACTAGATATTTGTTAGTTTATCGACGGCCAATAACGGTCCGTATCAATTATATCAGCTGAGAAAACTAGTCCATAGGAAAACACAAACACCTTTCCGATTTATTTTGGTATCAAATTTGAGAGCAATCAGATGTGTATATGTTTTTACCAATTTTCTGCTTTAAAAAAAGCGTTGAAAAAGCATTAGTTAGCCCAATAAGTTTGGGAATCACTGCATATTTTTTTATTGATTTTTGATATTTTACAGTAAAGGAGAAAACATGCACCAGCCCAAACTTATTTATGCCTACATTCAGCAATTAGGTACTCCTTTCAACATCCTATCCTCCTGGTGTGTTCCTTTTCCCGTTAGAGAATAATAGTACAGTAAACGGTACATTAAACGCAGATTAAAATCGTTGATAAACGAACGGGTAATCCGTCGTGGTTCCGGTCGTAAACCAAATTGTTGCCAATACGTGACAAATTCACATATCCTTACAACCACTCAACTGTGCTAAATATACTCTAACACATCCGTAGAAAACTACAAACAGTAGTGTACTGTACACTAATGTTTATTACAAGAAAACATTTACAAGTGATAATAAAATTGTTTTATGATTTTAGTTTTTAGTATGCGATTTATGACGAGAGTAACTAATTTTAGATTATGTGGAAGAAACTTTCAAATAAAATCAAATGTAGGAAATTAAATTCTGAAGCTCTTTAGACATTTAATTGACGAAATAAATTGTAAAGTTGACTTTTAGGTGGATTCGCATATCTCGGATTTCAACCCATGTAATCTTTATAAAAAAGGGTCAAATCTCACCTTACTAAAGGAAAATTCCTATAAACATCAAAAAAATCGAAAACATACGGACACTGTACAATATATTTTTTAAACTTAAACGATTCGTGATAATATATTTATTTATTATTTTATTTAAATACATGCCTGCATATTTTATAATGCTATTAAGTTCCTTTCCATATAAGTATTGGTCTCTTTACAATTTTCGTTTAAAAACGTTACTATTATTAATTTGAAATGATGTAGATTAAGTTCCTTTCCATATAACTATTGCTCTGATTACAATTTTCTTTTTAAAACGTTACTGTTATTAATTTGAAATGATTATTTTTTTGACAATGACATTTATCTCTCAGTTACATACATTAGAGCTGAACTGTGTAATAATGAAGTTGTGTTTAAACCTTAAGCTCCGAGATATAATTTTTATATTACTTTATAAATTTATCCATAAAATATATAGAAAAAGTATTAATGCAAACCTGTAGAAAATTGAATAATCTTTAATTTTTATTACAAAAAATTCCGAAAAAATAACATTTAAATGTATTTTTTGAAGAAAAACTATTTTGAGCTTCAAGTAAACTACCATTTCCGGTTATCCGATTGACACCAAAATCAATATTATAATAAGGTAGAAATACATAATTTAAAAATTTTCTGAATGATAGTATTTGAGTTAGAGTGCCCAGACACACACACGCACACACACACATACACACACACATACACACCCACAGACATCATCGTGAAAATGTCAAAGTCGGATTATAGGGATTTTAAAAAGTGGTCATTTACCAAAATCTCGATATGTGATTTTTAGCACGATCCCTAGACCTCCCTTACCAAGGGTAGCGGGAGGTAAAAATGTAACCACGGTGTCTGGTTTCACAAGGTTCTCATTCGCCATTACGTGGTATATTTGAATTTAGTCGCAGTAAATGGCAATGATTTTATGTAGAGTGTGTCTATAAATATACCAGCAAATATTTTGCTTATTATTAGTTTTATCGATTTTAACTATACTTAACATAATTTATAGTATATTAAGTCCCCTACATTTCAGAAGTCGCTCTGTATTATTACTTCAGGTTTTTGCGGAATACATAAGAATTTTATTTTCAGGTGGAAACTTACTCATATATACCATTTATATTTAAAAAGTAGGTACATGAGTTTTTCATTAAAAAGTAAAATGGTAAACGATTAAAGTATTACATTTTTATTAAATTAATGCAGAAGGCTTTGCATGTCATTTATTTTACATTATACTGTTTATATTTAAATAAAATTACTTTATTAAATATTCAAATTGATGTTCGTCTACTTGAATATATTTTCGGCATCACTTCTTCAGAAAATGTGTATACAATTTTACAGAAAATTAATTTTTATTTTACACTTGCCATTTAACGTCAAGTAATAATATTATGATACGTCACATTCAAAAAACTGAATTGCAAAGCCTTCTACATTTAACAAATATGTTTTTTAATCATCCGCCATTGTATTTTTTAATAATATAAAATATGATTGTTTTTACTTTATTAGATAGCAAATTACAGCTACTTTTTAAATTTAAAGTATATAGGTAGAATGTTTCATTTGAAAATTAAAAGTTACTATCAGGTACTCAAAAACTGGGTGTACTACATATAGTAATTTTGTGTTACCTACTTCCAAAATTATATAGAAGAATTAATATAATATAATTTGTTATGTAGTTGATTTTTCTAGCATATACATGCCTAATTATTTGTATTCATAATCGAGCCTATTCTGTAATTCAGTGGTTATTTTTTAACAACTGGTTAAAAAAATAGCCAATCAAGTATGTTGATATATAACAAAAAACTAGATTTTTAGTTGTCAAATCACTATCTATTGGATAATTTTTTTAACCAGTTGTTAACATTAACCACTGAATTACAGAATAGGCCTTAGTACCTACCTATACAGAGTGTTAATGAATACGTGTTACAAATTTATAAGATATATAGGGCATGCAAAATAGACTAAATTTTACTATTAAACTCATATCCGGAAACACACCGTTTTCAAGCTACAGGTTCTTAAAGAGTAATTATCTACCTTATTTTTAGTTGGCTGTGCCTGTGTTGTGTACTTTAACTTCAAGCATTGCATTTTTTAAATAATATTCTTCATTTTTGTAATACATATTATAATAATTGCTCGAATTACGACCACTATCTTGCAAGCACTGCATTTTCGGAGCATATTTTGATACATTTGTTCACAAATGCCAGGATTTGTGTGGATTCCTTGTGCTGCCCTACACTCGATCGTACCTTAATATTGTAACGATTTATTTGGCTGAAGTGTAAAAATCAGAGAAATATTAATTAAAATAAAAATTTATTAAACGATAAATAATTAAGATACAGATAATAAAAATAACTAACACTATAATTAAACAATTATAAACACTAATTTAAGACTAAGAATATTATTAAATACTTAAATATTAAGATTATTTATTTAAACAATATTTATTTAACTATATTTATATAACTATATTTATTTATTTATATTCACCATTCGTAGACTATTTATTTATATCACCAACTGTTCATCTCACGATGCTTGTCTATCTCTGAATGTCTCGGCTGTCCTCCCTGACGGATAATCAACCGACCGTACCTAATTAAGCAGCTGGATACCTGCGCGCCACGATTACATCATCGTTCGAGAAACGTTCCACCAGCGGCGGCGGTCGCGTTTTCGAGTCGGGTGCACGCACGCATATCATGTTTGGATAATCGCGAACAGTAATGTCATTCATAATGCGTCATAGCTAAAAGTTAAAGTGAACATAATAATAACTGAAGTGATAGGCCACAGCCTACTAAAATTAAGGTAGATAATTACTCTTTTAGGAGCCTGTAGCTCGAAGACTGTGTATTTTCTGATATGAATTTATTAATAAAAGTCAATCTATTCTGCATCCCCTACATGCACTATAAATTTATAACACGTATTCATTAACACCCTGTATATTTAATGCTTAATCATGTCAAAAAGAGAATTTTCATAGAATCCAACTCTTGATCTTTGAACAAATTTTACAGTTTTAAAACTATTTGCAGTAAGGGTATTAATTGCTAAAAGATTTCTTTGGAGTTTTATAGTCCAAGCGAGTTTCATCATTTTATACGAAGCCTTCAGGTTTAAAAAAACTGTCGGTCTCTCAATGTTTGTTAACATTAAGAGCGCACCACAGGGGTCACTTACGTGCAATGGAAAATTAAAAATGTTGGAATTCCAATCCGGGCAGTGGGCGGTCACGTAACACATAACGTACTCAACCACACGAAGCTAATCAAAATATCTAATTCTCTTTTGTCGTTCTAGTTGATATCCTTTTCCTTGATTATTATTACCTCCATCTCCTGCGCAAATTACTTAAATTTACTTGGAATCTAACAGTATATACTCTGATTAATTTCCTGTGTGGTAAGACGCATTAATTTGTATATTGTGAAAAGTATCGCAATAAGAAGATCTCCTAGGCATAGGCAACGAACCGTAGTTAATTAACGGGGTAGTTATTGTTCAATTGCCTCCCATAATCATACGCTATTAGATCAGGCACTTCCTACCATACACTACACAAGCATTTCACGCTAGAAAATAAATAATTGCAAACCAGGAGCCTTATATAGCGTACATCGATAACATGGAGAAGATAGTGATGTATACGTGAACGTATATAATTGTGAATTAAATTGAGACCATAGCAGTAAACTATACAAGGAAGATTAGAGATAATAAATGGTAGAGTGCAGAGGAAATATATATCTCTAGAGATTCACTTTCTATCACTAATACAGAGGTGAAAATTAGTGATTAATTGAAAATGGTAATAGACAAATATAGTGAAGGAAACCGTGCCACTTTAATGTTAATCCAATAGTTACTTACGCTTAAAAGCAAATATATTTCGTTTTGAATGTAAGAGTAGGTATAGTAAATTTTAAATTTCTCTAATACGATCTATAACTTTGATTGGCAAGTGCTCAATCGTGTTTACGCCTGTATTAGTCTTTATCATCCATATCCATACCAGATGAACCAATAATCGATTTTAGTGACAACTGATCTAGGACTACTAATCAAAAAGTGGGAATATTTTACTCGTAGATATATAATATTTTTCAACATATTTTTAAAGGGCAAGATATATAATTTTAAATATGTTAGCATATTACGTATTTATGAGAATTATTATTTTTGTCAATATTTGGATATTTTCATAACACAACTTTTTTAAACATATCCTAAAGCCTAAAGTAACGGGTAAAACTCACTCTCACAAAACAGGGCTACACGGGCCGTTATATACTCAGGTGCAATGAGAACGGGCCACTTTTATTTTCGTTTTTGTTAACAATATTGCTTTTAAAACATTTTAAATAAACTTTTAATTTTGTCCAATGGAAAACAGATTATTGCAGTGTACAAAAATGTTACAGGTGGTATTAATCGATTTATTCAATGGCAATAAAAATTATCATGAAATTGTAAGGTTAGTAAATACTGTAGCTTGTAATCCAATAATGATAAAAAAGTGAGTATCGTCATTCGAAAGAGCTTAAAGAAGTACAAATCAAAATTTAAAATTATTTCATACTTTTTTTGCCAAAACAAAAACCTGCAAAATTACATATTTGTCTATATCTATCTTTATCAATCCATTGATAAAATGGCCTCCTAATATAGGACAACTTTTGTCTAATGAACAGACTTCGTAGCTCTTATAGTTGTTAGTATAGTTGATAATTAACAAAAATAAATATAATGGCCCTTTTTTTCACTTCAGTGTACTGGTTTTTTAAGTAAAAAAAAAATAACACAAATTCATTAAATATGCTGTAGGCATACTCATGTATCTTGTTCCCAAAAACTAGGATTTAGAAAATATTCTACTTCTAACGCACTCACTGTTTTGGATAATGGAGCAGTTGACATAAAACGTTTTATAAACTAAGCTCATTGTTTTAAAACCAGTACACGTGTCATAAAATTCGAGACATTGTTCAAATGTAAAGTCAAATATGGAAGAATTTTATGAGTGAAGTATTGTTTACTAAAATTGGATAAGAATATTAATAAAAGAAGAAGTTACAGTTATCGATAATGTTTAGTTCGAAACACTTTATGTTGAATAACTTTACAATATGATAGTGACACATAGATTCTTTGAATTTAAATGTTCCAATTCATACCCTACACGCCTCACAATAAAAACATCTAATAACATACCTTTTCAATTTAAAGAGACAGAAGATAATATGCGCAATGGGATCTGCGCCAACAACTGGTGAGAGTCATGGTTACACGTTTGATATGAGGCCCATGGCGTTTGTTTTTTAAAAAAATTCTCGACAGAAGTTACAAAAACTTTTATTGAAACTAAAATGTCTAACGATGCAAATATTCACGGCGATACAATTATGATCGTTTCACGATATCAACCGATGTATGTCGTCAACCTGCGAAAAATAAGAACAACTAAAAATCCCCAAACGTTTAAAATGTTTTCGGTAAATAAGAATTATTTTCAAACTTTGACATTTAAATTTATATTTAGTATGTACATTGTGGAATAAAACAATAAATAAAACTTTATTCGATGTGAATCTTTTAAATATATGTTTCTTTTTTATGCTTCTGTTAATAAGCCTTACGATTGACAATTACATGTTTACATTGATTTTTGATTGGAATCGGTGTATGAAAGAAGATTTTGTAATATTTTCGTGTTAATTCGTAGCTATTTTGATAGCGTTTTTGAAACCAGAAAAACATGATAATGGTCTTTTTACCGCTACATTGTATAAATGAAGTAATTTTTACAGCACATAATCGATATACATATATCTATATATGGTGAAGTGGTATAACTAGCAATCTTGGATCCCTATGCGAAATACTTTCTGGGTCACCCCTATGAAAAAATTAAAAATTTCACGATATACTGTAACATTAATTATAATCTCACTTTTGCATAATTAGTCATTTTCATAATTGTACTTAAATTTTCTTTGTTGTAATGTAGCATATTATTTTCCTTTGATTAGTACTATAGGCAACAATCACAACATAAAACGATCCAGTTTCATATCAAATAGTTCAAAACTTTAGTAACTTTTTACTGATGACGTAAATCGGTTGATTTCGTGGAACGACCATATTTTAGTGACTTCAGTATTTTTGACGTTTCGTTTGACGGACTGCAACTACCAGTTGGACTAACTGGCAGTTGCAGACGCCATTTTACTATATGCAGAGACAGAAGAGATAAAAATTTAATAATAACACGGTCTATTAATTGTTACTTTAAAATTTAAATGTAAACGGAACAAAAATTGCTATACGAGGTTATTTCATAAGCTGCGCTTGAAATAAACGAAGTATAAAATATTGAAAAATGATTTTGTAAAGAGAAAATTGATGTTTTACAATATGATTATATTTTTAGAAATGCTTTGTGGCTATTGATTTCGTCTAATTAAACATTTTCAGACCTACAGCGTCAAGTAAATCATTCAGCTGAATGTTTCATTATTTATAATCCATTGCTGTTGAACTTTTTTGTGAAATTTATTAAATTTAAATATAAACTAAGAAGACAAGAGCACAAAGCATTTTTTTAAATTGTAACTAAATATAACTGTATTTTAAAACACTCGAGTTTTCTTTTCAAAACTCATTTTCAATTTCAAACAATGAATTCTCTGCTGGATTCGTTAATTAACAAAGAAGTAAAAAAATTAAATTCCTTAAAATATCTGCATTATGCTCTACATATGAAAAGAGAAAAGAGGAACCGCATAATTATAGTTTTAAACTTTTTGGTGTCCTTCAAACTTCTCTTATTTCCCTTCTCATTATCTGCTATTGTCTCTTCCTCGTAATTTTCATTAAGTCATTATAATAATCATCCAATTAACTCTATACACATCCATCCAAAATTTCTTCTATCAATATAACGACTTTTTCATCACTGAATAAATCCCCCATAATTGTTTTCCTTACACGCGAGATGTTGAGTGATTAGAGACGATTATCTTTAGTTTATGATGTTGGTGAAGAGGCGTATGATTACACTAAGGCGTGGAGTCATGGACGTGATCTACAGGTATGTGAGTGGGTGGATGTGGGCGGAAATACAGATTTCAGGGTTGGTTGTTGGTTGGTTTCCGGTGAGTCACGGGAATTGAACACGGGGAGATTTATGATTACATCCGACGAGATTTTTCAGTCTACTAGTTACAGTTGTTTCATGAGGTTTTTCAAATTTCTGTTTGTGAAAATCCTCCACCAAAGTTACAAATTAGAATACGGGTTATTTATATTAAAACTTTAGAACGAGCAAAGTTTAAAAAAGATATACGTGGATAACTTGACATTAAAATGGCTGTTGGAACTTGCAACAATTGGCATGACATTAGGATTATACCCCAAAATTAAATACAGGGTGTTAAAAAAGGATCAAAAAGTATGAGGGTAAATACATTTCGATGTACTGATTCTAAATCAACAAGAATTTTCAAAAATTCCGAAAATTATTTCTTATTTTTCATTTAATTTTTACCTCTCGCTAAGAGAGGTATTGCATTCATGCTAAAAATCGCATATCCAGATTTTATTGAATAAGCACGTTTTAAGGTCCTTACAATCCGATTTTAACATTTTTACGATGATGTCTGTGTGTGTGTGTGTGTGTGTGTGTGGATGTGTGTGTGTGTGTGTGTGTGTGTGTGGGATGTTGGAAGGACGGTTACTCAAAAACTATAAGACTTAAAATTTGTTTAACAACGTATTTCCCAATCGGACATTCCCGGGAAGATCTGAAAAGGTTTTGGTAACAATTGGACAACCGGAAGTAGAAGATTCTTGAAAAAAAATCTTATAAATATTATTTTTTGAAAATTTTACGTGGTAATATTATAGAAAATTAAATTCTCTATCTGATACATTTAAATATTTTATTATATATTCTATAGATTTAGAGATAAAATAAATATAATATATAAAATAATCTGTTGTAATAAATCTTACAGCCGAAAGAATGCCATGGATTTAAATTGTCAAAAAATGTCAGTGTCAGAAATCCGGAGACATTACTGAAGATTTTTTCTGGGAAGTATATACATTATATGATTTCTTATTGCATTAATAGTTTAATATTTAATATTATAGGTATATTACACATACCCTTCATATATGCTGTTACTTCCGACAATGAATTGGAAACATCACGAAAAATTTCTTCATAGAATGAATTTAAATTTAAAAAATCTAAATATATGGAATAGATATAAGTAGAATTTTTGGTGTAGAGTGTAAGTATACAAGAAATGTTAAATACATTAAGGCGCGAGTAGTTATGTGACTTTTTGGCCTTGACAAGTAGATATGGGCGCCAATGTCAGAATTATAGCTAGTAATTATGTATATAGATGTCATATATCATAATTTCTCATTCTAAATTTAGTGATTTTCCAATTTCATGTGATTTATTTTCCTCGACAAGTCAATTCCACACTCCTGGTGACAAATTAACTACGTGAATTTAGAAAATCCTGAAATTTTTAATGAAAAATTCTGACATTTATGTACATAATTACTAATTATCATTCTGAAACGGGCCCCCACATCTGCTTGTCAAGACCAACAATGTAACATGACTGTTCGCGCCCTATACTTAACCAAAAAAAGGAAGTGGCGAGAGGTATTGTGCTGGCCACAACAGATTTTTTTTACTGCGCCACTACCGACATGAATTTTAAAAAATGAATTATCTAATCACGTAACGACGTTGAATAGGAAATAATTACGAATTAATTTATTTCCTTTTCAACGTTTGTTATGTGATTAGATAATTCATTCAGCCGCATTCATAGTAACTGGCATAGACCTGGTTTGAAATAATTCTAATTGATTTTCGTACCATGCGTTGGCACTACTGAAAATGACCATGTTATGTTAAATAATTTTATATTCCGTAAAAGGAATAAGGATTTACTTAGAAATAATTGTAAATTTATTAATATATATATATATATATATATATATATATATATATATATATATTTCTTAATACTAGTAGTTTTTTTCTTCTTTTTTTGAAAATAATTACACCCAATAATTTCTACAATTTATATTTCATTTTAAAAGATTTTTTCAGGTTGATGATATGTGTCTTCTGCCTAATCATTTTGACTATACTATAAATACGGCTGTTTTTTATTATAAACATTTCAGGGTAGCAGTGGGGCATTAAAAGAGAATTAAATGAAAAATAAGAAATAATTTTCTGAGTTTTAGAAAAAATATTTTTGATTGAAAATCAGCACATTGAAGTGTATGTTACCTCAAAAAAATACTCTTTTTTAAAACCCTGTTTATCATTTTCATTATTATCTCGTGCACCTGTACTTATACATTAAGGAAGTATCAATAAACAATGAAAATATGAAACTAGTTCAAATGGAATACAATATAATTAAATCTAGGTCCCATTCAATTTAAATTACCTTTCATATATTAATAATAATGAGCCACTCATACCACTAACCCAATCTACCCATGTCGAATATTAAATTATTTCTCCATTATAACAGTACCGAATTTTTGTACCACGTGCTGCATACAAAACATACTGATCATACTATCCGTTTTTATAATGGATATAATTAATGTGCCGCTCACAGCTAGTAGACACGGGCTGTGTCATTTGATCCAGGTAACTGTAACGAGAACAGTTATTTTTTTATTTTTCAGATAATAAAAGTAGGTATTTCATACACACTTAATGTTTATTAGATGTTCAGATAGTAATGTAATGAAATGTAAATTAACAAAGATGTAAATTAGGTTTTTAAATGACAGATTTTTATAGGCAATGACAAGTTTATTATTATTTTAAGCTATAAATTATAATAGTAATTTATTATACCAGGAGTTGACTTTTTTGTGAACATACAATGTTAAAATTTTCAATTCATTAGTGATCTTATCCTATTAATTTTAAATCTGGTATTATAAACGTCCAGTTAAATTTAGTTCTGCATTAAGTTTCATAAAACGATCAAATGCGAACCAATTCCCATGTTCTTATGACATGACTTTGCTGTCCACAATTCGTGTTGCATTTGTTCATAATTAAATTTACTATAGAAATACATATAACTGGACGTTTATAATACCGGCCTTTGAGTGTATGAACCAAAGGTGATTAAAATTAATAGCTGTATCTATTGACAAAGTTATTTAACACCGAATGTCGAATAGCGCTGCGGTGGTTCCGTCTTCTGCATCTGTGTACACTAACCGGCAACATTGTTGGTTTAAGCGTGAATTCTGTCATCCACCATCTGTCATTTATGTCATATTTGGTTTTTGATTGTTATTGGTCGCTCGATTACACAACACGTTGCAAATACTTGGCGCAAATTATGTACGAGTATAAACGTATTAACTATATATAACAATGTTTATAAAAATCAAACAAAATACATGACAGATGTCAACAATCAGCATACGATATTCAAGATGGCAGCAGAAGAAGGAAATTTAAATTCCACATAAACTGCGTTTTGTTAACTAACTTTGCGAATAGTGAGGATTATTGTCAAATAACTGTACCTCGTGAAAAATTCTATATAATTTTAACAATTTCTAAATAATTTTCAGTACGCCAGGGAAAATAAAACAAATTACGATTTAAAAATTTTTCAGTTTGACAATTAAAGCTCTCCCAAACCAACGCGAAATATTCGCAGCGGTATCGAAACTTTCGCTTTTCCAAATTGTCATCAATTGTAAGTACACAGCGACAAGTATGACAAACCCCACATTGGCGCAAAGTTATCGCGCAAACGTTCGCGAAACTGCAACGATTTATTAAAATTGCGACATTTACAGAAAAATATAAATGGTAATAAAATACTCAATTTGTGTCCATTTTTATAATGTAAATATAGAACCGTTGTCTATTTTGTGGAAATTGTAGCATCAGTGTATGAAATTCTCCGAAATCTTTATGCATTGATTTTATGAATAAATCCACTTTCTTTCGCCTGATAAATTAATTAATAGGTGCATGGTTTAAAGCGGTATGCGAATACTAACATAATAATGTTCTTCCTCTAAAGTCTAAAGTAATCAATAAAAATGTATCTTCATCGTCTGATGTGGAGTACATTATCGCAAATGCTATGCTACCACAAAAATTATGCTTTGGTATGGATACCCATGCGGCCGCAATGAACGCGAAATTCTCGTCGTTGCCACCGTTGCGAATCTTTCGCGTTGGCTTGGGAGAGCCTTTAGACTAATTAAAGTATTGTTTGAACTCGTAAATTGTAGAAAGATATCTTTCCACGATTTACTTAAAAATTGTTGAAATTATTTAGAATTTTTCACGCGATTCCAAGATATTTCACCAACATTTTTGAGCTCATTAGTCTCAGTTTTTAGTGTTCATCAACTTTTTGCTCTAAAATTAATAGGTAAAGAGATATCGCTAATTGAAAAAATTAAGGTTTATTACCTATGTTCAGAAAAAAAGTACTCAAATTGTTTTTCTCGTATAATTCTTAACTAAGTCACAATAAAACAGAACATTTTATTTTCGCCACTATTTATCTTCGTTTCTTTTAAACCCTGTCGAACTTCGGTGGGATGAAATGAAGAGACAAGTCATGAATACCAAATCAGCCATTGTTTATCGCTAATCAACTGTGGAAGAATTTACAAAATATTTGGAACTCCGCCCGTGTTAAATTTTTGGTAGGTAATTGTTAAACATAGTGAAAATATTTCCACTAATTTAACACTGTGGACGAGGTAACTACACTAACATAGCATTGAATTTTTGTGTATAAGAATATTTTTCAAAAAATAATTTTAAAATCTGATGTGGGCAGTACAATACCTCCCGCCATTTAATGTCGTAAATACATACCTACATATTTACTAATGCTGGCTACTGCATTAAGTTTCTTTGCATGATATACTCGTAGCATAATATAACTATTGTTCCAAATTATTATGTGTCATCAGCATTTTCTTCTCCGGAGTCTTACCATAATTTTAAATTTTGTGATAGCGACAATTCGAAATAAATTATGAAAGTGTGAAAAGATATTGTCAGCCACATGGATTTTAACCTTGGACCATTACTTTGCCGGAGTAACGTTAATTCTTTTGAATGACAAACATACGAAAATTAATTTATTAATTAAATATTTTATAAATTCATATTTTAATATTTTCTTTTTAAAATACTACCATTTTAATTTGAAATGATTAATTTATTGACAGTCACATTTATCTGTCAGTTACATAAAATTAACATCTGATTTGTGTAACCAAGGACATGTGTTAATATTTAAAGCATAGACTCCAAGATTTATAAAATAAATTATTTTATAAATTTTTCATAAAATATATAGAAAAATATTAATGCATATCTGTAGAAATTTGATAATCTAATTTTTCTAATAATACAAACTGCGAAAATATGTAATTTAAATGTATATTTCGATTCCTGATTCTAGGGACCTTAAAACGTGCTCATTTACCAAAATCTCGATATTTGATTTTTAGCATGATCCTTACACCTCCTTTTACCAAGGATAGCGGGAGGTAAAAATTTTTTTAATGTAATGCTATAAATATGTCCATATTTTCTAAAAGTAATTTACATTAGCTTTACATATTACAGTTAAATATTTATAATGTTGTTTTGTGCGATAATAGATAATAAACATATTTTAAATTTATATTTTATATTGTTTTTTATTGCTTTTCCCGCAATTATTAGGTGTATCTATATTTTAAATATTAATTGTGCGTCTATTTAAATTAATATAACACTTAAAATTTTATTACTAGTAGAGCACAATATTCTATAGCCATTTATAAAATTACGTACAATATATTTTAATATCTTCTTGGTAATAAAAGTTCTAGAAATTGTCGTACATAATCACGCTGTTCTTAGAACTATTAACTAGTTCAGTGGTCGTAATTTTTAATTTTCTACCATCTAGATTCTAGATATTTAGAAAGTGAGAGTATTCTTCTATTCTTCCTTCCGGTTATTCAAACAAAGATTGCTAGATCTAATTAT
The DNA here is from genome assembly GCA_951394225.1 of Harpalus rufipes. Taxonomy (NCBI): domain Eukaryota; kingdom Metazoa; phylum Arthropoda; class Insecta; order Coleoptera; family Carabidae; genus Harpalus; species Harpalus rufipes. Next base: position 22,913,286 of record OX596281.1, on the reverse strand, counting down.
GCGTTTAGAAGAATGCTATTTCGACATCGCCACGATTGCAGAATTCGTCAAAAGGATAATACAATAGTATCGCAAAAATACGTTAAATTATAGTATATTGTATTATTAGGAGTAAAAGTGATACTTTGTGTGCCAAGCATGGAAGTTTGTACGACAAATACATGCGAGGCACACAACACTTTTATTCCGAATGATATATTTAAAAAAATATATTTACTAATTGACGTTACAATAATTATTATTTTTTATGTAAAGTACGTTTGCAGATTTCGATTGCGCTGTTGCTATGAATACGTATTTGTTCACTTTTTGTTATAAACATTGAAATGAAAACTTTCACATTTTGACGTTTAAATATGTGCCAGTTTGTTGAGGAATCACTGCAAAACTATTATAATCTTTACTTACCACTTTAATTCTTATATTCATTACTGTCCCTATAATTTTAATAATGTACGTCTGCTATTCTTTAATAGGTTTATTTCGATTAAAATAAACTCTGTTTATATTTTAATTTGGAGGTTATCAATTAAAATTTCACAGTTGTTGATGATTCTTAGTAGCATTATTCTTAGGTTATCTAGTGTGTTATAGTGACACTTTAAGACGATATTACAGGTTTCTATTATACAATTTACTTCTTATTCGTAGGTTTTATATATTTTTATGGATATTTATTTATTTTATTTCTACGCTGTCGACTTAAAAATTAGCTACTTCTACTCCAATAGCGTAGAAATAAAACTTCTACATTGTGAATCAAGTCTCAAAAGATGGCACTTTTAGGACGTTTGAGAAAAATATATACAATCAGTTTGTTCGTAGACATCTCTTCTGTTTATAGTATAGTCTAATCTTCGAGTATTACCAAATGAATCTATCATTTTGAAAAGGGGTTAATTTTGTTTACAAAATTTTAAATGATTTTTGAAAGGATATGCCACTAGTATCTGCGAAGTTTTACTTTTATTTAATTATATAGTTTTAAGAATACGAATTCGCCAAAACGTCAACTTTTCAAAATAATCAATTCGGTTAATTGAAAGGATAAAATAATAGTACATATTCCATATTCTAGGAAAAGTACGGAAGAAATTTATGTTAATAATAATTTACAGTCATATCTATTATTATACTCAGTCAAGAATTTTAACAAAGAAATTGATGCTTTAAATACTTAAGAGGTTGAAAGTTAAATTTCTTGAAAACAACTAAATTTACTTCAATTAAATTAGGTCAAAAAGCACTCATAGTTCCTTGAACTTTGAACACCAGAAGTTCTCAAAATATAAACATGGATATTTCAAAACAAAATCAGATATAAAATGGAAACAATTTCAGATGCTTTTTTAAAATTTTGATTTTATTATTAGGGTTCAAATATATTTCAGAATATTCAATGAACATTTTTCGTTGTATGTACTTACAATCCCCGATCCGCCATCAAAATAACAAATTAGAACAGTCATAACTAGACCTTAAAACTGTATAATAAGGGCTATTAAAGTTATTTGTTTCAAGTTTTCTGCCATCGCCTTTTTGAAATTCAGAATCCATTTTCAAGTAGGTAAATAAATGCAGAAAATAACAAAACAGTGACGGTAAACTAACTAATACTTTTTTAAATTTAGACTGCCACGCCAGATAGAAACCACGTTCGTTTGAATGAAAATGAAAGTTATGTTGAATGACATAGATAGAACATCGTGCCAGTGGCAATTAAAACACACTATAATATAATTATGTATACCTACATATACTTTTTATTAATTATTTTATTAAATTGCTAATTATATATGCATATTTTCAATTATTGACCAGGAAAATTATTTTTTTCCATTTTTGCGCTATTACAGCACCTAAAAGAATTCGTTAATAGCTCATTCGAGTGCTGTAATAGATTAGTACAATTTATTTTTTTAAGGTTCGTGGCTATGAATTTCAAAAAATATCAAATGTCAAATATTTCTTAATAAACGAACACAAACGATTGTTAAGCATTTTGTTTTTATATAATTTTGAAGTTGAAAGTAAGCATAAGAAGAAGAGAAAAATATAGTAATAAAGTTAGAAAGAAATAAAAAATATCGTAGGTAGTTGGTGTTACAAAAATATAGTTAGTTTGAATATTCCAACGTCACATGAGTATCACCAACTGGCACCAAATTCCCTAAATTTTGAAAGTACGATTTTTTATTTAAAAATGATATATTATAAAAAACGCAAAATAGTCGATTATTTTGTTCACAGAGGCCATATCACAAAATAAAATGACAATTATGACATTCGTTCTTTAATATACATACTATTAAACATTATTTACATAGAAATAGATCATTTTATATGACTCCTAATTATTAGCTACTCCATAGGTACTGTTTGAAAACAAAATTAGATTATCACATACGTCATATAATATGAAAAAAATATTAACAAATAACAATTAAGATTTACTAAAACTACAGATTACTTTCAATTTAGGTTTAGTTTCATAATAAAAAATCGTGGAGGACCTAATTTCTATCCAGTCCGACTATGTATAGTAGGTACTATGATCAAATTATTGCTAAATAAATAATCAATAAATTATTGGTATTTGCTAAATTGTTATTAAACAATTATTACAAATTACAGTACATTGTTTTAATTGTTCACATTAACTTAATCTGCTAATTATCAATTAATCAAACCCATTCATCACTTTTAAAACTCACTGTCAACCAATGAAATTGAATTTAATTGCTTTTCTACATTATAATGAAAACAAATGATTTCGAGAAACAAAAAAAGATTGTCACAGTTTATAAGCATGAAATTACGTATAAAATTACCTGTCCACGTATTTTTTAGTCACCCTATGTATCCTGGTTTTTAACACGTTGAGTTGAAACCGTTACGAGCCAAAGATTTCGAAAATTGCATGCATCCTGTATACAGTATGTTTCCTTTACTCCTAAGTAGAGCACGAGACAGGAATTTCATTTTTTTTTTACTACGGCTTCTTACAGATTGGACATAATTGAAGTATTTAAATTCAAAGGGATCTACATTATAAAAACATATTATATAGGTTAATTTAAAAATTAAAAGCTAAAAAAAAAACAAATATATCATCACGGCATATTACTCATTGCTGAGTGTGCCAAATCTGCTTTATACGCAGATATTGGAAATGATGATGACATGTGGGCGGTAACCAGACGTCACCACACGGGCACTAATTGCTGGTGTGAAAAGTGTACCACAGGGTTCTCTTCTGTACCATTTAAAAATCGAAATAATAATAACTCGAGTCCCCAGATTCGCAACCAGATACTCAAGCACACAGCCACGAGACCCACAAAAGGCTATTATATAATTATTATTATTATTTAAATTAAATTACAATTGATTTCGCCGGTTACAATATCAGCGTTGATTTTTACCTCTCGCTAAGAGAGGTATTGCATTCATGCTAAAAATCGCATATCCAGATTTTATTGAATAAGCACGTTTTAAGGTCTCTACAATCCGATTTTAACATTTTTACGATGATGTCTGTGTGTGTGTGTGTGTGGATGTGTGTGTGTGTGTGTATGTGTGTGTGTGGGATGTTGGAAGGACGGTTACTCAAAAACTATAAGACTTTAAATTTGTTTAGCTACGTATTTCCCAATCGGACATTCATGGGAAGATCTGAAAAGGTTTTGGTAATAATTGGACAACCGGAAGTAGAAGATTCTTGAAAAAAAATCTTCTAAATATTATTTTTTGAAAATTTTTCGTGGTATTATTAAAGAAAATTAAATTCTCTATCTGATACATTTAAATATTTTATTATATATTCCATAGATTTAGAGATAAAAGAAGTATAATATATAAAATAATCTGTTGTAATAAATTTGACAGCCGAAAGAATGCCATGAAAAATAGTTGATAATTTAAATTATTTGTAACTGACAGATAAATGTCAGTGTCAGAAATAATGAGTAATGAATTAAAAATGTACTTGGAGAATCCCTTAGTTCTTGATCTGTGACTATTATGGAGATGACAAGTCTAGGTTGAAGGACTTAAATTTGTTTCAAACATTATGGGACAATGTACACCAGTACTGTAGACTAGAGTAACTTTGAATTGCGAAAAAGCTATCAAATTCTTCTCAAGTAAGTTGTAAATATTGACAAAATCGGAGTGCAATCTATCCGTTACTTTATTAAAGGGAATTAAGGTTATTTAGATATAACAAGTATGAAAAAATAAAATGTAAAAGAAGATATATAAGAATAGATGCACAATCCAGATATATACATTTTAGACCGCCCAAAATTAATGTTTTTACTAGAAGAATATGAAGAGAAAGTAAACAAAGTTGTTCGAATTGAAAATTGCTGTTACCAGCCTAATATTTATATATGGTAAACTCTACTTTGTAATTTATTGTAACATAATTTATGGTAAAATATCTTCATGTTGAGACATGCTATTATTGAATAATAATGAAGTTTATACGTCATAGATTTATATGAATATATTATTTGTATTTATAAAAATAATCTTTGCTTTATGCATACAGCCAGGTAAAATATACGGCGAGAGGTTATGTGCTGGCCACATCAGATTTTTTAAAATGGAATACTTTAAATATTTTATATTTAAAAAAGTGATGCCAATTAGTTGAATTTCTTTGACATTTTTACCTTGTTATTCGAAAAAATATTTTGACATTTATCTAATAATGTTTTTAAATAATTTTGAACAATTTCAACAGTTTAATTGGTTAATATATAATAAAGAATAAAATTAAATAAAATTTGAATACAAATATTTTTTCTGTGATAGTTCAAATAATCAAAAAACGTGTAAAAAAACAAATGATACATTAGATAAACGTCAAAATATTTCCTCAAACAAAGAAGCCATGTCATGGCAAACTTATAATGCCTTTAACTCTCACGGTTTTGAAAAATTATAGTCAAATAAAACTGCAGATTTCTAGACTGTTGCTAATTCATGGGCAATGTTGAAAATGAAGAAGCGGCAACACCGTTGGGCCAAAGTACTGGGTGCGGGGAAGGGAAAAAATTGACTATTAGTCCATAGTAATTTGGCGGCGAATATAATTAATAACTAAGTTATTTTTATATAAAAATGCAAGTTTTTGTTTCACCTTAAAGTTAATTGAAATTTGTTTTCAGAAAAAATAAACTTTTTAATTTAAACTATAGGTCTAAAATTAATAATAATGAAAATTGTCCCTCTTTTTCACTTGTATACGATTTTTACTTGAAAATGTTTTATTAGCTATGCTTAACCTAGTATTTTAGAAATGGTACATGTGTCATAAAATTTAAGACATAATGGAACTAATTTTATGAACAAAGTATTGTGTAAATCGTAGGTAAACCAGTACTAACATATTTGAACTCATACTCTGGCCCGATATCTGTGTACAAAGCAGATTGGCAGACCCAGCAATGGGTAATATGCCGTGGTGATATATTTATTTTATTACTCTGGATTTCTGCGTCGTAGGTATTTGGCATAAAACAAAGTGGATAAGATTATAAATTAAAAATAAAAAAAAAACGAAATTGTAGCTATTGTTATTGTTTCGTGCTAAACGTTTTTTGTTGAATAACTTTAAAATACAAAAATGGCACTTGCATCCATTAAATTTAAATGCTTCAATTTTAAACCTTCGATTATACAAACTAAAATATATTTTCCTTGTTTCATAGTCGTGTATTAGTAATTTTCCTGTCGATTTGGTTTTTACTAACCACATAAAAATATAATTTCCTCTTTAAGCCAACTTATGTGCGTGACTGTACCCATATAGAAAACAAAAAACAATCTGGTCATGGCTGAGTTGATGCAAACATGCACATTTGTTCTATATAATGCCTTTAAACTTATTATTTTCTGGATCAGCGATGCTTGAGTGTCTAAGATATTGCGACACTAAAAATATAAATTAGTTTTTTTAGAAAGAAATGCAATTATAAAGTAGGTGGTGCTTGGTATAGAACGATAAAAAATATACGATAAAGATATTAATAATAATGTAACAGAGATTATTATTATACTCTAATAATTATTAGACAAGACTGTTGTAAACGCCTTTCCAATTTTATCTAAGTGCCATGTTTATGCTATAATCTTATTCAGCAAAAAGTATTTTGCACGAAACAATAACGATATGTACTTGCAATTTCTTATTTTGGAATATTATTATTTTTTTCAAAAACATGCTAAACGCTTACGACTCCGAGGAACAGAAATATGAGTCAAAATATATTAGTATTAGTATGTGTTTATCTACACAGCCCTTTATTTACAAAATTAGTTCCATCTTTAGTAACAAGTAACCAAACATTGAATGGTATTATTTACTCTTAATCAGAGTTAAGCTATCACTAAAATAACAAATTGAGTTTTTTTTATAATGTTAATGTATTTTTAAATGGTATCCATGGTAACTAGTTAGAGTGACTAAAATTATGAGTAAATACTACCAGTCTTTATTTTCAACATTAATATTAAAAACAAATAAGTTAATAAAATTTGCTTAACCTTTTGGGTAAATTAATAAAAAAAATGTGCATACAAGGGTCACGCTAGAATTATTTCACATAACTTTCACAAATTAATTTCAAATGACAGATAAATTAAATATCTGTTTATAATAATGGTGCGAATTTTGTTTGCAAAACCTAACTGATTTTCTTATTCTTAATAATTCTAGCGTGATCCTTGTAATAATGCAAATGAAGAGACAAGGGGAAAAAGATGAATGTCACAAAATATGTTTTCCGTATGCGAATTTTAAAGTTTGAAACTCATTTCTTAACATTATTATTTCCCACAGATGGATCGAAATTCCACGTCGGGTATAATACAGTTTTACTAGTCTGAGTACCGAATCTTTTGGGCAAAAGTGATAGAGGTCCATAAACTCACATATTTCTGAAATTCAACCTTATGCTAGTTTTAGTAAGAAAAAACAATTTAGTTACAAAAACTTTTTTTTTTACTCAAATTTAAGAATATTTGAGAAAACAGAAGTGATTATTAAAAAAAATAGATATAGGGTAATAATGTAAGGTAAGCTTGAACTTCTTTATCGCAGAATTTCTAAAGTTTTTGAATTGCCATATACTCATAATAGTTCGGCCGGTTTACATTTTCAACAAATTATAAGACCTACACAAATGTTAGAAAATGTCTACAAAATTCTTTCGACTACTTTAAATATAGACTTAAAACTTCAAAAAAAACTGTAGGCCAAATGACGGGTGATAAAATAGTTCGACCGGCATTTTAAGGGTCATCTTCTAGTTCAGACTTAGCTTCTACCGACATCCATTACTTTTCGCATAATGAAAAACAACTACGTAGAAATTCCGTGCATACAGTAAAACTTCAAGATAATACTGAATAGAATTAAAGCTGGTATTACTAATAAAGGCGATGTGACCCAATATTAAATGGCGGAATACTTAAGTAACATATTCAGTTTTTGTAAATTTAAAATCTATACTTTAAACAAAAATATTATAAAACCTAGGCAAATGGTGAGAAATTTCTACAAATTTCTCTCGACTAATTTGTTTTTGCTGATATTAATACTGCTGCGCCGAACCACAGCAACCAAGGTTTACTTGTATGCCGAACAAGTTACTGCCCATATATTTTACATTAGAATTGAACCGCCGGCTGTCCAGGAGAGTATAAAGTAAATAAGGCAAATGAGAGCCGGCGGTCATGCGGCTTGGAGGAAAAATACCGAAATGGTCGCCGGCGGTACAAATGCTACTATGGTGATGCAACAGAAATATTACTCGGCAGCTAACGTGTTCAAATGTAAACCTGCTAAAATATGGGTTTGGGCTCGTAAGTTGTTTTCCAATCAGTATTAAAACGTTGATAGAACATTTCAAATGTTTACAGAAATAATCTTCACCAATTTTATGGCATTGCAGTCTGAGCTTTTTCGTCCAATTTTTTTGCGCCGTTTGGTGGTTTTATTAATGCTACCCATATCTAATAAGTAGATATTATCATGAGATATCTCTGCCGCTTTTAACTTAACAAATCTCGTACTGAACAAAAATCATCTGACCAAGCTATTGCTTGCGCATATCGATGTACGAAGGGATATTCATCATCCGTTTTACCTCTTGTATTACAATTTCTAAGGCCTGTATCTTAGAACTGTTACGGTTTTTGCCTCCTATAAATATACCATCTGAAAGTCTCACTTTCAATCTATTAGTAGGACCAATCATCTCATTTTACTAGAAAATAGACATTCATCCTTTTTTCTCTGACTCTTTAAATGCAAATAATTCAATTTTTCAATTCAATTATTTATTTACCATCGGGGGGTTCCCCATAAAAATAGAATGACAACAGTTTAGTATAAACGAGTAAATTTAGAATAGTAACTAATAATAAATTTTAGCATTATACATAGTTAATAACATCAAATAACCAAAACAGTATACTTTTTTAACAAGTGGTTTACTACAAATACAAGATTATTAGTGAAACCAATTAATTAATAATAGTTATAATAACCATAAAATTTTAGTAACTGTATACAGTGATAATTAATAACAACAAGTAATAAAAAAAATATAGAAGGAAACATTAAAAATTCGCATTTTCTAAAAATTCAGTTAAATAGACTTATGTAGATACAAGATTGGCTACCAGATATATCTCAACATAGAAATAGATTCAAATTATTAGTTCGCTTTTATTCATTTATAATAAAGTTGCGTAATTTAAATGCGTTAATAGTATAGAAAAAAATAAGATTTATTTTTTCGTTATCGAAATGAAGCCAAAATTTATAGAAGTCAGATTCTTTGTATATATTAATATTAATTTTATTTAAGTAGTGCGATCTGATGTCTTGATATATCGGACAGTCAACATAAAAATGATACAAACTTTCACTTTTGATTAGATTACGAGTTCTGTTTAAACAGTTCGTAAATGCAAATAACGAAAATGTTAATGACAAGTTTTCAGAAAAAAAATTAAAAAATGAAATAATAGTAACAACGTAATTATCAAAAATGTTCATAAAATAGAAAAGTTATTAACGAAGTTACTAACTTTAACAAGTTATCAGCAATTAAATAGCTGAACTAATTTTGCTATTAATGATATTATTGACAGCTTCTTCAGTCGGCGGGAAAATGATCTCGAGTAGAATGTTAATAACACTGTTAGCACCGAAAATAACTTGTTAGTAATATCTTTTGATCTAGCCCGCCTCCAGAGCGATCGCAAAATTTCTGTTACTACCCAAGTTAGCAACAAAGTTATCGACATGTTAATGGCAAAAGTAACAAATCTTATTAACAAATTAAGTGTTAAAAAATATTCGAAATCTCAGTCAAACCGTATTTATTCTTACGACACCGACGCATCGATAATCGATCCACACTTGAACCTTAATCAGAGTAGGGTAAGGATCTTAGATGTTACAGATTTTTACATACAGATAAAAGTGTGTAAAACGTAGGTTTTGTATGACGGATTTCGAGTATTTGTTAATTCCTAAAAGTACCACATAATATACAGGCAGTCGAGATATTTACCCATGTTAACAAAAGCTAATAAAAAAAAATATTATTAACATTGTATAAGCCTATATGAGAATGTGTTTATTTTTATTTTTTGAATTTTAAGACACATACTATTTCTTAAACATTTGGCTTAGCTCCTACAACGTTTCTATGTATTTTTTGTATTTAGAACCCATTAAATTTAAAAGCTTCAATTATGTAAAACGGAAATTATGATATTTCTCAAATCAGTGACCCTCAACATTTTTTCCTCAAACACGGAAACTTTACAAGACGGTCATTGCACCATATAATTATCAGAGTTAATAAAGACGATGTTTGTTAAGGAAGATTCACTTGCTTGCGCCCACTCGACGAGTCGTTCGTGTCTTATGCCCCTGTCCACCTACGCCACTGGCCTAGGAACTAGGAAGCAGATTAATCGTGGGTGATACATGACTTACTTTAATCAAAATTAATTAAAACAATTAAAACAAATTATAGTGTACAAGGTAGATAAAAGTAAAACGACAAAACTTTATTTTTAATTTAAGAGGGGTCAAAATTTCTGCTTTATACCATCATAAATCTTGCTCCATAAATTCCTTATTCATAAATTTACGACCGTCTACTACAAGCTTTATAGATCATATAGTATATTACACTTCCTTATGTGCAAACTTTTAAAATATCGGCTAAGAATAATTATTCCAATACCAACTAAAATACACGTGGTCAATGAATATCTTGATAGAAAATATATAAAAATGAATAATATTTTTTCTTTGTAGCAGTTTTAAAGTGTGCTTTTCTTACTCAAAATATTAGTTCCAATAGCACTTTAACCGCAGTGGTAGGTCAACAATACTTTAACAGCATGGGTAGTTATCTACCCACTTCAATTTTTTTAATTAAATACAACGTTATAAATTTTGTCGGTTTAAGTTAAAGGAACTTCAAATGTGCCAATTAACGTTACTAGAAAAAAGATCTATTATGGGAATACAATTAAAAACTAAAAATTTTAAAATTATACTTAATAATTTAATTTATATTTGATTTTACTTATTTTTTTAATATTTGCTATAGAAAAAAACATAAAATTTAATTAATCAATTCGCAAAAAATAATTTATTCGCGAATCCCCGCTCATGAATTCACATTTTCCGCTCATCGATAAAATAGAACTTTATTGTCTTGTTCAAGAAACAACTATTTGTCAACACTGGAAGTAGAAATCGATATCTCTGATGTCATAATCATGATAGAAGTACAAACATTTTGCCTCTAGGGAGAAAATATGTCAACAATAAACCCTAGAGAGTTTCAGTTCACCAGTTCAGTTATCTAATATAGGTAAAATACAATAATACAAATAAAAATCCAGAAGCTGCATCAACAGTTTCTTGGGGTTCTTACGAGGGTTCTTCGTTGTATTTTTGGTATTTCATTTTAGAGAGAAACGACGTAGAACTCAAAATTCTCGGAATGAAATTTGAGAAAATTCAACTTTATTTATAAAAAAATCTGATGTGGCCAGCACATAACCTCTCGCCGTATATTTTACCTGGCTGTATGCATAAAGCAAAGAATATTTTTATAAATACAAATAATATATTCATATAAATCTATGACGTATAAACTTCTTTATTATTCAATAATAGCATGTCTCAACATGAAGATATTTTACCATAAATTATGTTACAATAAATTACAAAGTAGAGTTTACCATATATAAATATTAGGCTGGTAACTGCAATTTTCAATTCGAACAACGTTGTTTACTTTCTCTTCATATTCTTCTAGTAAAAACATTAATTTTGGGCGGTCTAAAATGTATATATGGATTGTGCATCTATTCTTACATATCTTCTTTTACATTTTATTTTTTCATACATGTTATATCTAAATAACACTAATTCCCTTTAATAAAGTGACGGATAGATTGCACTCCGATTATTCTTATATCGATGTGTAATTTTGTCAATATTTACAACTTACTTGAGAAGAATTTGATAGCTTTTTCGCAATTCAAAGTTACTCTAGTCTATAGTACTGGTGTACATTGTCCCATAATGTTTGAAACAAGTCCTTCAACCTAGACTTGTCATCTCCATAATAGTCACAGATCAAGAATTAAGGGATTCTCCAAATACATTTTTCTTTCATTACTCATTATTTCTGACACTGACATTTATCTGGCAGTTACAAATAATTTAAATTTGCAACTATTTTTCATGGCATCCTTTCGGTTGTAAAATTAATTACAACATTATTTTATATATTATATTCCTTTTATCTCTAAATCTATAAAATATGTATAAAAATATTTAAATGTATCAGAAAGAGAATTTATTTTTCTTTAATATTATCAAGAAAAATTTTCAAAAAATAATATTTAGAAGATTTTTTTTCAAGAATCTTCTACTTCCGGTTGTCCAATTGTTACCAAAACCTTTTCAGATCTTCCCATGAATGTCCGATTGGGAAATACGTTGTTAAACAAATTTTAAGTCTTATAGTTTTTGAGTAACCGTCCTTCCAACATCCCACACACACACATCCACACACACACACACACACACACACAGACATCATCGTAAAAATGTTAAAATCGGATTGTAGGGACCTTAAAACGTGCTTATTCAATAAAATCTGGATATGCGATTTTTAGCATGAATCCAATACCTCTCTTAGCGAGAGGTAAAAAAGTCTGTTTTATCAAAGTGTAAATCTCAGAATATTAATTTCTTAAATTCAGTGCATTAAATGATAATCGAATTTATTACAATCTATTAATTAAAAAAAAAATAATTGTGATTATACTATTCTTGGTAGCGAAAAAAAAATGCATATACACTTCAGGAGACAATGATATTTTCCCTCAGTGCTTTACAGCCCTCGAATTACTCTCTCAGACTTCTATCCACCATTTTTTAAATTTATTTTATGAAACTTCATAACAAAATACATTGGTCAATGAAAATCCAATTTGAATATTTTTAGTATTAAGGGAGATATCATTTTTTAAAGTTCAAGATTGGTTTGTAACGTCATCAGTACTACCCAGTGGTACTCAACCAGTTGATTTCATGTGATTATTTTATATTTGTTAAAAATTGAAATATTTATTAAATCTTATAGTTCATTAGTCTTCGGTATTGTTAAAAGAATTCTTTTTGAACGTTAGTAAACATTTCCATACATTTTGACAATTTTTTTGACGTTTCCGTGGCGCTAGTAGGCTTGTCATGTGTTGTTGAACTAAAATAATTTATTTTCAAACTTAGTTTTGAATACTTCGAGATTTGTGAGTTTTTATTTTATAAACTGTACGTATAAAATGGTTCCAGATTTTATTAAATTAAATTTGTATACATTATCTTATCTGTCTGAATTAATGGCGAGAGCGAGCTTTCAATGTTTAGCCATTGAGAAGCTTCATTTTTACCTCTTGCTAAGAGAGGTATTGGATTCATGCTAAAAATCGCATATCCAGATTTCAATGAATAAGCACGTTTTAAGGTCCCTAAAATCAGATTATAACATTTTTACGATGATGTCTGTGTGTGTGTGTGTAGATGTGTGTTAGGTTGTTGGAAGTATGATTTCTCAAATTCTATAAGACTAAAGACCTGTGTAACTACAGATTCCTCAATGCAACAATAATGGGAAGAGTTGAATAGGTTCTGATAATAATTGGACAACCGGAAGTGGTAGTTTCTAAAAAAAAAAAAATTCTAAATATTATTTTTTGAAAATTTATTACTACAAATAATAAAGATAATTAAATTCTAAATCTGACACATTTAATTTTTTTATTATATCTCGTATAGGTTTGGAGATATAGGATATAATAATATAGATATAGAATAATCTGTTGTAATAAATCTCGTCTAAAAAACAGTTGAGATATTTAAATGTTTTTAATTGACAGAAAAATGCAGTGTCAGTGTCAAAAATTAGCAGTTTTAATAACATTACTGGAAGATTTTTCTGGGAGGTACTAGTATATTTAATATATATATATATATATATATATATATATATATATATATATATACATATATATATATATATATATATTTGTATTATTAAATAAATATGTATTTAAATTATAGGTATGACATATATCCTTAAGAAATACCGCTAATACCGTCAATAAATTTGAAGAATTTTGAACATATTAGAATAGTAGGACAAAATTTCTCATAGAACGAAAGAAGAGATACAATTTCAATTATTTGTGTGTACAAGAAATGTTAAATTCGTTACTTATAGGGCGCGAGCAGTCATGTGATTTTGTTGGCCTTGGCAAGCAGATTTTAGAATCCGTGTCAGAATGACAGCTAGTAGTTATTTACATACGTGACACAATTATAATGTCATAACTTTTCATTCAAAATTTCGAAATATTCTGATTTTTATTTGCCCATAGTATGGAATATACTTGTCGAGAAAAATAATCCACATGTATTTGGAAAATCATAATGTTTTGAATGAAAACTTATAATTCTTGACACCTATGTACATTACTAGCTGTCATTCTGACACGGGCCCCCATATCTGCTTGCCAAGGCCTATAAAGTCACATAACTGCTCGCGCCCTATGCATCATAAAATAAAAATGGCGAGAGGTATTGTACTGGCCACAACAGATTTTTAAACTAGTCCTGATGATCTGATGACGAACAAATTATATAAACCTTTTTATCTCGGAGCTAAATAAATTTTTAATAATTCTTCTTTTATTAATCAGAGCATATAATTTATATTTTTGCCACATTGCACCTCGATACAAATTTTACATTTATTTCCCTTGATGTATAATTAATTCGCAGCTCCATAAAAACACCTTCCACCAAAATTTCACTGTAAAATATTGCTGCGCATGTTACTTACGTCAATTATTCTTTCATGGATAATTTTTTATCCCTTACCTTCTTTTGTCAAGAACTTTACGAGTATAATTTGACAAATGTCACAGTAACTCTTTAAACTGTGCTTAATTTTTTCTCAGAGAAAAAAATAATTAAACCAATTTTCCAATTGGAAATTAAATGCCTTAATTAACCATAATTTCACTTCGAATTTCGAAAAAAAGACAACAAAAAATTAGTCGAATTTCCCAGGTGTAAAGCGATCGTAATAAATCGTCCAAAGAAAGAAGAAAAAAAGAACATCGCCTTTCAATTTTTTCTGAGACAAATTGCCTCTCAAATCAGCTATTAATCTCGATGGCAAAAAATAATAACTGTTCTTTTGTTTCAGTAGCAGAAGAAATGAAAAACAGTTTTATTTGATTGCATTTTAATTGTATGAGTTTTTAAGTGCTTTGTTTTTGATGTTTTCAATTTGCATGACAATAAATTTTTATGCCAACTGAAATTACGATGTATAATTATGTATGTATGTTAACATTTTGTTATCATATATAGAAATCTTTTTTAATGCATATGTACGAATTGTTGATAAAACAACTAATATCGTGTATATATTTGTGGCTTAATGGAATAACAACCAATGTCAATATCGTCTAAATATATGCTATACAAGAGCAGCTAAAGTCTATCTGTAACGGAACATTAGGATTCGGCATCCAATAAACCAATAGTGTCATAAAAAATAATGAAAGTTATTTTAAATGTATTTATACAGGTGGTGGCGGTAAGGGGAAACATAGGAATTTAACATGGGATTTTTGTTTTATGCAATTTCCTACTCTCTTATTTATTTTACGCAAAAACATGTAGACTGCAAAGTTGCATCTAAATCTGGTTTTAGATTTTTTATTATCTTTCTAGTTACTTCTCAATTTTAAAAAGAAATTTCAAAAATTCTGTTAGTTCGTAGTAATAGCCATGACATTTGTTTTCTTTTTTCTAGTTTTCAGAAATGATTAATAAAAGTCAAACGTCATTTTGACTTATAGAAAATAAACCTCGTATTCTTTGATATACATTTCCACCACAATAATAGCACGTTCCTTATTCGAATAAATAAATAATTATATCATCACGGGATATCACCCATTGCTGGTTGTGCCAATCTGCTTTATACACAGATTTCGGTAATAATAAAATATTTGTACCGTGCAAACGCTTACCAGGCGTCACCTCACGGGCAATCATGGATGGCGTGGAGAGTGCACCACAGGGGTCAATTTTGTGCCATTAAAATTCTATATAATTTTTGGGGTCGGTCGGGATCGAATAAACATTAATTATTTAATTTAATTTTTACAAAAAAAAATTGACAATATTAATAAAGTAATATTTATCTACAACGTCATAAATCATAGCTATTGCTACTAATTAACAAAACTTTTTAAATTTCTTTTTAAAATAAGAAGAAGCTAAAACCATAATAAAAAATATGTTGTGACCAGCACAATACGTCTCACACACACATACACATACATACACACACACACACACACGCACACACACACACACACACACACACACACACACACACACACACAGACACAGACACAGACACAGACAGACAGACAGACAGACAGACATCATCGTAAAAATATTAAAATCGGATTGTAGGGACCTTAAAACGTGCTTATTCATTAAAATCTGGTTATGCGATTTTTAGCATGAATCCAATACCTCTCTTAACGAGAGGTGAAAATATAAAAACATTTTTGTATGCAACTTTTAATTCTGAACAGCTTTGCGCTCTACAGTTTTTGCCGTAAAATAAACAGGAGAACAGAAAATTGTATAAACCATGTTAAATCCATATGTTCACCCCTAATCGCTACCGCCCGGTATATTATTTTGTTACAGCAATTGTTAATAAAATCCACTATTTAAGAATAAAATGAAATTAATGTCTACGTTATAGAATATTAAAAAAAAATATTACTGCTTAACGAAAAACAATTGAGGACCCTATTGTGTGGCAGCGGTAGCTTTATTTTTAATTTTATTTATTTTAAGAACATTGAGATTTTTTCTGATTGGTTCTCTCTATTTCCCGTAAAGTTTCAAAACAAGTGAAATTAAAACAACAAAACATCATCATCTGGTAACAAAACACTATCAATCAACGTCACTTAGCAGAAATTCTGTTGACAAGTGAAAGTCCACCTCTCACAAGCAAATTTTAAACCACCGTTTCTAAAAAATTAACAAGAATCACTTCACAGTACCGTACTAGGGAAAAAGTGGCACAATGTGCTGTATTGTTCGACTTTTTGTACAATTAGCAAAACGTTCAGACCTCAGAGGTGTGTGAACGGCTATTAGTTTTTGTTTTCTGTGGGCTAAGCCTTCCCTGATGAATTGACAGAACAATGCGGGATATAAATTTGGGCCCTAGGGCGAAATTAAATGAAAAGATGGTAATTGACAGCACAATAGGGAAGATATTTGTATACGTGGTATTATTTAGGCCTATTCTGTATAAAAATAAAGGGAATAATACATCCCACCATTTGTTTCTATGAAATGCGACGAAAACGAATTAAAGCATTTAAATTCATTGGGGTCGCGTGTCTATGTGCATTAGGTGACTGGTTGTGATTCGAATTTTTAAATAACACAAAAGTGGTTCCTTTGGTACTATCTCCACGTTGCTTTGAGAGTCCATTAGATGACTTCTGGGCCTCATTCCACAAAAAATTGCATTTTGCACTTTTCATTTACAAAATTTGTGCCACGATTGAAAATGAAAACTTTGATATTTGTAATTTTTATTTCGCCAGTGGTACACATTTGTTTTTATTTAAATAATTTGTTGATTTTTTTGTCAGGAATATTTTTATAATAAATTTTGACATTTTTGAAAATTATAGATCAATGATGGTAAAAAAAATTAAATGATGAATGAAAATTTCCAAATTTAAAGTTGTAAACGCCATGAACTATACATGTACATATATCATTACTTCCGAAATCTGCTAATAGACATGAGTAAAAAGTAGTGATGTTTATATGTATACAATAACAATATCTCGGTTTACGTCGTCAATTCGTTCCGCAACTTACGAAGAAAGTCAAAATACAGCATACTTCGAAACACTATTCTGTGCCTACATACACAGATGTCACAAAAAGTGATGGTCGTGCTTTGAAAGTGGAAAATTTTCTAATTGTATTTCATTATCAAATTATTGACAAAAAAACAAGTATTAAGATGATAAGTTTGCCTTCAAGTGGAAGGCAACCCATTACCTATTTAAACACATTTTATAGCAAAAGATTTGGAAAATATTTGTTTTCTAATATTATTCGTTTTCAATAAAATTAAATGTTAATATTTGTTTTTGAATAACTTGAAATTGAAGAAGAATCAAAAAGTTTTTCACTCTTATTTTCTATTGTTTTATACCCTGAATCAAATATGAAAAGCATGGGCGTCACTATTGCGGTTTTGGGACACCTGTAGGTATGCTAAACATTTATGATCTTGAGGTCCAAAGTATAAGTCAAAATATTTTACTATTTTTACTATACAATCCATTATTTATAAAAATAGTCCCATCTTTGGTTTTTAATTTGGACCATGTCTGGAATTTTATGACATTTGTACCATTTTTAAAATATTAGCTATTGGCTCATAGAATCTTATTGAATTTTTTTGGCACTAACATCACTACTATTATTTATAATATCAATCTTTGTGCTCTAAATTGCTCACTCCATCTTATGATCTCGACGATCAGATAAAAATATACTTCACCGTTATATCGTATCTTAAGCTACTTGCACTTTAACTTTTTACATCTAACATAATGTATCATTGTTGTCAGCAAACGTTATTCTATACAGTATTCTACTCTTCGAAGCCCTGATGTATAGTGTGTTTTTACTAAAGCGAACAGAAGGCAAACGGGCATTCTATCATGACTGGCGATAGTTAGAAGTGACAATAACTTGCGAACAGATTATGCGAGATTAATTGTGTGTCAAGAATCATTTAAACTTTTAAATATGCAAGTTAAATGATAGATAAATCATAGTACGATAGCCTTTTACTTCTATTAGGTGTGGTTAATAAAAATAAAATAGATTTTCAATTAGAATGCTTACCGTTCGTTGGGACAGGAATATTCCGGGTACATTGAACGAATGCATGCAGAAGGAAATGGACAGTCTTTTGAGCACACATCACGAAAAACACTTAACAATTAATGATAGACTATTAAAATTATTATTAAAACACTTAAATATAACTAAAAGAATAAATAAGACAAAAAACAAAACTATAATCACCGATTACAATTGTCACTTGTTCTTGTTTGTCATTTGTTTATGAGGCAGTATTCAGTATTGCCAAACGTAGGTAACAAACTATTTTACTCAACGAATTTAAGATAAAAATTAATGTAATTATGAATGAAAAATAAATAGGTAATAAGTAATAAAATAAATTATTTATTTTAAATTTAAATATCGCATTTAAGGTAAAATCACCGGTAGTTGACATAGCACTAGTAATTGACACTTTGAGTTTAAATTACAATAAAATAAATAAATTTGACTGTTTTTAATATTGCTTTTGTTGTTAATATACTAGTATAACCATATGTGTTGAAAACGTGTAAATAATATTGGTTAATGCTAAAACCATCACATTTTTTTGTATCCGACTTGCTAAATTGTTATGTAAATCCTTACGAAGATAAGTTTATAAAAAAATATGTTGTAATAAATCGTTAACAGTACCTTTTTCATATTTTACTGTTGATAATGGATTTAATAGTAAGTGACCTTATAAGATCATATAAAATATTAGTGATTTTAGGTCATGTTGCAGCCTTATGTGGAGTGTCAAATTCTGACACACATTTTTGGCATTTTTTTTGTTAGTTGACACCGACCACCGACTGGCAATAGCTAATATATGGAATTTTTTAAAAAAATAATATAGTATTGCGACTACATATATTTTACCCAAATTCCTGTATATTTTCAATATACAAGAAAAATAAGAGAAACAAAAAATCACGAAAATGCAAAAAACTATTTACTGAATTAGTGCCACAACCGCACGCATACGGCTGTGATAACCAAGTGAAATTTTAATTCCAAAATTTTGTGGCCTTTAATGTCATTGAGTCATTTCCTGGAGTAAGTTATTTCGGAAAACATTAGATGTACATATTTTACAAGGTGTGTACATTTGTGTGCCAACTACTAAAAATATAATAACTGACAAATATCAACTACGCATGCATGCATTTTCTCATTTCGATTTTTTTGTATAAGATAATTTTAATTCTTATTTTTATAGGCATATTACTTCATAAGACGTCAATAAATGCAAATAATTGCTTGTATTTTTGCTAAACAATAAACCATGTTTTTAAACAACGATTTTCGTTTATTAAAATGTCATCTACCGGTGATTTTAACATATTTATTCTTATTTTTTAATTGGGTGTGGCTATATATTATGTGTAAAGCAAAATTAAAATTCATTTATATACCCCATATGAAAATTCTGGTGGATTCTGACAGTATGCAGATAAATGAACAATTTTTCTATAAATCTACCAACAGAAATGGTTAATACCTAATTAATAGAAAACTACTAAAATTATCTCGCAATCACTTTACATGAAAATACACTAAAATATGAATACTTTACTAAAAACAAAACATAATCGTGAACTAAATAACATCACCTGTTTGTTATTATAAACAAAAGCAGTGTTACTAATCTACTTCAACTATTTATTATTTAAATATGCAGTAAATTAACTTGAATATATTAAAATATCAAATATGAATAATATTGTTGTAATTTGTAATACATACGATACGAGTATAACAATAAATTATATTGTAAAGGCAAGATGGTTATTTTACATTTCTTTTGCTTGTAACTCTACAGTTACCTACTATGTAAATAATGTAGGAAGCATAAAAATTCATTCATTAGACTTTTAAAGCCGTAAAATGAGTAACTTATTTTCATTTAAAACATTACACATTTATATATTCAGAGAGACCGTTGAAAAGAGCATTTTTAAATTAATATTATTCAGGCAAGGCTCCATTGTTGAAAGAACTTTGTACATTTCTAAAAGAATTTATAGTATAATAAAACAACCTTTTAGTTTATGTTCTCTTTATAACTAATTAATTAATTATTTATTTATTTATTTATATATATATATATATATATATATATATATATATATAATTGTTTTATACAACTTTACAATTTTATTGATTCTAAATTTGTATATACAGTACTGTCCAAAAATATGGGTACATCTGAAAATATGTTTATTTGCCAAAATAAACTTTTAACTGAAAAAAATTCAATGAATTAAATTTTCGATTTTTTGAAAAAACTTCCTCTGACTTTGATAACGGCTTAAAAACTCTAGCCATTCTTTGTACTACTTATTGTAAAACATTACTATAAACTGATTTTTAAATGTTTTACAAATTCTCCCACAACTAATAAGTGATTAACATTGATTGATTTGATTTTGATCATTTGTCTCTTCATTTCATCCCACAAAAAAATTGACAGGGTCCAAAGGAAGCAAACTTAATTAGTGGAAACAATAAAGCAAAATGTTCAGTTTTAATTTTCTGTAACTTTCATTAACAATTATATGAGGGAAATAATTTAAGTACATTGATTTTTATAAATTTGAAGGTGTACCCATATTTTTGGATTGTGAACAGTACTTATATTCAATAAATTCTGCTAGTTCGGTTTTCTACTTTATTAATTTCAAATTAGTTTGAAGCATCTGACTTTGCTGTACCTACAGTATTTTTCGGACTATAAGACGCGTCGAATAGGACTCAAATCTTAGAAAAAATATTTTATTATACAGGTGTCGAAAGGCCACCATTGGGATCACAAAATCAGTTTTTCCTCATTATCTAGTAGCCTGTCAAAACGAAATCAGATCTAAGATGGCCCGGCCCGCAAAGGTGCACCAGATGCCCCATTTAACCGAAGTCATACCTCATGGTGGCCTTTAAAATCCGGACACCTGTATAAGATGTATTCACAAATTCTTAATTTTTATTTGTCAGTACGATACCTTGTACGAGAAATTTTCAATTCAACTTGACTCCTAATACTTGTCTCGTTAATGTCACTGTTCATTGAAACTGTAAAGCTCGAACACAAATAACATCGGATTAATACTTTTGGGTTTTTCAGTCATATATTTATACAATCGAATTGATTCTAACTTTTGGATTTTTAGTCATATACAGGATGTTAAAAAAAATGTTCGAAATTTTTAACGGTGTATAGTATAGACCAAAATAAGTGAAAAAAGCCTAATAAATATGGGTTCGCAAACTAACCGTTTCAAAAATATGAACTATTTTCAGAAACGTACTATGTATGGTTGGGCATTCTGGGCGACCGGCTGATAGGACCAGTTTTTTTTACCGAATCGACTAACAGGACCAGTATACCTCGACTTCTTGGTTAATACTTTACCCGGATTGTTAGTAATGTGCCCATTAACGACAGGTTTAATATGTGGCTATTGGCTAATACATGTTGGAGCTCTACCGCATTATTCTGTTATGGTTAGGGAACACTTAAATCAAAGGTACAGTAGAAGATGGATAGCACGAAGAGGCACAGAGGCATAGCTTCCCACGTCTCTTGACTTAACGCGATGTGGATTTGTTTTTACTGTTCACAGCAAACTTGATTGCATATGTAGCAACTTGTTTTTTAAAATAGCTCATATCTTTGAAACGGTTAGTTTGCGGACTCATGTTTATTAGATTTTTTTTATTTATTTTGGTCCATACTATACGCCCTTAAAAATTCCAAACATTTTTTTTGAACACCTGTATTTACGTGTAATATACATTCCTGAAGTTTGACACTTTCTTCCTTACTCATGTTTTCTTATTATGTATTATTTCTTCTTTTCTAACTTTTTATTTTTTGTTTCAGAGTACGCAACCCTTCCAGTGAAATCTTCAACGTCTTAAGCAGCCCTACTCCAGGATCACCTTCCTACACTCCTAAGCAACGTTCACTGTCCCATAATGACTCTTTCAACCGTCTGTTTGGATCTCCTGAACCTGGGACTCCTAGAAGATCTTCCATCACCAAACATGGTCAGTAAGAAAAGATTTCAGAGCAATTATCTTAATTTTTTGCTGAATATAGTTTTCTTTGGTGAATATTTTTCTTTTGCGATTGTTTGTCTGTTAGTAAATGACTCTTTTTGCTAATTATACAACTGGGTTAATAATTGTGTTCCAAATTCTCATGAAACAGTTTTAATATGTCCAAAATTACTGTTTTTAAGTATTTCTCATCGTTTGGGTAATTTCCGCTACTGGTTTTCACATTAAATTATAATAACTATAATAAACAACCTACTGAATTCACTTAATGATTGGGCGTTTTTAAGGCTGTGTCCGATGTTGCATTATGGAATTTACTATTAGAATTTAGGGCTATTTTACATAAATAGAATTCCGAATGATGTACTAATGACTTCTCCTGGTTTACGAATACATGAGAACACATTCGTGCTTTAAACAGTTCAAATGCACAGCACAAATTATAGGATCACATACGATTTGTTTAATTAGCGCACCCAACTGCAAGATGTAAATAGTGTGATCCTACAAAACCATGAAATCTAAATCCTAATATCCTAAATAGTGACATACAAATTTAGGATTTAAACCATTAGAGTGATAAAGGTGCAACTTCAAACACAGCCTAAGATATGAATATTTGAAACGAAATATGTAAAATAAAGGATAATTGTTTGCAGATTCGAGTCCTCGTAATCCTGTAACCGGGGATGGAGTGGTTTCTTGGGATAGCAGGCCAGTGAGTCGCAACACCCCTCGTCCTCGTAAGTAAAAATAGGAAGAACAACAACAAAGATTTGTATACGTTGTTTTTCAGAAATAGTTAAATCTATTTCAGAAAACGTCACTTAAAATTCAGAAGCCAATTCTGAGTCATAAATCTCCACTTATAATTCGCAAAGATCATTAATTTTTCGATTTATAACAAAATCGATGGATAGTATATTTTTATATACACCCATTAAATTGATTCAAAATGGGGTATTCTATTGTAGTAAAATTTAAGGTAAATAATCATATAAAATTGTAGATTATACTAAAAATAACCGAATTATATAAAAAAAAAATGACGTCACTTTTCTAGTAATTTATTTATAAAAGAACAGTTTTTCTGCCATTGACGCATGTCAGCTGTCTTGTTCGAGTTAGTTTTATTAGATTTTGAATGTTTATAAGATTTCTATTTCTATATATTTCGTAAATGCCATCAGCCCACCCTACGTCATCTGGTAAAATTCAAATTTTCAAGTAATATTTTCAAAATTTTAGATTCATAAAATACAAATATGTGAATGTTTCAGAAAAAAAATTGAATACCCCATTTATTGTGATACTGTGTAGTTAATTTTATGCTTTTTTGATTCATGTTTTAATATACTTTTTCCTACACAGCAATACAATCTAATATAAGATGATATTACATGTTAATTTTGAATATCCTGGAACTACGAATAAACTTTTCCACAATTTATTTTTAAACTTAAAAAGTATTTCTTTTGTTGCCGTGCTATAGGCATTTTTATAATTTCTCATTAAATATGTACTCTTACACAGGATGTAACAGCTAAACGAGCTCCCTCAAATAATTAATATATTATTAAAAATACAGTAGAATACTATAAGACTATCTTACAGAAGGCTTAGGGGGACATCCGATTAGAGAAGAAAATATTTTTTTTAACTAATGGTTCTCAAGTTACAGGACATAGTTATATTTTTTTAAATGGGATGATATTTATTTTTTAGACCCAGTCGATAGAGTATTTTTTTCTGACTTCAACCACGTTATCTTTACATAACAAAAATATTAACAAATATTCAATTGAAATTTAAATAAATTTTATTTTTATAGTTTTTTTCAGTAGGCTATGTATGAAAAACAAAAACTGCTATTTGTCAGTTTGAATTATGTAGGTTAGAAATTAAATAGAACACCTTTATAAAGTTATTAACAAATTTTGAATTCATTTCATTTCAAGTTCAATTGTTTTTCATACATAGCCTGCTGAAGAATAACTATAAAAATCAAATTTATTTAAATTTCAATTGATTTTTTTTCAATATTTTTGTTATGTAAAAATATAAATAATCACATAGTTGAATTCAAAAAATAATACTCTATGGAATCGGCCTGAAAAATATACATCATCCGATTTAAAAAAATATAACTTTGTCCTGTAACTTGAGAACCATTAGTTAAAAAAAATATTTTTTTCTCGAATCGGATGTCCCTCTTAGTTTCCTGTAAGATTGTCTTATAGTATTTTATTGTATCTTTAACAATATAGAAATTATTTGAGGTAGCTCGTTTAGCTGTTACACCCTGTCATTTGAATTAAGTTGTGAAATTTTAAGTTAACTATTGGCATGTATTTTTAAGATCGCAGCGCTGGTGTGGCAAGTTTTGAACTACAGGTCGAACGAGATATGACGTTAACCTACCGTCAAATGGGCAAACACTTAATTTATAGAATTGTGTAGTTTTCATAGTACTGTATTATATTTAATTTTCTTTTTATATTATTTTATAGTAGGTTTTATATTAACCATTAAGGGTAAATTAAGGTAAATTCCAAGTACACTTTTATAAAACTTTAACTTAAATTGTATAACCACTTCTTTTTTAAATGATATCTCCAAAATAAAATAAAAATATCAAAATTACATGATTATATTTCTTATTCACTTGTGAACATTAGTATAGGACGTATTCGTGGAAGTGAACAAAACTTAAATGATATTTTTGTGAACATTTATAAAACTAACCTCCTTTTGAAAAAAGTTTTCTTTGAAATATAATGAATTAATCTTCAAAGTATACAAGACGGATATATTAATTTATAATTTTCTGATCCACGCACTGTATTATTATCTTTTTTATCTTGTCAAGTATATTTTTAATGTAAACACGAACTTTTCGTTTACGCGGAAATTCGTGACAACATAATTTATTGCCTTTCAAACGTCACAATGTGCTCTCCAGTAAGCAGCAATAATTGTTACTCATATTACAATATATATGTCAATTTAGATACACAAATACGTATAATATTTAACAAATTTCTAATATTACATACTTCAATAACAAGTCAACCTGTAGTTCATTATTTTGCCACCAGATGTCATATCGCTTAGCAATACTTGCCAATTGCCTCTATTTCCTGTAATATGCGTTATTATTAAAACATTATTCTTTCATTTTCTTTCTCAATTACTTATTATATACGCTTATTTTATTTCTTATAATCAATTTTATACAATTATCTATTATTTATAATGACAATTACTTGATTAGAAAATTGTAGGAAAAGTAATAACTCTACTGAGAACTAAGTGCCATTTTTATGTTTTAAAGTTCATCATAAAGTTGTTTGCACGAAGTAATAATAGCTGCAATTTCTTCTTTATTCGTATTCATTTTGTTAAAATACATGCTAAACACTTACGACCCTGCTAGAAAATGAGTCAAAATATTTTGCTGTTTGTACTGGTTTACCGACTCAACCCTTTGTTCATAAATAGTTATTTTTTCTACAAGACGATAAAATTATATTTTATCGACGAGCGGGAAGTTTAATTCTCGAGCGATTTCGCGAGTCTATAATTTAATTTTATCGTCGTGTATAAAATTCTATTATTTTCTATACCAGATGTTAAGAAAAAAATACCAACTATAAATAAACACAATTTTAAAATTCCAGTATGTACCTATGCGGGTTATTATGGATTTTGTAACTATAAATAAATAAGAATTAAAGTATTTTATCTACCCTTGCTGTTAAAATACTACTTTATCTATCCTTGCGGTTTACTTTATCTACTGTTTTGAGTAAATAAAAGCACACTTTAACATCAGTTATAGAAAAAAATAGTTTTATCTTTGACGTTTGGTATTTTATGATAGTTATACTGTTCTGAAAACATTGGTCTTGGTTCATAGAATGTTTTCATGTAAAAATTTTCAAGAATATGGGTAGGTACATACATTTGAAAATTTGAAAAAATCTATATTCTTAAATTGGTTCACTCGCATAATTGAAGGGATTTCTATAGAATCATACAAAACAAGTCCATGGCGCTATATCGCCGATTCCGGTTGCATCACATTATGAGCAACAAGGTTTTGTCAAAAACTAAGCAAAGTATGAAAAAATAGCGTTTAATGTTTGTATTTCTACAAAAACCAAATTAGTGCGCATATTTGTTCTTCAAAATATTTTTAAGAGGTTTAAATTTTTTTAACAAAAATGTACCGAATTTTATATTATTTCAATCTTCATTTACATAATTTTCATCTGCTAATAAATTCATGATTTTTTAAAGAATCGAAAATTTAAATTCATTATGCCAATCTAACAATATTAACAATATTACAGTTTTGTTTATTTAACAGAAATTCTTTCACGATAGTGAGAGAATTTTGAACTAATCCGCGAACAGAGACGTCATTCTATTGATCGGAAGAGGTTAATTTTCGAGCCGAACCAATAGAATGACGTCCCTGTTCGCGAATTAGTTGAAAATTCTCTCGCTATCGTGAATGGATTATAGTTAAAAGTTGACCCGGAGATTATAAGATTTGCCCTAACTAATTTTTCTTAGTTAAATGTTAACAATGTTCTATTTGGTTAAAATTAATATATTCATTTGGAATTTATAAATTTGTATTGCTTTTCTCATAATTATTAGGTATCTTTTTATGGTATTTTATAATATTTTTTGACATTTATATAATTTTTTCTTATACTTCTGTATATGATGTTATTATCACACCTCCCTAATTGATTCTGGACTTTTCAGAACGCAATCCAGTGACCGGAGAGACCTACGTCATCAACACTAGCCCCGTTTCGACCCCAACTAAAATTTCTAAAGTGGCACTGACCAACGGCTTCCAGAACGGACATCACGAGTCGCCCATGATTAACGGCAAAGCGTAACCGAAACCACCCCACATGCTACGCCACTGGTCACGTCCACGAGTATTTATATTCGGTTCTTCTAAATTTTCTATCCGACACATATTATTAGAGAGATTTTAGTAACTATGTGTGTCTTTTTTATACTATTTGGCAGTAATATATCAAGAGCTATTACTGTTTAAATTAATACATTGCACTGTAGAATGCAGGTTTCTTTAACATCACTTATTTCAGAAATTTCAGATTGATTTCAGTTTTTGTAGTTGAGTTATAGAATAGATTGTTAGAATAGTGTTATCTACATCTCATGTATGCCTTAAAATCACTAGAATTAATATGTATGTTATCGTATTTATATTATAAATAATCGAATTTTTAAATAAAACTTTTTATTTACTTGAGTGTTTTCCTTACCTTTATCCATAATATACGAGCATTGTTCAATAGAAGCACGTTCAGACTGCGCAGTCGCGACTTCATCAATATGAAAATTGAAAACGGAATTCAAAAGGCTACTTGCGTGTCTTATTACCTCTCGCTAAGAGAAGTATTGGATTCCGTATTTTAGTAAATAAGCACGCTTTAAGGTCCCTAGAATCCGATTATAACATTTTTTACGATTATGTCCGTGTGTGTGTGTGCGTATGTGTGTGTATGTACGTATGTGTGTGTGTGTGTGGATGTTGGAAGGACGTTTGCTCAAATACTACAAGACTTAAGACATATTAAACGACGCTAACATTAATGGGAAGAGCTGGTAAGATTTTGGTAACAATCAGACCACGAGAAGTTGTACTTTCTTAAAAAAAATCTTTTAAATATTATTTTTTTAAAAATTTTGTTATTGCAAATAAAAAAGATGGTTAAATTCTCATTCTGACACATTTAAAAAAATTGTTATATCTTCTATTCTAATATAGAATAACCTGTTCTAATAAATCTCCTTACCCAAACAATTCCATGAAAACTATTTGAGATATTTAAATGTTTATAATTGGATTTTTGAGCAATTATTTGAAGAAGTAATATTTTAGGGTTAAATTATGTACGCAAAACATTATATCAATTCATTGTTCTAATCAATATTTTGATTTTTGCAATCATTTCGCGACACTCTTGTTCTTCTTATCAATTATTTAAGAATGGATTTCATTACGTTTATTATGCGTGAAGCGTGAAATCATTTAACAACATATTATTTTTTATAATATTCGATTAAGCTGTGAAGAGCCCTCTATCGTACTTACTTGTAGAAGATATGAGATTTTTAGGTGCAAATATATTTTTAGTTTATAGCAATATTTCTTCTATCGTTCTGTTAAAATAATTACACAGAACCATGCCTGTTAAAATTTAAATAGGTACTTTACTATTTAACAGATATTGTTTTTAACTTGTACCTATCAAAAATATTTTCATTTGAAGGAGGGTTTGAATTAGTTTGGATTTTGGCAAAGTTTGCAACGATTCTAACCATACTGCATCCAAACGCTAAGTATTAGTCGATTTATTTATACGCAACTTTTTTTATAAATTATTTTGTTTAATTAATAAATACAAAACTGAACCCGATCCTCGACGGGGTAAGCCCCTCCGAAGATCGGCTTAGGGCATGTCGAGTAAAACGAACCCACCTCGCTCGAGGTAGGTTCACAGATCTACGTATAAATTTATATGTAGATCTGTGGGTAGGTTGGAATGGACCTATTAACATTAAAAGAGAGATATTAATAAAAGTGAGATGTGTATTGTGCACAGTTGACTTTTAGCGCAGGTGGGTGATATGATGGAGAACATTTAAATTTAAAATATGGCCACAAATATTGTACAACAGTTTTTTTAAAAAATGAGTAAATTTAGTTATATTATATGCAATGAATGCTTTAAAAAGAAAAGAAAAACAGATGAAATCAGAAAAAAAGATCCTGCATATTTGCACTTCGAATTTGCAAACTTATGATACCAAAACAATCGAAAAGTGACAGTTACTAGCATAGTTGTCAAATGATTTGCTTAAAATTCTATCTTATAAATCTCTGGTTAAACATAAATTTTACATAACATATGTATTGTTTTTATCAGATAAATTTCTGTTTATAATACAGAAAAAATATTTAATTTTTTGTGGTTTTTTTCATATAATTTTTAACAGGTATAAATTTATTTTATTTCATGCTCGTTATTTGGCAACATGGTATGACCCACCCGGATATGGCCATGGGCCAAGATCGCCGCCATTTGCGGGCCAATGTCAAACATACTGAGTATTCATTTCCCTATTTATTTGTAAGAAATGTGATATTATATTATGAAGGACTATTAAATAATCACACTATAAATCTATAAAGGTAATAAAAATTCATTTATTTAAAATATACATAATTATTATTGACAGATTTAGAGGTTATGTAGAGCATAGGATATAGATTGTTATTATCACATCTAATTTAAAACTGTAGTAATTATTTACGTAATAAACATATATTCTAAACTTACCTTTTAAGAAAATAAATATTTGTGTTTAATATTGGTAATTTTTATGTGTTTTCAATACTGCCAGTCATCATAGTCAGTATTTCAAGAAAATACACAAATAAATAAAATAAAATTATTACTTACACTTTAAATAAATATTAGAAGTATATTTAAATGTGTTTTGCATTAAAATAAAACAAATAGCCACGAAAATACATAATAATTTGCGCAACAATAACGAATATGACACTGGCCCGCAAATGGCGGATGAAACATGAGCCACGTCATGGCCATACCCTGAGTATATAGGTACCCTAGATGTCACTAGAGTTTATTAAAACTTAAAAACCGGAACATTACAACACGCTGCCGGGACGCCGGGACAATATGTGAAATCCGGGACTGTCTCTGCCAAACCAGGACGAGTAGTCACCCTACTTTTTCGATTGAAAATATTAAAAACAGAAACCATGGAATAATAATTTGATTTAAATGTCAACGTCACTGGATAAATATTAGGACAAAGGGCAGTGCAGTAGATAATTAGATATCTGTAACTACGATATACGTCATTATTATTTATGTGTTAGAAAGTAATGTCAACTTCAACGTATATCTGTCACACAAACTACATAGACATACGTCAAATAATCTATCTCTTTCTAACATGAAATGTTGCTAAGACTACTGTATAAAGTACTGTGTATTATTTCCTTGAACAAGTGACCTTGAATTGTCATCTTTCGTGAAGCAAAGTATACTCGAGTTATTTCCCTTATTCATTCTTTACCGTATCTTTCCGTGTCTTCCCCAACATCTATCTCAACATCCTCATCTCTACCACATTTTTTTTTAGTTAGAATTTTCTTAATATAGTAGCTATTCCATGCGATTATAGCATAGGTAGCTGATTTATAAAATTTATTTTTTTTATAATTCTTTAACTCTATATCCATTGAATAGGAAATATAAAATGCAATCAATTCGCATAGATAATAGAATATTCTTTAATATTTATAATAACATTAAATGTGTAAATAATATTTCATAGTTTGTTTATAAAATAATTTTACTGGAAATATAGGGTCTTTTGCAAGAATTTTTTTACCTCTCGCTAAGAGAGGTATTGGATTCATGCTAAAAATCGCATATCCAGATTTTATTGAATAAGCACGATTTTAGGTCCATAGAATCCGATTTTAACATTTTTACAATGATGTCTGTGTGTGTGTGTGTGTGTGTGTGTGTGTGTGTGGATGTGTGTGTGAGGTTGTTGGAGGCACGATTTCTCAAATTCTATAAGACTAAAGACCTGTTTGACTACGGATTCCTCAATCTAACAATAATGGGAAGAGTTGAATAGGTTCTGGTAACAATTGGACAACCGGAAGTGGTAGTTTCTAAAAAAAATATTTCTAAATATTATTTTTTTAAAATTTGTTACTACAAATATTAAAGATAATTAAATTCTCAATCTGACACATTTAAATTTTTTATTATATCTCGTATAGGTTTGGAGATATAGTATATAATAATTAATCTGTTGTAATAAATCTCGTTGCCAGAAAAACAGTTGCGATTTAAATTTTTTTGTAATTGACAAATAAATGCAAAATGTCAGTGTCCGTTCTGGGAGGTATGAGTACATTTAATATATATTATTGTATTATTAACTAATTATTTATTTAAATTGCAGGTGTCAATATTACATATATCCTTAAGAAATAGCGCTAATACCGTCAATGAATTTGAAGTATTTCTCATAGAACGAAAGAAGGGAAACAATTCAATTATTTGTGTGTACAAGAAATGTTAAATTCGTTACTTATAGGGCGCGAGCAGCCATGGGACTTTGTTGGCCTTGGCAAGCAGATATGAGGATCCATGTCAGAATGACTGCTAGTAGTTATTTACGTAGATGTCACACTTGTCATATGTCATAATTTTTCATTCAAAATTTCATAATCTGTTTATTTGTCATCCATTAGTATGGAATATACTTGTCGAGAAAAATAATCCACATGGATTTGGAAAATCATAATGTTTCGAATGATAACTTATGATACTTGACACCTATGTAGGGTTGCACAGAATTTGACGGTCGAGTCAAAATCTGGTCAATTGACCGAGCAGATTTTGACCATGTGGTCAAATTGGTCAAAATCTTTTTAATGCTGAAAACAGTACTACGACGCCATATGAATGAAGTAGGGTTCTGAAAGCTCGTATATTTGTATGAGAATCTCAAAATAAAGGTTCCAAAATCTGGAAAAGCAGCACACACTAAATCTGATTCCGAAGATTCCATTCTCAGCCCGAATGATGATACTGACAGTGGTGAGAGTACCGACTCTGAGATTAGCATCTGTAGTTATAATTCTTAATTGTACAATTTTAATGTTGGTTCCTAATGTATGTGATCTATGGTTCCTAAAATGTGATTGGTCATGTATATGGTTCCCTTATATGTGATGATTAATGTAAAAACATTTTATTTTTGTGACACAAACAGTGATAAATAAATTAATAAATTATTTATGTAATATTACTATTATAATTTGTATTTATTATTCCCAAAAGATTTTGACCAATTTGACCGTCAATTGATCAAAAAGATTTTGACCGGTCAATTGTGCAACCCTACACCTATGTATATTACCAGCTGTCATTCTGACACGGGCCTCCGTATCTGCTTGCTAAGGCCAACAAAGTCACATAACTGCTCGCGCCCTATGCAAGATAAAATGAAAATGGCGAGAGATATTGTGCTGGCCACAACAGATTTTTTTGTATAGGACACGAGCAGTCCGTACCAGAATGACAACTATTAATTATGTCCATAACTGACAAATGTCAATTATTCATTCAAAATTTCATTTTTTGGTATTTTATGATTCCTTTTCTCGGCAACTGAATTCCACATTCCTGATAACAAATAAACCACATGAAATTAGAAAATCATGATATTTTGAAAGAAAAATTATGACATTTGTCAGTTATGGACTTAATTAATACCTGTCATTTTGACACGGGTCCCCATATCTGCTTACCAAAGTCAGCAAAGGCACGTCACTGCACGCGCCCTAAACATAAATTTTCTTGCAAAAGATCCTATATTTCCAGTAAAATTATTTCATAAACAAACTATGCAAATTGCACTTGACACTGACATCTTCTTCTTTAGTTTTTCCCATTCGTTATGGGGTCGCTATTTTTTATTTTCTTCTTCCGCTCATTTTTGTTTTACGTGTCGTTCTCATTCAGTTCCTTCTCTCTTATATCTTTCTA
Source organism: Harpalus rufipes (assembly GCA_951394225.1). Classification (NCBI taxonomy): domain Eukaryota; kingdom Metazoa; phylum Arthropoda; class Insecta; order Coleoptera; family Carabidae; genus Harpalus; species Harpalus rufipes. Next base: position 22,879,968 of record OX596281.1, on the reverse strand, counting down.
GAAACTTCTAACACTAGAGTTACTTCCCTTATTCTTTCATTCATTTACTTTTTATTGATACTAACTGATTACTGACATCTGTCAATTTGAATTACCTGAATATATTAGCAGTTTCCATGGTTAAGTTAGCATAACTGGCTGATTTATGCAATTTATTATCTTTATAATTCTTTAACTCTATATCTGTTGAATATGAAATATAAAATGCAATCAAATCTATAGGGAATAATATATTCTATAAGTTATAATAATATTTAACTGAGTTTTTCAGGAAAATCTGTTAAAATCTTCAAATGAGGATACTTCCGGTTGACCAATTATAACCAAAATTTAATCAAGTCTACATATGGTTGTAAGGTAGAGGAATACGCAAGAATTTTAATTTTTGGAATTCTAGTATTGGAGATATCGCGGCCGAAACCGCGTTCCATACACACATACACACGCACACACACACACACACACACATACACACGCACACACACACTCACATACACACGCGCACACACACACACACACACACACACACACACACACACACACACACACACACACACACACATATATAGACATCATCGTAAAAATAGTAAAATCGTATTGTAAAGATGCTAAAACGTGCTTATTCAATGAAAACTCACCACCGAATTTTTTGACCAAAGACAATACCTTCCTTACCTAGAGGTGAGGAAAGGTAAAAAAGGTGCTGAAAGATTACTGACGAAAACAATTATTTTTAATTATGGTCGGTAGGTACTGGATTGGTTAAAAAAAATTCGTCGAACAAGTGAAGACATGTACAAAGGTGATAACTATAAAAACTAACGACAATTAAAACGGACAGCAAATATGTATGTATGTATGATGTATGTATGTATATTTTAAAATAAATTTGATTTAACATTATTATCTGAGTGAACAAACTACAATTCCAGATTTTATACAATTAAAATTATAATATTATGGGCCTAATTATATTTTAAATAATTTCAAACAAAATAAATATATTTCACATCTTTTCTTCATTAATAAAATAAGCAAAAAAGACCTCCCCGACGGGGAATCGAACCCCGGTCTCCCGCGTGACAGGCGGGGATACTGACCACTATACTATCGAGGATTTATACGTGAATAGCAAACTGAAATCGTAGAGTAGTGAAAAACAAATAATCATAAAATGTAAACTATGATATGGATTTTTAAATTTATATCAAAATTTAGTTATTTTTTAACTGACTAATATATGTAATTGTTAGTTTCCTAAACATACCTTAACATAACCTCACGAACAAATGATCTGATTTCGGGCTTTGGTTATTTTAATACATAACATTACTTCGTCATAATATCCATCAAACATTCATACAAATTAAAAAAAATATTATTTTAATATAAAGCAAATCTGAAAAATATAAGTAATATTCCTACAGAAAGACTGAAATATACTTCCGAGTATATTTCTGCTTTTATGTAATGATAGAAATGCAAAAATTTGTCAGGAGTGGGATTCGAACCCACGCCCACAGAGTGGACTGCGACCTGAACGCAGCGCCTTAGACCGCTCGGCCATCCTGACAGATGAACAGATGATTGTTTTTCAACGAGTCGTGAACATAGTATAATATTTTTCTTTTACTATTATTATATTAATATGTTATTTTATAATAATAATATATGTTCTACATAATTTTATATACGTTTTCTGCATACGATTTAAAATGTACGTGAAAGTTACACCATTTGAGTAGCTCACTTTTTATTTACCACACTGGTACCGCCATCTTTGAAACAATAAGCAAACTTCTGTGTAAATTCTAAATAAAAGAAAGTAGTAGGTGTACCAGTTTCCTGTTTATAATTTTCATTGAAGATTAGATTGGATCAATGTAAACTGTGCTACTGTGAACTGTGCATCCTGTATTCCTGTACACAAACTGTGTTGTGTAAACTTGGGCTGTCAGCTGTCATAGGAATTTATTTTTCTATGTTACCGAGTTTATTTGTCAATATTAGTGCATAATTAAATTTATAGCTCACATAAATATTTTCTTAATATTTATTTATAAGGATTGTAAGTATAAATATAATATTTTGCATATTTTAAATTAATTTGAGGTTATATATACATTGTATGCTTTCTAGATTTTCTAAAAAATGGGAGATAAAGATACAGATAATCTTGATATTACTGACCAAGAGCGAGAATACGCTCAATCTGCCTTAGCAGAATTTAATAAGTAAGCTTTGCCTTTATTAAAAAATATATGTAAACTAATGATATACAATTTTAAGGGCTAACTATTCGGGTTGTTTACAATACTTATCAAAACTAGAATCCAGATCACAAGACCCGAAAGTTTTACACAATAAAGCTGTAGCTGAATTCTACAAAAATGAACTTAAAAAAACCGAACAATTTAAAAGGAATTTAGCTAATGTATTCTCAGTTGCAAAACTTAAACCTGACGTTATAGAAGATGTAGAACAGTGCGGTATTTTTTATAATCAAGCTGTTCTTTTGTATCATCAGAAAAAATATACAGAAGCACTCAGGATTGTAGACAAAATATATAAATTCATAGAACCAATGGGTAAGGAATCATATTTTGTTCATAATTTTAAACATAACGCAAATCGCAGTAAATATATATTTTTTGCACGATCGAGGTGTTTTTTAATGTTTACCAATAGGGTTTTGAAGGCAGTAGGTTATATTTACAAATCACTATCTGTAGTTGCCGTCAAGTAAGTACAGACTGTTGCTGAACTTTTTCCCTTCTCCAGACTCCAGACTCTACCCCTTGGCATGCGGTGTAGTCACTTCTTAACTTAGCATTTTCAACATGACCTTTGAAATGGCAACAGTGCAGAAATATCCAGTCCATACTTTTTGACGACAACTACAATCGCGTAGGCGGAAAGTAAAAAAAAATGTTCAAAGCTATATATTCTAGTTTTTTCGCATAATTTTCTCATTTGATTTGGTTAGAACTTATCCTAAGAATTTTTAAGACGCCAAACGTAACATGTTCGTGATATAAATTTACTAGAAATACATAATCCTTTAGAAGAGACTTTCTGTATGAGATTTGTATAAAATAGATAATATTCACAGAAGGTCGTGCAGGGCCATATCAGATTTTTTTAAATTGTAGTGAATAAAAGATAATTATTTACTAATGTAATTTAATATGTCTAGTATATATTTGAAGTAACATTTTATTATTTAATATTTAAAAATTGTTTTAAATTTATTTTCATACGAAATAGAATTATGTATCAGTAATTCCTTTTTTTTAAAGTAATATTGTTTCAGTTGCACGTTTTTCGCATTCCGTATTTCAAAAATACCGCGAGATCTCCACTCTAGCTCGGGACCAATACATGTATACGTCCGTCCCCACTAGGCTTCATTCTCCTCGCCTACAGTATTGGTTACACGCTCCCTCCATATTTCCGTAGCTCCATGATTAGGACGATGTGTGTGTTCCCGGTTTTACAATTTACAAGTCCTTAGTGTCAAAGATATGATTTTTTAAAAGTTGCCTTTGATTTCAAATATTTGGATGCTGACGTCACGGCTACGACACGGCTTAACCGGTGCGGCTGTAGAGCTCTAGCGGTTTTGTTTGGAACTATGATTGTTTGGGCATCACATATTGTTTACTAAAAACATATTTCATACAACTTTTGATTTTTATTTTAATAAATGTTTTATTTACATACCTTTACTCTTATCTCTGCTGTCACCTGTCACAATTTTAGGTTAGTTTGTTTACAACAGCAAACGGAAACCAAATGTATGTGCGTGTGTGTGTGTGAGAGAGAGAGAGAGAGAGAGAGAGAGGAATGTCTGTGTGAATAACAAACCATGATGTCACGAATTTTATAGCCGCGAAAGTTTATTATATAGCAAATTTATGTATGAAAAGTCGCATATTTCACGTTATTTTATATTACTATAGTTATTAAATGAGACAGATGTCACGAGTTTATAAAAAAAACGTTTTTAAATGACCCCATGGCGCACTGATGACAACTGTTAGTTAATAGGGGAACATTTGGGAAAACAAAATTTCAACATTATTAACATAAAATAGAATCTTGAAATAATTATCAGCCGATATTTCAAAGTTTTTAATTTATTTCAGAGGAAAATTTAGCCAGAAAAGTATGTTTATTAGTAATAGAACTTCATATTTGCACTCAACAACATAATAAAGCATTAACTCTTATAACATGCATTGAAAATCAGTTTGTTTATGATAAAAAGGACGAAAAAGATAAAGACAAGGACAAATCTGACAAGGATAAGGATAAAGAGAAAAAGGACAAAGTACGAAACGCATTACAACAATTATTTTTATTCACAAATAATTACTAATATATATTATAAATCTTGCAGGTATTGGATCCTAATATAGAAGCATTTAAAACCAAGTTAAATGTGTATCGTGCAAAATGTTACTTTATGAGTCATTCACTTAAGGCAGCCAAACGTGAAATCAAAAATATTGCAGCTGCAGAAGGACAAGTTAGTAGTTATTTTTATAATTGTTGTTATTTATTATATTTTTATTCATCTGGGCTGTCCTGATTACTATTATTGCCCGTAAGTTGCATCAGAATTACGAGATAAGTTGTTACACCTCCTACAATCTACAAATCGACATATTTTAATAAAAATTATAATAATGCATTGCGAATTATTTTAATGTTTTAAAAAGCAACTCTTGTACATATTATTTTATATGTATGTATAAAACTACTATAGCGTATTGTGTACACATAGTAGTATGCGATTGTTAAAAAAATGAACGCTGCGTTATCTATCAAACCAAAAAACAAAAGAAATTTGACAAGTATTTTTTTCACAGTTAACCCGACGTTTATATTTCGAAATGACCGCATACTAAATTAATTTTTATCATGCCTTTAAATTAAATTTACTTGATAATTTCAAAATTATTGTACAAAAAAAGTATTTTTTTTTAAATGTATAAACTATTAACAGAGATAAAACAATGTTAGTCAAATGCTCGCTAATCATCCTTAATCACTTGTTGATACTAGCGGCATTTAAACATGCAGGGTGTTTCCTTTAAAACAACCAGTGCATTTTTATATTTATATCGCTTCGCTGAAATTAGAAAAAATCTCTATTCAGTGGATTAGAAAATTATATAGGGTATCATTTAACACCGTTTGAGAAGGACTGGTTGAATTTTCGGCTTATCTTATATACAGTGTGTTTGAAAAAGTGGACACACCTTTTTTCTCCCATATTATTGCAGATACACATTATTGCTTATAGGACATGATTTAATCAGTGCAATATTTGTGATTAAAATGTGTAAAAACTGTAATTGTAGAACTTCTGGTATAACCGGAAGTGACATCAACTTTGTACGTTAATTACAACCTATACTATTTTTTTATAAATTTGGATTGCATTTTTTGTCCTCTGTCCATCAATACTAAATTTATTAGTGTTAATGTTATTCATTTGTTAAAAATAATTATTTTCTTTTGCAGGATTTTTATCGTTGAGATGATTTCATGATATGTTAATAAATTCATTTATTTTTAATTTAATGGTAGTATGAAATAATAATAATTTAAATTTTGCCCAGGATGTCTGGCATTAAATTCTTCTGCCGCTTCTCTAATACTTCTGTTATTATCTACAACTAATAATACTATCTCCACTTTGTCTTCTATTTTCAGTACCATTGTAATAAAATACTTTCGCTAATTGTTGATTAACGATTTAAGTACTTATGACACTTCTATTATTATGTCATGAAAACAATTACTGTCATAGCCCTCTCACATAAGTATTAAAATTACATCACAACGATAAAAATCGTGCAAAAGAAATTAATTATTTTTAAGAAATGAATAACGTTAACACCAATAAATTTAGTATTGTCGGAAAGAGGACAAAATATGCAATCCAAATTTATAAAAAAACAATATAGATTGAATTTAACTTTACAAAGTTGATGTCACTTCCGGTTATACCTAAAGTTTTACAACTACAATTTTTACACATTTCAATCACAAATATTGCACTGATTAAATCATGTCCTATAAGCAATATGTGTTTCTGCAATAATATGCGAGAAAAAAGGGTGTGTCCACCTTTTCAAACACACTGTATATACCGGGTGTCCCATTTCAGGTACGAATGCATTGGGATCTCGAGAACCGTAAGAGCAACGAGCAACAGTTTCCCCATTAGTGGGTCATTTTAGTGGTGTTTCGTTAGTTCGGAAAAAAATCATAGGTCACTAAATAGATATGAGCAAAAATGTAACTTTTTCCATTTTAGTTTTTTGCTTATAACTTTTTTATGTGAATTAACTAAATTTTTACTTACACTTTCTGTAGGCATTTTTGGACGGGAATTTATAGGCGTCCTCAAAAAAATTGAATATTACCATTTTCGGGAAATTCATATTAACTCTCAATTGTCATATGGAGTTCAGAGTAGGCTTTGATACCATTAAATAGGCTTTTTTTTCTTTTCAACAATGTAAAACACTTGTAGTTTAATTTTTAAATTATATAAGAAATTACAAAATTAATATTTTACAAATTTTTCATGTATTTTATTCAAGGAGGCTATGGAAAACAATGAAATCAAATATTTTAATTTCAATTTTTTACATAAATGTTATTATTCTAAAACAATACAATAATTCATTTAATAACTTATAGAAGTTTTCAATTTATAATCATTTTTTTTTTAAAATACAAGAATTATAATCTTATACTACTAAAATAAAACTTAAAACTAAATCAAAATTATTGTATAGAACATAATTATGTAAAATAAAGGACGGAAAATTAAAATAAAATACAATAAAATAAATTGGAGCTCGTTTCAAGCTCGCCCGTACTGCTCGCTTAGTCATCCAAAGAAGTATTCTTCGAAATTCAATTGAAATGGCTTCTTATAGGGCGTTTATTGTAACAAGTTCTAAAATATATTTTTTCTTTAGTATACCCCAAATAAAAAAATCTAATAGTATTAAATCAGGGGACCGGGTTGGCCAGAAAATAAGTAATATTAACAATAAAAATATCGAAGTTTGAGCACAATGAACACAAAAATAAAGTATTTGTTGTACATTGACAATTAAGAGAAGTAAAAACAATAGCTATTTGTGTATTAAGAGCGCAAAATAGCACATTGTCGATTGAGAGGCATTCTCTCGAAATCGACAATGTCCATTTGCGCTCGAAACACACAAGATTTTTTCTACAGTCGCTACCATAACAAAAAATAATAAAATGTACACTTTGTACTAACACTACTACTCAATTAATAAGCATTAATATAAAAAAAACGTCTTTTATATTTAATTTTAATTTATCGTTATTTCCCATTCTTCTTGACCTATTGCTTCAATCTAATCTAAACATTTTATACTTTCGTTTTTGTAAATGAATGCCCTATTTTATGACATAATAGTGCGGCATTTTTTTTTTTTTTGGTTATGTAACATACCAACAGAGCAATTACATGTCAGATTGATTTGTAAAGGTGCTAAATGTGTCACTACAGTGCCATTAGTTTCTGACTAAACGTTTCCATTAAGAAGTGACATTTCTCAACATTGTATATTTAGAAATTTGGACAGCGTGCGTTTTTTCTACTTTGTCGCGCTCGAGCGACAAAGTGACATTTTGCGTTGACAAAAGTGAGCGCAAATGGCTACATTCCATGTAGACTGTATGTTTTCCATAGCCTCCTTGAATAAAATACATGAAAAATTTATAAAATATCATTAATTTTGTAATCTCTTACATAATTTAAAAATTAAATTACGTGTTCTACAACGTTGAAAAGAAAAAAAATGCCTATTTAATAGTATCAAAGCCTACTCTGAGCTTCATATAAAAATTGAAAGTTAACATGAATTTCTCGAAAATGGTACGAGATTCAATTTTTTTGAGGACGCCTATAAATTCCACGCACAAAAGTGTCTATAGAAAGTGCAAGTAAAAATTTAGTTTGAATTCACATAAAAAAGTAATAAGCAAAAAACGAAAATGGAAAAATTTACATTTTTGCCCATATCTATCTAGAGACCTACGCATTTTTTCCGAACAAATGAAACACCACTAAAATAGCCCACTAATGGGAAAACTTTTGTCTAATATAACCAACCTCGTAGTTCTTACGGTTCTCGAGATCCCAATACATTCGTACGTTAAATGGGACATTCTGTATATATAAAAGTGAAAACTTGACCACTATGTACATCTACACCGTTTTACATATCGATGCCAAATTTTGTAGAGATTGTTTTTCAGCTTCAGACGACACGTAGAACTAGTTGCAGTTCAAAATTTTACATAGTTTTTTTAAAATTAGTTTTCAAAGTTTACATAAAAAAGCATTGGCATTGGTTTCCAGAACGACACAGCATAGTTGGAGTATTTTAGCGCTGTAACCAGCCGAATGTTTTTGTGAGGTACATGATTTTTAACCACACTTTTCTGCTGTTAATCAAATATTTTCATTAGAAAAATCAACATTTTTGACAAATTTTAAGTATAAATAACATGATTTTCATTTAATTTCATTTGTTTCCTGTAAATTTCAACCGAATTCATAACCAAAAAATAAAAGTTTTGATGTTTTGGTAGAATTGCGAAAAATTCGCAACGGGCGTCATCCTAGAAATATTAAAATAATACTTTGTCCAGACGGTTTTAAGATTTGGGAATGAATTAGTTTATATTTTAAACTCCGTTGAAAACGAATTTTGTGTTAATTTCAAGATAATTTAAACCATTGACGAGTTGTGAGCAAAATAAAATGCATGTGTTTGGGGCAATTTTGTTCTAAAATTTAGACCCTATTTTCCGAATCGCTAAGGTATTTTTCACTTTTAAAATATTAATATATCAAATCGACCCTCCAGAGTTCGTTTTTACAAGAATTAATACTCTATCTTTAACCGAAATCGAGATATTGACCGATTTTTAACCTTACATTTTTGGCCAAAAATGCACAATTTTTGAAGACAGGTTTGAGGCGTTTTTAATCGGAAATTTAATCACTTTTATACCGGAAAAATCAAACCTATAAAGTTCATGTTTCCAAGAAAAAACACTCTATTTTTTAACTAAAATCGTGACACAAAATATTCATTTTTAACTGTAAATAACTCGTTTATTTGAAATAATTGTACATAAACAACATTACTTTATTAAAAAGAGAAAAAAATACTCTTTCCAATAAAAGTATAATAAATATATGGTTTCATTTTAAAAAATATATATTTTGTCCTAAATTTTGGGAACGGCTGATATTTTTTTTTCTTCGCATGACCAATTTTCTAATACAAAGTGGCACGATTTTGCTCATTTAACCAACCTCGTATCTCTTCAAATATAAAAATTACCAATGAACCTTTTACATTTTTATTGCACTGTGACGTCATTTTTCAATGCGCCACGTAGTGAAATTTTTATGAACTAGAGATAGGTAGGTACCATGTTGTCAAGTAAAATGATTAAAAGGACAAGAATTTATTTTCGATAAAAAATTATTTAAACAACACAGAAACTTAAATTATTTTGACTTTGTTTATAAAAAAAATATTAATAAATACAAAACAATTTATTTAAAAATAAAAACAATAGTTTATTCTTGTTTGTAACTTTCTTTGTAACAAACTGGCAACTACGCAATTATCTGTCACTTTATGTGGTGTTTATTTCGCGTCTTTAGAACATATAACCGCGTTTCTGATTCCCATCTACCTCCTCTTGTCTTGAAATATTCATCATCACAAACTCTGTATTAATTTATTTAATATAATTACGTTCTTATTTCCGCCCTTTCAAATTTGATTTGAAATATATCTGGGCTCCTCAATACGCAAACAAACTACTGCGCACTACATATATGTCATTTTTCCCTAATTCTCTCTTTTGACGTAAAAAGTCCATTAAGCAAGCTTATAGGCACCTGTATTGTAATCAACATAAAATAAAATTTAAATTGTATAATTGTATACTTACCGAATACAACAATGTAAAGTTGATCGGGAAAAATCCGGCCCCTGAGAACTCCAAATTTTCGTGCGCGATTTGTAGAGAAAACATTTCAATCTATTAACAAAACAGTTACATTAATAAACTAAAGCTATCGCAGAAAATGGCGACCATTTTATATGTCCGTCCACACATACTTGATTCTTTAGTTCCACTTCTTCATAATCAATTTTATGCAACAATATCCCCGAATTTTCAGCCTACAACACACAATTTTTACAAAAATACTTTAAAAGAATTATTTCTACCTCTTCAATTGTTGTATGACAGATCCAGCAGACCCAAATACTCTCCACTACGTTAATCAAAAATGCCCCTGACATGGAAAAGATGTTGTGTAATTGGTGTACATTGAACGATTTCAATCGGTTTACAATATAGTACATATTAGTTGTAACTGAAACGAAACTTTCCCCAAAAGTTATAAGGAGACATACTCCGTAAATATCATTAAACATGTTGATGGCTTTGCATAATTCGTGATGTAGCGGACATATAAGTCTTAACATTGATAATTTTGTACCAAGTGGAGAGGTTAGCTTGAAATTTTTGACATCTAAGATGTTAACACTTGCCTTTTCGTATTTTTGGAGCTCTTTTAAATGTTGATTTAATATGCCAAACCGTTCTTTAATCATTTTTAAATAAATATAAACTTGTAAACTCAAAATTGTATACACTAATAACGGAATAGTATGCATGATAGGGTTTATAACATTTTTCGCCCGTAGTTTCCAAGATTTTGCGTTCATTTCTAACAAAAAATACAACAACATACCAATACATTTTCCTATTATGACCTTAATAGATGTGTCTCTAATTTTTTTATAATAAGTCCAAACTCCTAAACAACGAAAATTTTTATCTATTTCATTCATTTTATCCAAAACCGCAATATATCTTTTTTGGTTCATAATACTTGTAATCCACACAACAATAACTATTCCCAAACCAGAAAGGTTTTGCAAAGTTGTTATTGTATTCAACAGTAAATCCGAACTTCTTGTATCTACCATATTTGCGTACGTCATATACCCGAAACCTGCCAAGTAGGCTAAGATTAAAAATATTGTGTAACACACTCCAATCCAAGATATCTTGTAGTTATGGTTTGAAATTTGAAATGGAACCATTCCCAGGACCTTACAAACCATGAGAACTGGTTCGATGGCTTGGTCGAACGTTTGAACCACTACCATTTTAGGGAAGAAGGTTTATGTGTTGATTACAATAATGAAGTGAAAATACTGAATTAAATGTTACGTCTATTGATTAGAGAGTCCATTTATGAATTTATTATTTATGATATTGAATGCATTTTACTTAATTGTACGCTTTTGGAAAACTTTTCATAAGCGTACATAGTAATTATGTAAATTAATTTTTTCTTAAGTTATTACTAAATAAATTCATTTTTTATTTTGTATTTTTATTGAGGAAAATAAAATGAATTAATATAATTAAGTTTAAATAGAACAATTATATGAATTTTGATGTTTACAATATATTATTCCATTTAATAAATTGGATAAAATATATTATGATGCACCTATGACACATTAAAAAAGTTTTTACTCCAAATGTAACATTTATTTTATACATTAATAATTTATGTTACACATACAGGTGACACTGAAAAACGGGCCACTCAAAATGTTATTTGTATATCAAGTGCTGAAAGTTTATCTTTGTCGAACCAATCGTTTGTGTTCGACAAAGGACTTTCAGCACGTGTTATACACACTATTTTTTCTACTCCTGCAAGATAAAAAATAAGGAAAAAAGAATTATTTTTTAAAAATAATTTGACATTTATTTTCAATTTTTGTATTTGTGATGCGTATCTATGACAACAACAAACATTCTATACAACATTTGTAAGTAAAATTCGTTGCTAGGATACCGAAGCGTGCTGCAAAGAGTTACTTTCAACATGAAAAACAAGCCAGAAAATTGTATTTTCAGAGCAGGAGTAGAAAAAAGTTTTTTTTATTATTATTTTCTAATTTTCTTGATATATTTGTAAACTAGACTTCGGAGCTCTAACAAATCACGGTATTTTTATTATTATTAAATGGGACACCTATATATTTTTATAAATTTGATATATATTTGGAATCTGTTTAAAATTACGAATTCAACGATATGTTTGAAGTACATTTTTATTGAAAAAATAAATTACAAAAAGTAGTTAAAAAAAATTATGAATAATTAACCTGCTAAGCCATGATATCAGGCAGGCTGTGAAAACAGTTGAGATAATATTAATATTTAAGTTAATTGTTTAATAGTAAATTATTTTTGTAAGATTTTATATTTTCTTAGAAAAAAATTATTAATTTATTATCACAGCCTACCTGATACGGCTTATTCATAATTTTCACTTATGTTTTTGTATGTAATTTATTTCTTCAACAAAAATTCACTTCATGCGTATCGTTGAATTCGTAATTTTACGTAGATTCCAAATATATGAAAATATAGAGGTGTCCCATTTTAAATATGAAAATTAATGTCACTTTCGAGTAAAACCAAATACCATGTTTTGTGACCCCTAAGCCTAGTTTACAAATATATCAAGAAAATTAAAAAATAATTATAATTAAAAAAGTTATTTTCAGTGGCCCGTTTTTCAGTGCCGCCCTGTATAACTTTAAAGCCATAATATTAACGCTTTAGTGCGTAGATTCTAAATTCTAAAACCGCAGGTCAATATCTGTTTTCGTTATAGAAATATTTACCTTCAAATGAGTGCATATTTGCTCCTGTCAACACCACCATTCGGCTACGAGCAAAATTACATAAATATGGCAATTTTCATCATATTTGAACCACTATCACTATAGTCTCTAATACAATCTATAAACCAAACAACATACCTGGAATTTGGCAAAAAACGCAAAAAATCTGAAGTACCTTTCGGATTTTTACAGATTATGGTCATTTTCGGCGTTTCAAATTTATATTCAAATTAATTAAATCAGTTGATGAAATTTTATGAAAATTGGGTTGGTTATATTATCAAAGCTATATATCAATCCATTTTTGGGTAATTATCCAAAAATGGACATTTTTTGTAAAAAATTTGAAAGCAAATATCTCAGAAACGAATAGGGATCGATACTTGAGGTTAGAAAATTTGAAATTAGCGCATCAAAAAGTGTCAAAAACATTTAAAATTGTTTTTTCATATATTTTGTTTTTTACTCAAAATAAAGAATTGAAATTTACCCAAAAATGGGTAAAGATATGAATAGGGCGGTAAAACTATTTGATTCTATTTTTAAAAATACATACAGGGGGTCTAGTTTCACTAGTTTACGAACATCTGAGTCAACTTTCATGAAGCCATCGTCAGAAGTCGGCCAAAACAACAAGTAACCACAGACGTAACTTTGTAAATTATTTTGTGTATTTGTTTCACAGAGAAATTCGCAATTTGCTTTTTGCAGTTTGACGGTAGTCAAAATATTTCTTGGTAGAGGGCTCTGATGGTATTAATATACCTCCACAGGCCTTTTACCATTATAGATGATCATATGATCACCGCCAGCACAACGAGTCATTGTCTCTGCTCCAGGAGTCCACTCACTGTGGACCGGACAGAGACCACAGGTTACACCATACTGATGAGCACAGCACCAATAAATGCGAAACGCGTCTGTGGTTACTTGTTGTGCTGGGCGACTTCTGACGATGGCTTCATGAAAGTTGACTCAGATGTTCCTAAACTAGTAAAACTAGACGTAACTTTGTAATTTATTTTTTAATATTTTCTAACTGTCGTAATAAGTTAAGATATATTTTCGAAATGAGCAGAAAACAAATTTTTGCCGGTAGCTCAAAACAAATGAAGATAGAAAATACATGTGGCGACTATTAAACTTTTCTCTACAAGTTGGTTACAAGCCAAACAGGTTGCGCGCATAGTTGCAGGATTTTGAAGTAGCAAATTATTTCATTAAAAGCATGGCCGCCAATAATATTTTCTGGATACATTGACTTCAAACATTGTTGCCAGGTCTAGGGAAAATTCCCTAAATCTAGGGAATTTTTCATTAGTGTGGGAAAAGGGATTTTTATGATTTTTTATTGATATCTAGGGTAATTAGTAATCATATTGAGCACATAACATTGTGCTTAGGTATATTTAAAAAAATATAGTAGGCAATTGACTAGCCTTGCAAATACACGCGCAAATCGACAAAAATATAGGCTACCTAGCAATGACGAGCCAACCAGTAAATTGACATGGTATTGAAGTTTCTGATAATACCCTACTAAGACCCCAAACCACACAAAATAAGGTTTTTCCCCGTTGGGGAATCCCCGAGTTATTTTGTATAATGTGATCATAATAGAATTCCAATATAATATATATTACTAGCTGACCCGGCAAACGTTGTTTTGCCATGTATGTTATTTTTAGGAAACATTTTTTTAGGTAAATAAAAATAATTATCTACCATATGTGTGCGGGGAAGTATTTATAATCGAATCAATTCCTCTATGTCTGTCGTCTATGAGTCTGCGAGTTTGTCTTCGTTCTAGTTGTCTTTGTTGATTTTGTTCATCTCGTGCCTCTTGTGATCGTTGTTCACGTAACTGCGACATTCTCGCACGCAAATTTGCATTGTCTTCTTGAATTTGTTCGCTTGATCTTCGTGCTCTTAAATCTCGCACGGCTATGGAACTACTCGTTCGACGACTCAAATTGGCCCCTTTGCGCTTTTTTGGCATTGCTGACTGTACATATAAATAAATGAAGTTAAAAAACTGAAACGGGTAAAAAAATTTGTTTATATTTGATAAGCTTTATCAACTGTTAATAAATGATTTTTTATCATCACAGGATTTAATAAATATTTTTGAACAGTCAAATTTATTGAGTACATTTTACAAATTGTTAATAAATATTTATTAATGGTTAATTCTTGCAAAGAAAATAAAACTTTTTAATTATCAAATAAAAAATAAGGGTTGATCGTAGAGGGGTGAAAATTTAGGGTTGCATGTATTTTTGTATGATGTATCATAAAAAAATGAAAACAAAAAATTTTGTCTGAAAATATAAAAAAAAAAATTAAGGGGTGGACCACCCTTAACATTTAGGGGGATGAAAAATAGATGTTGTTCGATTCTCCCCCCTGACTAATATCCTCGCTAAGGATCACGAAAATCGGTCGAGCCGTTTCGGAGGAGTTCGATTACGCACCCCGTGACAGAAGAATTTTATATATTAGAGAAGATAAATTAACTACTATAATTTGCAATTGAATGTTTTGGAGAGGGGATACGATGACGCGAGTGTTCGGGAATTTACATCTACCGTTACTAGGCCGAAAACATTTTTCGGACTCCCCTATTCCTTTATAGTAAAAAAGTCCCTGTAAATTTATTAAAGAAATAATAAAAACAATAGATACCTACATACTCAAATTACGCAAATAAAATAAAATTACTTACAAAGGGTTATTTTGAAATTTTTGTGTCGCATATTCTTCTATTAAGCCATTACAATCAAGGTGTGCTTGTTTTGATAAGGTCTAACTCTATTAAGTAAATCACTATCCACTATTAAATCTGAGAAATGAAGTTCGAATGAATTGTATTGGTAATGTTGGATTTGGAAAGAAAATAGATACATAGATACTTTATAATATGTATATATCTTGGAATAATAAAAATGAAAATTAGAGTAGATAAATTGTTAAATATTTTATCGCAACTGGGCCCTGCGGACCCTATGTCTACGCGGGCCCTAGGCCATGGCCTCGCTGGCCTAGGCATTAATAAGGCCCGGAATATGTATATGTATTTATTAATTGCAGAATACTTCAACTTTATGTCTAAGGGCACATCTCGAATATTTAAAAGGAAACTACAAAAATGCTATTAAAATATTTAACACTTCTCCTATAGACTGTCTGAATTTTAAGTAAGCATTATTATTTTTACACCTTCGAAACTGTACGGAACTTACGAAAAACTTTTTAGGGACACTGGAGAGAGCTCCACAGTAATTTTTTACAACAATATGGGAGTTATACATCATGCTATGGGGAAAACTAATTTAGCTTGCCATTATTTTCGCCAAGCATTGAAAGAGGACCAAACGGCAGTGAATTCATTTCCAAAAACAGACGGTGAGGGGTAAATAACATAATAAAAATATTATTATCATCTTCCTTTATTTTAGGGGAAGTCAACAAACCATTATTCACCTTGGGAGGTTCAAGATATCACGAAATAATGTACAATTTGGGTATTGCACTTCTACATGCTGGACAACCATTGCAAGCGTTTGATTGTTTGATAATAGCAGTGCAAAGATATCACAGAAACTCGAGACTTTGGTTGAGAATAGCTGAATGCTGTGTTCAAGTCCATAAACCAGTTAGTTATTATAGATATTGTTATAATTTTAGATTAATTGTTATTTTTTTAGACTAATGAATACGATTTTAATATAAATAAACGGCAGAAAGATATTGTAGAACATGTTGTAGGACAAGGAAAACATAAGAAATTAGTTTTAGCAAATAATTTATCGAAGGACATGAAATATAGGTAAGACAGCCATATATTTATTTTTTATTTATATTTTGCGTTAATAATGAAGTCATTACAAAACCGAATTGCGTATCAAAAGAGCCCTCATTTTCAATACGCAATTTTTTGTTTTTTGGTACTGGATGATATATACTGATGTTCATAAATGAGAACTGACAGAAATTTCAAATAATTGAATAAATGTTAATCCAATGTTACCAATTACCACATTATACATACAATTTTCCCTAAATAAACTCGGTTTAATATAACAATTTTTAAAAGTATTTTAGTATATAAGAGACGCAAAATATAAAAAAAATAATATAAAAGATTCATTTTATAAGACTTTTTGCATTTGTTATTTAAAAATCTATCTGAAGTCCTTAATTTGTAAATATGGTTTTGAAGTAAATTTTAATCCAAAAAGAATTAAATTTGTAAAAAAATATTTTTATTACTTGTATAATAACAAATTTAAAAATGTTATTTTATATTCGTTACAGTCTATGTTTAATATAATTGCCATAAACCAAAAATTGTTCAAATCGGTTGAGCCATTTTTGAGACTCCTTGGACAAAGTCTTCCGGGGCAATTTGTACACAATCTTAAGAAATACCGTCACCCATTAATGTGTGTACATTTCAGTTAAGAAATGTTAAATACAATACTTACGTAACATAAAATAGAAACGGCGAGAGGTATCGTTTGGATTCACGAAAGATGACTATTCAAGGTCACTTGTTCGAAGAAAAAATACACAACACTTTATACAGCAGTTGCTTAGCAATATTTCATGGTAGAAGGAAAAGGGTTACTTGACATATGTCTATGTAATTTATTTTGTGTGACAGATATACGTAAATGGTACATTACTTTTTAACACACTACAAATAATAATGACGTATGTCGTAGAGTTACAGGTATCTAATTATCTACTACACTGACCACTCTGCTAATGTTTACACAGTGACGTTGATGTTTAAATCAAATTATTATTCCATAATTTATATCAAGTCTATGTTTGGAGTTTTGTAAAATCATAGGTGAAGAACATAAATCTTTGAGAAAGGCATTATTTAAAAAGAATCATCATTTTCAAATAAAATACACTTATTTTTTCAGTTAAATTGTGTCCATAAATATTTTATATTGCACATCTATGCATACGAAATGCAGTGAAGTTATCTGCAAGTAATATTATATGAGACAGCTCATAAATAACCTTGAATAGTCATTTTTCGTGAAACAAACTATAGAATAAACTGGCGTAATTAGATTTTTTGAAATCTTAATAATTCTCCAGATATAACACAAACTTATGATGGTAACCTATGTTGAAAATAGTCTCATCTTTTTTGCTTATTACACTTTTCTCGAAAAGTTGACCCTGGAATGTGCAAACCATTTTGCTCTATCGTTAATATTCCCCGAGATACCTTAAAAAACATCAAAAATGAGACACCTGTACTCTACTACAGGTGTCTTACAATAAACGCACCTATATTAATAAGCTGTAGGAGAAATTGCTAAACATGTGGAAATCAATTTATAGTAATGTTTTATAAAACCTAGTACAAAGAATGTTTAGAGATTGCCAAGCTGTTATCAAAGACGAGAGATTTTCCCAGATTGATTTTAGTAATTTTCTCACACATCCGATTTTTTGACGATACTGTATGCATGTAAGAACGTTCTATATTTTCTGTTCTAGTACGGAAAGCCAATCTTACGCAATCCCCGTTGCAACACTCGAATTCGCCTCTCTCTGCCTTCGAAATGCTTTCCTTCTGCTTCCATCGGAGACAACAACATCACCGGTGCCTCTTTTGTTGCTTCCTGGTGGAGTGCAGCCTCCACCACCTCCACCAAGTCCAGGACCTGCACCCTCTGCACCCCTTTTGCCCCAAGAAGCAGCAAGTTTGAAAAATTCTGTGTTGGTCACAAGTGCATATGTTGCACTTTGTATAGGAGACTATGTACTTACTTTGGAGCACGCCAGAAGTTTGTTGGGACAGCCGAAGATTTCAGGAGCGCATAGGTAAGGAAACTATATTTATATTTTAGGGTGTACTCGTATGTGCTGAACTCAGTGCATAGGTATAATGGAATACGTGTTGCTATCAATATTTAGAGAACATACACGGCTACTAAAACATTCAAATTTAGACTAGAGACTGCATCTCAAAAGGAAAATTTATCTTTGACTATTTTTGTGACTATCTGAAACTATTTTAAATACTTCCAAATTGTCTTAAATCTATTTAGATCTTCCGGAAACTGGCAATAAATTCACTAAATATCTAGACAACGACTAGAATAAAAAACTACTAACGTAATAATTCTATCAATTGTCAAATATTTTTATGAAGAAATAATGCAACTAAAAGCCTCAATAGAGAAACTAGTATAAAATACACGTTATAAAGGCAATTCAAGCACCCGTTCGTTCGTCCACTTGCCTTCTGCAACTTGTTTTAATGTACTTTAGCCGTCACACATACGAAGATAAAATTCTAAAATTAACAATAATTTATATACATGCGCATTGTTCGCGCTGAGTACGAGGGTTACCTTTTATATTTCGGGATTGGGCAACCCTAGTGCTGCCATCTGGCAACTGACGTCTCTATCGTAAAGTTTGACGTTTTTGACGGTATACGTACTTAGAACGTTTTGACGTACGAGCGCTATTTGTGTTGTTTACAATAACTTGAAAAATTCATATCGGCCAAAAAGTGGAATTAAACTGTGAACATTTTCGTGCGATTATTTTTTACAATTTTCGATGTAGATTAACTCAACAACAGTGCATCGATGAACTTAACACATTAAGCGCCATTGAAAAAAATGCTATATTTTTCGTCGGGCCAAAAACTTTTTTGCCTGATTTTTAGAAAAATATTAAGCGGTCCGATAGTATTATCTGCGCAGCATGAGCGGTCCGCCGTAGCGGTCTCATTGTATGCACTTCTATTTGCGCTTGTATAAACCAAACCTTACAATTCATTGTTAACAAAATGGTACCGCAAGCTTGTAATTCAACTACTTTTTGGTACAGTATGGTCAATACATACTACCTTTTTTAAAAAATCAATAACTCTACAATAGCAATCACAGAGTTTCGTGAACAAGTTATTGAACATATGATATTGTATCAGAAACCAGAACCAGAAAACGACCAAAACTCAGAAGGGGACACCTCAAAGAAAATAAAAAAGCTGACCATCAATTAGACAAAAAACGACTTGCTTATAAAACACGCAAATACTGTGTAGGTTGTTACCAAAGAAACACGAGGAGCAATATCTAAAATAACGTGAAAAAAGTAACTACATTCTGCAAGGATTGTTCAGATTTACCACATTATTATAATGAATGTTTCAATTCAACTCATAAATAAAAATAAAAATCTATTTTGTTTGATAAATAATGTTGCGTTGCTTTTACATATATTATTTTGTTTTATTTTGCAAGCAAAAAATAATAAAACGCATAGAAACTACTTTAAAAAAATCATTTGTCAAACCTTGCAAAAAAAATGCCCTTGCAAAAATGCATCGCTGATTAATTTGGATAACCCATATGCCTAGCTTATTGTGACGGGCCTAAGGGTCCCTTTTAAATGTTAAAATTCGTTACTTAAGCGGTCCGCTGGCCGTTGGCAGCAAAAATGTAATATTAAGTAAAGCGATCCTTACGGACCGCCGAAGCCCAGTAGTAAATATCAGTAGCGGTCCTTACTGACCGTCATGGCACTTAACGTGTATTTTTGGCGATGAAGCACCATCAAGGACCAGTGTTTATCGATGGTTTACCGAATTCAGTCGTGGCCGTAGTTCGCTCAAGGACAAATTTCGTGAACGTCGTCCAAAATCGGTTGTTGTTCCGAAAAACATTGATGCTGTGCGTGAACTGATACTGCAAGATCGTCATGTGACTTATCATGAGATTGAGGTTTCCTTGAACATTAGTGGGGCCAGCATACATTTAATATTATATGAACATTTGGCCGTAAAAAAGTTTTATTCGCGTTGAATTTCACATAATTTGACAATCACTCAAAAACAAGCTCGTGTCAATTGATCGCAAGAAATGCTCAAAAAAAATCGATCGCAGTGCTTCAAAATATGTTTATGACATTGTGACAGGTGACGAATCGTGGATCTACGCGTATGAACCCGAAAGTAAACAACAGTCGACTGTATGGATCTTCCAAGGCGAGCCAAACCCAACAAAAGTCGTTTCATGCTCGAAGCACTTCGAAGCAAATGGTTGCCTGTTTTTTTCGGAAAAACTGGACAAGTCTCAACCATACCATTGGTGCAATATAGAACGGTCAATTCTGAATGGTACATAAGCATTTGTTTGCCATAAGTCTTCGGAAAAATAAGGAAAACCAACCGCCGAAGACGGATCACTCTCCATCACGACAATGCGAGTTCTCACACATCGGCTCGAACATGTGACTTTTAGCGCTCCAAACGTTGATTTCATGAGTCATCCGCCGTATAGTCCTGATTTGGCACCCAATAACTTATTTTTTATTCCCGAATATCAAAAACAAATTGCGAAGTCAACGTTTTTCGACACCTGATGAAGCGGTTGATGCGTTCAAAATGCATGTTATGGAGATACCTCAATCGGAGTGGAAAAAGTGCTTCGAAAATTAGTTCACACGCATGCAAATGTCTATTGATCTTCATGGAGAATATTTTGAAAAACAATAAAGCCATTTTCGATTATAAATATTTGTTTTTCTTCTCTAATCTCGAAATATAAAAGACAACTCTCGTATTCATCTCTCCAGTTAGAAAAGTGTGGTCGTTACGATTTGTAAAAAGACTTGTGAAATATTCATTGACTTCGATGAGAACTCGTATCTCAGTTGGTTAGAGCGTCCTACTAGATATAGTGGTTGTTATTAGGTTATGCAAATGCATATCGGAAAAAGGCGCCGCATGCAATTTTTTTTTCATTCAAGGTCAAATGCCTTATAATTATTGAAAGTTACGTTTTTTCCAGATCACAGAATATTTTAGAAAAGAGAATATATTTAACGGATTGGTGACTTACTTGGATCAACTGTCTAAACTGTGAAAATTAAATTTTAATTAGGTAATTCATTTCGGGAGGGGTTTGAACCTTTAAAACCCCTCCCCTGGCTACGCCCATGACTTACCTATAAAAGATATCTATGCTAAATATAGGTATAGTGGATAAAAAACAACTGGCATGGTATACAAAATATATTTACGTATTTGTACCATACAACAAATAAATAATTAAAATTAAATACTTAAATACTTTTGGTTCTGCTCGTATATAAACAAAAAGACATTTTAAGATCAAATGCCAAAAAAATAAAATATGATTCAACAAACTCAAAATACTATATAAAATGGCACGAAAATATACTGCCTTCAATTGAAAAAATTAAAGAAAATTCTAAAGTGAATGAAAAAGATATTTGTACAGATTATTAGAACATTTTAATGAAATCTGCATAATCAATCTAATGAAAACTATCTCATTCTTAATACTTGATTACAACAATGACAATAATTATTAATTACAAAAATCAAAACATTAATGGCCGATTCCACCAACTTCAATTTAACATGCTGTTAATTAATACTATGTTAATTTTTAATCTCAATTAAATTTAGTTCTGTTCCACAGATAACAATTAATGTTTCTATTAACTAACAGGCTGTTAATATGATTTAGTTTTTTTTTTATATGGGTGGCATGAGATGTCGGTAAAAAAACTGTAATCTATAACGTCAATTTTGAAAACAACTGCCTATTCTTTGTGCTGTCATTTTGAAATGAGTTTGGAAATGAGTGATCCGGTAGAAATCAAAAAGAAAAGAGAAAGGGGAAGGAATTTTGTTGAGAGGGACAAATGTGAACTCATGCGACTTGTTCAAAAGTATGTTAAAAATGACATTTACTTGAATTTTTTAAAAATTAAGCTTTTGCAGATATGCTAACGTAATCGAGAACAAAAAGACAGATGGGGCATCCCTTAAAGAAAAGGCAAGTGTGTGGGAGAAAATTGCTTGTGAATTTAATGCAAATTCTCTGGGGGAGGATATAAGAACTTCCCAACAATTGAAAATCTTTTTTCAAAATATTAAAAGAAAAGTAAAAGGAGATGTAGCAGAAAGTCATGTAGGATATTTTTCAGAATTTTATGAAATATTTAAATTCGTTATTATTATTTCATTTTTTCATTTAGAAAAGAAAATATCTGGCTCAACAATCTGAGGAAATTAAAAAAAATAAAAAACAGGCTGCAGATGATAAAGTGAACACAGTTTAGATAAAATTATAGATATTTTAATTTACAATTGAATTTTGCATTTTAGAAAGAATTATTTAAAACTGGAGGAGGCACTTACGTTCCTCAATTAACAGAGGCTGAAGCACAAGTTCTAGCTATAATAGGGGAACAAGTCGAACCACTTAATAATCCGTTCGATGATTATTTTATATTTGATTGTAAGTGTATCTTGCATTCATATAATTTGAATTAGAATAAGGTCTATTGTAGCGAGCGTGCGACGTTACATTATCGTATAATGTGAAAGCAAATTGCAAATCGCATTCTATAAATCGCATTGTTATCCTATGTAATAAATGCGACCTTAAACTTAGGATAAAAATTCTTTAATTTTCTTTAAGATGAACCCAGAAACACTTCAGCTGTACCCGAAATTCCATCGTCTTTAGAACCAGTGCCCTCTAAAGAAGTTTTATCCCCACCAGAAGCCTTACTTTCCCCAGAAGCTTTACCCTCGTCTGAACCCTCCCCCTTATCAGAGCCTGTACAGCCTACCCCAAGAGTACCTACAGTATATAAAAGGAACAAAAATAATAAAAAAAATAAAAAAAAATATAAAAAACTACCCATTAAAGAAATAAAGCGCAGATATTTCATAAATAAACTAACGTGTAGTCGCCTAGAAATAATTTACCGGCGAAAGCAAATTAAATATTTAAATGCGAAAGCAAAAAATGAAAATATTAAATTATAAGTTAGTAAATAGTGTTTAATGGTTTTTGTCTGTAATTAAGATTGTTATATGTTAGATATAAATTAAATTATCAATTTATAGAAATTTTGTATTTTTACAAATGAACGAAGGTATATAAATATGATGCCTAATTAATGTCCACGATAAACAGCAAATCTTGTACGTAACAAAGCAGACCTGGTGCTTGTGTTTTCATTTTCGTGTTGCCTAACTGGAAGATCTACTTCGGCTTCTGGAATGTCCAGAGCATCTTCAGGCGGCAAGTCTCTCATATTGATTGCAATATTGTGTAACACCGCACATGCGATTATAATTACTAAAGTGTTGTCAGTCCTGGTTTTTAATTCTGTATGAAGGCATGGGAATCGTCTCTTTAAAAGCCCAAAACATCGTTCAACTGTATTTCTCGTTCCTATGTGCGCAATATTATACGCCTCTTCGGCAGCGCCGTTGGGTCGAAGGATTGGGGTAAGCAAGTATTTCTTACAGGGATAACCATTATCCCCCAAAAGGTATCCATTTCCATAAACCCCATTTTCTAAATCTACTCGTAAGGGACTGTCATTAAAAATTGTGCTATCATGCACAGATCCAGGCCATCGAGCAATAATATTTCGTATACGCAAGTGAGCGTCACACACTGCTTGTATATTTAGTGAAAAGTAGCCTTTTCTATTCCTGTATACTTCTGCATATGGACCCCCTGGTGATTGGATTCGTATATGCGTACAATCAATAGCACCTATTACATTGGGGAATTGTCTTATGGTATAAAAGTCGCTTTTAGTGGCAAAAATCTCATCTCCTATAGGCATTCTAATGTGTTGATGTTTTTGTGCTGCTATCTTTAAAGAAACTCTATGTAACACTCGACATACTGTTGATTTAGCAACGTTATTGTGGTCACCCAATAGTTGTTGAAAGGCTCCAGTAGCATAAAAGCGTAGAGTAATTAACAGTTGATTCATTGCAGATAAAGGTTTATTTTTGTTAGTAGGTGCCTCCAATTCGTGGCCAAACGTGTGGAGGAGTTCCATTACTGTACCTTTTGCAAATCTGAACCGCTGTTTAAACTCGGCGTCGTTAAACATTTCAAAATGATTCTGCCGGTCCCTGTATATTTTTTTTGGAATGTGTTCCACATCTTCCTCACTAGTACTCAATTCCGATAATGAAGATATATCTGACATTTTTCACAATAAGCAAGTAAATGTATTTATTATAATTCGATTTTTTTGACAGTTCAACCTCAAAAATTAAACTAATTGCGGAGAATCTATCAATTACTTTAACAGTATGTTTAATTGTATATTAATGTTTAACAGAGGTTGGTGGAATGCAAAACAAACGTTAACAGCAAATTAGAACCCGTGATTCTAATCACGCCATTAAATTGATTTTGGTTAAATAAATCAAGGTTGGTGGAACGCAAATTATGTTTTAACAATTGTTAAGTTTCTAACAGCCACATAAATAATTTAATTGAGCGTTGTGGAACCGGCCATAATGATAATAAAATTGCGTTATATTTTATTTGGGTCGTAATAAAAAATTGCTGAAAAGATAATGAATGTGTACTTATTGTGGTTTTACTTTATTTATAGAAAAGAAATAGATAATAATATTTTCATATATTATACAAACAACAAGACGATTGAAAATTCTCGATTATACGAAACGTGTTGCCTGGAAACATCACGAGACCGAAGGTCAAGTGGTATTTCCATTAGGCAACTCGTTGAGTATGTCGAGAATTTTCTATTGTCGAGTTGTATACAGGTAGACTATATCATGAATAAAAAATAAATTAAAAAGTAAATAGTAAATTTAACGTAGACCTGTGGTCTATTTGATTTTGACAGAAACGTCAAACTATATGCTACATAACCTATCTTTTTAAATATAGTTATAGTAGTATGTAATTTTACATTGAAATGCTCGTATTTCAAAATAAATGTTTGTATTTCAAATAAACTAGCAATAGTTCAGTTCCAGATTTGTGATCCAAATAATTATTTGTTTACTTGTCAAATTTTTACTGCCATAATTCCTTGCTGTCAAATAATAGATGCGTTTAATTATTTGGTTCGGTGCACTTGGAGCAGTCAGTGTGATTTTAAATGTCTACTTAAAGCATACAACGCACGATTTTCCTCCTCAAAGTCTAACTACAGATTCATTTATACTCGTATTGAGAACTGACATGTCCGATGGCGGCAGCACCATCGGACCGATCAGCTGCTTCTGAATTGGTACTCACAGTGTTATGACATATGAAAACAAACAACAAAAGCAATTTTTTCACTTAAAATGGGGCTTGGTATCACAAAACATTTTAGATTTCTGGAACCAACAGCTACTTCTAGATGTATTATAGAAGATATGTTAAAATGTATTTATAATTCTATATATGTATATTTAATCAATCGAAATTGATGATCGCAGGTGATCGAATTATAAACGCTAACTACATAATATCACTTGGACTATTAAAAAATGACGGTATAATGAGGATAATATTTGTACTCTGCAAACCAGTGCAATTTCTGCAAAGCCACATGAAATCAAAATACATTTAGAGAAAATTTAAAAATTATTAGTGAAGAATGCACGTGTAAAGCTGGACAAAGACCATGAAATATGTAATTATCCGATTAAAAATGACGAGAACAAACTTTCATATGTTTTGTTATTTGTTATGCACAACGAATTGCATATTCCCATGCTTTTCGTCGATCCATGTCCATTTCAACACCTGCTCTTGTCGTAATTTTAACTTAATTTTGGCCATGTTTCGGAAAATTATAAAACCCAATGCCTGTGTCTCGACCAGATCTTGGGTGACATCAGAATACATAACAATTTGTACGACATATCCCATTTTTATTCACATCAAACCTCATGTAACTCAAGCATACAGTTACAATATAGTACCAAATCGGAAAGTACATATTTTGCCCACCAGAT
The DNA here is from genome assembly GCA_951394225.1 of Harpalus rufipes. Taxonomy (NCBI): domain Eukaryota; kingdom Metazoa; phylum Arthropoda; class Insecta; order Coleoptera; family Carabidae; genus Harpalus; species Harpalus rufipes. The sequence continues at coordinate 22,853,331 of OX596281.1, read as the reverse complement.
GTCATGTCGCAGCTTGTCAGTTGTCAATACTCGATACTGTGATCGTATGAAAAAGATCATGTCCGTAAATATAATTATAAATGACATTGCCAGTTCTGAGTACATAGAACAAAATAACCAAACGCACTTATAAGTGAATATACGAATGTAGGTATATTCGAATATACCAAGGTTCGTATATTCGTTCACCATGGTTACTCAATAATAACCGCTGTAATACGTGGTAGCTAAGGAAAATCACACATTCTTATTGGTTTATAACTTAATGAATGATATAGTCACTCAAATTAATATTGAATTAAAGCTAGTCGTTCTCGTTCATGAAATACATGAAATTAGCTGTATTTTCTATCCTTGTTGCGATGAAATGAATAAACCTGGCGGACATAGGTCATGTCCAGACTCTAATTGTAGGGTCTCTAAACTACACTACTACACAGCTCAGCACGTGGCTGGAAGCTGGAACTACGCTTCGTCATAATCAAACGGCATTTATTGATAAAATGTGTACCTAACTGTGACATGACGGAAATGAATAAAATATATTTATTTTTCTTATAAGCGCTTTTAGTTTTGGTTACAGTTACACAATGTTCTGTTTTAATATTATTTTTTTAGTTTCCAAATTTTTGCAGGCGCTCAATGGAATTTTGGGGGCGCTCGAGCGCCTCCAAAAAGGGTTCTAACTACGCCACTGGGCCTTGGGTTCAAATCCCAGCGAGGTTCATGAATTTCTTTCTTTGTTTATTTAAAATATCCTTGGTCTATTATTCATCCCAATTCTACGATTAAACATTTAGGATGGATCTCAAATAATTATTATTTAGTAGCAAAACGTTGTCAATGATATAACAGTATTTGTTTCGTCATTTAGTTTTACAATTTAATTTCTTGATTTAATTGTCTGCATAAACCCAGCATAAATACTTTCCAATGGGGTTGTTGCAAGTATTTTATCATGACTTCTAAGTATTAAATTTTAAAAATATTGTTCTTTAAAGAGCTTCAAATGTGAAAATATCAAGAAATACCCATTAGATATTTTACAATTAATTATTGAAATTTTTGTAATGGGAGAAACTATCGCCTACTTTTATAACGTAGGTGATGGACAACGTTTTCCTATTGGTTATAAAATGACGAGCTGTATGTACTTAGGAGTGGGGGGGGGGCGTTGTTTTTATAACTTAATTTTCGCGCCAATCTTTTTATTTAATTACTTACGAAAATTACAACAAATTATTATGATTTTTGCTATTACTATGAAAAACATTGTATAAACTATCATTTAAAATACTTTTTAAAAAAATATGAAACCGGCTTATCTGAACTATTGTCAGCCGACTGCACAATAGCTCGCATTTCCAGCCACTTTTGCGCAGTCGTCTTTAAATGGAAATTAAAATAGATAACCAACATTTTTTGTTGTGAAAATGTCTAAAAATTAGGATTCCGATGTATTTTTGTCTGTAGAATAGTTCAGAAATAAGTGTGACTATGAATAAAATCGCATTTATTTATAGATTACTGGGCCATTTATATGCAGCCCAAGCTTTGATATTAATGGACAAACTATCTGAAGCAACTGACCATTTAAACCCTGACCATATTTCCGACATATCCGTAATGATTCCTAATGAAGAAACCAATGACGAAGATGAAATCCCACTTTTTATTGGCCCAGAAATAAGTATTTATTTTCTTTCTTATTTCCTCAGAAAAATATAATCTTGAATTTTTTCAGAGTGGTTTCCCCAGAATTTAGGTACAGCTCACGCAGTCCTACAATATAATCTCTCAGTAGCACTGACGATTCGAGGAGAGCTTGAAAAGGCGACAGATCTTCTGAAGAGGATTTGGAACACACGTAGTAGTACGTGTAAGATCCCAATTCAAGTGGTGATGTTGTTTTTGTACATAGAACTGCAGTTAGGTAAAGATGCAACGATATTAGCTAAAAGCTTGAATACAAATGTAAATGTTTTAGGGCATCATGACGTAGCTAGGTCTTTTCTTAAGCAGGTACATTCTCCTCAGAGATAGTATGTATTTGTTTTACATAATAAACAGGAAAAATAAAGTCTTTTATATTTATTTCATGTTTCCTTTTGTGTAAATGTTTAATTCATATTTCATGAAGAATTAGGTAATAACGAAATATTTGTGATATATAGGGCCTTTACAAAAATAATCCTGGTAGATACCTACTTAGCTTCCGTAGAGAGCAATATTAGGTTCGTTCAATTATTTTGTGCTTGGCTTGAGTTGCGCTATGCTTGAGTAGCGTCACGTGATTACTGTGTATTCTATGCAGACTGGGAAAGAGCATTTCAGAATTTTGAGCGACCTCTACATTTACTTTTTAAACTAAAAAGTTAGTGGCGTTAAAGGCAGCATTTCAAATTTATACGCGTCCCCGGCATATAGTTTTAAATTTTAGAACTACACATGAGTTATTAAAATGAATTTGAGTCTAAGGTATGGTTTAAATTTTTATTTTACAAATAAAAACCTATTTTAGTATGTGAAAAAGTGAAGTATTACTATATTCAACCTCACTTTTTATTTTCAAAACCAGACAAAATATTTCAAATAGCAGAATTTTGAAACCAACAAACAAAAAATACGGCAAACGGCACTATTATTCTGTTGCAATCTACTACTTGGCGCATGCGCTTTGAATTTCGGAAATGGTCTATTAAAAGAACGAATTGTGCAACCTGTGCGTTTGATACTTTCGTGACAGATAAATTTAGCAATTGAAAATCGATGTAAGTTCAGATTATTATTCCTAATATCGATTTTATGTTAACCATATGTGTTTGATTGACGGCTGAATATGGATTTTCGTGTTTGTATATATGCATTAACGATAGCGCGTGAAATATTTTTCGACGAGTCGAACGAAGGAGAGCATAATTCAAATATTTTAGAAAAAATAGTTAATTATACAGAACAATACCAAATATATGTCTGACTGGCGCGCCTATATGGGGATAAGAACGGCTTCTATGACACGACGCTCGTGCCATTCGGCCAGCCTCGTGACTCGTCGGCTCTCGGCGCTCCACACTCCGCACTTACCACATGTATATCGGCGTCGTTTCCTCTATGCTACACGCTCACCGCTTTACTTATGTGTATATCGGTGTAATCAAAGCGTATTTGAAAAAGCAGAGTATCATTTCAAGCAATAAATACTTCAATAAAAATAAATTTCGATGTTTCACATCTGCCAGACGTCCCGTGACGGTTACTTTTTTTTAAAAACAATTATTCTCAAGTTACAAAGATATTTTTTCAAATGGAATTATACATATATTTATGCCTATTCGATAGCGTATTTTCTTCTGAATTCAACTATGTAATCATTTTATATCCTACATAACAAAAATATTGAGAAAAATTCAACTGAAATTTAAATAAATTTTATTTTTATGATTATTTTTCAGTAAGCTATGTATGAAAAACAAAAACTGATATGTGTCAATTTGAATTATTTGGTGCATAATTTCTGTTGTTGCAAATAGAACACTATTTATAAAGTTATTAACAAATATTTGTTTCATTTTAATTTAAGCTCATTTGTTTTTCATACATACATAGCGTACTGCGAAATAACTATAAATGTAAAATTTATTTAAATTTCGATTGAATTTTTCTCAATTTTTATTATGTGATGATATCAGATGATTATATGGTTGAATTCAGAAAAAATATCCTATCGAATGGGCCTAAACATATATATCAACCTATTTAAAAAAATAATAATTTTGTATTGTAACAAGAACCACTGGTTTAAAAAAATATTTTTTTATGTAATGGGATTCCCTCCTAGAAAAAAAATATCACCTACCAGTTGTCAGTTATTAAATAAATCTACAGAATTAAGTAATGTTTAACCATGTTTTCCTGTAATTTTTAATATTCAAGTCTTGTACATTGTTACAGATTAAAATATTTATTTCTTTAATGCACCATTATATTTTGATCGTATATTTAGTCAACGAAAGTAAGAAAATTAGGTTATATTAATTATGAATAGTAAAGGTTACCTTGATATTTAAAAAGCAAATTCGAAGTTATGGGCCGAAAAATAGAGTTTAGCAGACAATTTTAATTTCATGCATGAACCGATTCTTAATTCGCGTCTTGTAAGAGAATGGCTATTGTATAAAATGAAAAATAAACTAAATCATCCCCCACAATCATCGGACTTAAACCCAATTAAGTAAATGCGGGAAATTCTTGAAAAAAACAAGAATTTATACCATTAAAACTAAAGAATTAAAAAATAAACTACAGGCAGAATGACAATATAATGCTATCGGTGAACCAAAATTTGGTAGATTCAATTGCTCGTCATCATTTGTTTGTTGTTATAAAAACCAAAGGAAACCCAACAAAATATTATATTTCTTTATAAAACATATATAAACGGTTTACAATTTTATCATACAATTATAAATATTTTCAGTATTTATGCCATAAAATAAATGAAATAGCTGTATTATTATTTTTTTTTTGTAAAATACGTAACATAATGATTTTCACTTAAATAAAAATTCCCGCACATGCTCAATTCGGCTTATTCGATGACTGTGGGAAATGATTTTTGATATATTCAATAACCATTTTCTTACAAGGCGCGAATTATACCATTAAACCTAAGAAGAATTAAAAACAAAATATAAGAGGAATGGCAGAATATATCGCAATCAGAAACTAAAAATTTGGTAGATTCAGTAGCTCATTATTTAGTTGCTGATATAAAAACCAAAAGTAACCCAATACAATAATATATTTCTTTACAAACAATATGTGGTTTATAATTTTAATGTTTTGGTTACCATACGAAGACTTTTTTGTCATAAAATTATGAGTATTTTCAATGTTCATCCCATAAAAGAACTGTATTATTTTCCTTTTTTTCTGTATAATACGTAACATAATGCTTTTCTTTTGGATTACAAATAAAATATATTGGGTACTATTTTTTTCTAAAATATAAACAGTATTGTTCGGAGACTTTTTTGTAAAAAATAGAAAAAGGAAACAAATTCTCAAGAATAAGTACCAGCACGGCCCTGGGCTACAGCCCATAAAGCTCATGCCTAAATCCGCCCCTGTATTTTTCACACTGGTTGGAACTCCGTGGTTAATTTTTGACAACTGATTAAAAAAATTAAATAATCAAGTATGTCGATATATAACAAAAAATTAGATTTCTCATTGACAAATCAATATCTATTGAATAAAAAGTTTAACCAGTCATTAAAAATTAACCACCGAGTTACAGAATAGGCCTGATATTATCAGTTTAAGTCTAAAATTTTGTAACAAAATACATACTATTAATTTTATTATTTTAAATTTTGCTAAAAATATTTGTACCCACCCATATAAATTTTATATTTAAGTGTCAACAAAGTATTGTTGAAGAGATTAATATATAATTTCATATTCATGACATACAATTTTCGCAATAAACCTTTTCAATTTAACAGATATCTCTTTCTATCGCTTCACGTTACGTCTGTTCGTTTGTATTATTGACTTAGGCCCAGTTGCAGAAAACATTGTTAATTTTAATCACGTTGTTAACTTTGATCAACGAGGATCACTTTGATAAGGCTTATTTTTCAATGTATTTTTAATATGTATCCATGGTTACAATGTGCAGTTAAACACATGATCAGCTAACAACGTTTTATGCAACGGGCCCTAACTTGCACAACATGTACTGAGAATATGTCATTAGTGCAGTTTAGTAAAAAATAATATACTTTTTTTCTAAATACAAACGAACATAGTTTCGACAAGTGTGCAGATTTTATAGGTTAACTATCAAAAATTAAAAAAAAAATGTTTTCTTTGGAAAGAAATTTTTCATGGTCATCTCTCACAAGAAGATTTTTGAAAAAAATATAATGCCAATTCAAATACACAACCGCCTTACTGTGACGTTATAAACTGCACAAGCATGCACAAGTGTACTAGCTCGGGAGGTAGGTAGTACAGTGTACAGTTCTGACTACAAACGAACACTGTGCTGACCACTTCTTAGAATTCACAAACGAATAAATTTTTCACAAAAATTACAAGTTCGTGTACCTAGAACCATACAAACGAACAGACCTATAGTAAGTAAAATGACGCCAATTGCCAGCTGGGCTGTCAAACGAAACGTCAAAAGTATTGCAGTCACTAGTCACTACCCGTAAGACATTTTAGCTTTAATAAAAGCATTTGTAACTTCTTTCGAATTTTTTTTTCTCATATTTTTACGTCTGAAAAAAAAAAAACAAGCCATAGATCTCAAGAAGGAAGCTCGTATCCATAGCTCCCGCCATTTGTTGGCTCACTATGCGCATATTTTCAATTTCTTCAAGGGCCGTTTTTACCAATTCAGGTCAAAGTTTTGGTTTTTGAAACCGTAGAATAACTCCCAATCGCCAATCAAAAAGAACCTATTGTTATGGAAACTGAAAGTTAACCGTCGGTTTGACCTAATGACTGCTTTTACGACCTCCGGTTATCGAAAACAGACGGTCAAACTACCTGTTACCATAACCGTAGGATAAGGTTCCGGTTTTGAGTCCCCATTGGAGTTATTTTTTTATTGGCTCAGAATGTCACCTGATCATAAAAATAAAAATATTGTTTTTGACATTTTATCGCTGTCAAAATCAAAAATTAATAAAAAATGGAAATTATGATAGTCATTTTAAGGAAGAGTTCTTTCGATTTAAAATTTATACACCACTTTTTCATTTTAATTTTACATTCTCAAAAATATATGTCAAAGTGACAATTGATACATTTTTTTAAGTTCTTAGTTCATGGATCATAACCGGCAGTGTATTGACCGAGAAAAATATGTGATAACCGGCGATTTGGAGTTTTCCTACGATTTCAAAACCGGAACTTTGACCGGAGTTCGTAAAAGCCACCCTAAATTGAAAAAGGTATATTGTAATAAATATTCACTAAAAAATCACAATAAACTATTTCACTGTTGTTTGTAACAAGTGAATATGTAACACGCGGTCTGATTGGCTACTAGTTCGGGCGGCTTTTTGAAATGAAATTCGGCAATAATAATTGTTTGTAACTGTTATTTATTATATTTTAAGTAGTTTTTATTCATATTTGGATAGTTTGAACATGGCGCAAACATGGTATTTCTCTTTTCTGCTAGTAGAGAGCGCGTGCGCTATATTCCGACCAATGGAAATCGAGTACACAAAGTAATGATTTGAGGGGAAAACAGTCTGATCGTGGCTGCGGTGTGTGTATCTTCGTAATGGTTGGCATTTAAATCACGATTTTTCTCTCTATTCCTTGATTGTTGAATGAAATTGACTCTCAAATTATTTTATTCGTTTGTGGAACATTCATTCGCGATGTAATCATAAGTTAGCGGATATATCTCAAAGTTTTATTGTGTGTGTGCGGGCTTCATCGTGCAGTAAACATTATTGACAGAAAGAATTGTAAGTGTTTGTTTCTGTGACAAAAGTATATATCAATGACTACACAACTTTCTGGCGTGAAAATCAGATTGTTTAGACTATAGTGTTGTATTGAATTAACTTTTTGACATGGAGGTTCATATTGAAAGAGATTCCAGTGCCCTAGGAGGGCTGTTTCATCAAATCATCACAGATATGAAGGTAATTTTCATGTTAAATGTTTTTTCTATTTACGTGCATACCTTTAGGCTGTTTGTAACTGTTTTATTGAAAAATATACACGTTGCAATTATTTTAATGATAGCAGCGTAGCTTCCGTAATTTTTTCTAATCAGCAAAAATTTGCTGTCTGTTTTACTGAAATGTCAACAACTCGAATAAATTATACCCGACATGTTTGACATTTATAGTAAACGTTCTTTAAATAGATTTAGATTCGTGGTCATTGTATTTTATGGTAATTATAAATCAGTGAAAGTCTATTGTTTAACAATTTAATGAGTTATTGAATTGTTTTTGTAGTCTTAAAATAAGATTAACAATTGAAAGTTATAAAGAATAACATTGATTACCTTAGGTTATTGGTTGTCCAAATTTTATAATGCTCAATTTAAAGTTTTATCCTTGAGCTATATATTTGAAAAATTGCAATAATTTACGTAACATATGTATTTATTTATATAATTATATACAAACAAATAGTAAAACTTATAGTCGCCACTTTAATTATACCTTATCATTTTATCATCGTTTTATTGGAAACTATGTAAACAAAACATATTTATTTTGACATTTTTACCATCAGTTAGTTTTTTTGTTTTCCACTATCAGTTTTATCGTCAGCTCCTGCTATGTGCAAATATAAAAATAATTGTCAATTACATAAGATTCGTCAGTATAATACGAAAATTGCTGTCCTACATAAGACCCGTTAGATCTACGATTATCAAGGCGGCTGTATAAAAATTAAAATAAAATTGCGGGCATCTTGGGGTTTATAACGTAGTTTGGGCCCTTAGGAATTCCTTGGAGGAGTATGGGCCTTAATATATACCTCGCAAGAAGATGGAAATTTGCATATGTCCCGACTGCGTATTTTGAAATCTGATATGCAGTAAGATGTTTAATAATTTTTATAGCCTGTACATTATTCTTTTTCTGTCCAATAACGCGGCTTTTATTGTATATGTATTGGTACCCAAATTAGGGACGTTATATACTCATGAAAAGCATTATTAATACTAGGATTGAGGTTTAAGGATGTTTTGTATATGTTGTCATCGTTTTGTAATGTTTGGAAATTTCTTATCATTAATACGCTTATTCTAATTTCATAATTTAATTAGCATTATTTTTAAGGCCATTTTACATCCTTCTTTCATTTATTTTCCTTTGCGAAATTTCTATTAGTTTCATAAGAAAAGAATTCTGTACCTTTATAGGGGTTGGAAATACGCACCCTGGCGGCAGACAAAAGCCATTGAGGAGCGGCAAATGTCAGTTTACGTTTTGCACAATAACTTCGCTCAGTGGCTCGTGCGAAGATGCCTCCCTTAATACCGCCTTGGAAAGTGGCAACTTGATAGTAACCCGCGGACGTAGAATACCAATAAGAAACTTTATAGTACGGCTCTACCCAGAATGTAAAACATCGCTATGTCAATGAAGATTTGACAATTTTACAAAAAGACGGATTTCACAATTTCGCTACTACATACGAGTATATACAAAATTCGCTGTGCTAGTTACCCATTGAAGCTACCAATTCAAAATATACAGAATTAAAATCTTCCCACAAAATTTTGGCTATTTTTCTGTGATCTATGATTCCTAGACACTATTTTTAAATATTCTAACCTTGACTATTGTCTATTTGAAATTGGGTAACCGGAAACAATACATTACAACATACAAGTTTCCGAAATCAACACATGTTTTGAATGTATTGCGTCTAAGAATGAATTTAAAACTTTTTCAATGCTAACGAACTGAGTGAAGAATTTTAGTTCTGCTCTATAATCTGGGTTAATGTCCTTAGAATGGTAACACTTTTTTGATAGAAAAATAATGGAGGAAATGATGGATTGTGATTCAGCAATTTTTAGTACGCTGTCGTTGTCAACAGGAATAGTTTTTATATTTTTTTTATTGTAATTTGTGTTGTAATAGATTTAAAAATCAAATGGATCTAAGTGTTATTTCTATTTTAAAGTTATTGAACAAATAATATTTTGCACGAAACAGTAACTATAGCTGAAACTTTTTCTTTTATTAATATTCTTTGCCATACTTCTGACGTTCCACAGATCCATAGCATTTGTACTTCTTTACCTAAAAAAAAAACCTTTGTTTATAACATTAGTTTCATTGTCAACCACGTGTGCAATTTTATAACACTTGTACCATTTTTTAAAACATTAGTCTTGGTTCATAGAACAATTTCATTTAAAAATCTTATATATAAAGTAATTTTTGGAACTTACATCCTTTTCGATTTTTATGTTTTTAAACGCATTGTATGGGTGATATAACAGTTCAGGAAACCGTTATTTTTTGCATCATTTTTGGCGGTAAATTTTCTTTTCATCAATGTATTGCAGATCTTTTGTATTTCTTAAGGCGAACAGCTGTTTACCTGGAGAAAATTACATAAAATCTCGGACCGGTTTCTTACAATCACCAAAACTAATTGACAAATAAAATTAGCCGTTATTTTCCTACTTAGCGTGCTGAAATTAGGTGAGAAGGACGTCACTCATTAGAGAGTTGGAAATTTAATTATTCAATTATAAATACTTCAAAAGTAAAATATCTGCATAAATACAAGAACAACCAATGTCAACATTTCATAATTTTTACAATGAATAATTTAAAATATTCATTTTCATTACAAATATCTCTAATTCTGTAGTTTTACCTGTCGCGCACTAACGACTAGTTTATGACGAATTTAATTTATAAATTTTGTAATATTTAATAAACATGTACAATTTTCTGTCTGTTATGTTCAATTTTGAAATTGTGAATCTGACCAATGAGTATATGTATAAAGCTGGATTCAGAGATTGCGTAGTAAACATAGCATAGAATAGCACAGAAAAACATAGGAAATGAACATACGGAAAAGCGTGTACTGATTCAGAGTTACAGACATAGCATAGCACAACACAGCATAACATGGAGAATTGGTCATATTTTATTTCGACGCTATGTTTTGCCATGTTCGGCCATGTGCGCTATGTTTCGTGAGTATTCGTAGTTAAACCACGCCTACTTCTACAGCGCGTTATTGTTAACAACTTGCTGACATTTGTTTTGAAGTTTGGTTAAGACAACTTTTAAGTTATTTTGTATTGCAGTTGTGTTTATTATAATTATTTAAGAAGTGATAGCTAAATAAAACTTGTAAAATGAACAACAAATACTGACATGAAGTTATCTACATACAATAGTTCTATGTTTTCTGTACAATCTCTGAATTGGTTTTAAGTTTCAATGTTTTCCTGTGTTGTGTATTCCTATGCTGTGTTTACTACGCAATCTCTGAATCCAGCTTAACAGTTGACTTGTCATATTTTGACGTTTCATTAGTTCAAATTTTAGGTTGCGATATTTTTTTTCATGGATAAAAGATAAGATAAATAATTTCTTTAATTGAGTAGGTTTCGAGGTAGGTTTATATTTTAAAATGTAAATTTTAAATTGTAAATTCGTAAATTAAATTCTTCATAAACCAACATTAAGGTAGTTCACCAGTAAATCGAGTTTCTATAGATATTCATAAAATTTTAACTATGTGTTAAGGATGACCTAATACATGCACAGTTATTTTTTTATAAACTTCTGACGTACAGAAAATGAGCTATTCGCCTCGAAACTCAGACATTTTAACACGTGAAGCATAGGACCGTTGCTACCAAAACCAACGTTTTGATTAATAGCATCATTTTGCTTCTATAGATTTTAATAAAAAACTAATATGTAGTAGTTTAATATGTTTCGAATGTTCTTTCAATCGATGAAAGCGATCTGACGTACAGTTTTAGAGTAATCGTAGTGTAAAATAATGTACTCGACGACAGAAAAACTCGTGGGAGAGAGGCAGCGGCAACACTGTATGTTTACGTCAGGGGGAAGGGTAAAACTAATATAATATATAAATAAAAATATTACTTACATTTGCATTTAATGTATGTTTTATTCATTTATATTTGTGAAAAACTGTATAACAACGTTAGAACTGTTAATTTGATTTTTTGACAGTCTCAAAATGACATTTAAATGACAGCAGGCATAAATCACGCCCTCATTACCGGTTTTAGAAGTAGAGTTTTGGGCAGATTTTGAAACAAAATTTGAGTTGTTTCCCGGTCTTTTATTAATAAAGTAGGCTACGATCCAGCAGATATCATATTTAAATGTCATTTTTAGAATGTCAAAAAATCAATTTAGCTATTATGGTTGTTATATGGTTTTTCAAAGATATAAATGAATAAAAAATACAAAATACAAAAAATGCAAATGTAAGTACTATGTTTTATCATCTATTTTTGTTATATTATTTTTAATACGTCAAAATTGACAGCGAGAATAAGTCACGTCAAAACGGCGAATTTGTAACTACGGCTGGATTCAGCGGCTCTCTGCTAAAACTGTTCCCCCCTTCCCCTTCCGATTAAAGCGCGACGTTGCCAGCTTTCCTTTAACAACGTTTCGTAGCGGTGTGGGTGTACATACTTATGACATACGGCACAAGAAAGTACAGTCACCTACCAAAAGTTTTCTTTAGAGAGGGGTTATCGTAGAATGCGCAGTATACGTTCAGCGCGATCAAATTTTTGGCCTGGACGGTAGCTGGTGAACTACCTTAAAGCTCTTCCTTTGAATATATAATACATATAAGAACGGCAACGCATATGGCCTAGCAAGATACTATATCTGTCTCTTTTTATTCACAAAATTATTATAGATAGCTAGTGACTCCTACCACAAAACTATGAACTACGGTAAATCGTGCTGACAGCATTGCCAGATACTATTTGTTAGAGGTATTCAATAATCAATAATTCAAAAATATTGTTTCATAATAACCAGATAATATATTTTGAATCTTCAATGTACATGTATACTTGTTTTACAGTAGCAAACTTAAAAACTTTTATAAAATCTTAACTTGCTGTTCTAGCTACGTGGCAACACTGTGCAACTTCCACCTATTATGTATTTTTTGAACTAACTCAGAAATAATTCGTATACGGAGGGATAGATGGCACCTTCTCTCGGAATATTTAATCTAAATGCATTACGTTGCCGTTCTTATATAATGTATTATAATATTCAAAGGCTCTTCACGATTTTATTGATATATCCATATTGGTAATAAGTGTTTGTTTGTTTTATGATGACGTGACGTGACATTGGTTCAATGAATGTCGATTCCTACTCATTCCTTTACATTAGTGATTGTTCTTGCGTCTTGTATATAAAAATACATATAGCATTAGCTGAGTACAAAATCAATCTCATTTTGAATCTAAAATGAACAGTAGTTGTTCTTGTATTAAGCTGCAGATATCATCTACAAAAAATTGTCAATAACAAGAGTTGCCGTACCCAAAAAATATGATCAAATATTTACAGTAAAGCTCTTTTGAGCGGACATCAATGGCCGCCCATAATTTATCCGTTTAGAGAAGACGTCCTTTTAAGACAGATTATCAGTGAAATAATAAACACGTAAGCACATGGAGCGCATCCCTGATAAGAATGTAATGTAAAAGCAAGCTCCATAAAAGCACTTTTATTATAAAAGTGCGCTCGTTATGTATTAAATAAAAAATATAATAAACTAAACATTTATTTCTAAAAAAGGTTAAATTTTAATTTTTAACATTAAAAAATTTAACGAACTAGATTCATGCACTTTTGTCTATGCTTTTCTGACAAAAAAAACCTTCTCAAAATATATTTCTAAAAAGGAGGTATATGGATTGTGCTAAAAATCGCAAATCGAGATTTTGATAAATGACCACGTTTTAAGGTCCCTGGAATCCAATTTTAACATTTTCTCGATGATGTGTGTGTGTGCGCTCGCGTGCTTGCGTTAAATGTTATTTTTTCGAGATTTGTTATTATAAAAATTAAAGTTTTTTAAATTTTCTACAGGTTTGCGTCAATACTTTTTATATATGTATATATTTTATGGATAAATTTCTAAAATTATCTATAATTTTAAAATCCCGGAGCTTACGCTTTAAACACAACTCCATGGTTACACAGTTCAGATCTCAAATGTATGTAACTGACGGATATTTGTCACTGTCAACAAACTAATCATTTCAAATAATAATAGTAACGTTTTAAAAAGAAAATAGTAAATGGAACAATAATTATATGGAAAGGAATTTACAGTTTCCAGCATAAATAAATATGTAGGAATATAGGTAATATAACAAAAATATATATCATCACGCATATTACCCATTGCTGGGTGTGCCAATCTGCTTTGTAGACACATTTCGGTAACGATGACGACATATTTGTACCATGCGGGCGTTTATCAGGTGTCATCTCACGAGCACTTATTGCTGGCGTGAATAGTGCACCTCAGGGGTCATTTTTGAGCCATTTAAAATTAGAAATATTTGGCGTCGGTCGGAATCGAACCCGGTATTTAAATTTAATTTTAAGTATTTAAATGAATAAAAATTAAATTAAACGGGAGGTATTGTGTTGGCCAGATTTTTTACTAATTGAAAAGTAACAAAATCATCTTTTTTTGTAAAAGTCTGACTGTTAAAGCCATCTTTTTCTTCAATCTCAAATTCATCATCCGATTCTTCTTGTTCTTCCACACCATGTTCTGACATAATATTCAAAATATCAGTTGTGTTATCTTCTATCGCCAAATTTTGGTCAATATTTACAAAATCAATCATAGATATTCTCGAGGATGTACCAATTAATTCAGTTTCTTTTTATGCATTTCTATTTATGTATACAAATAATTTAGAATGTTTTACATAGAGACAGGGGATTCCCTGGGCGAACAGATAAATGTAATTCGCCGAAGTCGACGATGATGATTCTTGCGTACCGTTGAACAGAGCGTCGTGTCCGTACAATACAGCTTTTTGATCCAATCCGACAATAAAATTTTGTCCGTGACCGTTTATGAGAAGGTCCATTTAACAGAGGTTACTTTATTAAGTAAACTGTATGTATTAGGTTTGTTCTTACAGAAATGTTCGTTTTAGAAAGATGTCCGTTTAAAAGAGCTTTTACGTAAACTTAAACATTCGTTAAGTTAAATTTCTTTTTTATGTCGGTATCTTGTAATACAAAATGTAAACACTAAAACACTGTTATATTCCGCGGCTTGAATTTATAATATATGCACGTACATATATTTAAACATGTGTCGACTACATATGTGAATACAATCTATGTTATATAGAACGTGTGTAACATATGGATATTTAAATGTTTGTATTTGAAATAGGAAATAATCTTCGGAAAATTTTAAATGTTTTGTCTGTATTCAAGGTAATACACACTTCTTGTTGTAATTAATGTCACATATAAGTGTATTATATAAATTATATGAATAACTGGTTTACATATCACATATGTTTAATTTATCTATAGCTGTAGGAATATCAACCTTGATTGTGTCTGGTTTTTATCGAATAGGAAACGAAATTGTAAATTTATTACACAATTTAAAATTATATAATGATAATATATTAGAAAAATTTCTTTTATATTTGAATATACTAACTCTGCTCCCAACGAGAATTTTTGAATTTCATACGATATTCCATTTTAGTTTTTAATTTGTCTATTTTTTATCACGTTGATACCTTCGTCTAAATGTATGTCAGTTTTCATTCCTATTGAATGCGTACTTTTTTTATTTATTTAAAAAAAAAGTAACAGAATGAAGAATTTGCATTAAATTTTGTATTACAAATGGTATAAAGTGCAGTCAAGTGCTGCAAATATTGGAAAAGATTTTTGGCTAGGTACGAACCACCGATAAATGTGGAAAAAATTGAAGATATTGTGCTTAGTAATCGACGAATAACTTTAAATGCCATATTATGGTGAATACAATTAGTTTATCATTTGGTTCTTATTCTTAATAATTTTCATTTTTTCACATCAATAAATTAATAATTCATGTTTTACGCATGTAACTTTTTGAGACAAACATAATAATATTTGTCTCAAAAAGTTGGCCCATAAAGAACTACATCAATTTTCTGTAGCGTGCATAAGTAATACAAAAGTTTTTCATATAAGGAATACGAACTTGTTCCACCCTGTACAAAATTTGTTAAAAATGTTATCAGTCACTCGTACGTCACAAACCAAGTGATACATTTTTAGCGCCAAAATAAATTACAAGAAAACTCATTTTATAAAAAAAATAATTTTGATTATTACCTCCCGTTATCCTTGTAAGGGAGATATAAGGATCGTGCTAAAAATCGCATAATCGAGGTTTTGGTAAATGACCATGTTTTAAGGTCCCTAGAATCGGATTTTAACATTTTCACAACGATGTCTGCGACGTGTCTGTGTCTGTTTGCATGCGAGCGCGTCCTTGTGTGTGTGTGTGTGTGTGTGTGTGTGTGTGTGAGTGTGTGTGTGTGTGTGTTTGTGTGTCTGGACGCTCTAACTCAAATGCTATTATTCGGAAAATTTTGAAACCATATATTTTGACCCTATTCTAATAGGGAAAGAAGCCATTAGATTTTGGTGTAAATCGGATAACCGGAAATGGTACTTTAATTGAAGCTCAAAATAGTTTCTCTCGGAAAATATCTTTAATTGTCACTTTTTCGCAATTTATATTATAAAAACTAAAGATTATTGATTTTTTTTACGGGTATATATTAATTCTTTTTCTATATATTTTACAGATAAATTTAAAAACATCTGTTTTATAAAGATAAACTCAATTCCGTAGTTACATAGTTCATATTTCAAATATATGTAACCGACAGATAAATGTCACTGTCAAAAAACTAATCATTTCAAATTAATAATAATGACATTTTAAAAAGATAGTAAATAGATCTATAGTTATATTGTATGCAAATGGACTTAAAATTTAATATAGTTTGCAGCATTAGTAAATATGTACTTAAATAATAAAAATTAAATGGCGGGAGGTATTGTGTTGGCCACATCAGATTTTTTTACATTATTTGGTTATTGTTTAGCTTAATCCATAATGTTATAATATTTTTTACCTTAAATGTAATTACATCCTTCAGAACTTGTGAATGAATCATACATAATTAAACATTTTAGTTTTACTATAACATATTGGAGTGTATTCTGTGTCTGTATCCACCTTAAAATTAACCAATAGAAACAAATTTGTTACCTAATTTTTATTTAGTGTCTACTATTGTCATTTTTAAAATATTTAAAGATGTTAAAATTAGCATGACAAGATACAGAATATTTTTGAAATTGACAATGCTCTGAATATCCCATCACCGCCAATATTCAACTTATTTCTGCCTGCCTGCCCTACATTTTTTATGAAACCACCTTCAATAAACATTTATTGCCTGCCCACTCCGTAACTGTTAACTGTATCTCCCATACTGGTTTACTAACTTTTATATCCAAGTTATACACCCGTGCTCCTCACTAATTAATTAGCTAATTGCCACGTGACCATATACATATGTGACTCTGATATGCATGTGCGTATAGCCTAGTAAAACGAGGGGCAGGGATTCGAACCAGAACTGTGACAGCAGGAAACAGATGTTAACCACACGATGGAGGAGAT
Source organism: Harpalus rufipes (assembly GCA_951394225.1). NCBI lineage: Eukaryota > Metazoa > Arthropoda > Insecta > Coleoptera > Carabidae > Harpalus > Harpalus rufipes. The sequence continues at coordinate 22,836,042 of OX596281.1, read as the reverse complement.
GTTGATGGTGACAGTCATGGCCGTTCAACGAGTCTTGGCACTCCAAGGTGGAGGAAAGTTAGCATATGTGAAGGATATTAAAATATTAATATATGGGGAGAGAAAGTATAGAAATTTTTATTAACTGTTTCTAAAATGTTTCGTGTTTAATATCCTTGATTTTGTTTTATTTGTTTTATAAATTCTGCGTGTGATTCTTTTGATCTGGGAGGACCGACACTTTTTCATAAAAATGTTAGTAGTGAATGAAAAATATTTAAACCAACGCGTCGCTTCTCCAAACGCTGACTTACCTGTCGAAAGGTAACAATTTTTGTGTCGACGTCTGCTCTTCCTCGTTTTTCTCTTTTAATTGCTCCAGCAAAATTTTCATTTCTTATTCTCAATTCCCCATTCAAATTTTGTGTTTCTTAATATAAATTATGGTTTTGGGAATTTTGTTCGCCAACATTTGTACGACGGAAACTTTCATGACAGCATTTATACGACATAACATTTGTACTAGTGGAATTTGAAATTTAAACGCCAAATACTTTATACGACAATACATTTTAAATATCACAGTAATTTAACTAAAAATCTGTTGTGGCCAGCACAATACATTTTCATTTTATGTTGCATAGGGCGGAGCAGTTATGTGACTTTGTTGGCCTTGGCAAGCATATATGGGGGCCCGTGTCAGAATGACATCTAGTAATGTACATAGGTGTCAAGTATCATAAGTTTTCATTCAAAACATGATTTTGCAAATCCATGTGGATTATTTTCCTCGGCAAGTATATTCCATACTATGGATGACAAATAAACATCAGAATATTTAGAAATTTTGAATGAAAAATTATGACATATGACAATTGTGACATCTATGTAAATAATTACTAGCCGTCATTCTGACACGGATCCTCATATCTGCTTGCCATGGCCAACAAAGTCACATGACTGCTCGCGCCCTATAAGTAACAAATTTAACATTTCTTGTACATACAAATAATTGAAATTGTATCTCTTCTTTCATTCTATGAGGAATTTTGTCTTACTCTTCTAATATGTTCAAAATTCTTCAAATTCATTGACAGTATTAGCGGTATTTCTTAAGGATACTCGTATATATAATATTAACATACCTATAATTTAAATACATATTTAGTTAATAATACAATAATATATATTAAATGTACTCACTCCAACACTAACATTTTGCATTTATTTGTCAATTACAAAAATTTAAATATAGGTTTTCTTATGTAATTACTTTCCCATACAAGTCACAATTTTGTGCAATTTTTGTGGATCTATTTTTCACAAAAAAAAAACGAATTGAATCCAATATTCCGTTTTCTTAGTGTACTTATAAACTTCATCACAACTCATACTCCAATTGTCGTTCATATTTATTTCGGAATCATCATTTATATATATTCACAAATGTTCATTAGAATTTCATCTTCTGACAATGATAAATCATACTGCTCAATTTTATTATTTTGTTTTTTTTTTTATTTTCTTTTTACATTTACTATTTACTTCAAAGGTCAGTTTTAAGTTCATCTCCATCCACTATCCTCCATCTGACCGTCCACAGTATAGTAGAGTGGGTCATCTATACCAAATATCCCAAATGAACACGTCTGTACGTACGTCACGTACAGCAAAACTCGAAGCAAAACTACAATAACTTTAGGTTAAACTGTTACTATGAATCTATTTTTGCTTGAGAAGTTATATTAATTGAAAAAATATACTACTTTGTATGAAATGCAAAATGATTACGTACAAAACTTTTTCGAGGGGTATCAAAAGAAATTTCTAGTAATAACTTATATGTTTATTTATTAAAAGAAGCAACATAAGTTAAATATATGCCGACTTACTAATTGTACTATACATGTAGAAACAGTTGTTAACATCGGTATACTATTATTTAGATTTTGGCACAAAAGTTATCTCACCCAGTAAGTCATCTATCCCGGACTTACCCTATATGATTTCCAAGCTTCCACATTAAAACTTTAATATAGATACTACTTACCTTGCAGAAGTCGAGTTAATGATATTTTTTACATAAACACACTCAATCCATTATCCGTTAAATTGAAGTAGCATCCACAAAAAAAATATCCCTCTCTAAAAGTCAACAGCAAACCACGAAATTGTATTTAGCCGGGTAATCCTGTAATCTGGTCTCATAACCTCTGGTTTAATCCTGGTCCTAAATCAACTCTCCGTAGTTGTAACAGCGGAAATCACAGCAGCTGGAACCCACAACCACATTACCACTTCCTACGTAGCTTGCACACGGTGGGCGAGAGGTAGGATGACGAAGCCACGCGCCAAATAGAAGGATACCAAACAAAAAAGAAATACAATAGTGTAGGTAGATGGCTATATAAAAGATAGAAAAGGTGTGAAAAAAATAAAGATTATCTTTTGATATTCTGCATGAAATGTACAGGATATACAAGAGAATCTGTTACATAGGCGTTTAACATGGGAAAGTTAAATACATTAAAGATGTAGAGAATAAAATTCTGAATTTATGGTGGCAAAAAAATTAAATCGCATTTTTGGTATTCGAGTAAACTTAATTTAAAGTCTGTACAAACTCAACGAATGTAGTATACGATTATTTTAAAAAAAAGATCGTTCATTCAATAAATCAGGGCTATCCCTTGGTCAATCGGCACCCTGTTCGAGGTTATCGGTGTACCCTTTATATGTACAGGGCTTTAATTAAAAATCTGACCATATAGGCGTTTAACATGGTAAATCAGTTGTTCCTTGCGCAAAAGGTCCCGATTAATTTTAGACAAAAATGTTTCAAATAAATGATGTACATTAAATTGTACGACTAAATAACTAAACAGATTTTATTTTACACGTTTGGTAACCTGTAAAATCGAATTTGAAATTTTATAAATTACCGAAATCTGTCTACAAAGCAGATTGGCACACCCAGCAATGGGTAATATGCCGTGATGATATTTTTTTACCTTCCGTCATGTTTAGGTAAGGAAGGTATTGCTTTCGTCAAAAAATTCGATAGTGAGTTTCTAATGAATAAGCACGTTTTGGGGTCCCTAGAATACGAATTTACTATTTTTACGATGATATCTGTATTTATGTGTATGTGAATGTGTGTGTGTATGTGATGATCGTTTCGTATCGCATAACTCAAATACCATAATTACGATTTCTAAAATTATATTTTTTTCGTATTCCTCAAGTTTAGATCCATATGCAAACATGATTAGATCTTGATTACAATTGGTCTATCGGAAGTACCTTAATTTGCAATTTTTAACAGTTTTTCTTGAAAAAAAGCATTTAAATATCATATTGACATTTAATGTTATTATAAATTGTAAAGAATATATTATTCTCTATACGATTGGATTACATTTTATACTTCATATTCAATAGATATAGAGTTAAAGAATTATAAAGATATTAAATTTCATAAATCAGCTAGCTATGCTAACCATGGAAACTGCTAATATATTCAGATAATTGAAATTGACAGATGTCAGTGTTAATGAAACGAAAATGAATGTGGCAGAGATGAGGATGTTGAGATAGATGTTTGGAAGACACGGAAACATAGGGCAAGGAATTAAAAGATAAGGGAAATGGCTCGAGTGATAGAAGTTTCTAGTAAGATACAAGAGAGACGATTACATTGGTTTGAACATGTCATGGGGAGAGGTGAATATGTTGGAAGAAGAATGATTACCTTAGAAGTAGAATGTAGAAGAGACAGAGGAAGACCAAAAATAAGATGGAAGGACTGTATTGCGGAAGACTTGAGAGAAAAGAAACTGAATGAGGACGGCACGCAAAACAGAAATGAGTGGAAAAAGAAAATAAAAAATACCGACCCCTAATGAATGAGAAAAGCTAAAGAAGAAGAAGATATCAGTGCCAAGTGCAATTTGCATAGTTAAGTGCAGAATTTAAAAGTAATATTTGTTTAGTGATTTAGGTGAAGAATTTCATTATCTGCAGTTTTCATTCGAAAACCAAATTTCTATTAGTCCAAACAATACATATTTCTTTGTAGTTTTGTTTGAATTGCATGGCTACCGCTACAAATGAGCAATATTTATAAAATATCAAATTCATTTTTTCAAATTACCAAACGTAAAAAAAAACAATTGTTTAGTGATCCCATAACGTTTTCGGGGCAGATATTACATATTGGAAAAACACTATTTTCCCATTATTGAGAATTGAAAAGATGCGACACGACAACTATCAGCGAAAATCAGAACTTTTCGGAAGAGGACTCTTTGTTGTTGGTTTTACATGTATCAACATGAGCGATTTAAATAAATCTTGTAAAAAGCGTATAAATCTCGCACAAATTGTTGATGTGTTTTTGGATGTCACTCAAGGAGGGACAAAGACAAAAGTTTAGGATTTTATAGGTTCCCCAAAAGATATGATATTTTTGTTGTAATAACAACAAATAAAGGGGTTTAACAACTAACGAACAGACACCAAACATAGGAATATTTCATTCAGTATCGGAATGGGAAGATAATAACATAATATGAAAGTATGTTTTGTCTTTCCAGGTAAGTGTTATAATGCAACTAGAGTATTTGCTAGTGATCGTAATTGTAACCTAGAAATTACACTATTTGTTGATACTCATTGTCGAAAAACTTCGAGTTTGATGGGGATATAGTTATTAACGTCATTAGGCCGATATAAAATCAACCAAGTCCGTTATTTGCAAAATTTTTCGTAATACCATAAACTTCTTCATGATACTCAATTTTTTTTTTAGAAATATTTTATTCTTAATTGCAGGTGTCTGTTATAAATCTTAACGGACGGCGGCCGTTATAGACGCCTTTTCACTTTTGTTTTTCGTTCGGGTATGGTATTACGAAGAATATTTAACAGTTGGATTAATTGTGCATTTACAAGATTACAATACATTGGCAGTTCGTATATTTTTGTATAATTAATATAATTTACTTTGTTATAATTGAAACAGGTGTATACATTTCTATTAAAATTTGTGTCTAATTGTATAGTATATACCTAAAAATATTTTTTATCACAGGTATACTCCTGTTAGTTAACTAAATTAAAAATTTGGTTGATGAAATATGAAAATAATTTATTCTTAAGTATAAATTTATTCCTTGGTTACAGCTAACCTGACATTACGTTGGTGAAAACGGCCCTTAAATTGTGAAACATTAGTGTCTACATTTATTACCTTCAATAATTATGCACCGGGAACTTGCCGTAGCATTTAAAAACCGAAAATGTTCTACTACACTTATAGTGTATTCCGAAATTGAACCACGGTAACCACTGAAAATTGTTACGATTTAACTGCGTTACTATGTTACCGCCACCGGGAAAAACGGAACGCTTTTCTCTTAACATTTGGTAACCAACTAACAGCTAACTTCAATTTGTAAAATTTAAGATAAGTAGTTGAAATGTATGAAGACAAACTAAATCTTAACACGTGTACACTAGCGCTCATACGATCCTCCGTGGCCTGTATGTCAGTAATTAGTATCTTTTATATTTTCTATGCGCTCATCTGTTATGAGTCAAAATGTAACCGCATCATAACCGCGTTCCGAAAATACAACCAGTTACTGAAAAAGTATCCGTGGCTAGCGTGGTTCAATTTCGGAATACACTATTAATTTCATTTCGTGTGTTTACATATGTTACAATGGCAAACTATCAACATCAACAGTACTCTATCGAGATAAGCTGTTGAAGCGATAGTGCTGTCTCTATCGGTGGTGTCAGTTCTCAAAATCACTGAATGCCGTGTTCATCCTGGCTTGTCTCAATTTAAAGTGAATTGGCTTCAGTTGGCTTATGCATCAAGCAATTTCTTAAGAGTTTACTCGAGAGCTTAAAAGGGTTGGGAGACAGAACTATATTAGAATTTTCTATTTCATTTAACGCAGGTTTTATTATTATTATACTTGGCTGGTATGGTTCTTAATATTCGATTCGAAATTACATTTGACCAAATCAGTTAAAAATGATAATAAAAAAACCAAAATACTACATAATTAATTTTTTTAAATTGTGCCAGCTATGGGAGAATTTACAAAACATTTAAAAATCAATTTCTAGTAATGTTTTACAATAACTTACAAAGATTGTCTAAACCCTAGAGTTTGCCAAGCCATAGAAAGTTTGTTCGAAAAATCAAAAATTTAAATTCACTAAGGATTAATCTTACAATCCCCAGCTCTAATATTAACTTCTAGATCCAGATAAATAAACAATATTGAATCGGATTCTTGACAGCAATGATAAATTTATCACTTGTTTTTTTTGTTTTGTTTATTTAATTGGCATTTAAAATTTTAACCGGAGATGTAAAATTGGCCCCAAGTAATTTATAATACAGTAATTGTAAACTTTTCCATATTATTTTTTTACATAACAAATTTTGTAATTTTCTAATTAAAAATTTTTGCGAAACTAATTTACCAATTGAGTGTCTAATTACAATGACTGCAGAAAACTTTCCATTTTTCATTATTAACGAAATGTACGTATATTGTGCTCTTCTATTGCCTAAAGCCTTTATGGCCGGGGTTTTCGTTTTACGTAAAGCCCACATCATACAGGGAAAGTGGGTTTGTACGATTATGCTTTCAGTTTTATGTAGATGTTTATCTCTACGTTTAAAGCGGTTAATAACAGGAACTTTTAGTTGTTAAAAGTTAAATTAAAATGTAATTGCTTTTTCTTCCTCGAGCTTTGGAAAATTTTAATTAATTTCGAATGTACGTACAATTGTCATTTATTAAAATTGTCATGGTTACGCATATTCTAATGAGATATACGTAATATTGAGAGATCATTTGTTTTACAGAATTTTATTCCATTATAATACCATATCTAATATTTTCCATGGAAACCTTTTTTTCATATAATTTGTATTTCCAAAGTAACACCTACTATTTTTTCCCTATAAGTGCGTAATATCATTAATAAAATAATATATGTACGAAGAGTGAATGTAATGGTAAATTTTCGTACCACAGTATTAATTCCCAAAAGGTATTGCCATCTTTGTAATACAATAAATTATATTACGAGGGAACTTTAAAAGTTTACGACTCTAAAACAGAGAGGGCGACACTAGACGCAGAATTATTTTCTGTGAGGTTATGTGAACTGTCATTGGTATCGCTGCGAAGTTTTACGTTAATCTGTAATTTAATTGGAAAATGTTGAATTGACTTTTTTAATGTCGAAAAATAAAACACCGAGTTGAGATCAAATATCTGCACAAAAAGGGCGTAAATATCAAAGAAAATTCATGAAGACATGATAAATACTTTGGATATATGTTATTCTTTATACATACTGATAAAAAATTGAGCAGTTGAATTAAAATTTATAGGAGGGAAATTATTGAAGATGATCCTCGCAGTGGTCTGCAACTGTGAAAAAAATCATAAAATGGCAGAGGCCGTGGGCATCTTCTATGAATGGGTACAAAGCATTCTGACTAATGAGATAGCAGTGACAAAAATTTCTGCACGTTAATAAAAAAAAATGCAGTAATAACCATGATAAACATGTTATTAAAATTTTTGACAGGTTTTAATGATATCACATAATTATTTTAAATGAAAGTTCGTTTAATTTTAAGTAATACGTAATATTAAATAAATATATCATCACGGCATATTACTCATTGCTGGGTGTGCCAGTCTGCTTTGTGCATAGATTTCGATAATGATGATATATTCGTACCGTGCGGCCGTTTGACAGGCGTCACCCCACGAGTACTCATTGTTGGTGTGGAGAGTGCACCACATGGGTCTATTTTGTGCCATTTAAAATTCGAAATACTTCCGGGATCGAACGCGACCTATTGCTATCTTTCTCTCTATAGTAGGCTGTGAAAGAAAGATAGCAATAGTGTGACGTTACAGTGACACTGACAAGAAATTTCAAATATCTCGCAAAGTAATTATTAAAAAAAATGTTTTTTCTAATCTTAATCGTTATTTATTGAGTCTACATTAAAGTATATATTTTATTATTTTTTGTTATGGTGGAGGCCCCAATAAGCACACTAATCATCTCTGGTTAAACTGTCAGCTAAAACGAATAATTTCACATCGAAAAATTGACACATATGTAATATTTACAATTTATGCTATAATATCGCTGCTATATTGTTCGCTTTAACTGGCAGTTAAGTTAATAAACAGTTTAACTAGACATGAAAATATCAGGTCTTAGTGACATTTACGAGGACATTTGTAATCAACATTATAGTGCTGAATGAGAAGTTTCACAAAAATATACTCTTGGTATTGTATTAATTACCTACATATTGTTGTTGATTTAAAAGTATGAAATATTGACATTGCATTAAGCCACAGATTTTATCTGTGAATGAAATAGTTTAATATTGTATTGTTAGTAATATTTTCACAATAATTAAGTAATGTTGTTTATGATAATAATATGTGAATTTACAATATTCATATTTTCTCAACTATAAAATTATATAAGACAGTTCAAACGTCTCACAGATAATAATAATACACTTCTGTCGAAGTTATGAAGCAATTTCGAATGTTTTGCTATCTTTTATGAAAGTGAAGGCATCTTTATGGCCGATCAAAATAACGAAATCTTAAACTGACTTAAAAAACGTGGCAGGGATCCAAAATATTTTACAATATCTAAAATAAAATTTCATTAAATAAATCTTCTACATTATGTAAATTCTAGATAACTTTTCCTGTCTGCTAATTAAAATATTAATTAAAGATGATAACAGCAGATAGAATAATTAGTAATTAGTAGAATCTTCCTTCCTAAAGAGAACAGAACGTCAGAGTATGATATCTGAATTGAAAGAGATTTCTCTTCTCCTTAGTTAAACGGGTAGTTACACACACAAATGATAGTTTATTGTTGTTATTAAATAAAATATATGTCATTATTGTGCAAGTAATTGAAAGTTGACTTTGTTGGCTCAATTACTGTTTATTGCTTTTTATAACGCCTAATGTCAGGGAATTACGTATACTTACGAAATATTCTTGAACAAACTGGAAATAATTATTTTTATTCTTATTTATATTAAAGTCTCCGTGTTCATGTAAGAATTTACATATGTTTATCCTTCATATTTTCAAAACAATGTAATGATTCTTGTAGCTCCTGAAGAAGCCATAAGTGGCCGAAACCGGTAAAAAAGGAGGCCGAAAATAAACTTTTATTTGACTAATATCCAGTAATTTCTTCTTTTCAATCACCTTTTCATCAAGAAGTATTGCAGTCAATTATTTATATACACTTTGAAAATAATTTTATGAAACAATATTATAATTTAACATAATTATTAATTATTTTATTATTTGGACATATTGAATAAAATAAATACCAATTCTAGAAATCAGGGCATGAACCCGCCAAAAACTGGGTTAGGTTCAGGTTAATTTATTTTTTGACAGATGGGTTCGGGAGCGGTTCTGGTTCAAACATTAATAAAATTTGCGGTTTTGTTCCGGGTTCAGGTTTAGTTCAACCTAATGAAAATTGAATTAATGTTTTTTGAATAAGAATCTTTATATAGAAATAATTTAAAATCCGAGCCGGAATTTGCACAAGACAAGAACACGAACACAATTTTCACAAAAAGACGACACAGGCGTCGATTATCGGCTGTATTACGATTACGCCTTCGTTTCGAACTAAAAATTAACCTGAACCGGAGCTGAACCCTAAACCCGAATTTTAATGCCCGGTTCGGTTCCGACCCGGGTTTAATTGAAAAATATATTTGAGCTTCGGTTCTGGGTGTGGGTTCGCTAAAATGTGATGGTTAGGTTCCGGTTTTGGTTCGGTTCAGGTTCGGATTCGATGCCATGCTAGAAATTCATAGAGAGAATAATTAAAACATTGAAATACATGCAGAGAGATTTTTATGTTTTATACGATACGAAACTAAATTGTTACCTATTTTGTTTAAATACGTGCTAAACACATATGACCCTTTAACGTACGGGTGAAAATATTTTAGTTCTTATACGTATTAATCTGCACGACCCTTTGTTCATAAATTTAGTTCCATCTTTTTACATTTCAATAATGTGTGGAATTTAATGACATTGTACCACATGTAAATTATTGAGCTTGCGGTTCATAAGAACGTTTTCAATTTTTCATTTTTTGACCCTTAAATCCTTTTGAATTTAAATGTTTCAATTCTAATTAATTTTCTTCTGCATTTTAATCTTATACATTTTGTTAAAATGCGTGCTTGGTACTAAACTCTGATTGCCGTGAGAAACTGAGTATGAGTCAAAATATTTTACTATATGTACTTGTTTCCCTTTGTAGTTTATATAAACCATTGGACTTTGGCTCATAGAACGTTTTCTTCTAAAAATATTAGATAGTATTCTGTGGCCTTACAACACATTAAATTTGATTATTATATAGGAAATTTAAATTAGTTAGACTAGGAGCACAAATTTCATCAAAAGATGGTAAAACACCTTTCTAAAAATTCCTAAATTATTTGTATATTACATGTGAATTATTTATTTTAAAATAATTTTAGTTTGGTTTTTGCTTAAATCCTGTAAAATCTGTAACAATTTAAGTCATAAACGTTCTCAGGTCAGAGAGTCGTTCTCAAATTGCTTTTTGCTTTTCCAAATTAAATTTTCAATCATCTGACATAACCGCTTTTCTTTAAAAATCGTAACAAAAAATCGCTCACATATGATTAAATCTTACGTAACTTAAAACTGGTATATGTTCATATTCTTCTCTTTTAGTATTCGTCTCTGTTTAGTAAAAGGTCTGCTAAAAATGCAGTACCACCGTTATATAATTAAAGAGATTAATAATTTTAAGCTACTTAAGACAGATAATTACCAATTTGATTGAGTAGAGTCAAATAGGAATTTGCACTAATTACGGAAAATAGTGATTAATGGTTTTTGTTTCATATACAAGAAAATTGCTTTGCAATGTTTATTGGTATTATTGCTTCACTAAAATATATCATCATCTATGGTAGAAGTGATGATATAGGTAATTATATTGCAATATCTGATCGGTTTTTTTACCGATACAATACAAACAAATCAATATAAACCAGCAGATACCGTAAGGGCGTTCAGTCGGAAATCCTGTTAACAATTAAAAAAATCTATTACGTAGCTTCCTTTCATAAAGGATACAAATAAATCATATACTAACATCTAGGAATAAAGTAGCTGCAATAATTCATACAATGTTATTAAATTGTACAACATACAGGGTAATGTTACAAAACAAATGTACTTATATTTGTTGAGCATAGTAGAGATAAAAACATATCGAAAATTCGTTTTAAATATTAGAATATTATACTGTGAATGTTTTCTTGAGTATCGATTTTGACACAAGATTTCGACTAATTGATAACATTTAATCTACACCAACTGTCGAGAAATTTAACCCTAATGGTGGCTTCATATTTTATAATTTTATAGTTGTCATTTAGTGAGTTTTGAACTTTGAAGTAACGTCTATATAATAGGAGGATGTGTGTTGTGACGTCAGTTTCATAAGTCCCCATTAGTATTTAGAATGTTTTTTTAGAACCATTCATATTTTTATTTAAAGTTTAATTTCTGTTTTCTGAAATCCTACATTTAAATAATTGTATTATTTTTCCAATTAGCCCATCATTTATACGGTCTCTATATTCTAGTACAAATCTGTCTTAATATTTGTATTGAAAAGTAAGTATTCAATCAATATTAATGTACCTTTAAAATAGAACTATGAAAATGTTATATACGAGTAGTTTCGTTTTTCCTGCTCCTTTTTGTTACTAACTTTTTTATATGCAAAAAAGAAACTTAAATTCTGTAATTTGAAGAATGTTAAAATTTAAAACATGAAAAAGAAATTTAAATTAGACAAGGCATATTTCAAATTCGTGTAGAAAAATGTGCAGAAAGATTCTCTTTAAAATACTTATGTTACTCTTAAAAATGTATAGTAACATCAGCCGACATAAAGACTCTGATATTTATTATACAATAATGAAAAAAAGTTTTGCAAGTATAATTTTGACCGGAAAATACACTATCTAGTAATATATGTGTATCGTGTTATCTACAAAATTATAAATTGTAATGTAATAGCTTCCTTTCAATATTTATATATTTTAATTCATGGTATATACTGTTTTAATTACAATATTGAATCAATACAGTTATTGTGATAAATTTTGCCGGCATATATTTATATTTAATCCATTTATATGTTAATTGTAATATATGTTATCCATAAAATATAAAATGGGCTCGATTGACGGACACATTCTACTGGGCGACGGAATTACAAAATGGGAGCATGCGTGCAAAGCTCAACGTACATGGCAACATCATACTGTTGCCGTGGATAATTTTGAATGACTTCACTTGCAGTGACCATTTTTTATTGTGTTTCTCTCCTAAAAAGTACAATTATAAAGGCAAATCCACATTAAACAATGTTAATAATTATAATTTTTACCAGTTGTATAACTAAAAAATCATTTTTTTCAAAATGATCTACACAAACAAATACTTGTTTTGTATTTGTACTTAAATATTATTTTTCTACTTTCATCTATTGGTAAACTATAAATAATACTTACACTTTTGCATGTACTACAAGAACGCATTTTTTGTTTTTAAGAAGAATCCAAATAACTTATTCGCTTTGTCACTTTTAGTACCGGATTCTCCAGTAGGGTATTCCGGCATTTCATTAGTTCAGTTCAGTAGGACTATGAATGAATAATTTTGAATAAGATAATACACATATCAAGTGAGATATGAATTTTTAAAAAAATCATCGAAATTCGGATTTTCTATCATGGCGCACTTATGACGAGCAACGGAGCATCCGATATTGACATCTGCAGCGAACTTCAGCGCCTACTTTTGCACAAGAAAACTTGGGTAAACAAACAAATATCAGAGGAACACGTAATAATTAACACAAAACAAAGTGAATAAAATATAAAATAAAAAATACACGTGTAGTAACTAGTAGCGCAATCTGTGTTTCTAACAGCATATATTCAATCTAAATGAGCCAAAAACCACGCAAAAGCATATCGAAATGACGTCACAGTTTTAGAGGACGTTTCTAGAGTGGTAAAAATAAAAAAAAAACTTTTTCCTAGACATGTTTTATTGTATTTTCCAACTACATGAATTGGGAGGTAGCCAAGTAGGCGCTGGATATTTGGGCGACAGCCAAGTGGGCGCCGGACATCTGGGCGATAAAATAATAGAAAAATTAGAGCAACACTTTTAATTACTGACAACTTCCTTGTTGCAAAAAAATCCACGAAATTGTATACATCTGAACATGCAAAATCATGTTTTTGTTGTCCAGATGTCCGTCGCCCACTTCATCATCGCCTAACGCCTAATGTAACTCGCCTAGTTATCTGTCGCTTAGTTGTCGCGTACCGCCCAGAAATGGGTAATAAGCCGTAATTGATGTATTTATTCGTTTGTAAAATATAATTTTATTTATTCTTATATACCTACGAGTAATGGTAATTTTGGCAGAATAATAGAAGATATACATATTTTAGTATAATAGTAAAATCCTAGTAAATAGAAGATAAAATAAACTACAAACTTAAGTTTATCGCCCCGTATTTATAATTTGCGAATAAGTAAATAATGAGTCCATTCCGTGTCTTTTAAAATAGCGTGTAGTATAAATATTTATACGATTCTCGCAATATTAGTTCACGCACCTTGCCATTAACATGAGCCGAGATATAACCGTTTGGACGTGGCTGTGGCTGTTTACTCGTAACATTTCAAGTGCTTGAACTCACAAATGTCATGGTTCATGAGAATGCACTTTACTGGAACAGAACTACCTTACCGAGAATTATCCACGCTTTCAAAAAATGCCAGAGAAGAACAAACGCATAGAAATAGAGACCGCCTAGAAGAATAAAATAATCATCAAATGAATTACAAACATTTATATGGTGTCAATAAATAAATGACCAATAAATTACATTATTCAACTATATTTATGAATATAACAACCAAATTTCTTTTATAATATTATTTATTTATTTAATAATAAATATTATTATATTTGAGTGGTCAACAAACTATTAATTTTAGAGGGTACATATTTTTCATGTTCGCATAGCTGACACATTTTTATATATGAATTTATACGTTATATTTATAAACTAATGTCAATTAGTAAGAAGAAAGAAACTGAAAATGGTAAACAAATAAAATTCAACTGTGGATAAAAAAAAACTGGAAATTATGCTGTCAACAGCAAATTTTGGATGGGTATGGGAAGCCCAGAACGCAACCGTTTTAAAAGAAGAAATGAATCTTAATCTCATATCAAGAAGTTCTGTATAGTACAGATACCCATTGAATTAAATCCTGATCCTACAATTCAAACCTTAGAAATTATAGCTTTTCTCAACTGTACCTAAATTCCAATATCCCATTCTATGTCCTTAAATTATTAATACAGATAGTTCCAGCTGCCCACACCATACCAAGATATACCATGACGGTCATTGCTACAATTTCCAGAAGAATGAAATCTGCACACTGTGTAATACGTACGAAGAAGACGACCTAGACCATTTCTTTCTACGATGCCCCATGTACCAAGTCTTTCGTAACCATTACATCGCCAAACATATCCAAAACAGCCTAAACGATTTGATAGGTGTAGTGTATTTTGGCGCGAAAACCGAGACAAGCCGGTTCAGAACAATAGGTTGCTTGTCGTAGTTAGCAGTTCAGCATTGAGTTTGTATAGATAAGGTTGTGTGTTTTGGGGAGTGTATAAATAAATTATTTTTCAAAAAAACCTCGTAGTTTTAATATAAAACTAGCCTTTATACTTCCTTATATAAGGTAAGTGGCACCAATATTACACTGGCGACGAGTAAATTCGGCTAATAAAATAATTATTTTATTAAAATATTTTTTTAAAAAAAAAGTGCAAAATGACGTCAGTTGTTGGACTAATCGGTCAGTGCAGCGAATTTGATCCCGAGAAAAATGACTGGGCTATCTATAAAAAGCGTTTAGACCATTTTTTCATTGCCAACGAGTTCAAAACGAACGAGAGAAAACACGCCATTTTGTTAAACGCAATGAGCGAATCGGCATATAAATTAATTTCTGATCTCACGGTACCGGATTCGCCGGAAGACAAAACTTTCAAAGAACTAATAACTTTATTAGACGAACATTTTACTACTCAGCGGTCAGTATTCGCAGAACGCTATAAATTTTATAGTGCGATGAAGGACGCGAGTGAAACAATGGCGGAGTGGTGTGCGCGATTAAAACATTTAGCGGCACATTGCGAGTTCGGAACGGTGCTAGTGACAGTGTTGCGAGATCGCTTCATCATGGGACTTCCCAATGACAAAATCAAGGAGAGGCTGTTTTTGGAGGAATCATCCATTTCTTTGGAGGACGCCTTGAAAAAGGCGCAAACCTTGGAATCCACCAAAAATTTTGCTGCAGAGGTCGCTAGTAGCGATTTCTTGCGGGTAAAGAAGGAGCCTGCCGATGTCTACAGAGTGGGGGCGAGCCGAGCCAAGCAGCCGAGAGCGTTCGGGTGCCATCCGAATGGATCTTCCACCTCCACGACTTCCGGTGCCAAGATGGCGCCATCCACATTTTCAGCAGCAGCATCCGGTCCAAGCAGTATCCAACCACATGGTCACAGGCAAAAATGTTTTGTTTGTGGATGGAAAAACCATCAAAGTTCCCAGTGCCGGTACAAAGATCATAGATGTAATGCTTGCGGTAAAGTAGGCCATTTGAAAAATATGTGTGAGAGTAATAAAAACAACCCCAAAATTAAGAAAAAATCAAAAAATTATTTTTTAGACGAGAGTCAAAATATTAACGGTATTTTCAATATCAGCGTAAATGACAATAAACCCCTAACGGTCAATGTAAGTTTAAATAAAATACCTATGGTAATGCTTATTGACACTGGTGCTGCAGTATCAGTAATTTCAGAAAAGATATATGAATGTTATTTTAACAAAATAAATCTTTTACAATCTGATATTAATTTAATTGGTTATACCGGTGGACAAATAAATACTTTAGGTTATTTGACTGTCAAAGTAGAATACAATAACAAGGTAAAGGATTTAAGTTTGTACGTAGTTAAAAAGGGAGGCCCTCCCTTATTAGGAAGAGATTTTTTAGAAAAAATTAATATGGGGATTAAAGATTTAAATTTTGTAAATGCTGATAATTTAAATTTATTATGTAATAAATACAAAGAAATATTTAAAGACGAGCTAGGAACATTTACAAAAGGAGTGATTGAATTAAAATGTAAAAATGATATAAAACCAAAGTTTTGTAAACCACGTACATTACCATTTGCATTAAAAGATAAAGTAGATGTAGAAATAGAAAGATTAATTAAATTAAATGTTTTAGAACCAGTGGATAGTTGTCCATGGGGCACACCCATAGTGCCTGTTTTAAAAACAGATGGGACTGTAAGAATTTGTGGGGATTACAAGATAACAGTAAATCAAAATCTAGAAATCGACCGTTATCCTTTACCCCGAATAGAGGATTTATTTTATAAATTACAAGGTGGTGAACTTTTTTCTAAAATTGATTTGTCGCATGCTTATCAACAAGTATTATTACATGAAAATTCGAGACAACTTACAACTATAAGTACACATAAAGGACTTTTCATGTATAATCGGTTACCATTTGGTATAAGTTCAGCCCCCTCAATTTTTCAAAGGATAATGGAGAGTATTTTACAAGGTATTCCAGGAGTTACTTGTTATCTTGATGACATTTTAGTGACTGGTTATGATAAACAAGATCACTTGAAAAATTTAGAATCTGTTTTTAAATGTTTACAAAACTGTGGTTTAAGAGTAAAATTAGATAAATGTTCGTTTTTTCAAGAATCTGTAACGTATTTAGGATTTGTAATTGATAAACAAGGGTTACACCCAAACAAAAATAAAATTGAAGCCATTGTAAATGCTCCTGAGCCTATAAATAAAACCCAATTAAAATCATTTTTAGGATTGGTCAATTATTATAGAAAATTTGTTAAAAATATTGCTGATATGTTACACCCATTTTATAATTTATTGAAAAATGATAGTGACTGGGTTTGGAATAATAAATGTAAAATAACATTTAAACGAATAAAAGAAGTTTTAACTTCTTCACAGGTCTTGGTTCATTTTGATCCAAATGTGCAAGTTAAATTAACTGTTGATGCGTCAGATTATGGATTAGGAGCTATCTTGTCACATATGTATGAAAATGGCACTGAGCGACCTATTTCTTATGCATCAAGAACATTGTCAAAGGCTGAATCTAAATATTCTCAAATTGATAAAGAGGCTTTAGCCATTGTATTTGGTGTTATAAAATTTCATCAATACTTGTTTGGAAGACATTTTGTATTAGCAACCGATCATAAGCCACTGTTAGCAATTTTTGGCCCAAAGAAAGGAATTCCTTTAATGGCAGCTAACAGATTGCAACGATATGCAATTATTTTGTCATCATACACGTATGATATCATATATGTACAGTCAGAGAAAAATGCATCAGATTGTTTATCACGTTTACCGTTAAATGTTAATATAACTAATAATGAAGAATATAGTTACTTAAATTATGTCAAATCAAACAAAGATATTCTAATTAACGAAGAATTAATTTCAACAGAAACACAAAATGATGAAATTTTAAAACAAGTTCATGATTTTGTATTATATGGCTGGCCAGAAAATTTTAATTTTAATAATGATATAAAACCTTACTTTAGGAAGAGACATGAATTAACAATTGAAAATAACATTGTAATGTGGGGATACCGGGTTATTGTACCAGAAAAATTACGTAAACCAATTTTAAATGAATTACATAGTTCACACATGGGAGTTGTAAAGATGAAATCTTTGGCCCGATGTTATGTATGGTGGCCAGGTTTAGATTCAGACCTAGAAAATATTTGTAAATCATGCAGTTCATGTTTAAAAAATAGAGATTCACCAGATAAATCAAGTTTAATTCCATGGAAATATCCCGACGCACCCTGGGAAAGAATACATTTAGATTTTTTTGAATTACATAACAAAATGTTTTTAATCTTAATAGATTCGTTTAGTAAATGGATTGAAGTCATTCCAATGAAAAACACAAATTCATTTTGTACTATAAATGTATTAAGAGAAATTTTTGCTCGTTTTGGGTTACCAAAGATTGTTGTATCTGATAATGGTAGACAATTTGTGTCCGAGGAATTTGAATGTTTTTTAAAGAAAAATGGAATTAAACATATTACTAGTGCCCCATATAAACCACAAACAAATGGTGCAGCAGAAAATGCAGTTAGAACTGTTAAAAATCATTTGTTACGTTGTTTATGTGGCGCACCAAGTGAAAATGAAATATTTGTAATTTTACAAAGATTTTTAATTATGTATCGAAATACTGTTCATTGTACGACTGGTGAAACTCCATCTAAATTATTATTGGGTAGGAATTGTAGAATATTGTTAGATTTATTAAAACCTTCTAACACAGAAATTCCTAATTTAGATTATAGTAAAACACAAAATTGTGTTAAACGTAAGCAAGGGACGCAAATCAGGAATTTTGGTGGGAGGAGGAAAGAGATGTTTGTAAAAAATCAAACAATTATGACACGGGTATACAAAGGTAATGATTCGTATTGGGTTCAAGCGGAAATTTTTAAAGTTTTAGGTCGTAGGACATATCTTGTGAAATTAATTCAAAATGGAAAAATTGTCAAACGTCATGTAGATCAAATAATTTGCAGAATCCCTGTACCAGAGGATACTGAATCATTAGTTTCGTTACCAATGGTAAAACCCACTATTGTAAATGAAAATGTAGATGGTGCAGCAGTGGCACGACCACAGAGAATCAGAAAAGCGCCTGATAGATATACACCGACGTTTTAATTTATGTATTGTTGTAAAATGTTTTTACAAATCGGTGTGGAAGGAGTGTAGTGTATTTTGGCGCGAAAACCGAGACAAGCCGGTTCAGAACAATAGGTTGCTTGTCGTAGTTAGCAGTTCAGCATTGAGTTTGTATAGATAAGGTTGTGTGTTTTGGGGAGTGTATAAATAAATTATTTTTCAAAAAAACCTCGTAGTTTTAATATAAAACTAGCCTTTATACTTCCTTATATAAGGTAAGTGGCACCAATATTACAATAGGAAATGTAAATACATCTATAGCTTATGACATTATAACTTTGTCCATGAATCTGTCACAATTAGAAACTTTATTATGGATGTTTAATCATATTTTTTATTATGTCTTACTAGTATATTATTGTACTTTAATGACATATATACGAGATACGATATACAGTGAAATTAACGTAGAGTTAACAGTCTATATTTTCGAAATAAATTAAGAAAGTGTGAAAAGATAATGTCAGCCACATGGATTTGAACCATGGACCAATACTTTGCCGGAGTACCGCTCTACCAACTGAGCTATGGCCAACCTATCCAATGGCTGACATTATCTTCCACTTTTAGCCGCTAATGTATCTCTCTATGGAGAATACAGTTTGTGTCACGTTGTATGATGTGGGGTTGGATAACCACTACATTTAAACATCATTGTGGACATGTCAGAAATTACTCATGGCCCTATCGGTCCAGTTTTTGAAATTAACGTAGAGTTAACAGTCTATATTTTCGAAATAAATTAAGAAAGTGTGAAAAGATAATGTCAGCCACATGGATTTGAACCATGGACCAATACTTTGCCGGAGTACCGCTCTACCAACTGAGCTATGGCCAACCTATCCAATGGCTGACATTATCTTCCACTTTTAGCCGCTAATGTATCTCTCTATGGAGAATACAGTTTGTGTCACGTTGTATGATGTGGGGTTGGATAACCACTACATTTAAACATCATTGTGGACATGTCAGAAATTACTCATGGCCCTATCGGTCCAGTTTTTGAAATTAACGTAGAGTTAACAGTCTATATTTAAAAAAAAAAAAAAATATAGACTGTTAACTCTACGTTAATTTCAAAAACTGGACCGATAGGGCCATGAGTAATTTCTGACATGTCCACAATGATGTTTAAATGTAGTGGTTATCCAACCCCACATCATACAACGTGACACAAACTGTATTCTCCATAGAGAGATACATTAGCGGCTAAAAGTGGAAGATAATGTCAGCCATTGGATAGGTTGGCCATAGCTCAGTTGGTAGAGCGGTACTCCGGCAAAGTATTGGTCCATGGTTCAAATCCATGTGGCTGACATTATCTTTTCACACTTTCTTAATTTATTTCGAAAATATAGACTGTTAACTCTACGTTAATTTCAAAAACTGGACCGATAGGGCCATGAGTAATTTCTGACATGTCCACAATGATGTTTAAATGTAGTGGTTATCCAACCCCACATCATACAACGTGACACAAACTGTATTCTCCATAGAGAGATACATTAGCGGCTAAAAGTGGAAGATAATGTCAGCCATTGGATAGGTTGGCCATAGCTCAGTTGGTAGAGCGGTACTCCGGCAAAGTATTGGTCCATGGTTCAAATCCATGTGGCTGACATTATCTTTTCACACTTTCTTAATTTATTACGATATACAGTATTTAATACCCGCGCAGGTATTATTTTATATTAAAAGCCCTAGGGCATTAAGAGTTACACGGTAATACTAACAACCAAATGTCATTTTTTATTCAATTCTCTGGATTTTAAGGTAGATGCATGAACGCACCCTAGCTCAATGCAACAATGTAATAACCTGAAAAGTCAAAATGCGATATAATAGTTAGTATCAAAATCTGATTTATTTGTTATCTTATACATTTACTTATTATATAAACATGAACTACTACAATGAAAATAAAAAGGTTAGTAACGAATAAACTCCAATAGTGCTATTATTTGGTATCATTTACACTAAAATTGCAGTTATGAAATGATCCCGTAAAAGTGATATTACCGGAAGTAATACTGGACGATTCTATTGATTCAATAGTTGAAGCAGATGTAGAAGGCTCGCCAGACAACATCTTTGAGATTTTATTTTTTGAAGAAATACTATCTTCTAGATAACCCTCCGCAACAGCTGTACTTCTCCATCCTCCATGGCGTTTTAAAACTGTCATACTAGCCCCTGCATCTGCTAACAATGTTGCAGAAGTTCTTCGCAAGCAGTGGCCTGTATATTTAAAAGCATCCTTCAAATTCAAGTAACTTGCAATAGTGCTAGGAATCTTCCCGAATGTGTTCTTGCCTACAGGCTGTACAGTACAGCAACCGTTTCTGTAATTTAAGAAAAATCTTTTCTGGGAACAACCTTGCGGTCGTAACGACGCATATTCTTTTATCAGTTTCAAACTATTCGTTTCTTTCTCCAATAATTGTAAAAACTCGCTTCTTATCAGTCTTTGTTTCAGGAATATTTACAACAAAGACTGTACCTCTATCTTCAATATGATCAACTAACATATTCACCAACTCTTGTCGTCGACATCCACCAAATATACCAAACAACAGGGCAACTTTAATCATCAGATATGTTTTATTCGGTGCTTCATGAATGAACTTTAACACCTCCTCTCTTGTTAGAATTTTAGACTTTTTCGCTTGATATCCTTTAGAACTTTGCTTTAAATATTCCCCCAACATAGAAAACTTTCCAATATTGATATTCTTTTTGACTATCATCGTCTTCTTTAACATGGAATATTTAGTCCACAACGAACTTGGGGAAAATGATTCTGACTATAAAAAAAATTATTACAGTAATATTATAACAAAAACGTTCATCAACATACCAATTCCTCGAAATATCCGAGTAACACAGTCTCATTTATAATTTCCACAGAGTTATTTACCATCCAGTTTTAAAATTTATTGTATTCTTTATCGTACATGTCTTTAGACTTCTTGGGCAACAAATTTTCAGTAGCTTTTGCAGCTTGTGCCAGTATTTTTTCAGGAATTACACTAAATTGATTGTTCATCTTGACGCAGTGACAGAAAAAAAGGATTTTTTTTTGTTGTTTACAAAAACAGAGTTGTACTTAGTTACCGCATTTATTTATTCATAGCCTACATTCTTAATTTTTTTTAATTCATTTTATTTATTATTTATGTTAGAAAGATACATTAGTAAGACATAAAATATTGTATGCACCACGGGTATTACTTGATGTTTATAGCCCTCGGGCTATTTATAAACCCTCGGGCCAAAGGCCCTCGGCCTTATAAACTATAGCCCTCGGGCGGGCATAAACATCTTAGTAATACCCTTGGTACATAAATAACTATTATAACTAGATTATAAGAGTATTATGTCAATTACAACTTCCGTTGTATAAGCACTAGCTTGATGACAAATAAACGTATTATTATTATATTCATGAAAAAATATTTTTAAGCATAAATAACAAAAATAAAATGAATTTTTTTCTTAAGAAATTATAGAACTTTGAAACAGTTTGACTATTGTTTGATAATATTGTGACACAAATTATGGTGGCGGGTTACGCTAGTGTTTGTCCATTGATAGTTTCACGGTGAGCGGGCGTAAGAGATGCGCGAGTCTTGCTTTTAAAATGAGGCAACCAATCAAATTGCTTAGGACATAATACGTCATATTAATTATTAATAGAATAATTTTCGAATATTTTCGCATTATTATCTAAGATAGTTAAAATTTGACTAGCCCATTGCAATAAAATTCATGCTAGAACAATTAGAATTTGATTATTAATACGTTATTTTTTAGCATAATAATCCACAATGTTATATCGTTTTTTACCTGAAATGGTACCGCATTAGTGAATACCAAAATCACAGTCCCATTTTATATTTCTGAAAAACAGAAATCAATTTCAGTACTTAATGTAGAAAAATATATTCTTTATTAAACTATTAACTAGATAAAATAATAGTAACAAATAATTTTCTAAGGGATGCGCCCCGCTGCCACCCCCCTCGCTGCGCCAATGATAATATGTTAGAAATAAATAAAGGAAACTGGACACTGCACCAGATTAGTAGCCCAGTATTCTAACTAGCAACCGGATTCATAAACATTTATACACCACACTGCAGTTAGGCACATTTGGCTATAATTATAATTGGATGACGCAGAACCGGAAATCATCACTTGTTATTTTGTTTTTGTTTCGGGCCACGATGCGGAAGATACTTTCTTTCCTTTCTTTTGTTGCGTTTGTATATTGTTTCATGTTTTTATTTTAACATATGACATACATTTTGGGAAGATATTGCAGTTTTCTAAAAATAAAATCATTTTGTTATAATTTCAATATTCCATTATTATTTTTATAAATTTTATGATGTCTAGTTGAGTGAGATATAAAAAACATAGAAAAGCACTCATATATGGTCTTCACTTCTGCGTATTTTGTAATTAAAGTCCAAGGGAGGTATCCAGCAGATTTCTTGTATAGTGATCTTGTCATACATACTCGTACTTGCTCAGAATTAATTAGCAAGTATTACGCAGTATTACAGATTGCTGTATGACATAAGCGTTGAAAAATATGCGAATTAAATCATTTTCTCTTGATGATCTTACTGAATTATTTAGATCACGAATTAGACAACGTACGAGATAGTAATTTAATTTGAAAAACATTTTCTACGACATGTTGAATTGCGAAATTGTTAGATAAATATTTATAAAGTTTACTAAATCTATTATATAGATATGTACCTATTTAATTAATCGTAATAAATTATAAGTAAATATAGTAGTGACGACAGTTTTGATGGCTGCTCATCCACGTTTAACTATTTTACTATTTACTCAGCAGTATTTCCATATCTAAATCTTCAAATAAATTTTATGTTAATTAATAATATAAACAATGAAAACATATATCATGGGAATACATCCTTTCGAACATACTGGGCCTCGCGCCCTTCAAAAAAATTGTTAAGAACTGCATAGAATTTATTATATATTTACTTATGAATTACTGCTACAGTGCTACAAGGTAATTTATATTAACAAAGAGAATAATAAAACAACGAACACAATATTTTTATGTGAATACTGAGCCTATTTTTTGAGACCAGTACATCAATCTAGTTTGATAGAGCTAGTAGCGTTGCAAAAAGTATTTATCTCACGATCATCCAGAAAATAAGCTGTTTCTGAATTCCATTTGTACCACGGAAAATTGTCTATGAGGGATTTGAAAGTTACTTTATTTTATTTTGGAACCATAAACTTGTTTATTCACTCTCAAAAGAGGCGCGATTGAACTTTTATAGCCCGAGGGCCCATAAAGTTGCCCGGCAACAGCTATTCAAATATCATAATTGTGGCTCATGAATAAATGTCAAACAATACAACAAATTCGATAAATCACATTTTTTGATCATCGTCACTCGCAAAACTTTCGTATTTTTTCTCGTATACGTCTTTTGACTTCTTTGGAACCAACTTGCTCTGTGCAGCTTCAAAAATTTATTCGATATTTCTTTGGAATAAACGATTTCTGTTATTTTCATTTGACGCTAAATTAAAATTGTTTATAACAAACCACTTAGTAACACCAACAAACTACTTAGAAACCACAGCATAATTCAAATTAGCGAATATACAAATATACCTATTGAAACCTTGAATTTCGAGAACCAAAATAAAATAAAACGTATGTGCCACGGCCATAATCAAGATTGTAGCACTCGGGAAAATTAAAGGTCTCTGTTACGCGTCGAGCTTTAAATATTCCCCTATGCTACAATTTTTAATTAAACCCTTAATACATAAATAATTTATTTATTTATTTATAATGATAGGCCATGCAACAGGAACAGGTCCCAATTACAGCATAGCACTAATTAACAGATAAACAATAATAATACAAAAGTTGTAGTGTACAAATTTAAACACATTTCAAATTTTACATCAGAAGGAATGCATTTAATTTAACTTACTTAATTAACACATATGTATGTACGTATAAGGTATGAACATAATGTAGTTATGAATTTATCGTTAAGATATGGATGTAACAATCCTCTTATATTTAAATAAATTGCAAGAAAATATATCTCTTTCATAAATATATGACAATAAGTTATTGTATGATGAAGATTATCTAATCATAGGTGAATTCATTTCAGAATTAGTTTTAATATTTTTAATAAAGAACAAGTTAGTTGACCGAGTTGAATGAACGGTATTTTTATGTGGAATTTGCGAATGAGATAAGGGCTATCAAAGCAGTTATTAAAGATTTTACACAAAAACATCAGATCGAGAACTATACGTCTAATAATAATAATAATATTCTCATCCCTACATGAATATTTTCATGGCGATCAGTTATTTATTTATTTATTTCTTATTTACTCGCAAAAAAAGTAATATAATGCATACCTGTAGATTTTTATTTATTCGTTTTTTTCAGGACCGCGAAAAATATTGTAATATCTAATGAGCTAAAAAAATATAGGGTAACCCTTTCAAAAATTTAATTTTGTACTGCAGTTTGAGAACCACTATTAACAGTTGAAAAACAATCCGTAATGTAAATAAGTATAAAAATTCATAGTTAATATAACTATAAAGTTTAGGACTTTTTGGGGTCACAGTTCGATCTAGTGTAATTAATGAGGATATCCTGATGATTACTGACAATTAAATCTAGTCTAGCAAATATGTTCTTTTTTATTTTTACTTCTTTTAAAAGTCCTCTGGTTATTTATGCAATGTAATTAATTTTAATTGGTCTTTTTGCGTGCGGTAGGAAAGCAGAAAAATCGGAATGATTTTTACGTTCTGGTTACGATTCGACGTTAATCTTTGTTAGTTTTGAAAAAGTGATAGTTGGTGAGCGAATGCTTTAAATTCTATTTTGAAAGAGGATGTTGCAAGTTCATTAATTTATATAAATATAATTGTAACATGTTGTAAACATCGTATTGAAACTATGAAGTCATTGCAAATATATGAAACAATAACTTATGAATCATAGAAGTTCCGTTGTAATCAGTTATATGAGCTATAATTAGTACAAGGGTGATTCGAAAAGTAACAACAAATTGTATTTCACTGTTGTCTATTGTCCAAGAGGGTATCGAGGCCTCAAAATTCATTAAAGAATATTGCAACATTATGTAGTTCTTGTGTTGATGAGAGAAGAGTGTACGAGTCACTGAATATGTCATTTCAGTGGTACGAGTTGATAGAGGGATTTAAAAGTGGACGAACATCGAATTTGGTGTAACGTTACGCAGGCGCGCCGAGCTTCTAAATTCTTGTGGGGGGGGAGGTGCAGTGGTGAACAGCAAAAATCGTGACATAGACGTTTAACATGGAAAAACAGTTTTTCTGCTTCGTAAGACTATAATATGAGTTTTTATATGATTAGAAAGTTTATTTAATTTGGCATCGAAGAGTATCTAAATATTCATAATTTAATGGCTTATTATTGAAGTATTTGCAAAAGTATAATGCTATTTGGCAGTTATTACTTATAATTTATTAAAAACAGTAATCATGGAATCGCATTCAGTAGCCGAGTTGGTTCGTGGTTAGATCTAAAATCTATAATAATTATTCATGAGTTCAAATCCCGCCTGGTTTTTTTATTTTATTTTGTAAAACTTGTTATTAAATAAATTACAAAATTAAAATCTGGATCTAGAGCCCGCCTATGTACATCGTAAAAGCGGAATCCAATACAAAATATAACTGTTGGAATAATAGAGTGCAATATGTAATTTTGTTGCGATGGGCATTGCCTCCTACAAAATTGTTTGTGTGGGGCACGCGTCCCGTTACCCCCCACAAATCGGCGCCCCTGACGTTACGAAAAGTGTATTTAAATAGAAGCTCACTATGTAGAATTATTTTATAATGTTCAATTTACTTGTACTTTTTGAAGCAACTTGTAGATTTTAAAATTCGTATTCTCAACTTTTGGGAATATAATAATTATTTCGTAATTTGTGAGAAATATAAAAAAAAAATGTTCTTCGCCCTTTAATTCCTATATCATATCATACCTACTTACAAAGTCAGCTCTTTCTGTCTATCTGCTTGCTAATTCATTCTCGCTCTGATTCCACCGAATGGCCTATGGTTCTCACGACTGTGACCTTTATCCTTGGGTCACATACGGCCGGTTATCGCGTGGTAGACTCGCCGGATGTGCGGCAGGCATTGTACGCGTGCTAACTTTGCACGGGGACGGTGCACAGCTGTGCAAATCCAGCAATTCGCAGTGTGTATGATAATGCAAGACAGAAAAGTTATTGAAATGATAGAGAGAGGCTGCTAGGTTTCGGGTTATCAGAATGCATAATGTGAAATTGGAAAAATGGATTCATTGCCTTTTTACATCGTCATTGGTCATTGGTGTTCGTCCACGGCATTCTAGAACTACACATCGCTTTCAATTTGGATACAGTTTCATAAACAAAATATTCTATCCACTCGTCTCTAAAATAAATAACTTTCTTGTACTATGGCAAATCTTTAGGATGCAGTGTATTTCGTATAGACATCTGGAGGCCATCTCCAAGAAACTCTAGCTCTATGTGCTAGCCCTAGGTGCATGGCGTTGTACCGTGTGCACGATTTCCAGGTGAACGACCTGGATGTTTATCCATTGTGTGCCGTAGTTGTAGCGTTCTGCTAGTCTGATAACCTATACGTTCAGACGAATAGAAGCAAGGGACGATAAGCAAGTGATAATATGAAACAGATAAAATAGGTTGAACTAGAAATAGACAAAATTATTAGTTATCTTTAAAATTCGGCGACAAGAAATACTGTTTTCTAATATATTTTCTTGTGTAAAGGATCAAAATTTAAGTTCATGACATGTAAGTGTCACTTATATGGTACAAAGTTGTTCAACAAAATATCGAAAAGACTTTGCAGAAAACAATACCGATAGCTACGACTTCTTCCTTTATTAATGTTTTTATTCACTTTGTTCAAATATATGCTAAACACTTACGACACTAAGGTCCAAAATATTGGTCATATATTTTATTACTTATACTTGTTCATCTTCACAACCATTCGTTTCTAAAATTAGTTCCATCTTTTATTTCTTATGAATTTTAAGACACATGCACCATTTGTAAATCATGTACTTAGCTCATAGAATGTTTCCATGTAAAAATAATGAAACGTTTATTTATTTACGTGAACTGTAACACTCAAAGAAATATTAATAATTAAAATAAAAGTATATTAAACGATAAATAAATGAGAAATAATATAATAAAAATAACAAACACTATGAATAAACAAATGTAAACACTTACCATTAAGATTATTTACCA
The DNA here is from genome assembly GCA_951394225.1 of Harpalus rufipes. Lineage (NCBI taxonomy): Eukaryota > Metazoa > Arthropoda > Insecta > Coleoptera > Carabidae > Harpalus > Harpalus rufipes. The sequence goes on along the minus strand of OX596281.1, from coordinate 22,807,614 downwards.
CTAACTATTTATGTCACTAGTTGTCGACTAGACTGGACGGAACTGACTTGACTGACTGGACTAGACTGCCTGGACTAGACTGACTCGCACAGAGCCTATCCTGTATATAGCTATGCATTTGTCTAGAAAATTCTCGAATTTGCGAGTACACGGTCATGCCACTAACACGTTAGCCGCAGGCGACAGCGCGATGGTTACGTCATCAACTTCGAAAAGGTTTCGATTATGTTTTAGAAATAAGCAGGTCTAATTTTGTTACAAGGTCACTCGGCGCATGGGTTTGTTTACACATTTGCACGCGCGGTAAATAGCCCGCCAACGGATCTAAACTCGTCCGACCAGTGGCGTCGGCCGCGTGCTCGCTACAATAATATACATTACGAGTGAATACGAGAAACCGTGACATATGTGTTTAGCATAGGAAAACCGTATTTTTAAATATTCTCATACGTAATATAACAAGTGATATGATTATCATCGATAATATATTCTCGAGTGAAACCGAGCTGCAGATTTCACGAGTCCGAAAGAGGAGTGAAATGTGATGCTTCGGTTACACAAGCAATATCTTCGATTATTAATCATATCACGAGCTTATATTTAATAAGAGAATATAATGAATTTTTGTAACACATTATCTTAACCTAACTTTTGATATACATATTCTTATTGTATTAAAAACATGGTACTTAGTACTTACGTGTTTTATTTAATATATCTGAGTTTGAATTATTATTACTTATTTTATACTCAAAATTAACTGTCAATGTCATAAATAAAGAAAACAAATCCCTTAGTAACGACTATAAATAAGGTGATAATTTCTTTGTTTTTTATCATCGGTGTGATAGACATGTAACTAGGGAGATTCTTAATGTTGATTGCCGGAAAACATGTCACGTGACTAATGAATTATATTCTCTGCCTAATACAACTTAATTGAAATTTTGGAAACCATGCATACAGTTTTAGAGAATAAAATTCTTCATTTTTCAGTGTCAAAATTTTTAAATGTACGGTTTTAGTGACCAAGTAAATTTAATTTTAAAAAATCTGATGTGGCCAGCATATTACCTTCCGTCAATCTTGTGTATTATGTAGAAACTCCATAGGGCGTGAGAAGTCATGCAATTTTGCTGACCTTGGCAATCAGATATGGGGGTTGAATGGCAGCTACTAATTATGTCCATAACTGACAAATGTCATAATTTTTCATTCAAAATTTCATTTTTTGTTATTGTATGATTTTTTTCTCAGTAACTGAATTCCACGCATCTGATAATAAATAAACCACATGAAATAAGAAAATCATGAAATTTTGAATGAAAAATTATGACATTTGTCAGTTATGGACATAATTAATAGCTGTCATTTTGACACGAGCCCCCATATCTGCTTGTTGAGAAATCGTGGTATTACACACACACAGACGCATACATACAAACACACACACACAGAGAGACGCATACACACACACAGACGCATACACATACAGACGCAAACACACACAGACGCAAACACACACATACAGACATCATCTTAAAAATAGTAAATTCGTATTCTAGAGACCCCAAAACGTGCACATTCATTAGAAACTCTCTATCGCTTTTTTTACCAAAGACAATACCTTTTTTACCTGAAGATGACGGAAGGTAAAAATGAACTCTGATTACCTGCCAGATACTTATTTTTCTACATGTTGGATTGACAGTTTGCGCGATATTCGTTTTTTGAAATAATCGCATAATAAATATATGTTTAACAGGTCTTTGAATTAAGTTTATTCGGTCACCAAAACCGTAAATTAGAAAGAATTGTCATACAAAAACACCACATAATGTTTTACGGACAGGTAATATTTGAAAATAACTGATTTCCCATGTTAAACGCCTATGTTACAGATTCTCGTGTTCCTGAATATTTTTTAACACTTCATTTCAGTTTATATGCATCCGTTATTATATTCTAAGATCTTTTCTTTTAAATTTAAATTAAACGTGATCGGTATAACAGAAGCTAACGTTTATTCTATATGTATATTTTGTTTGTATTCTACCTATGACTACGCATAACTTCTGAGCTACTTCTTATCGTCTAATATAAACAAAGATACTGGTGTTTACCCTTAATGTAAATAAAGAATTGTGAATGGGGATGTTGATATATTTATGTGAGAAGAGACATATATAAATTAGAAAATTGTGTGTTTAAAGTTTAAACCATTTTTGAGGGATACTTGTGTTTATGTGTAAATGTCTGTTTAATATTTTATCTGCGTGTGACATATTTTATTCTATAAATAGAATAAGATCGTTTTGTACAAAACATTTATCTTATTTTGAATGGTAGTTTTTTTTTAAATACCCACTTCTTTGAAAGAACAATAATAAAATGTAATAACGCACTTCAACCGCAAGGCTATAGCTAAAATAATACTTTAACAGCAAGGAACCTTAATTTTTAAATTCATAATAAACTTTGACTGTTTATATTAAAAACAACTTAAATTGTTCAATTAATGTTATCAGGAAGATCTATTTTTGGAATAGAACCACAACTTATTTAAAATTTTAAAAATGTGCTTAAATTTAATGTAATTTATTATTTATTTTTCTTATTTTTAAAATCTGTTACACGACGTTAAAATTTAATTATAGACTCGCGAAAAATAATGCACTTGTCGATATAATAGAATTTTATCGTCTTGCATAAAAAAATATTATTTACTGTTTTTATTATGAAAAGAAGTTTAGTATTGGGGGCATAGTTTTTGAGAAAGACAATCATTTATTTGCTATATTTTTTAAATCTACGGAGCATCTAAAGGTCAAACTTATAATTAATTGTATTTGAATCAAACTCATGAAAGTTTTTCCGTTGTTTTTGATATCTGAACAAAGATCTGTTACAACCTTCAAAAGTTGTAGTTGTACTACACAGGATACAAACGAATTCTATTGTGTATTTCAACACAACTTTTACACCTTTTCACTGGTGTATTTTGCCTTGTATTGTATATTATTTCAAAATTAGGTCCCTTAATTTGTATTCAAAATGTAAACAGAGAATTCATGGATTTATTACATATATTATAAATAAAACTTAAAGGTACTGTTTATTTTTTGGGATCGATTGTGTTTGTTAGGTGATCGGTTGTGATTTGGTCGACCGGGTTCGATTGAGATCGACGTAAAACATGAAACTTATTTCCAATTTTCAAATAGCATTAAACTGACTCTAGGCTTCTTTACAACATCTTTGACTATCAGTAAGGTGACACCTATAGAATAGATACATACATCAGGAAATCATATAAAATTCATGGAATTTACTATTGTCTAGAAAAGTCATTGAATTTTATTCATTATTAGAGAAAATATATATTTTTTTGTTTTGCACGGACTGATTTTATAATAAATTTTCACTTTAAATTAAAGATTTTTTTGCTCATTACACCATCAAACATGTTATTTGAATGACTCGAATTTTCGAGACGAGATTAATCTTAAGCTGGATTCACATGTACCGTTATCACCGTCAAATTGTTCACCGTTTACACCATTCTGTGCTGTGATTGGTTGAAAGCATACGCTACGAACGGTCTCGACGCTACGAACGGCGACGGCCGCCGTTGAAATATTTATATTTTTGACGACGTTGACGCCGTAAATATTAACTGCGCATAATCAGAACACACATTTCAATAATACTCAAACCAGTTTGACATAAAATGTATTGTATTTTATTTCTTTAAGTTTCTTTTTTGAAGTATTTTACTACTTCGCCAATTAAGAGTTCCGAAAAGTTGTCCATGACGAAACCGGCGAAACAAAACTTAACATAGGTTATGACAACCGGCAATATCACTAAGGTCGAAACATATATTTTAGTAATATTTCGTTTTTCAAGTTTGGAACTGTGCGCATCGATATTTATGACGGAGCATGTGAATACAATAGTTGTTGTGAAGGCCGCTACGGCCGCAAAATTAACGGTGGTAACGGTTCAACTTTATTCTCGTCTCGAAATATCGCAGTGTGACGTGAGATTTGCTCGAGGCGAGAGTAGAAATTCGAGATCTTGATTGTACGATTTTTTTTATATTGTCTATTTACATTATACAAAATATTAATCGGTATAAATAAATATTTGAATTGCCTTTTCATTTAGATTCATATTTATTTATTCAATTTTAGATTTATTGGGTTTTAGATAAAAAAAAATGCGTAAAAGTGACACCTATAGTGTACTTTTCATGCCAGCTTCAAATGCCCGCACTATATGAAACTGCGTACAAAACAGATTGACACACCCAGTAACAAGTAATAAGCCATGATATTATTGAGTATTTTTTTATACCTCTACCATAAATACCAGACTAGTGCCCGGTTTTATAAAAGCGAATTAAATATTATCCACGATATAATTGCGTTGCATAAAAATAAATATCTAGTATACAATATAATATTTAATCCCGAGTTATTATATGATCCCGGATTTTGAGACCTAAGGTTAAATTTTTGTTTAAAAACCGGGCATTAGTAAAATAATCAATTTTAATCAGTAGTACTTGTTTTAAATAACTTGTTTATTGTATCCAAGTTCAATGTAATGTTAATTTATTTATTATTGCCAATTATAAATTCGATAAATTCGTGACTCTCGAGTCGAGATCGAGAGAAGGCAAGAAAAAGTATGACGGGACGAGATACAGAGATATCACATTCGAGACTAGACGAGTGGATTGTTTCTCGCCGTTTCTCTTCTTCATCACTATCGTAGTTGTTCTCTCCATTCTTTATCATTTTTTAATTGTTCCATTACTTTATGATATTTAGAAAATCCAATTAGGTACAAGGTCAAAATGTATCTAGAAACAAAATTTAGTAAACAAACCATATAATTAAAAGATTTTATGATAGGGAAAATTTTCGCCAGGAACGTTATGAAAATTTCAATCTTTAAAATTGTTGGCCAACCTGATCATTTTCCGCTTTATACTCCTGTTGGAGTTTATCATCGTCAATAATCCTTTTCCATTTTTTGTTTTGGATTTTGTCTTAAAATTCATATTCTCTATCTTCATTAACTTTGAGTCCTGGTCGAGGTCCTGGTATACTTATGCCCGGTTGCAGAAACGTTCATCAACGCTTTGTTTAATTAACGGATCATCAAAATGAACAAATGCAACGCGATTTTTTGACAGCAATGATTTAAATGTCATAAGAACAAGGAAACTGATTCGAATTTGTTCATTTTGATGGTCCGTTAATTAAACAAGGCGTTGATGAACGTTTCTGCAACCGGGCATTAGTCTGTCCATCGTGTTTTCGGTCTTCCTCTTCTTTTCTTGTTATCTAATGGTTTTACTTCCAAGTTTTCTTTAGTTTAGTGTAGGTTAATTTATATTCTTTCATCCGTATTATGTGCCCAAACCATTTTAATCTATTTTCTCATACTATGAATATTACCTTTAGTTTTTCATATATGTAATTCTTTTAGTTTGTAATGCATTCGACTTCTCCAAACATCTTCTCTTACAGCACAGTATGTTTTCCTTTCAAACTTATTTAGTATTCTTTCATCTTTAGTTATGGTCCATCCATATTTCGCTGCCTTATAAAACCGTTATTCTTATTATGGTTTTGTAGAGTGTTTATTTTAATGTGCTCGGATATTCTTTTATATGAATAATGCATAACCTTCTCTATGTTTTGTTGTGTATTTTTGCTTGCATGTTTCTTGACCTGCGGTTAATCTGTCAAGGCCGGGTGAGTGGGTTAGCGTCACACATTTATACATACATACACATATAAACATATATTAACGCCCCCGCACCTCTCTATAACACCAACATCTTCATTCATAAGATTAAGAATGCAAATGAGAAATCAAATTAAAAAGTCGAAAGCAAGTATCTGTAAATCTATGACACTTCACATTCTAGATTGTTTTTTAGAGAAAATATATTTATTAGATCATATTTACGTCAGCATAAATTAAATTAAAATATCGGGTAGTATTAAACAATGTTATTATACAGTTAAAACTAAAAAAAATACCCCTTCGAGAACTAAGTTCTCATCATCAGTAGTACAAATTTAAACAGAGTAGCTAAGATTACTCTGTTTAAATTTCTACTGATGATGAGAACTTATTTCTCGAAATACGTATATATACGTAGTATAATTTCAACGTTAAAGGTTTTTTTTTTTAGTTTTAGATATAATTTAACCTTAGACTTGTCCTATTATTAATCATTCTTATACACGATGATTTATTTCTTTCTGTTACCAAAATACTAATCAAAGTTTTATTACGTAAAGAGTTAATTTTCAAATTTTATTAATCAATACACTTTTGAAAAACAAAACGCTTATTCCATACATTTCTTAAATTGGCCTCGTTGCACCTTATATGGATATATCCTTATTTCATATAAATGGTTTTGGTATAGCTGAATAATTATGCAGATATGGTTTTTTGTTTTTTTTTATTTATTTATTTATTATTTTTTTTTATAGATTTTCTAATGGTAATGTGAATACAAGCACTACAACCTACAACCCAGAGATTAATTGTCTAATTTGTTAATTTTTATATTTTATTTATTGTTTTGTTTTCTCATTTTTCGCTTAATTACAATTATAGCTGTCAAATAAGTATGAACTGGAGATTTCTATTCTATTGCCAATTCCGTGGCCATGTTGAGAATGCTATTATACAAAAACGGCAACACCGCTGGGCAAGGGACAGGGAGCGGAGAAGGGAAAAAGTTGAGCATCGGTCCACATTTATTTGACTATTGTTTATAAAAAGAATAGGTCCTGTATTCATGTGACATTTTGTACTTATAATAAGACTAGCGGTCTAGCTGGTCACGGGAGCATCGTTTCTCTTAAATATATATAACAACAATAACCTCACAACCTGGGATGACAAAATACATGTATAAAAGTTTTTATACATTATACATTAAAAGAGTTATAAACCTTTAATTTTGTTAATATTTTTGACAGTTCTATTAAAATTTGTTTACCTACTTTATTACAGGGATCTATAACAATATTGTAGGCAACCCCTACATAAACATTTATAACCCGTGGGGTGGAAGTGAAATCTGTTGTTTCCCACCCAAGAGATTGTCATTGCAGTTAGGAATGACATATTTCCTAGCCTCTAAAAGGTTAGGAATTGACATATTACTATAATGATTATGAATAAAATATTATTACATTTCTACACCTATATTATATTTTATACAGTTTTATACGTTTGTATAATACATGTAGGTAATGTATAAAATGTATTTTAAATATACTACTAACCAACTAAAAATGGCGGTTTCTATTTTAGTAAAATAATTATAGATTACTATTTAAGAAATAAAAGTTGATAGTTGTAACTTGTAAACCTGACTTTATAAAAAATATCTACATTTGCCATCAAATAGTATATTTAAAGTTCCTTTCCATATAATTATTTTTCCATTTACTGTTTTCTTTTTAAAATGTTACTATTATTTGAAATGATTAGTTTGTTGATAGTGAATGTCTGTCAGTTACATACATTTGAGATTTGAACTGTGTAACCATGGAGTTGTGTTAAAAGCATAGGCTCCGGGATTAAAATTATATATAATTTTAGAAATTTATCCATAAAATATATAGAAAAAGTATTAAACCTGTAGAAAAAAACTTTAATTTTTATATAACATAAATATCGAAAAAATAACATTTAAAGGTATTTTTCGAAGAAAAACTATTTTGAGCTTCCAGTAAAGTGCCATTTCCGATTATCTGATTTACACCAAAATCTGATGGCATCTTTCCATATAAGAGTAAGGTAGAAATACAAGGTTACAAAATTTTCTGAACGATAGTATTTGAGTTAGAGCGTAAAGGGGATACACACACACACAGACATCATCGTGAAAATGTTAAAATTGGATTGTAGGGACCTTAAAACGTGGTCATTTACCAAAATCTCGATGTGCGATTTTTAGCACGATCCCTATACCTCCCTTACCTAGGGTAGCGGGAGGTAAACAAGTTAAAGGGGGGGGGGCATCTTCCTAGACTCACCCTGTATAAAATGTATAATACATATAGTTTTATACTCCCACGTATTATACGGTATTATATGTACGTATTATACTGTTATATGCTCACAACGCAAAAACTCACCCCGAGTTTTCCAAGAGCGACTTTTGTACGTTAGGTGAAGTTATTGTTGTTGTGTTTGGTAGAATTGCAAGACGAACGACGTTCGGCATCGTTGTTCCCGTGACCAGCTAGCTTAGATCATAGAGCTTACGAACGTAAGCTATATGATCTAAGCCGGTTAGACGCTAGTCAAAATGAGCTGTGCAATAATCTTTTAGGTTTGTTTAATGAAATAATAATACAGTAATACGTAGTGTAGCATAGTATGAACTGAGTACACTTGTTCAATTTTTTCAAAAAAAAGTGCGACCTGGTGCATGCCATCAAATACACCTAAAGTTTAGTAATATTTATTTATGAAATATATTATTAAATTATTAAAAAATCTTTCAGAACTCATAATTCAATTAAAAGAAACAACCTTTTTATAAAAATAAACAGAACTAAAACTAAAAAGGTTGTATTATTTTAATTGAAATATAAATATTTTCTTTTTCTATAACGTGTTGTATTTTGAGAACCGCTGTGTTGAGATTAGACCTCTGCAAGATGCCAGTGGGTCAATCCTTCTTAGAGAACAGTTATAATGACTGCAAGTGGAAGTGGGTATGAATGTGATGTGACGTATGTGCATGATTGAAGGAATGGCAACTAACAAATCACTAGCTATCATGTTAAGATACATGGAATATTCTAGGTCAAATGTATGGAATTTATCTGGTTTTATGTTTGTTATAGATTAAAAATATGTTTGTTTATAAATGATAAAAAGAAAAGAATTTTATCGGTCGCAAAATTTATCAGGAGGATGTATAAATAAAGCAAATATGAAACCCCAGCTTTTATGAATTCAAATGTAAATTTAAATGCGAACTGGTATATTGAAGGGGACGGACTTGTTCCATCATTTTACATTTTGCACTTTTCATTTGCAAATTTTTGCCACCATTGATACATAATATTGCAAATTTAAAGTAAAATGTCATAAACAAAATAAAAATGTTTCATTTACAGCCTATGTTATGTCATTTATTTGCTAGTATCAACAGTTTCGTTGACTGAAGTAAAACATATTTTCCACAATTTATCTTTGACCTGTGGAAATAATTAGTCGTTGGATGCTAAATCGGGACTATATGGAGAATGGCCACTAATTCATTGTTTTTCTCGTTGAAATACGTAAATGATCGAGTGACAGTCACATACAGTATGTGGAGGAGCATTACCATGATGAAATATGACTTTTCTTCTTGGTCGATTATGATGAATCTTTTGTAGGACTGCAAACAAGCACGCCGTAGTTTACCATATAATATTGACCATACTATAATCATACAGGGCTATGTCCTAATAATATCATAAAAAGTAGAGACAATCTTCTTGTTACGACTTTTTTTCACGAACAATGACGTGTTACACGATTTTTTTTTTCATTAATCGAAAGAATAAAAAATATTTTACTTGTATTTTTATTTTCTTTCATATTACTCTTTATTCATGAGAAAATTGTCTCTGAAAATATAATATTTAAATTCTCGCCTTTTCTGTTGCCTGATAACATCAGAAAACTACTCACCAATGAGGGAGTGGCTTACATTTGCCGCCGATAGAATTTAAACGAGTAACAGCTGTTAATTATATGCAATACTTGCCGTCAAATAAGTATGGACTGGAGATTTCTACACTGTTGTCAATTCAGTGGCAATGTTGAAAATGCTAAGTTACGAAGAAGCGGCAACACCGCTGGGAAAGGACCAGCCGGGCAAGTTGCGGAGAAGGGAAAAAGTTAACGGCGAACATAGTTCTATCCATATTACTGATGTTTATATTTTGTAAAGATTCAAACATGGTTGTAGAAAAGAGTTTTGTACTAGTGTGCCCAAATAGACGTTATAATAGTAAAAAGTTTTAGTGCTTCAAAACAAAGAATAAAATGGTTATCTCAAGTAAACATAAAACCATTTACAAAATCAGTTTCTTTTTGTGAAGATCATTTTTCTGTAAGCATAAATATTTTTATAATTAAATAAGAAATATTAAAATAAAACAATATTTGGGTTTAGTTCTGATTTTTTTTTATTATTATTTATACGACGTTTCGACAGCAAAGTGCTGTCTTCATTAGGTAAATAACAAAACAAAATACATGTAGTCCAGACAACATGTTTACAAAAAAAAATATTTTTTTTTCCAGTTCTGTCATTGGCTAGTATTTCTTGGACGGGTAGTGTAATTTGGCGCCAATTCAAACAGTATACTGTTATATTGCTACTGTGTTTAATATATACAGCAATTTGAACAGAAAATATTATTTACTAATACTATAGAAGGTGAAGGTACTTATTCGAATTTCAGAATAAAAAAGATATGTTAAATTTTTTTGCAACACATTGTTATTGATACGACTCATTTTGGATCAAACGAATAGGTACGACTTGTTAAATTTCATGATTTTTACTGAGGTGTTTACGTCCAATAACGCAATAGGAACTTCAAAACGCATCAATATTTTTTGCGATCTGTCTTTTTATTGAACTGAGATACATGAAGTTAAAATGTTACGATAAATTTTATTCTTCACACGTCAAAAAAATATTGTATCGAAACGGTTAAAGTTTGAAAAGACCTGGTGAAAAAATCTTGTCATCACAAATAGCCCAGGACTCTCTGCTAGAGTTTCACTGCTTCACTTGATATTCAAGCTACTTAACTTGACTTGAAATCAAGTCAAGCTCAAGTCAAGTAATAGTAGCCGAAAGTCAAGTCAAGTCAAGTGGTTACAATTTCAAGTACTTGAAAAATCAAGTATTTATTTTTCAATTACTTGAAAAAATCAAGTAGTTATTTTTTTAATTACCAGAAAAATTTCTGCAAGATTACATTTCATTTTCATATAGTTCCTTATGTTTTATAACAATATCAATAATATATTTTGAAATATAGACTTTTATTCATAAAAACAAGTCATAAATTCGAATTAAAAAAAATAAATTTGAAAGTATACCTATATGAATTAACAAACTATTTATAGTATATGATATTATGGTGGACCTTGAAAGGGGGCAACCCTAAAGTGGTTCCAAATAAATAAATAAAATATACTGGCAATGATTCCGCTTAATTTTAATATTTGATCGTGCCTAAATGCATTTGATTTTTCCCCATTTAAATAACCTTCGGTTTTGGCACATTTTGGAACCCATTCATTATTGGAATATATACTAGAATGACTCGAGAATATGTGGACAAAATCTGAAGTCCCAATTATTATTCTTATTTCGAATGGAGTATAGCTTTCTGGGCTTTTGTGCGATAGTTTAACCATCTACAGTTAACTTAATAATAATGATTAGGATTTCAAATTTTGTCGACATATTCTTGGGTCATTCTAGTATATATTCCAATATTGAGTGAATTTTTTAAACCCCTGCACAGATTTTAACTTGCAGTAGTGGATCAGCACAGCATATGGCACACCACGCCGTACCACACACAGCTAGGTTACGGTTCTACTGATTCGCGCGTTTTCGTACATAATCGGTTCGTTATCAAGTAGCTTGAATTTGCTTGAAATTGCTTGATCAAGTCAAGTAGTAACGATAGAAAATCAAGTCAAGTAATGAATTTTTGAAAAGCTTGATTTTCAAGTCAAGTCAAGTCAAGTAATTAACAAAAATATCAAGCTACTTGACTTGGTGAAACCCTCTCTGCTTATACTACCACCAGAATTTGTTGTAAGGTCAAGGGTTATTAACGGTACATGCATATCGTCATTGCAGAAGCCTACGAGTAAAAGCAGATTAGCACACCCAGAAATGGGTAATAGTAATATTATTATTTGCATATTTTCTTAGCTGTTCCTTGTTTATTTCCACTTTAGCCTTCTGGGGGAATGAAAAATGTCATTTTATGCGTCATAAAAGACACTAAACTAGTACATTTACTTCAAAGAATACAAAAAATTCTTTTCTGGTCAACATTTTGGCGATCCCTGAGTTAAAAGCCGTCTAAACTTCCACAAGACAAATTGTCTACAGTTATTCTAGTTGGTCTTGATCGTCTACCTTTTGTTTGGCTGACCTTGGGTCGTTGAAATGTCACATATGGAATATACGGAAGCCCTGGCTGGTTTTTGCACCGCTGACGTCGTGAATGTTGAGTGAACAGTTGTTTTTATTGAGATTTCTGGGGATTTTTTTGTCAGAGTTTTTCTGGTAATCAACAAGAATTGTATTTTAATCGGAAAGGATGGAATTTATTTTTTAAATCACCATCATTTCGAATATTAGTAAAATAATCAGAAAAAAGTTTGAAATAAATCATCTAAAATATTTATTACCCCCAGAAATTTAATATGTTCTTGTCAGTAAGCTAATTATACCAAATTTATGATCCTTATTTTAAACATCTAATTTCTTAATTTGACACCACTAAAGCCTGTCGCTTTGCACATTTGCTGTATCAGTAGGGCTTCTGGCTTGCCACATGTCAGAAGATATGTTAGATGACAGTATGTATGAAGTGACGTGACAGCTGACGAAGCATATAACTTTAACCAACAGAGTTCAAGGTGAATACAATATAATGCACCAGTCTAACACAATAGAGAATGCGTTATATGTATATAGGCAATGTATGAAGAATAAAGAAATGTATATGTATGTGTTTGTAATAGAGGAATGTACATTGTGTTTATTATGCAGGGTAGTGAGTTTCGTAATGGAAATTGCAATTTATTAATGTATTTTGAAATAAAATATTTATAGATTTCATTTTTCTACATGAAGTAGATACAAGTAGAGATAAAGATGTCACTATTTTAGATAGAATGAAAAGCATATACTTAATGAAAGAACTAGGCTCCAAACCGATACTTGATTTTATTGAGAAAAGACATTTGAGTTAGTAGGGACATCTTGTTAATAAGGCTGAAGGAGGTTTGGACAGCCAAAAGAAAATCGGGTGGAATCGTGGAGAAAACCCTGCCGACAAAAAAAAATAGTGCAAGAGACAGGACACTGGAAGAATTTTGTGCACGAATAGATTCATACTTTACTCCAAACGGTAGAAGGATATCTGATTACGAGAGTGGATTGAAAAGTTTTGCAATCTAATACAGAGAGGGCAGTACTAGACGCACAATTATTTGTTTTATACTCCGATGTGTATATAATTTACACATTGCAAAGAATGTATAAAGTAAACTATTTCCGTATTTTATTTACACTTACTGAGCTACTACCATCAATACATGTGTGACATTTAATTTGCTGTACCTAAATTTAGTTTTTTCTGTACATTCATGTTGATAATACTGACTGAGTAGTGCAATATTCAACTTCAGAGCTGTTATCTGTTAAAAGTAAACTCGGTATTCCAATTTATTTCATGAATGTTATAAGGTCGTATAGAAAATCTTGTATGCAACACAAATGTAAACAAGCTTTATGACATTCGGTCAATAATTTTTGATTCGGTAAGCCTCGTCACGAAATACTTGACTTCATGTTATAAAGCTTGTGTTTACACTCTTGTTTCATAAATAACTATTTGTGAGTTTGTTAACTGGTATTAGTATCTGCAAAGTTTTACGTTAATCCACTAATTTGTGACAGTTTGTATTTTTTGATTTAACGTGTGCATTGAAATTGACATTAAATAAAGTACAGTGACCAAAAAGGGCTAACATCGAAGCAAACTCATGAATAGATGGCAATGGTAACATTTTGTTCTTCATTCATACCCAATGGTAAAAAAATAGGCAGCTGAACTTAAAGTTGAGAATGAAAGCATTAAAGATGATGTTTGCAATGGAAGGCATGCGACTATTACCTACTTAGTGAATAAAACATCAATTTCATTCATATGGTCATCATGGCAGAACAGCGAATTCTAAAAATGGCAGAGGCTTATGGCATTTCTTATGAACAAATTCAAAACATCCTGACCAGTGTTAGGAATGACAAAAAATTCTGCTCGGTGGTTGGTTTCCCCAGCTTTTAACAGTTGATTAAAAACATGTTCGTTTCCAGACGTCGTCCGATTAAAGTAAAACTTCACAGAGACACTAATGATATGCACATAATTACAAATCTTCCTTTTCCAAACATTCCTCGTCCTCTTACTCGTATCGTTACTTCAACTCTGCAGTCAGAAATATATATATTGTCAATATTGTCGTTTTAGGCTTTCGATGTCAGTTTTCTTTTAAAAGTCTACCCATTCGTACATTTATGCTCGCTGGCAGAAACGTTCATCAACGCCTTGTTCAATTAGCGGTTCATCAAAACGAACAGATGCAATGTGATGTTTTGACAGAAATAATTTAAATGAGACCAAGGAAACTGATTCGAATTTGTTCATTTTGATGATCCGATAACTGAACAAGGCGTTGATGATCGTTTCTACAACTGGGTATAAAGTCTGATTTATAGATTGACGCTCTGTTTACATAACGCAATATATGAATATTATTTAATACTGTTCCGTTAATGCGCCCGCGTACGCAAAAGATGTTAATGATTCATGTTTTGCATTAGCGGGCCAAACGGTAGCCAATCATATCGCGACATATGCGTTGATAATGTTGTTTTCTGTATTAATGAACAAAAAATTGACGTTTTGAAAAAAATTCAACGATGTCATGTTAGAAAACTACAGTAAGTTCAACTAGACACTTTTCAAGATGGTTTTCAACCAATATTTTTTTAATCTCAATTTAAAAGTTTAACAAAAAAAGTTGCAGAAAAAATGTCGAACGAAATATGTAACTTCCAAATGGTTGTAAGATATTGTACGCATGTGTGACGCACATCAACTATGTGCATAATGTTAATTTATAAATTGATTCTAACGTGAACAGGTCGGGAACCTAGCGTTGCGTAAACAGATCGTCAATCTATAAATTAGGCTTTAGTCTTTTGGGAACTATTAACAATTTATACAAGGAGTATAAAATTCCTGGAGTGGTATTTTTGTGAAATACTTTTAAATGGCGGTGACTTTGAATCACCGTCCTAAAGCAAATTAAAATATTTTTTGTATGTACCGTACCTATGTATATATGAGAGAATACGAAATCTATGGCCTTATTTTATATTATATGTATGAATAATAGTTCGTGAATTTTTTTATAGGTTATGTAATGAAACCAAAACAAATCCATACGATAAGACAAACAATGGAGTCAAGAACAATTGCATACGGTTTATGTTGTACTATTTTACAGACATAATACAATTCTTAACTGTACACCTAGTAAACAAATGAAATACGATATGAACAAACGTGGCCTAAATATATTCATGAATACATTTATAAAAGAATGAGAATCATAAATAAAATCTAACACTGAACAATTATGAATTAAGAACTTACAGAAGATTAGAATCTGTAGTCTCACAATTGAAGTATTTCATTCTGAGGGATTTAAATGTCATTTTTATGTTTCAAACAACAACACTAGTTTACAAACTGCACTTTTGCGAGTAGGAGCTAATTTTGTATCGGAGTCCTTCAATACATACAAGTTAAGATTTTTTTGTGTCAATTTCGTCTTAAATTTATTAAATGAATTTGTTTTATTAGGGATTTTTTACGCTGATGTCAGAAGATTGATTTATAAATAAAACCTAAAAAGTTTTCATTTGAACTTCCAATGTATTCATTTAAGTTAATATTAACGATTTAGTTCTAAATGTGTAAATGTTTTGCTAATTTTTATGTTGAAAACAGTCAAAAATTTATGCCAATGCCAACTTGCACTTGTAACCAAAAGAAGTTTCTAGTTTTTGTCAGCCTAGTCTGGTAATATTTATTTCTGTAACAAGCGAGAAATTTGTGATTCTGAAACGCTTTCAACGCTCGTCTCGGGATTGGAACGGAGTTTCAGAATCTCGTTTTCTACATCTCGTATTGCAAACAATATGTTTTCAGGAGACCGATCCAAATCATCTGGAGTTTAGAGACTGTTTCTATATATAACTCCGGACTTTAAGGATTTAATTTTCTAGGTTGGTATAAACAGAATATGACAGGTTATATTTTTCGGATTTTACATTGTTTTTTTTTTAATTTAAAACAGGGCTGTAAACCGCTGCTAAAATAGGTTCGGTTTTGGTTCGCGGTTCGGAGTAGTTTACCGGTTCGGTTTTTGTTCTGGTTTAATGAAATTTAATTCTGGAACGGTTCGTGTACCGGTTCATAAGATCGGTTCGGTTTGGTTCATCTTATTTCATAAATATATTTTCATTTTCCTCTTACCAACCTTGATAACAGCAGTTTTAAACATGTGTAATTTTTTGTCGATTTAAATAAGTAAACACTTATTATTCAGCCTTTTATTTATAAAAAAATGTATGTAATTGAACAAAAAGTACAACAGTTAAAAAATAAACTTGTAAAACATATTAATTATTCTTTGTAATGTTTAATTAAAATTAAACAAATTAAATGAAAAATATATATAATTTTTATTGTTTATTAAATATCTCGAAATATCGGATTAACATAATCTTTTCAAGAATCGAACTTGTTAATGTGGCTCGTTGAGGAAACATTATGAATTTTAACCCGCTAAACAAACAACCTTTCCACGCTTACTTGAGTTGCTGGAGTGGCTAGTACATATGTGGTTCAGTTCATTTAACCGGTTCAAAATAATCGGTTTGGTTCGAGCTAGTGGTTCATATAAAATGTCCGGTTCGTTCCGGTTTCGGTTCAAGTTCCGGTTCGGTTCGAAGCCCTGATTTAAAAGGACTGGAACGCTTTATGATCAACGACTTGTTTCGTTAATAGCAGTAGTAATAATAATTCCATATTAATTCATGCTTTTCGGACATTAAATAATCTAAAATTCGGATATAACAATACAGAACCATTTCCTAAAAATGCTATGTAAATTTTGAATAATACTACTTTTAGGACTATTTTTAACTATTTCTGCAAAAGAAAACTTACTTAAGTAAGTTTTCACAACATATTAGCGAATAACAAAATTATTGCAAATAAAATTTTCAAAATGTCAAAGATGACAAAGTTCTATCATACTCCACCTTATACTAAACTAGAAAATTAAATCCCTTTTAACAAAAGTATTGTAACAATGTGACGTCATTAATTGCGACACAAGTCTCTAAAATGAATTAAAATCGGTCCCCGGTAATCGTCCATAAAAATAAGAAATGTATTATAAATTTCTGACCTCTAATCTATTACTTGGGCAGCTATATGCATGATGTTTTTAAGCAACAAAGCATCATTGTTTTCATGACAATAAAACAGAAATCCTAAGTTTTAATTATTTTCAGTTTAATAATAGTTTTTTTTGCGCGAAACAATAATAATAGCTGCAACTTCTTTTATTGATATTGTTATGTATTATTACACTTACAACCCTCTGAACCGGAATATGAGTCAAAATATTTAACTGTTTATGCTTGTTTACTACACAAACATAAATTTTAACAGCTTCAATTCATACCTAAAATATCTATATAAATTCCAGAATTTTCTGCAAGATGTTATCACATTTTGCAGCTATTATCATATTGATTCAGTCGGTTTGGTTACCTAGTGCACATCTCTTACGCTGTGACGTCAATCGATCCATGTTTCATTCGATTCCCATTGTTCGACAATGTGTGATTTGCTGTAAAAAATAAATACAGCTTCTTCTTTTCATCACACAATTTCATTAATTTTTTAGTCTCTACAAAAGGCCTGATAATATATTTGTTGTTTACCATATTTAACTTCCATATATAAACATTTACACTGTTTTTAACGTCTGTTTACGTATGTTTAAATTGGTTCATTGCCAGTCCAAATAAAAATTGTGCATTTCGAAATTTAATTCAGCGTTCGAGTGTTTTATTTCACAATACAAACGCTCACTGAAATAATATAGGTAACCTAGTTTACAGACAGTTAGAGTTTGTGTAGCTGATTCAATATTTGATATCGGTTGTTCGAACCGTGAAATAATGTTTGTATTTTTTGTTTCAGAATGGGACGCCTTTATGGGAAGATTTTGTCACGAAAGCTACCAAGCTGCACTCTTGTTTAAGGTGAGGAAAAAAATATTTGTTTTTACATGAAATTTAATATTAATCTTTTTATCGTGATACTATAAGAAATTCATATCTCTGAAACTAAGAGAAATAGAGACTTGGGAATTGTAAATTTGGGTACAGGATGACACTGGAAAACGGGCCACTCAATATAACTTTTATTTATAATTATTTTTTAATTCTCTTTAAATATTTGTAAACTAGGCTTAGGGGCTCACAAATAATGGTATTTGGCATGATGGTAGCGCTTCCGGGTTGACTGGAAGTGATACTATCATATTTCAAATGGGACACTATATATTTTTATATATTTGGAATCTACGTAGAATTACGAATTCAGCGATATCCTTGAAGTTCATTTTTATTGAAATAAATTATAAAAACGTGTAAGAGAAAATGATGCATAATTAATTTGGTGAGCCATGATACCAGGCGAACTGTGAAAACAGTTGAGTTAATATCAAGTAATATTTAAATTAATTGTTTAAATAGTAAGTTATTTTTTGTAAGATTCCAAATTTTGATAAAAAAAAAAAAACCAATTTGGTATCACCGCCCGTTTTTCAATGTCACCCTGTATGTCTAAGTTTCAATATTTGAATTGCTGAAACAATTTACAGTTTAGCTTGCAATAGAAACGTTACAATTTAGTAATTTTAAAAATTAATAACTTGCATACTTAAACAAATGGTAACTTCAACTACACAAACTTAAGTTTGAGTGGTCCTATTCAATGAGTATACGTAATTTCCCAAGTTTTGAAACGTTGGAACAATTTATAGACGTCCATTCAAAGTGGCTAATAGAAAACATTCGATATTTTCATATTGTGTTTCTGAAACTATAGGCTAAACTTACAATTCTCAGTTAAAAATTTATTTTTAACTTTTAAATAAATGAACGAATTATCGACAGCAATGATAAATCAGTCATTTGACACTTCATTTCGATTTAGTTCTGTTAATTTTAAAGCTTCGAATTTTGTATATGTTATACTGCATTTTAAAATATTTGAATCGTTGAAGCAAATCTCAGGCTTGATCATTTTAAATGGCTATTGAAATGTTGGATGTTGTGCATTTTTCTAAAAGTAGGTACGCACATTTCCAATACCTTTATATCTCTCAAGTAATTTTTGGTTAACTTTGTTTAACTTTAAACATTGATATATCACAATGTAAGCAAGATAGGGACTTATGCTTATCAAAACATTTAACATGCACTTTTTCATAAATAAATACTATTCATAATTTTTGAATTCCTGAAATTAATTTCACTAATACTATGTTCAAAACAGATTCCTAAATATATTGAAAATAGAAACTTTTAAAATACATGTTTCGGAAACTAAGCAAGATAGGAGCTTCTACTTTTCAAAATTGTAAATCTTCATAATATTTGTATTATTGAAATAATTTTGATTAATGTTTGTTTAAATTGAATATAGCAAATTAACGTAGAGTTAACAGTCTATATGTTCGAAATAAATTAAGAACGTGTGGAAAGATAATGTCAGCCACATGGATTTGAACCATGCACCATTACTTTGCCGGAGTAACGCTCTACCAACTGAGCTATGGCCAAACTATCCAATGGCTGACATTATCTGGTTCAAATCCATGTGACTGACATTATCTTTTCACACTTTCTTAATTTATTTCGAACATATACACTGTTAACTCTTCGTTAATTTCAAAAACTGGATTGATAGGGCCAAGAGTAATTTCTGACATGTCCACAATGATGTTTAAATGTAGTGGTAATTCAACCTCACATTATACAACGTGACACAAAACTGTATTCTCCAAAGAGAGATACATTAGCGGCTAAAGTGGAAGATAATGTCAGCCATTGGATAGGTTGGTCATAGCTCAGTTGGCAGAGCGTTACTCCGGCAAAGTAATGGTCCATGGTTCAAATCCATGTGGCTGACATTATCTTTTTCCACTTTCTTAATTTATTTTGAATATAGCAACTTTAAAAATTAATACATCAGCAACGAAGGCCGTATTTATTTGGGTACTTCAGGTTCAATCCTGTACTGATCTCTAATCAACCTGGGTTACTTCCAAATAAATGATACTGTTCTGAAATTTGGTGGTTAATTCGAAATCACGTCATTAATTCCCATCAGTATAATTTTCTCTTTTTAACTTGATTTCATCTGTATATAAACCACTCCACGTGCAATCTACATCTATCAGTTTTAAGAAATAAATAAAGAACGTAACTGTTCAGAAAGAGAGAGTAGGCGGGTTGGGTCTACTAACCCAACAAATTTGCTGGGTGAGTTGGGTCAGTTCATGATCAGTTTTACAGTTTTGGGTTACTTAAAATGTGCCAACTAAACACAATTAACCTACCAGGTTATTCTAAAAGTCCCAAATAAATACGCTCTAAAATAGATAGCGACTTTAACTGGGCCTCGATTTTGTAACTTTTAATTAATTTCAATTAATCATATAATTACATTAGATCGAGTTAATTAACGAATTAATAAATTAATATATGAAATCAACAATCTGTAACAAATTATTATAACCACAACCGCAATTATTTTGCTATTGCGTTTCATTGTCGTTGCTAGACAA
The DNA here is from genome assembly GCA_951394225.1 of Harpalus rufipes. NCBI lineage: Eukaryota > Metazoa > Arthropoda > Insecta > Coleoptera > Carabidae > Harpalus > Harpalus rufipes. The sequence goes on along the minus strand of OX596281.1, from coordinate 22,786,788 downwards.
CATGTCTCCACTAACTACTATACTATACACTGTTTATGAGCTACACCTATTTTTGCAGTTGTATGTCTATGTCAATGTATGTCTCTATGTCTGTCAACGTATTACGTGTGTGTTTATGCATGCGTCTCTTTCCAGAGCGGCTATCCAGGCCATCGGCGCGTACTTGGACGCCTTCCAGAAGATCGCGGACGCTGCAACCAACGCCAGAGGTGAGTTACGTCACAAATAAAAAGTTTCAGTTTTGTAAGATGGGAAATAGTGTAGACTAAACAGAAAAAGTAGGGAATGTACATAAAACAAAAGAGAATTATAAACGATAGGCAGATTAAAAGTTATTGAAAATTATTTGAACCGTCACGTCGCTCCCTCTGACGTTCAAAGTGTGATAACACGTGAGTGGGAGCAACGCTATAAGACGGTTCATGATTTTATAAAACAATCGATGTCTATTAATTTTCTTTTAATTTTTGCTACAGCAGAATTTTCATTTCGAATTTATCGAACATTTTATATTTCGTAATTTAAATTAGGTATATCACTTTAAGGAATAAAAAATATGAACTTGATGCAACGATTTTAGAAAGGCAAATTTTTGTGTAATTTTATAAAATACTAAACAATATATTTTATCTTTAACTTTTCAATTATTATTTGATGGATATAAGTAGAAATCTTTTCTAAATTAAATCCAAATAATTTATTTTCCTCCTTTAAAATATCCAGTCGAATAACCACCAAATATAAAATTATATTAAATTATGTAGATAAAATATTAAGTAGGCCATTTGTTTTTCAAATAAATACCTTTGAATATATAATACAATACAATAACGGCAACGTAATGTATTTAGATTAAATATTTCGAGAGAAGGTGCCATCTATTCCTCCGTATACGAATTATTTCTGAGTTAGTTAAAAAAATACATAATAGGTGGATGTTTTGCCACGTAGTTAGAACAACAAGATAAGATTTTAAAAAGGTTTTTAAGTTTGCTACTGTAAAACAAGTATACATGTACATTGAAGATTCAAAATATATTATCTGGTTATTATGAAACAATATTTTTGAATTATTGATTATTGAATACCTCTAACAAATACTATTTGGCAATGCTGTCAGCACGATTTATCGTAGTTCACAGTTTTGTGGTAGGAGTCACTAGCTATCTATAATAATTTTGTGAATAAAAAGAGACAGATATAGTATCTTGCTAGGCCATATGCGTTGCCGTTCTTATATGTATTATATATTCAAAGTAAATACTCTTATTAAATAAGTAAATATGTAAATAAGAGAAAATATATTTTCCGTATATTCATTTTTTTGATATATTTGGTGGCTCTTGTTTTGTTAAGTTTTATAACATTCATATATTGACCATGAAGCCGGCGCAGATGAACTATGCGCGTTCATAATTTAAAAAGTACACTCCGGAGTGTAAATTAAAAATACCACCAATAACTCAATTATTTCTATTCAATCAATTATTTTTATCACATTTTAGAATGTAAATTTCATAATACAAATTGTAAATAGGTAAAAATGCTACCAATAATTCGATTCAATTTATTGTATTTATTTATAATTTGTAGTACGAAGTGTACTTTTTAAATTGTGAACAAAATGAAACAAGAAATGAACAGGGCGATGTATGATGTATAGAGATTATTACGATGTGCGTGTATCCGGTGCTTATTGCAAGAAGAAACAATATCAATTTTGATCAAATTGAGATTGGGTTTGTAATCTGTTTATTTTTTATAAGAACAACCAATGTCTAAGTGGAACGGAATCTATGGAAATCGGAATCCATTGAATCTATAAGTACATTATGTCAAAAAGCAAAAACCTCTTGGTACAATAACAACCAATGTAGACAAGTCATGTGCTATAAACAGTTTAAATCACAGAATTAATGACATTTATAATCAACATTAATAGTGGCAAATGACAAATTGTTCTTGATTATTATTTTAACCCTGGAAGTATTTTGTTAATTTTAAATCACTCATTTCTAAAATTATAATATGTTGACATCGATTATTCTTGCATTAACTGATGGATATTTATACTTAGACTTAATTTGTTTAATATTTGAATAAATATGCAACACATTGGCCCGTATTCCGAGCGCACTTTTATAATAAAAGCACTTTATGGAGCGCGCTTTTACATTATATTCTTATGAGGAGTGTGCTCTATAAAAGTGCGCTCGGAATATGGCTCTATGTGTTCTATGTACATACTTTACTTTTTTTACATCTCCCAAGTTTAAGTGAGTTTATTATTTTTCTGTGAAAAATGTTTATATTTCAATGAAAAGACTTCTTTTTCCCTAAAACTGACATTCAGTTTCAACTTAAAATAAACATCAAAGTCATGTGTAAATTGTAAGAATGATGTTATTTAAAGACCAAGTACACCGATGATTGATAATTTCCAAACGTATAAATAATGTTGAAAGGCGCCTTCATCTTCAGTATCTTCATTGGTTCATTGTAAAGAGTAAAAGTTCAGATTTCTAAATGCCATCTTATTAATAGTGCATGTTTTTGCATGGTTTTATTTGAAATTAGCTCAGAATTTAAATAAAAGTATGAAAAATGAATATTTATGTTAGTATAAATCGTGACGTCAAGTGAAAGTAAAATTTGTTAGTCAAACCAATTCCTTATATGTTTTGTTGGTTGAAGGAAAATCATTACCATAAGTATACAAAAGCTCAACCATACAAAAATCTGTTGTGGCCAGCACAATACCTCTAGCCATTTTAATTTTGTTACATAGGGCGCGAGCGGCCTTGGTAAGCAGATATGGGGGCCCGTGTCAGAATGACAACTAGTAATAATGTACATAGGTGTCAGGTATCATAATTTTTCACTCAAAACATCATGATTTTCCAAATCAATGTGGATTATTTTACTCCACAAGTATATTCCATACTATTTTGAAATTTTAAGTGAAAAATTATGACATATGACAATTGTGACATCTATGTAAATAGCTACTAGCCGTCATTCTGACACGGATCACCATATCTGTTTATCAAGGCGAACAAAGTCACATGACTGCTCGTGCCCTATAAGAAATGAATTTAATATTTCTTGAACACACAAATAATTGAAATTCTATCTCTTTTTTCGTTCTATGAGGAATTTTTTCCTACTCTTCTAATATGTTCAAAATTCTTGAAATTCATTGACGGTATTAGCCGTATTTCTTAAGGATATATACCTATAATTTTAAATACATATTTTAATACTATAAATGTACTCGTACCTCCTAGAAAAATCTTCCAGGAATGTTAGTAAAACTGCTAATTTTTGACCCTGACATTTTGCATTGATCTGTCAATTACAAACATTTAAATACCTGAACTGGTGTCCATGGAGTTGTTTCAGCAACGAGATTTTTTACAACAGATTATTCTATATTATCATATACTATATTTCTAAACCTATAGGAGATATAATAATATAATAAAATGTGTCAGATTGAGAATTTAATTATGTTTATTATTTGTAGTAATGATTTTCAAAATAAAAATATGTAGAATTTTTTTTTTTAGGAACTATCACTTCCGGCTGTTCAATTGTTACCAGAACCTATTTAACTCTTGCCATTACTGTTAGATTGCGGAATCTGTAGTTGCACAGATCTTCGATCTTATAGAATTAGAGAAATCGTACCTCCAACATCCACCTATACACACACATACGCACACACAGACATCATCGTAAAAAAATGTTATAATCGGATTCTACGGACCTTAAAACGTGCTTTTTCACTAAAATCTGGATATGCGATTTTTAGCATGAATCCAATACCTCTCTTAGCGTGAGATAAAATCAGGCATTCTATGACACTTGCAGGTACCATTTTTAAAACATTCGGCTTGACTCATGTAAATAAATACAGTGTCAGGAGAATGGGCCAAACTTCGGAAGTGTATATACTTGCTTTAAAAGGGATTATCGAAACGTTTATTGAGGTCTTTCTATTGTTAGACAACTAAATTTTGTTCCAGGTATAAAGCGGGCGGTATTCCATGAGCACCTTACTAAAGTTATATCACAGATCAGTACATTATTAATTTGTGCTCTGTGGTTATATCTAATTTTTCTAATGGGTCTACATTTGCCGCATCCCTGACAAAAATGTAATATAGTCGGATTTATTTAAAATGTATTCATAAATATTCCATGTTGCATGCCTATGCATACGAAATGCAGTGAAGTTATTTGCAAGTAATATTATATGAAACGGCTTATAAATGACCTTGAATACACAGCGCTTTATACAGCAGTAACTTAGTAACATTTCATGTTAAAAAGAGAAAGATTATTTCACGTATGTCTATGTAATTTATGTTGTGTAACCGATATACGTAAATGGTGACATTATTTTCTAACCACTACAAATAATAATGACGTATGTCGTAGAGTTACAGGTATCTAATTCTCTGCTACACTGCCCTCTGTGTTAATGTTTACCCAGTGACGTTGAAGTTTAAATGGATATATTATTATTCCATAGTTTATGTCAAGTTCATGTTTTTTTACCTTTCGCTAAGAGAGGTATTGGAATCATGCTAAAAATCGTATATCCAGATTTTAGTGAATAAGCACGTTTTAAGGTCCCTAGAATCCGATAATAACATTTTTACGAAAAAACTGTGTGTGAGTGTGGATGTGTGTGTGTGTGAGGTTGTTGGAGGTACGTTTTCTCAAATTCTATAAGACTAAAGACCTCAATCTAACAGTAATGGGACGAGTTGAATAGATTCTACTAACAATTGGACAACCGGAAGTAGTAGTATTTTAACAAAAATCTTCTAAATATTAGTTTTTGCATATTTATGTTATTACAAATATTAAAAAACAAAATTCTCTACCCGACACGTTTAAAGTTTTTCTTATAACTTTTATAGATTTAAAAATATAGATATATAATCTATAAAATAATCTGTTCTAGTAAATCTCACAGCCTGCTCACAGCCCAAACATCTCCATGGTAACTACTTGAGAAATTAAAGTGTCTGTAATTGACAGATAAATGTCACCAGTGTCAGTGTCAAAAATTCAGAGATAGTACTGAAGGCTTTTTCCGGGAACGATATTTAATATTTCTTATTGTATTATTAATTATATATTTAAAATTATAGATATATTACATGAACCCTTCAGAAATAGCGCCAATTCCGTTAATGAATTGGAAAAACCTCAAACATTTAGAAGAAATGGAGAAAACTTGCTCACAGAATGAATTTAAAATTATAGAAAATACGTAAATATAAAGATTAGGTGTAATTAGAATTTTTTGTGTGTACAAGAAATGTTAAATACAATACTTATATATACCACAATGGAAAGGGCGCGAGAGGTATTGTGATGGCCACAACAGTTTTTTGTTTTGCAAAAACCTAGGTGAAGAATATATATCTTTGAAAATAATTTTCAAATTTCAAGTTGGAATCTAATGTGGGACCGTCAGAACCACAAACGGTCACACAATGCATTCAGCTACGCGACTTTATTTATTTTATTTTATTTAGGATCGTGTAAAACCACAAATAATAGTATAAAACCACCGTGCAATATCATTTTTTATGGTTTGTAACCACATCATTTTATAGTATATTTCTATTGTTATTTCTTCGAAGATAATCTATAAAAACCGTGGGAAATCTATAAATATACTTCCCGAACTTACAGATCTGGATTGTGGAGTTATCTATTCTACAATTATTTACTGTTACGTACCGGTCATTATTATACAGAAATAACATCTCTACTTTTCTTTATTTCATTCTAGAATAATTCTGTTTCGTTTTTCGTGAATTATTTTTAGAGATATTGATCAAGTTTCTACAAAAAAAAATGTTATAAAAACACGGCTACGTATTATCAGACATTTTAGGAGTTTTCCATAACTTTTGCTTAGCGACAGGGTTGATGTTTGACGCATGAGTGACGTCAAAGCATTAAACATTTGAAAATATCGATAGGGAGATTAAAATTTTAGCAGTAACCTTGAGAGAATTGAGATGCTTTTAATGTGTAAATAAAAATGTTGTTAATGCAAGAATTAATAATATAATGTATGTTTTTAGAATTATTTTTACAAGAGCCAATGGCAAATATTGAGAAAGCTTTTGCAAAATATAATCTGATTTTAGCAGCTTCTCATTTCGTAGAAAAGTATTATTTTATATATCACTGTCAGTTTGTTTTTGACAGTTACCTAATAATAGTTAGGTAATATCAAAGATTTTGCACAATTGTAGAAAAAAAAAACATTTATTGCAAAATAACTAATGTAGACATTTATCAATCATAATCAACAATTTAGTATTATTAACACAAAGTTTCTTATGATTATGACTCATTCCCGAAATGCTGACATTGCTTGTTCTTACATATGAAGCCTCAGTACATACATATTTGTAATATAACTATTTTAAATTTTTTTGAATGATTATTTCCACTATATGTATATAAATGTATTATTTCCATTTTGTTAAAAAATGAAAAAGAAACTAAAAGTTGGGGGCCCGCCCGCAAAATTTTTTTGGGGCCCACCTTTTTCGAGTTCAAAATTAATATTCACTGTTTACCATACATAACTGAACTAAACTATAATGCCCACAAATATGGTTTATATTTGTAAAACAGAAAACAAAATATACAAGTATTGTGAATATAACAAACTACAAAGTACATTGTAATATTTTACGATTACGTTTAATAACTACAATGTAATACATTCTTTTAATGTACACTGTACAATATCTAGTTGTCTAGTGGAAAAATTATAATAACAAATATACAATGCAACGAGAAGAAAATGATAGAAATATATAAATAACTAAATAAACGAAGTAATACTGGTGGTATTTTTTTAAAATGAAAATGCTGGCACAGTCCACAGTAACTATAACTGGTGAACGTTACAGAGAATTGATTTAGATATATTTGGTATCCCACATGGAAGAACTTAGATGGGACAAAATAGAATGGATCAGTATGATACACAGTCGGGCAAACAATAGCAGTTTTGCGAAAATTATTCCCTTATCGTTTAATCTCTCGTCTATCGGCCGAAATGTTTGAGGCAATGATGGAAAATGAAAGAGATTGACTGTACAAAGCGGATAGAGGAAGCCCCGTAACCAATATTATTTTTGGAAATTGACATTAAAAAAAAAAAGAATAAAAAACAACAGTACCAGAGTGACTCCGTAGAAATTAATAAAAAATGCTCCCCCATTCATTAAATATTCAGTATATTTTCAAACTTTTTATATAATATAAAAGTGATATATTCATAAAACCTTATGGACGTTAAATAAGTAATTCAAAAGTATCATAGTAAGTTTCACAAGTACTTATGTATTTGAATACATAATGTGAGGTGCGACAAAAATAGAGTAGTTTACGAATAAAACACAAAGAAATTTCTGTAATATATTGAACATCTTCAAACATACTAACCACTCCTCAGCAGCAATCGTGGAAATACATGATAGGAAAGAAAAAATTATGTCGAATTCAAATCAAGTTGAATGTTTTTAAGGGTGTCCGAGTAGCTGTTGAAATATGAGAAATTTGACGATTTGAAACTATTCAAAATATTAAAGAAATTTCTTTGGAATTCTCTTGTTTTTTACTCATTCGCTAAAATCGTGTAATACGTAATAAGAAAGAGATTTTCATGCTGAATTCATATTTTGAAACCACGTTGTCCTGTTTTAACCGTGTGAGAGTGGTGACTGAAAATAGAGTAATGAACCGATTTGAATCTGTGTCTATAACTCGCAAATACCTTAATCACCTGATCTTTAATACAATATCTGTTGGAAACCATTTACAAAAATATTGCAAGGAATAATATTAATAATTTTAAGCAATTATTTAAAATTAACGATAATTTACTTAATTCGATGCCACGGCGAATGCAATCTATTATAAATAATTATTACAGCATTGTAATATTGTTTTTTTTTAAGTTGATTTTATAAATTGTTATTCTGGGTAATTTTTACCTTCCGCCCCCTTATGTAAGAAATGTATTGTCTTTGGTCAAAAAATTCAATGATGAGTTTTTAGTGAATAAGCATGTTTTAGGGTCCCTATAATACGATTTTACCATTTTTACAATGATGTCTGTATGTATGTATGTGTGTCTGTGTGTGTGTGTGTGATGAAAGTTTCGGATCGCATAACTTCAATACCACAATTCCCAAAAATTATATTTTTTTCGTATTCCTCAAGTTTACATCCAAAAGAACAAGTGATTAGATTTTGGTTATAATTGGTCAACCGAAAGTACCCTCATTTGAAGATTTTAACAGTTAAATATCATTTATTGACATTTAACGTTATTATAACTTAAAGAATATATTATTCTCTATACGATTTGTTACATTTTATACTTCATATTCAATAGATATAGAGTTAAAGAATTATAAAGATATTAAATTTCATAAATCAGCCAGATATGCTAACCATTAAAATTGCTAATATATTCAGATAATTCAAATTGACAGATGTCTGTATCAATAAAAAGTAAATGAATGTGGCAGAGATGAGGGTGTTGAAGTAGATATTGGAGAAGACACGGAAAGATACGGTAAGGAAATAACTCTAATGTTACAAGTTTCTAGAAAGATACAAGGGAAACGATTACATTGGTTTGAACATGTCATGAGCAGAGATGAAGACTATATTGCAAGAAGAATGAATAGCTTAGTAATAGAAGGTTGAAGAAACAGGAAGACCAAAGATAAGATGGAAGGATAGTATTGCGGAAGACTTGAGAGAAAATGAACTGAATGAGAACGACACGTAAAACAGAAATGAGTGGAAGAAGAAAATAAAAAAATAGCGAACCCTAACGAATGGGAAAAGCTAGAGATATCAGTGTCAAGTGCAATTTGCATAGTTTGTTTATGAAATAATTTTATTGGAAATTTAGAACCTTTTGGAATTTATACATAATACACAGGATTGACGGAAGGTATTGTGCTGGCTGCTGACCACATCGGATTTTTTTGAAAGTAAATATAAGATTTTTGTATATTCACTCTATTTTTGTCGCACCTCACATCTGTTTTCAAATATTCTTGTGAAATTTTGTACGATACTTTTGAATGACTTATTTAACGTCTATAATGTTTTAAGAAGTTTGAAAATATATTGATTATTAAAATATAGGGGTTTATTTTTTATTAATTCTTCTACGAAGTCGTTCTATTTATGTTCGATATTGTAGCTTTGAAAAATAGACCTTGTAAGTTTGTTGAAAATTGCTTCAAATTTAAATTAAATTATTTTAACAACTTGTTTGATATGCAGCAAACTTTCATTATAATAATACATATAATCTCCAAATCACATGAATTTAAACTCCACATACCCTAGTTTCCAACTGCAACAACCTTCATCCATAATTCCATATTTGCATTCATAGAATTGCAATTTTCATGCGGCAGTATTTCACTGTAGGGAAACAAAGCGCAATAACATGCCAATAGTCTAGCATAGCGATAGTGTAGTCTTGTAGCGGAGTGCATGGCCAATGCAGCGACCCAAAACTGGGTCAATCAATGAGGGACCGTCGCGACGAACTGCGGACGTTACCCTCACCGGCGCGTCAAAACACCCACAGACAGAAAGACGAAGTTTTTAGGTTTCGGAGGGTGTGAGGGCTTCTTTACAAATTAAACAGTCATTGTTAAATGTCATCACTTTAGTACCATTTAATGGGATATACTTAAACTCTTGAATGTCTATATGAAATCTGTTCAGGGTGATTACTTGCTAACCGAACATAGGACTTTAACATGTAAAATCTTATATTCGAAATTTCGTGCTTCCTTAATTATTTTGAGTAAAACAGCTTCAAATAAAAGTTGTAGAGCATAAAATTTTGCATTACAATCAGTAATGAAAAATTATTTCGTATGCTTTGTAAGGGCAGAAATTACATATAAAAATGTCGAAATCACTCAAAAAATAGCGATAACCATGAAAAGTTAGGGTAATTTATTTTTATTAGGTATTATTTGTAATTTGTCAAGTGAATAATTATATAGTAATTTAAATAAATAATATTTTTTCACTTGAACAGATATTACATATAATAATGGAAATAAACAATCTAGTTTGGCAGATACATCGCTAACATTTGTTAATTTTTAGTTTCAATCAATTTCATGGCTATCGCTATTTTTGGGGTGATTTTCGACTTTTTCACGCCTAATTTCAAATCTAATTCAAAATTAATTTTGGTTATTAATTCAGGTGCAGAATTGTATGCTCTACTACTTTTATTTGAAGCTGTTTTTACTAAAATAAGCAGGGAACCCGGAAATTAATTATGATTTTATTTGTCAAAGTCGTATGTACGGTTTTCAATTATACACTCAGTATGAATAGGGATTATATTTTTTTTTACTCTAGTTATTGATTAATTTTAGAGGAAAATTAAATACAAAACTTGTTCCAAATGAAAAACTACACAAAATGAGAGTAAAATCAAATACAATTTTTGTTTATTTTACAAAAAAAAAACGCAAAAATAAAATGTGCAATTTCCAGCATATTTCACAGCGCCGTCCATGGAGCCATAGAGTAATGTTATGTTATCTACTGTTTGACAGATTTTATAATTAAATTGTTCCATGGCACTCTGAAATATGCTGTAAATTGCAAATTTTATTTTGTGCTTTTATCAAAAAATAACAAGAAATTGTGATTGATTTTAGGTGTCACATTGTGTAGTTTTTAATTCTGAACAAGTTTTTTATTTGCAATTTATTCCTAAAATGAATAGGTAAATAGCAAAAATACATTGTATTGTCCTATTATACACCCGGTATTTAAAATATGGTTGTTTTAAAAAGTATTTAAATTAATAAATATTATTTGAAGGCGCTTACCAGGCGTACGCTCACAGGCACTTAAAGTGGTGGAGAAGAGAGCTCCACAGGAGTTGTTACTTTTGTTTTATTTGAAAATAATTGGTACTTAGTTTCAAGGATTTTAGTACATATTTCCAGGCAACTTATTAACTTATTTTATGCATGACTACTAAATGACACAAATTATTAACTGTCAGAATATATCATAATTTTGTTTTATAAAATAATATAATAGAAAATTGCACAACACAAGTACCTATATTTTTTATATTCGTATTTAAATATTTTCGACTGGATATGTAAGTTCGGAGTTTACAGTCTCGCAATTGTAACATTTTTTTTGCAAATAAATAATGTTAGCTTCACAATTACTGGAATCGCGCCCTTTAGAGATAGAAACGAAGCGATAGAAAAAAAACGCATCGGATCGTTTTGTAGAATAGGTAGGTATATAATTCGATTTATATATATAATTAATACAAATAATAATTATACTAATAATTTTATATATATTTTTTTTTTTGAAAACTATATTTTAGGCACCAAATAAATGGATTCATGTGATCAAAATAAAGTTTTCTACAACGAAAAATTTACGTTTCGTTTCTATCTATTTTGACAAAAAAAAGCAAAAAAATTAAATAAAAATCTTGGCGCGATACCGACTTGTAGTTTATTTTCTACAAATATCGTTTCCCTAACAACGAATCGACACTTTTCTGCATTTCTATATGGTGCGATTCCACTGCAGATTGTCGACTTCAATTCCATTATATTCGGATATCCTTATAGAAAAATACTCAAATGTAAAACAGTAGTACATTAAAAAACAAGTATCACAAGGCACTCGTTTTTTGTAAAACTCGCCTCGCGGCTCGGTTTCCAAACTTGGCCTCATGCATTAACAGGCTTTGAAACATGTTTTTTTATACTATTTTTGCTAATAATGTAATTTTACAATGAGATTTTTTTTAAAATGCGGTTTGTCAAAAATATGACTTTTTTCGTCAGTTATGTTGGTAGTGCTTTCCGCTAAACTATTGAATTTTCACATGTTGACATTTGACATTTTGTTAAATATAAAAAAGGTGACAGTTCATCAATGACGTAAAATATTGTATGTTGTGAATTTTGTCTGATTGTATAAATTAAGACATTGTATCGAACCGTGCACTTATAGATCTTGTAAACGACGTGTTTGCAGTGCTTTTATAGACTCATAAGAACACCGAAATAGAAAAACAATTTAATCAAATAATTCAAAGAAGATATTTGCTTTAACAACGCGGTATTGTATTACAGTAAAATTTCCAACTAAAATTGTTTAATATTATAGATTACTCATATAAAAAAATTAAATTAAAAAGTAGTTCATAATTATTTTATTTAATACGTTTTTTACAGCGTAGATTTTCCTATTGACACTTCTCAGAATTTGAACAATTACGTCATTGATGAGCTGTCACCTTTTTTGTATTTGATTTTAGTAGCTTTGTCACGTTGGCTGTGTTATTACAATATAATAACAATAAACAGTGTAGATAGATAAATAATATCAACATTGAACATCGAAAAGATAAGAAATGAATCAGACATTGACTGTTTGTAAATAAACCCCTTCTCATACAGCCTACCAAACAACTGTTACAAAACGAGATATGTTGTTTCAACATTTCAGCAGTAAATAGGCAGCGATGTCATCACTTCGAACTGTCATCGGGAAAATCTTTGTCATATCGGTAAAATTCAAAAATTTTAGTAGGTAATTTAAAAAAAAACCTCATTCAAATTTAATGAAATCTTAACATTCAACATTTACATTTCACAAAAGGAGTACATACTTTCAGAAAAAAATGTTTACTACAATACGTCATTACAATAAAACATAATTTACTAAATAAATTAATGAATAAATAAATAAATATATCATCACGGCATATTATCCATTACTGGGTATACCAATCTGCTTTCTATACACATTGGTAATGATGGTGTAATATTCGTACCATGCGGGCGTTTTCCAGGCGTCACTTCACGGGATTTCATTATTTGCTAAAAATATGTAATACTAGTAGTAAAAAGTGTAGATAACATATTTATACTAGACTTAGACAGATCTAGTAGATGATATATTTTTTTCTTAGTTTTATATCAGAGGTGACTGTTATCTTATAGGAAATAAGAATCAAACTATTGACCTGTTCCTATCCCATGCGATGAGTAACAGTTTTGTTTAAGTGATAAATGATTGAAGATACATATATCCGTATGTTTGTGACCGTGCTCTGCACTAGAATCAAGTGAATGTTGCAGATGTGCAGATAACTGTTACTTTACGGTTATTAGGAAAATCATTTTGTAATTGCACCATTGATACAACATCTGTTCAAAGATACGAGTAATTATTGCTATTTGTTTCGCACTCAGACGTTCAAAGTTCAACATGGCAAATACATTTTCTTAAATTATCGGTGGAGAATGGAACATGAATAGGGTCCTCCATCATAGTATCAAATTAGAATATGAGTTATGTAGAATGTCCGGACTTCGAAGGCCCACCATTGGAATCTCGGAAACTATAAGAAATACGACTTCGGTTAAATGGATATGTGTTGCTTCTTCGGAGGGCCATCTTAGATGTGCGTTTGTTTTGCCAAAAATTCCCATAGGTTACTAGATAATAGTGGAAAACTGAATTCGGTCGATTTTTACCCTCTGTCACCTTTAGGTAAGGAAGGTATTGTCTTTGCTCAAAAAAATCAAAGAATCACGTTTTAGGGTCCCTGGGATACGTTTTTAACATTTTTTACGATGATATATATATATATATATATATATATATATATATATATATATATATACACACAGGGTGTTTATTAAACATTCGGCAAAAATTAAAGGGGTTATTCCCTAGACTATTCTAAGAAAATTTTGTCCTTTGGTGATTTTTGAAAAGCCGCTTTGTTTCGAAGATACAGGGCGAAAAAAAAAATTCGACAAAATCAATTTTGATATTTTTCAAATAATTAATCCAGTAACAGCAGGTAAGAAATGCAATAAGGAATTTTCACAATAACCATGTGTGGGCTGAAGAAAATCCACATGAGGTACTTGAAGATCGTTTTCAACATCAGTTCTCCTTGAACGTTTGGGTTGGAATTGTGGGTGACTGTCTAATTGGACCGCAACTTTTTGGAACATATTCTACCTCAGTTTCTGGAGGATGTACCATTGGCAACAATAAATGCAATGTGGTTTATGCACGATGGTGCACCAGCGCATTTTAGTGTGGTTGCTCGTGAGTTTTTAACAGTAACATACGGAGATCGCTGGATTGGTCGAGGTGGACCTCACTTATGGCCTGCTCGATCCCCGGACTTAAACCCCCTGGATTTTTTCCTATGGGGCCATCTAAAGTTATTAGTTTATTCTACTTCATTGGCAAATTTGGAAGATTTAAGACATCGAATAATTGCTGAGTGTAACTCTATGAGTAACGACCCTGGTGTTTTTGAAACAGTTCGGCAATCAATGAAGAAGAAGATTGGATTCTTGCATCGTAGCTGGAGGTAGTCATTTTCAACAGTTCTTGTAGTTTAAGAAACTTTACATGTAATTTTTGGTATTAAATATTGTTATTGTCGAAAATATTCTTCGCCCTGTATCTTCGAAACAAAGCGGCTTTTCAAAAATCATCAAAGGACAAAATATTCTTAGAATAGTCCAGGGAATAAGCCCTTGAATTTTTGCCGTATGTTTAATAAACACCCTGTATATATATATATATATATATATATATATATATATATATATATGTGTGTGTGTGTGTGTGTGTGTGTGTGTGTGTGTGTGTGTGTGTGTGTGTGTGTGCGTGTGCGTGTGCTCTTACTATATTTCAGAAAATTTTGAAACCTTGTATTTCTACCTTATTCTAATATGGAATGAAGCTATTAGATTTTGGTGTAAATTAGGTAACTGGAAATGGCACTTTACTTGAAACTCAAAATAGTTTTTCTTCGAAAAATACCTTTAAATGTTATTTTTTCAATATTTGTTTTATTATAAAATTTAAAGATTATTAAATTTTGTACAGGTTTGCATTGATACTTTTTCTATATAAATTATCTATAATTCAAACACCGAGCCTATGCATGGAAAACTCCCTGGTTACACAGTTCAGATCTCAGATGTATGTAACTAACAGACAAATGTCACTGTCAAAAAACTAATCATTTCAAATTGTAATAGTAACGTTTTAAAAAGAAAATAGTAAATAGAACAATAATTATACGGAAAAGAACTTAATACAGTTTCCAACATAAGTAAATACTCGTATGTAGGAATGTAGGTATGTATTTAAATTAATAAAAATTAAATGGCGGGAGGTATTGTGTTGGCCACAACAGATTTTTTCTCTCTTTCAATTCATATAAGAGTTATTTTCGTACTTACGTCGTAAAATATTAAAAATATTACAACTTAACGAATAACAATTAAAAAATTAAATAAAACTTTCTAGAATAAATACTTAATTCTTGTTGACATTTCTCCTCCGCCGCCATTTTGCTTTTGTCTGAACTACTACACAACCTGCGTAACTTTGGCTATGACATCAGCGCCAAAAAGCTCGAACTAATTTACCGACAGAGTTCATAAATAAATAAAAATAAATTACATATTTTATATATCAACAATTAATAATGCTTTGAACTGTTTATGCCCTAAATATATATAAACAAAAATAAAAATCTTAACAATCGCTAGTATCGTTTATTCAGTGAGGTTTGACATTTGATATTTTTTGACATAATATTTCAGCTATGCTACCAACTTTATAAAAATAAATTGTACTAGGCTGTTACAACACTCAAACGAGCTATTAACGAACTCCTTTGGGTGCTGTAATAGCTTTGTTACAGATGCAAAATAGAAAAATTCATTTTAATCTAGATGAATTTGCATAATAATAATAATATTAAAAAATAGAAAAATATTGGAGGTCGCAATTCTCTAAGTTTTGATGACAATTTTACTTGCTTGTCTTGCTACAGATCAGGAAAAAAATTATAATCAGAAATACTCATACAAAATAAACAAGTTTTTTACAGTTTACAAATATCATTATTTCAATGTTTCTAAATTTAACAGTTAATTCTCCACTTATCTTTTTATCGTATGAAGTGTTTGTTCAACTTTTCAAGCAGCAATAGTAAAAATTCATTCTGTAAAAATGCGGTTTATAAGATTAAAGAACAAATATTTATCTTTGCAAACCGATAACGCCGTCGTTCGTGCTTCGAGTGTAAACTGTAACCGTTCTTTTTACGTGCCGTTACCAATCCAATACATATTGCATATGCTGGAAGCAACATTCACACAATTTTTATTGCGGGAATATCGTCGAGAGAATATTTCTTTATGATCTGGGATCGTAGAGATGAGAAAAAGATATAAGATGGTATTGTTATGCGATATGCGAATGGTTTTATTAGATCTTTTTTTAAAATAGCTGTAGTATTTTATTTTCCATTCTTTAATTTTTTTGTAATATGCACGATTGCACGAGCCGCCAATAACTTTACCAAGTTAAATCAATGGGGACTTAACTTGGTAACGTTTTCACAAAATTGATAAAAAAATGATAATTTTTGAATTTAACAGGTTATTCGTCTTTCTTGGATAGAGCTCATTTTTATCACGTTGGTATTGGTGAAATGTATGCCAGATTTAAGTTCATATTGGAAGCATGGTATGTGTAGTTTGTGTGATAGCTACACATTGACGAAGCATTTTGACATGGTCGGCATTTTTTTTTAATTAATAATGAAACAAAGTATCTGTTTCAAATTTTGTGTTAAAATTGTTTATATATACATATATATATATATAACACAAAAATCACTGTAAGGGAGATTCCGCCGTTTACACGAGAAAATGTAAAGAATTGTGGGTAAATAATAATTTCGCACCACGACAATTTACTGGCTCACAGTTCACATATTCTAAATTTTTTGAAACAAAATCGTTGTGATGCCGTAGCCACCGTATTTACCAGACATGCTCCCTTGTGACTTTCCTCTACCGGAAGATGAAGAAGACATTAAAAGAACTACATTTTGCGACCAAATAGGAGATTATGGTAAAGTCGCTGAAGGAGTTGAATGCTGTACCACAAAGTGCATTCGGTGTACAGCAGTGTAATTAATATATCGTACCCATCATACTAAAACGATATACCGGGTGAAACACGAAAAGCGGGCCATTTTGCACGTTCTGTAACCGAGTAAATTGAATTTAAAATTTTATAGCCATGGTATTGAATTAAAAATACAAACAAATGTAATGACATTTAACCTCTCAGAAATTATAAAATATAATTTATATCAAAATAATACTTGTTAATAATTTGGGCTGGATTCTGGAAAGACGTGAAACCTTAAAATTGCAATTTTTGCTTAGCAATGTGTTCTTTTAGCTAAAAAATAACAAGGAAACACAAAAATTAGTGGACGGAAGCACAAAATTATTACTCTTCTTCGAGTGAATATTTCTTCCATTTTCAATAGATGCAAACAATTTGACAGATACGTTTCTGACAGGTCAAATGTCATTACATTTGTTTGTGATTTTAATTTAATACCATGGCTAACACTATAAAGAAGTAACTTTAATAAAATTTAAAATTCTATTTTCTCGGTTACGGAATGTGCAAAATAAAATATGAGCAATGAATTAGATGCATAATTTAATTCTCTAAAATATTTATTTGAAGCATTATTGTCTAAAATTAATAGGCCACTTTTGCGCAAGGTCCGCCTTTCATGTTACACCCGGTATGTAAGCTTCTTTCATATTTCTAGTGCCGCGAGTCAATTTATATTTTAACCTCATACAACACGCTTTTAGTGTTAATTTGAAGATATTTCAAACAGTTCAGGAGTTATGAGCCCCCAAAAATGCATGTGTTCATGTTTAGTTCCGGCCAAAAATATGAGATTAAAAATGGTTCAATATCTCGATTTCGATTAAATATAGAGTGTTTATTCATGTAAAAATGAACGTTAAAGGGCTGAATTGTATATTTCCGATATAAAAATGGTTAAATTTGTGGTAAAAAAATCCTCAAACCCGAGTTCAAAAATTGTACATGTTTGGCTAAAAATTTGAGGTTAAAAATAGGTCAATACCTCGATTTCGGTTAAAGACAGACTGTTAATGCTTACAAAAACGAAGTCTGGAGAGTCGTTTTGATATATTAATATTTTAAAAACGTCAAGAAGGCCTTAGGAATTCCGGAAATAGGATTAAAATTTTGTAAAAGTTGGGAAAATTTTGCTGAAAAACATTTTATTTTGATCGCAACTCCTCAACGGTTTCTATCATATTTATATTTATGAATTTATCGCAATTCTTCCAAAACAGCAAAACTTATATTTGATTATGATTTTGATTGAAATTTACAGGAAACACATAAAATTAACAGAAAATCATTTATTTATACTTAAAATTTGTCGAAAATGTTGATTTTTTAATGAAAATTTGATTGACAGCAGAAAAGTGTGTTTAAAAATCATGTATGTCTTAAAAAAAATTGAACTCTTAACAACTTCTACGCTACGACACTTCCTGAAGCATATCTACAAAATTTGGCGTCGATATATAAAATAGTATAGCTGACCGCTGAAACTTGACCAGTTTTCACTTTTATGTATAAGAAGATAAATAATTACTTTTTGAAATATAAAAATTGACATTATTTTTTGATCAAACTAAATAAAGAAAGGTTTAAATAAATTCAACATCTTTTAAAAAGTGGGTACAATTTAATATTACCGAAACAAATGGTCTTCTTTAATCAGAGCATCTAGATCACCCAGAAATTAATTTTCGGAATTTGATACAGTTTTTGATTTATTTATTGCAAGATCACTCAAATTCAGATTTCCAGATCACCCATGTTCTAGTTTCATAATAATATTAGTTATAGTGATCGAGATCAGATTGAATACTTAACCTATCAACCATGCCTGCAGTCCAAATCTCTTGGAGTCAGGATAGTAACCAATAAGAAAGAAGATTTATCCGGTTTCTTACAGCATTTGGTTAAAAATAAAAGAGTTCTGCAGAGGTTTTAGCGAAGTGAGCAACTTTATACTTCCTAAGAAAGGAAGGAAGGAAGGAAGAAAGAAAGAAAGAAAGAAATAAAGAGAAACACTAATAAATTAGGAAATATTTGTGCTGTGGTTGAATGTTGTAGGATAAACAAGGACAAAAATAAAAGACGGGAATCTGGAACATAAAACTTTTTATTAATATTATTAAATAATAGTGAGCATACAAAACAAATACATACGATTGAGTATATACAAAATATGAATAGAATAAACATGAGTCATGAACCGGTATCATATATGAGGCGAACATAACCTATACCACCATCATCTCCATCTTTAATGATTTAAAAGTAGAGAAGAGCTTAGCAACGGTTGCGCAACTGCCACGGGCCCGTGCGCAAGTGCAACGGGAGCATGCGCAACAGCGATGGGAGCGTGAGCAACTGCTACAGGATGTGCGTTGGGAGTACGGTGAACGACAGCGTTAAAACCATTGTGATCGTCGGCGGTATACTCGACGACACGACGGCTGCCATCGGGTTCGATTAGAGAGTAGCTGCCGTGGACGACGTCACCGACGCGTTCTTCGTGTTGCTCTTTGGCGTCGCCTGTATGTGCATCCTAAAAAGGAAAAAAAAAATGAGAAAATTAAAGAGTGATTTGCTTGCGTACAATACGTTTAGAGTGCGTTCGGTATTTAAATCTGTCGAGCACTCTGAGCAATCTGATCACGTGACAGATTCATCTGCAATTTCCTATCTGTAGCTTGAATAACCGAACGGAGAGCCTGGATAGAGCGTGTAGCTGCCATTTTGACAGTTATTAATTTGTACCAAAATAAAAATGGAAATTAATAAAGAATTGTTAATACGTGTACTGCGCACGGGTTGTGAACGTTTTTTTTTATGATAATGATTAAGAATTTGGAAATGATTATATGGACAATTTAGAGCTGAAAATTATATAGAAAAATGTTTCCTAAATTAACTAATTTGTACAATTTAAACATTTTTGATTGATATATGAAAATAACAACATTCATTCACTACATTGACGACGAGATTTTTTTTAAATGTGCTCTTAAATACGCATGCGCTAGAAAACTGCTCAACATACTCCATGGCTAACAATCTAACGTAGAGCTGAGCTAAAATATCGCTCAGATGTAATTACCGAACGGCGTCGAGCGCTTATACCACTCGCTCG
This sequence comes from Harpalus rufipes, assembly GCA_951394225.1. Taxonomy (NCBI): domain Eukaryota; kingdom Metazoa; phylum Arthropoda; class Insecta; order Coleoptera; family Carabidae; genus Harpalus; species Harpalus rufipes. The sequence continues at coordinate 22,766,543 of OX596281.1, read as the reverse complement.
TAAAACCGAACACAGCCTTAGTAGCTATAATATGGATGAAAGTAGTTCGAAGTATTCTGAAAGATCTACAGAATATAGTTTTCGAAAAAAAGTTTGGTTTTTAAAAATTTCAATTATTATCATAGAAAACCTATTTCGAATGACATCATGTAGGTATAGTTGATTTTGGCACCCCTGCCTTAACTCAACTGTTACGGCGAATAATGAATTTCTTGGCTTCGGATACATGAATGATAAATTAATTCCACTGTTTCATTAAATGTCCTGAGTCTCTAATCTAAACTTCGTTTTCACCTGAACAATAGTGTTCAGTTCAGTTAACCATAAAACGCACGCTGGACAGTTGTCATTATTAGACATATATCCACTGGAATGTAACTTTTAAAACAATAAACGTTGAAAAAGACAATCAAATTCCAAGATTAGAAATTAAACGAATAGAGTCCAACCAAATCCAATCAATTTTTCTCGGAAACCATGTAGTTCCAAAACATACGTCACCGTTTTGAGTTGCAATTGGAACAAAATTTGCAGAATATCAAAAAATGTTTTATAAAATTCTAAAAGTATGTATGCTTGTACAACATTGTGTTTAGAATAGAATAATGTTACGGCCAAGGTCGTATTTTTTCCATATTTGAGTAAGATGCTCAAGTATCATAATTCTTTAATGGGGTAAAAAAAATGTAACCGCAGGTCAATATCCCTTTTTGTTCAAATGCAATACAAATTATCAGAATTTTTGAATAATTCATAATCTCTAGAACAAAATAACTGAAAATGAAAGATTGCAAAAATCTAAAGCTTTTGCCATTTTTAAGGTTGTCATAATTTTATTAATAAAATCTGAACCACTTGTTTGAATATTATGAAAATTAGTACACTTATGTAATTTTGCCTATAGAATCGAATGATAATATAGCCAGATTTGTACCTTTACCCATTGTTGGGTTTTAGGAATAAAATTGAAGTTTTTTTGTACAACTTTGAAGGAAGGAAAAGCGATATTGATCTGTGGTTTCAAATTTTAGATTCAGTGTGTATCTAAGTATATATATAAAATTGTATTTTTGAAAATTTTGATCTTTTAGCCCAAAAACGGGTACAGATAAATATTCAGTACTTGGGAGTTAGCAAAATAAGATCTTTTATTCATCGATTTATGAATATTGTTATACATTAATATGAATATTCAATTCTCAAATGAATTTAATATAGAAGAAAATTCTTTCTTACCTGAACTCCATATGAGAAGCTGTACCTTGGCGGCGCGTAATAATCTACTGCTGGGGCATGAGCAACTGCTACTGGCGCGTGAGCAACTGCCACGGGAGCGTGAGCAACAGCCAAAGGCGCATGAGCAATCAATGGTTGGGAAATGGCTAATGATGGTTGAGAAATGGCTATTGATGGTTGAGAAATGGCTATTGATGGTTGAGAAATGGCATACGAAGGTTGTGCAATGCCATACGAAGGTTGTGCAATGGCTATAGAGGGATGGGAAATTTGTAGGGAAGACGAACTGAGCGACAGGGGGGCAAGAGGGGCGGTAGACACACTGATAGGGGCGGATGAGGCCAAAGTTGCCAGAAGTACCAAGAAAGTTACCTGAAATAGAGAAAAAATAATGAGAAAACACTAAATTGAAAATAAATAAATATTTAAATTATTGTAAACCATTATTTTGTAAACAAATTGTTTCCATAGCTTACTTTGCTAAACGATTTGAAATGAATAATTGACTTTTAAATTGCAAATAATTTAATTATTTGAAAAATTGTACGTACTCGTATAATGCTGGAAAGAGAAAATAAATCTTTCCAATTAAGTACTCAAAAATATATTGTGCCATCAAAAAATATATACAGGATGTTTCAATAAGCTTGTTCACTATTCGTAACTTTTTATTGGAAGAGATACGAGTTTGGTTAAATGAACAAAATTGTGCCATTTTGAATTACAAATTGGTCATGTCAGTAAAAATAAATTTACATCAGCGGTTTTCTAAAAATAGGACCTAACTTTTTTATTTTAAGTAGGAATATATATTTTTTGTTTACTTATTCGCTAGAGAATTTAATTCTGAAATCAACGATATATTCGTTTCATATTAATTTAATTTAAATATGACTAAAATGAGAGAGCCACGAATGGAAAAAATGAATATATGTTACTTTTTAACGTAGAATTATAATGCCATGAATGAAATTATAGTTGCCGTGAAATAAGTATGGACTGGCGATTTCTACACTATTGCCAATTCATGGGCAAATGTTGAAAATGCTACGTTATGAAGAAGTTGGAAAAATCGCTGGGCAAGAGACAGATGCGGAGAAGGGAAAAAGTTAAGCATCGGTCCATACTTATTTGACGGCGAGTGTAGGAATATTTTGTTTCGTTACTTGATAAAATAAAATAAATATATCATCACGGCATATTACCCATTGCTGGATGTGCCAACCTGCTTTGTATACAGATTTTGGTAATGATGATGACATATTTGTACCGTTTGGGCGTTTATCAGGCGTCACCTCACGGGCACTCATTGCTGGTGTGGAGAATTCACAACAGGGATCATTTTTGTGCCAATATTCGAAATATTTGGAGTCTGTGGTGATCGAATCCGATCCCTAGATTCGCGACCAGACACTCAGTCACGCGGCCATTTGATTTTTTTTTATTATTATTAAATGCCAACCATACAATATACTCACTTATTTCACTCATGGCATACTAATTCTATACAAAAAAGTGATGAATTCGTTTTTCCCGTACTTGGCACACTTTTTATACACATATTTAAATGAAATTAATATAAAACTTAAATGAATTTTTCTCAAAAAAATCGTCATGCGAGGGATGAAAGGATTATATCGTTGAATTCAGAATTAAATTCTCTAGCGAATAAGCAAATAAAAAATATATGTTCGTATATAAAATGAAAAAGTTATGTCCTATGTTTTGCGAACATTTATTTTTGCAGATATCACCAATTTTGTAATTGACATAATTTTGCTCATATAGCCAAACTCGTATCTCTCCAAATAAAAAGTTACCAATAGTGAGCAAGTTTATTAAAACACCTGTATATTTTGTCCCATATTTTATGAATCTCGTATCAAAATCGTATCGTTTCAAATAAAAAAAACTTAGCAATAGATAGAAAAATGGTTGAAATACCTTGTAGATTATTATGAGCTTCAATTTTCATTTTCTACAAAAGGTGTCTCAAAAGTGACTCATTTTGAGTTTAAGAACACAATTGTAGAAAAAACTTATTATTTACCAACATTTTTATCAATAACTTAAGTGAGGGAAGAACAAATTTTTCACTTTTTGTTTTGTTTTAGTTCCCCTGAATTAAATTCCAAAAGTATAGGCTTCACTTTTGAGTCATCTGTATCTATATTCAACAATATACGAGTACCTACATACATAGTAGATGTCTTTGTTATTATATTACTTATTTAACATAATTAGATGCTTGTATGCAGAAATTTTATCCTACACTTATACGATTAAATTAGTACTATCTTTTCTTACGTAGGCGCAACATTAAAATGTTCATAATTAACAATACCATGATTGTTAATCTTCTCATCAATTACAAGTGATGATTATTGGGCCGTCATACTATAATTATTATAGTTAATAACAATCCTATGATATATTACTGAGAAATTATTGCATTACATTTATTATGTCCAACTAACAGATGTCTTCATTGTCGCTGTTTTTAATGAATCACGCGCAAATATTATATCAATTACTTGTTTTATTATTTGACATGCTCTATATGTTTGATATTATTTAATAATACACTCTTGACATGCCAATATTAATGTAGTAAAATACCAGCAAATGCATATGTGTTAGTTTCATTTTATTAACGTAATTGGAAAATGAAATGCTATTAATTTTATTACACATTTATTAATGTCATGTGCTCTTGTGTCATGAAATATTTAATGTAATTTATAATGTATGTTAGCACAGGTTACAATTTTATATATTTTGTGTGATAAGGGTTCAATATATTTGACAGCTCTTATTTCTGTCATATTTGATGAATTTGGAACGTATATTGATTCATAACTCATTTTTCATATGTATTTCCTTCATATCAAACGTTTAAAATTTTTCTGTAATACCTGTATACAGATGTCTTGTAAAGTGGTTCTGAGCTATTTTTTAAAAATTTACTTTGATAAATCTTTATCTACATTCATATATACAGGGGGTTAAAAAAAGGTAAAAAATTGAGGGTATATAAAATTCGATGTGCTGATTCTCAATCAATTTTTTTTTCAAAATTCTGAAAATTATTTCTTATTTATCATTTAATTCATTTTTAGCGTGCCTCTGCCGACATGAAATTTTTTATTAAAAATAAAGAATTATCTAATCACGTAACAGACTTTGAATAGGACAAATTAATTCGTAATTATTTCCTATTCAACGTCTTATAGAAGTTCGCCAGAATTCAAACTAATCAATAATATAATATTCAGTCATATTGTGTTTTTTAATTTTTACAGAATTATATGAAATGTAGCAATTGAAGTACATTAATTTTTACAAGTTAGCAAGTGTACCAATATTTTTAGATAGAACTATATTTGGTAGCACCCTCTATAAAGTATGTATAAAGTAATAATTTCAACGTTAACTTTCATTCTGTAAACATTATAAGTATTTTGAAATAAAATAAAAATTCTTATCTAAAAAAATGCGACGTTACAAAATTGCTCCAGAAAACGTAAGAGTACTGAACTTTCTCGAAAATATAAATTTAGTTATTAAATAATAAGACACTACAAGCCCATAATGTATAACTTTCTTAATATGGTATCACGTTTCTCGGCGACACAATATTAGCTGCAGATCGTGTTACTACGACGTAGTGAACAGATATACATATTTCAAATCAAAATAGAGTACTCGTAATAACAATTTAAATTTGATCAGAAACTAGGAAGCAAACCAAACGTACTGATCGCAGACTATTTTATCAAAATTTATTTAATGTCGTATGGTGAGAAAACTATTTACATGGGCTACAACTTTGTACGTTAGGTCATCCATTATGATTCGGATAGCATGAATTCAATTCTGGCCGAAATTTGCGAATAGAAGTAGATTGGCATGCACAGAAATGGTTAATGAACCGTGATTATACGAGTATATTTGTTTATTAATGTATTTATTTTCTTCATTGTATTCGTTTAACAAAATATAAATAATTTTTCTTTTGGCTTTTATTATGTATTTATATACAATTTAATATTACTTCGTATTCGAAATAATATTTAATGTAGTACGAAATGATTTTAACCAGCAGTTAAGTGTAGTTTAAATTTAAATTTAACGATTGTGCCAATTTCAAAGTTGTAAACATTGTGTACTTGAACCTAATTTAATCGTCTGTCGTTTTTAAAATTAACTACCTTCAATATTTCCGGGTATTTTGTTTATTTTTGGTTCAGTTAGCCGTAACATATCAGTTACGTAGTAATTGTATTACAAATAAAATGTGTTAGGGTCGCCCATCTTGTTTATAACAGCAATGATATGTGCTTGACTATTATTTTAAATGACTATATCACTTATAAACCTATTCAAATTCAGGATTCTACCTACTTATCAAGTTTTATTTCGACAAAACACCGTCACAAAAACCTTTTCGTATCCTTTGAGCCAATAAGATGCTATATTTCTTACAAATGAGTTTTGCTAAGCGATGTTTTAAGAGTGCCTAGAAATATGTTGTTTATATTAAAAAATAAGTCGATTCGGACAGGAATCTGTTCAGAACATTGAATAAGCAATCTTAAACATAACACCGCGAAACACGATAAAAATTAGAAGATTTTTGTCAAAAAAAAATATAAATTATATCCTGATTTTTATTTTGAAAATAGTCATCCGAATATCATTTTTAGTTAAATATTACCCTGGCCAAAATTTCGGATTGCTTTACTCGAGCCTGTTGCTAATTTATTTCTTGACATATATAAAAAATCACTCGCTTAACAGTGATTTTTTTTGGCAATGCCACTCGATAAATTGCTAGGCAACCAGCTCTCGTAACAATCTGTAAAAAAAAATCGGCAAAAATTTACCACTTTATATGAAAATTTACAAAAAAAAAACATATTCACATCTCTTTTTGCGAATTTCTGTAAGAAGTTTGTAAATCTAAATGTATAAACGTTTGTATTCGTGTGTATATGAATTTGATTATGAAACTGTAAGATCTTATACGTATACCCTTATGAAGATATACATTTATATTGAAACATGGATTTTGCATTAATGAATAGCATATGACTGAGAATTCGTGTAATTGTTAACACCCAACCAAATATAAATAAATATATCATCACGAGCACGGCTTAATACGATTAATACGATTAATACGAGTATAACCCAATTTTAGATGTGTCCATCTGCATTTTTTTTCGCAGATTTCGGTAAGGACGATATATCTGAAGATACCCCAACGTGCGCACACTAGACGTCACCTCACGGGCTCTCAAAATTGTTGTGGAAAAAGCTCCACAGTGGTCATTTTTGTGCAAATATGATGATAAAAATATTTATATCAGATGCAATTATACTTCGTTTCATGTAAGAAAATAGCGTTGGTTTAGATAGGGATATAAATTCTGCCCTTTGTTTGGTCAGAATAAAAACATAGTTCACAAAAACGAAAAAAATATCCCCTATCAGTTATCAGTTATCAAATAAAATCTGCAGAACTAAGGGATGATTAATCATGTTGTGTCATAGTCAGGTCTTAAACGTTTTTACAAATAAAAATATTTATTATTGACAAAGTTTGGTTTCACGAATTTAAACTATTTATTTAATGCATGTAAAAACGGTTGGCTCTCAAGCGCTATCTACTATTTTCTTACGTGAAATGAAGTATAATAACTTCGTTTAAAATAGTTTTTTTTTTACAGTCAATATACAAAGTAGGCATTTGCGCTTATATTTGTCAACGCAAAATGTCACTTTACTACTCGTGCGCAACAAAACAAAAAAAACACTTACTCTCCGAATTTTAAGCTCTAAAAATACATTCATTGAACGCTGCGGTAACAACCAGTGACAGCAAAAAAAAAAATTTTCATTTTTTTATGTTCTATAACAGTTACTAGTATAGTCGTATACAGTAAAAACTTGTAAATAAGAATAAATTTATTGTGGCGACAGTAGACAAAATCTTGTATGTGTTTCGAGCGCCAATATACATTCGGGAGAATGCCGCGCTCCTACGTCGCGCGTCATTAACTGAAAGCACACATCCACGCAATGGGCAAAGAAAAACTGTTTTCCCATGTTAAACTCGTTTTTAATGCCTTTCCCTTCCCACCCGGTATGTATTGTTCAAAATTAGATCTATCTAATACTATACGTAATTTGAGTAACCAATCAACTTCATAAGTACTTATACGAGTATTATTATTAATATTTGTGTGCCACACCATATAGTTTAATATATTAACCACTATCTTCATTCTTACCTTTGCAATCATTTTGATTGTGTCTCTCCCTTTCTGCAATGACCTGCTGTTGACTGTGCCATGGTAAGCCTACCTGGGCCTTTTATACCAGTCTCACTCCAGTCCACTTTACATACACAACACGTGGGTTGCGTAACATACAACATATCACTGGACCACTCCACTACAGCTCGAGTGCTCGTGGAGTAGCACAGAACTCGGTATGAGTTCTGTGAATGACGTTAAGGGTAGCAGGATTGTAAATATGAAATGGAATTGGGATAGTGCGTATTGATGAGTTGACAGGTGGATTGTGTGATTATATTTGGATGAAGGGTTGTTTTAAAATAGAGGTGAAAATTTTGAATACTTTTTGATATGTGTGTTATTGATATATGGAACTCTTATTATGGGTTTAATTTGTACAATATTATTCATTACAATGCAAAAAATCACAAATAATAGATAGGTACTTACTTATTACTTAAAATTATTTACAATTTTTATAATCTATTTTAACAACTAAAAATTTAGGCAATGATTATGTCAATTTTCTGAACCCCTCATAGCGTCAGTTTGTAATAAAGATTATTTTCTTTTACTATAATGTTACGGATTAAAATGTGAAAGAAATGATGACGATCCGTTCTATACATAAAATTAATTCCATCTTTGGTTTTATATTTCAACAACGTTTTGAAATTTATGGTACTTGTATCATTTCTTAAATATTGGACTTGGTTCATAGAACGTTTTTACGTAAAAATCTTATGTAGGTATATTTTGTTCATGGATACCCGCATGAATTTTTGTAACATGAGGCTTAAAACATGAGATGGGGCAGAAAAATAATTAACTCTCGGGTGGAGTGTTACTAACGCATTTCACTAGTCTACATAACCTCAGTCTCAGTTATTGGTAAATGTTTGGAATCGCAAAGGCGAGTTCGTTTTGTTTTTGACAATTAAGTCTTATAATAATTATAAATGTTTATAAAATTGTACTATTTTCTCCGGGCTTTGGCCATAATTGATATATAAAATTGTAATAAATATTTTTTTATTAAATTATTCGTTTTTGTCTTCTCTAAAATCATAGACGGGGCTGAGCCTCATCTTGCCCCCTCTCCTACATGATCGTGCTCTACCTGAATAATGGAGTATTGCGCGAAATAGGTTTTATATTTCCGGGTCAGTGATAGGGTAATTGCCAATACCATTTTACAATATAGAAGGTTTACTTGTCAAACTAATAGTTAATTAATTAATTAAAAGGTTAATTTTGTGGTTCGTTATAGGTATTTCTTAAGTATTATTAATTATTACTAAATTTCTTTATATATTATACATATACATGATGTTTCTTGGATACGGGACACCTCGATTATTTTCTTTATTATTGAAAATCGAAGAAAAATATTCAATTTAAAGTTGTAGTAGATCAAAGGCGACATTCATGTTTTTAAACCAGTGATTCTCAAGCTGTAACATAAAGTTATATATTTTTAAATGGGTTGGTATATATTTTTTAGCCCCATTCGATAGAGTATTTTTTTTTATATTCAACCATATAATCATTATATATCCTTAATAACTAAAATATTCAGAAATATTTAATTGAAATTTAAGTTTTATAGTTATTTTCGTAGGCTATGAATGAAAAAAAAGAACTTAAATTAAAACGAAACATTAATATTTATTAATAATTTTACAGTGTTAAAACCATTAAAACGTGAATTATGCACTAAATTATTGAAATTGGCAGATAGTAGTTTTTGTTTTTCATACATGAGCCTACTAAAAAATAAATATAAACCTAAAATTTATTGAAATTTTAATTGAATTTTTCTCATTATTTTTGTTATATAAGGATATAAAATGAATACATGGTTAAATTCAGAAAAAAATACTGTATCGAATGGGGCTTAATATATACATACACAGGGTGTCCGTCTATAAATAAACCAGCACTTATCTCGCGTATTATGACGTGTAGCGATTTTAACTACATAACATACATTACAGTATGTAAACTCCTCTATATAATAGCGGAAGTAGTTCAACATTATTACTTCCGGTTCTTGAATAATTGATAGAAACTTTTAATTTTCAAATGAAACACCTATATATTTATTTAAATTTAAAAAGTACGCTATCCAACAGTATAAAAACAATTATGTCATTAATAAAAAATGCAATGATGAATGCTCAAAAAATAACATTTTTATTAAATCTAGTAGACATTGAAATACACTTTTTTAAACCAAAAGTACCTAACCACATAACATTATTGACGTTAATTAATAGGTATAATAATAATAATAATGAATTTGAATATTTAATAAATAAATTTCAATGCCTACTACATTTAATAAAAACGTTATATTTTAAGTGCTCGCCATTGTATTTCTTTATAATATGATATATAATTGTTTTTATATTGTTGGATAGTAAATATCATGTACTTTTCAAATTTGAGTAAATATATAGGTGTCTCATTTGAAAATTAATAGTTGCTATCAATTACTCAAGAACCGGAAGTAATAATGCTGAACTACGTCCGCTATTATATACATAGAGCAGTTTACATACTGTAACATATGTTATATAGTTAAAATCGCTAAACGTACTAATATGCGAGATAATTGCTGGTTTATTTATAGACGGACACCAGTATATATTATACCATCCCATTTAAAAATATATGACTTTAAATTATAGTTTGGGAACCGCTGGTTCTTCACTACGTGAATGTCCACCTTGATCTACTATAACTTTTATTTGAATGATTTACTTCTATTTATCTCCAATATTAAAGGAAATAATCGAGATGTCCCGTTTCCGAGAAGCACCGTGTATACGCCGCGAGCAGACATGTGATTCGAGCGACCTTGAAGTTCTTGGAATCTGCTGATTTGTGTGCCGTTTGACAAGAATAATGTTTTAATTTATTTTGATTTTGAACTACGAAATAGTTTTACGGAACAAGAACAGAAAGTGATACTTTACTGGATAAGCAAGCATATTCCAGGGCGAGCCGTAGGATACATTATTTTTTCACGGTCCTTAAAAGGAACAAATAAAAATTTATAAGTATTATTTTATTTTCTATTGCGAGGAAGTAAGAAATAAACAACTGATTACCCTGGAAACATTAATGATTTCAAGCATTTCAAGGTCGCTCGAGGCATGTGTCTGCTCACGGCCTATAACATATTAGATTTCGGTCTTGTGTTGAACTAGGGAATTGTTTCGTATCTTGCTTGCCAATTAATGTCAGTATTTCTGAAGATGATATGGCTTGGAAACTGTTGATGCAATAAATCAATTTATTATTATTTTCAAGAGTAGCATGATAGGTTGCGTTGTCCTACTGGAACCATATGTTACTGAGATCCATGCAAACCAGTTGATTGCAGAAGAACCCCGTAATCATTTTGCCGTAACGAGTATCATTCACCGTTACAGGGTTCCAGTATTATTTTCAAAACATTTTCACAATCCGAAAATAACGCGTTGTTCTTTCGTGAAGCGTTCCATCATTACCAAAATTTAAATATAATCTAAAGTAACGGAATGTATTTTCCGTTTCTCATAATTTTTTATCAGTTACGGAAGGTACACTCCAGCATGTGAGTTATTTTCTTATGTGGCAACAATTTTGCGAATGTTGAGTTATCTAAGTTGGGTGTATTTATTTCGCAAATGTGACATTTTGTGTTATCTGTTGCGTTAGTGTTACGGTCACGTCCACGTCTGCAACCGGAGCAAACCGACGAACGTGAAGTGTAACCGGGTAACTCCAGAACAACGTGACCTGCTTCCAAGATGTAGCCTACAATAGACACTTTTCAAATTTTACAATATATTGGAAACCTTTAAAGCCAAAATCAATAAATATTCACAGTGGATTCATTGATTTATCAGTTATTTGATCAAAAAACAGCGAGAATATTTGAATTTTGCACGTTATTCGATTTCAATTGAGCTCATTTTTTATCATGTTAGCGTCACGGTATGTGAATTCTATATCGAGTTTCATTTGCATTGGATATGTCGAGAAATATATATATTTGACAACTTCATATTGAAAAAAAAACATATTGACACGCACGGTGATTTTATTTAATTTAAAAATGATGCAATAAAGATCTGCATTAAATTTTGTGTTGAAAATGGTATAAACTTCAGAAGTTTGTTTTAAGAAAACTGTAAAGACTTGGAAGAGCTGGTCGTCCTATTACATCAACTTCCGATGAAAATACAGGAAAAATTTAAGATATTGTGCTTACGGCCAGTTTCATAATATTCCGTTTCTTTACTCTTTACTCGGTGGGGCGTATTAACATAATTTGCCGCCATAACCCCTCGAATTTTAGTGCCCCCGTGGATACGTCTCGATTCTTGTTTTTTAAGCTACACGCGGCCTAGATTTTTGCATGCGTCTCGAATTTTGTAAAATAAACAAAATATAACTATGTTAATATCAACAAAGTACACATTTGTTTGTTACTTATTTATTATTACTTACTTATTATTTATTTTCACATAGCCACCTAGAATATTTGAATAAAATATATATATTTCAATTAATCAAAACAATGATATGTTGCTATTAAAAAATAAAAGTTGAGAGTTGTATCTTGTAAAAAAGTTAAAGGGGCGGGCGTCTTCCCAGATTCTCGCTCTCTCTCTCTCTCTCTCTCTCTCTCTCTATATATATATATATATATATATATATATATAAAATAAATAATAAATAAAATTTCTACACAAGACATGATAAATGCGACACACAACCCTCGATTTCTATAGATATCGGCGTAATATAAATAAAATTGAAAGTATAATTGTCAGATTTACACATATTTCACATACCTTGTGATTGTATTCTGACTTAAAGTATAATCTATAGCTCCAATTTTGTTAGAGAAGTGAACAATTCTAAAACAATTCTTCTACAACTACATTTACCTAGTCAGGCAATTCTGGAATTTTTATAAATTGTGGTCTAGAGATGCTAATGCAGCTGACACATGTTTAATTATTCGGGATGCAGATTCTTTGAATCATTTATTACAAAATCTGCAGATATAACCATGCAGCCATTGTCACAAAATCTGAGAGTTATCAAAGTTATATAACAGTAGTACATTATTTCAAAAAAAAAAAGTAAACATTATTACTTATTTGTTTGCTGGTTTCTATTTCGTTTAAAAAATACGGAATGTTTCTTTATTTAACTTAAATTTGTTGTAAAATTGAACATCATTTCACTTATTCACACGTGGTCGATATATTTTTGTTTTTTGTTTTGGCAAGTTCATCATGAATTTGAGGATGATTAATTCGAAATCATTTTATTTTTTATTGGTTTGAATTGTCAACGTTGTCTTAAAATATACGTTTAAGGGAAATTTTTGATGAAGTAGATATTTCATTCGACTCATACGAAGTAATTTTTATCGACATTTTAGATGAAAAAAAAACTATTTGACTTGCACCATGGCAATGAACTGGCTTCTCAGTTCAAAATTCATTCTTTTTTTCAAAAACAACATCGTCATGGTACTGGATTCATCACACCATTTGGAAGATAAAGAAAACGTCTTACGCAATGATTGGAAACAACGTTCGAAAGAGACAATATTAAGATTGATGAATAGATTATTATTTTTTTGAAATAAATGAAACATCATATGTTGGAGTGATTTTTTTTTAATCTCCCTCATATTTTGAAACTAGCAGTAAGAAAAATATCATAAATTGCTTCAGTTTATAAAACTGTCTGTTCGAATTTGCGAAAGCAGTGAAAAACAACAATATCTCAAGTGATACTATCTTTAAATCTTGTCAAATTTTCGCAACATAACATGTGTAACATTATATACAAGAATGTTGTAAATATCAAAGTGACCCGTGACAAACGAAAAATCTGAAAGTCATTTATGATTTGATTTGCGACAGTTGAACACGGAATTTGCGGGAAGGGCTATTGTCATTTTAATTAGATGAAAGGAAAAGTAATTTTGGAAATGCATGAATTTTGTAATTGAGTGTACACAGGTTTGTAAATTACATACATAAACAGTGTCATTTTCTATATGTAAAATATTTGATGAATATGTGTAAGAAATACTTGTGGGTACTATAATATGCACAATCCAAAAAGGATAATGAAAAGGCTGTACAGCGAAGGAAATTACGTACAGAATACTTTTTAGCTTACCATGCATTGCTTTTTACTAAGATTTTTACAAAGTTCCAGGTTTGAATTCTGTAAAAATTCTTATTTCATTTGACGTCGTAATCCGTGAATAATAGTTATTTTTGTAACAAATGCGGAATTAGTGATTCTGAAACGAATACAAGTTTGCAAAACGAACGCAGCGAACTTTGGAACTTTCATGGAATTTCAGAATCACATTTTCAGCATGTGTTGCAAACAATATTTTTTCTGCAATAAATTACGAAATATGTTCTAAATTTTTGACATATCATTTTCTACTTGAGCGGCTATGTCCGGTATTTTTAAGCGATCATGTAAATTGCTTTAATGACAATAATAAAAAAATCTTAATATATTATGTTTTAATTAGGCTGTCATTTACTTTATGGGATATGAAATTTATATGAACCCAACATATTTTTAGAATCTTCTAATCCATCAGTAAAATATTAAGGTGAGGAAACAAAAAAAAAAAAAATCAATTGCATCCAACAATCAACGAAACTAGTTTTTGTTCAACATTAAATTCCAGCCCTTCCTTCATTCCAGTTAAAACCACGGATAATGGAGTTTCTGACATCCTTGAAATGTTTGGTATTTTACACTAAGCGTCGATGACAGCCAACACGGAGCGAAACGGCGAGTCTCCAGTGTAGTGGTTAGTATATAAAATTATTGATTTTAATGCAGATTTGAGTGCCAAAAGTCATATTTAGGCGTTTAACATGGAAAATTTTCAGTTTTTCATTTTTTTCTCTTTTCTTCACATAAAAATTGGTACCGATCGATTCAAAAATATATTTTATTAACAAAAAATAATAAAATAAAAATAATATTTTTTCACGTAAAACATAGATTACATGTCGTACTATATAATAAACTTTGATTTGTATGGAATACCGTTCCCAAAACCATGGCAGAAAAACGGTCTAATCTATTGCTTATTACTGACTGAAGATTTTCTTGTTGATATGATATCATCATCCTATGGACGTTTTTCCAGTGTTGGACTGGACACATCAATTTTAGTTGTTCCGAAATTTATTAATAAATATAGACTAAAATTCGTCTACCGTTAGGTCCAAGGTTTGAGTCTATTCGTCCCAAATTTTTTCTATTGTTTTCTATCTCTTGCACAAACTTTCGATTCTTCTTCGTCAAAGTCTCTTTCATGATCACGTCCCATTCTTCTCTTGTCTTGGCTTTCTTCGTCTTCTCTATTTTCTTATTTTCGTTGAACAAATAAAGGTTTCTTCAAGTCAAGTAGCTTGATGTTTTTGTAAATTACTTGACTTTTCAAAAATTCATTACTTGACGACTTGATTTTCTATCATTACTACTTGACTTGATCAAGCAATTTCAAGCTACTTGATTACGAACCGATTATGTACGAAAACGCGCGAATCAGTAGAATCGTAACGTATATATTATAATATAATGTGTGAATCAGCATAGCATATATTACTACTGTAAGTACCTGTGCAGAGGTTTAAAAAATTCACCCAATATTGGAATACATACTAGAATGACCCGAGAATATGTCGACAAAATTTGAAGTCCTAATCATTATTATTAAGATAACTGTAGATGGTTTTAGTATTCCAATAATAAATGGATTTTTTAAACCTCTTAATATCTCGGAGAAAAATAAAGTTTCAAAATGTGAACGGTCAAATAATAAAATTAAGTGGAATCATTGCCAGTATATTTTCTTTAATTTATTTTAAACCACTTTAGACGGCGGCCCGGTTAAAATTCGACTTGCTTTTTTTTAAGGTCAGCCATAATACATATACATACTATAAATAGTTTATGTTAATTCATATATTATATTTTTAAATCTTTTTTTTTAATTAAGGTATATTATTGATATTGTTATAAAACATAAGGAATTACATGAAAATGAAATGTAGTCTTGAAGAACTTCTTGATTTTTTTCTGGTAATTAAAAAAATAGCTACTTGATTTTTTCAAATAATTGAAAAATAACTACTTGATTTTTCAAGTACTTGAAATTGTAACTATTTGACTTGACTTGACTTTCAGCTACTATTACTTGACTTGAGTTTGGCTTGATTTCAAGTCAAGTCAAGTGACTTCAATATCAAGTCAAGCCGTGAAACCCTATGAACAAACCTCCTTTGCAAGGCTTTTCTCGTTCATGTTTCCATCAACACAACTGTCTTTCTTCAATAAAGTCTAGTATCGGTTTCGTTACTAGTGAAATGAACTATGCAGTAATATATTAACGAAAAGATATCCCGTTTTTTATTTCCAATTGTGTACGCACAAAATATTACATATGATAAATTTACATATGTAGGATAGAGAATATTAATAACAATGAATAATGAAACAATATATCCATATAAAATATGTAAATACAAACATACATATTCTCTCTTTAATTATTTTTTATGTACTGTGAAAATTATTAATTGGTTTCAATTTCTCTCCATGCATTGTAACATTCTCTTTAAGTGTTACAAATGTTACAATTATTACAAAAATATGTACCTTGTAACTGCCATTTTTCCAAGACCTCGTTAAATTATAAATAAACACAAGTCCATAATTAAAATATTTGAAATTAGGTTTGTTTACTAAGATTTTTCGGCCCAGATTGACAAATATTCAGTCAAGTTTCAATTTATCTTTGCACTTAATTTGTCGTTGTAACAAGGTCTACTTGACGATTGCTTAATCTAAAAGTGTTTATTGAAAAATCATTATTTAGCGAGATTTAAATAGTGTAGCAATATGTTAAATTGATTTTGAAATGTTAGAACATTTGTTAATACGATAGCATCACTGTGTAGAATTATTGAGAATAAGACACATTGTTCATATTTTTTTAGAATTTTATTTTAAATATGTATGTTCAAAGTAGTTCCTTTCAGCAGTAACGTAAAGGCAATGGTAGTTGACAACACTAGTAGTTGATACTTTGAGTTGAAATTACAATAAAATAAACAAATTTGGCTGTTTTTAATATTGTTTTGCTATTAATATACTAGTATAACCATATGTATAGAAAATGTGTAACATTGGTTAATGCTAAAAATATCATATTGTACAAAAGTAGAGATTTATTGAACAATGGGAATTTTTTGTATCCGACTTGCTGAATTGTTGTTTAGATCCTTCAGAAGGTAAGTTTATAAATATAGTGTAATAAATCTTTAACAGTACTTTTTCTCAAATTTTACTGTTGATAATGGATTTAATAGTAAGTGACCTTATAAGATTATATAAAATATTAGTGATTTTAGGTCATATTGCAACCTTATGTGGGGTGTCAAATACTGATACCTATTTTTGGCATTTTCTTATTATTCTTTTATTAGTTACTTTATAGGGTATTTTTTTAAAAATTGTTATAATATTTCCATTAGTTGATTTTCCATAAATGCAGCTATATGTATATTTTATCTAAAATCTTGTATATTTTTCAGAAGAAAAAGAAAAGAAACAAAAAATTACGAAATGCAAAAAAAGTGAATTCCAAAATTCTGTAGCCTCTAATTGGAGTAAATTATTTCGAAAAATATTAGATATACGACATATTTTACAAGGTGTCTGCTACTGGTACATTTATGTGTCTACTACTATAAATTTGATAACCGACAAATAATGTTAACTACTAATGCATATCATTTTCTCATTTTAATATATATTTTTTTATAAAATAATTAATTTTAATTGTTATTTTTATAAGCATATTACTTCCTAAAACGTCAATGAATGCGAATAATTGATTATATTTTTACTAAACATTAAACATTAAACCATGTTTTCAAACAACAAACTGCCGGTGCTTTTACCTTAGAGAAAACATATTTAGTATTGTATTTAGCTAATCGACATTAATTTCTTGAAATAATAATATAATAATAATAATTATAAATTTATTTTGTTAAGAGAAATAATTATGTACAAAAGTATTGATAACAAAATATTATATACAAACGTATTACAAATTTAACATAAAAGAACGTAATCTCAATGAATATTTTACATATTTATAAATTTCAAATATCTTCTCCCTGGGCATCTCTTCTAGCAATGTTCTTGTTTCTCTATTTGGAATTGGTGGGTCTCTGCAGATGTATTTCTCTATAAACTTTGTTCTGAAATTTCTTGAAATAACGAATACTATATCTGTTTCTACCTCTTTAAATTATATTTACTTGGTCACTAAAGGCGTAAATTAAAAAAAATGCTTTAAAAAATTCAGAATTTTATTCTCTAACACTTAGTGTAAATCACATTATAAGATAATAATTGAAATAAACTGTTTTCCTACGCCTATGTTACGGATTCTTGTGTTCATACTGTATGTCACTAGACGCAGAATTTTATAAGAAATTAATATTAATTTTTAAAATTTACTAACAAGGTGTGATATTATAACATGAGTAATCATATTATAAATGTCGTAATTAATGCACTTGCAGAAATGCTTTTAAACTGTCAGTTACTAATATTATAATTAGTGTCCATGATTAAAAAAAAATCCTACAAGTTTAGTGCATTAATTAGTATAATTCTACCTTGACACAGCACCACCACAGGATCAAACGGACATGTAACGAACTACCGCAATGAAATCAGGTTAATTGGATACCTGCTAGTTTTACAGGAAAAACTACAATTGTTACTAAGCAATTATATGAATTCGTAAATATTACGTAGTATATAATATTTATTATTCTCGTAAGAGAAATTGATACGAATAAAATAGTAGTACGCTTAGTAATTAAATGTTTATTTGTGATAAGCGGCACTGTTATAGAAATACTCGTATTACATGATTTCAAGTATTTAAATTGCTATATTTATGAATTATGATACATTTATATTGCATGTTTATGTATATTGATATAATTTTAAACTTATTACGATAAATAAATTGCGTTCTTTGTATAATACAATAGATTCATTTAAAATCAAAGCGATTTAAATACAAAAAAAATTACATGACAAGTTTTATTTCCCCAAGCCTAATGTTATTAAGGGCTATAAAATTTTAGACGTGGTTGAAATATTAAAATTGGAATTTGCTTTATGTAAACCTCTATCGCGTAAAGCCATTCCGCTGTTCAGTACACTGGCGATGTTTTGAAACGCGTAGATTTAATAGAGGTATCAATGAATTCATTGGTATTCATTTATGTAAATCTATTTGCTCAAAATTAAGGATCAAAGTCCGATCTCAATTTTTCAAGATCGAACAGCCCTAGTCCTCAGTCTTGAGCGCTCTAGACTAGAATATTCCTCGCTGTGTTCAGCGGAATAGCTTTACGCATCCCGGTTAGAGTAGAATTAGCGATTCTAATTTGTTAATATTGATTTTGGCCAAATTTAGCGTGTAACTAGAACAACTGAATATAATAAAACCTGCTCTAAATGAAATAAACCTCTTAAGAAATTACCTGTTCTAAGTCAGCAAAAGCCATTTCTTTATAAGTTTGGGACAGGACTCGAGGCTGGATATCTACACATATTTTTTGTGCTTTGTTCGATTTTGGTCGAACTTTATTGCTTAATGTAACGCGTAATGCCTATTTATCATAATGTTGCGGATTAAAAAGTTAAAGATCTAATCTGTAAACTGTACTATAAAAGAAATCTGTTCCAATTTTAATTTTCTTATAAAACTGACATTTATAAAACGAGTAATAGGTGCAAGTGAGTTATCTATAGAAAATTTTAATATGCAAGTAACTTTTAGTAATTTAGAGCCATAAATCTTGTGTCCCATATTTAACTGGGCTTATTATACATAACACCTCTAAAATGGCTTATTAATTATAATAACAACTCCATGGTTACACAGTTCAGCTCAAATGTATGAACTGACAGATAAATGTCACTGTCAAAAGAATAATCATTTCAAATTAATAATAGTAACGTTTTAAAAAGAAAATTGTGAATAGAACGTATAATTATATAGAAATGAACTTAATATAGTTTCCAGCATTAGCAAATATACAGATATGTACTTAAATAAAAAAATAAATAAATATATCTTCACGGTTTGTTACCCATTGCTGGGTGTGCTAATCTGCTTTTGTACACAGATTTCGGTAACGATAATGACATATTTGTATCGTGCGGGCGTTTACCAGGTGTTACCTCACGAGCACTTATTGCTAGCGTGGAGAATGCACGACAAGGGTAATTTTTGTGCTATTTAAAATTCGAAATATTTGGCGTCGGTCAGGATCGAATCCGGTATTTAAATTTAATTTAATTTTAACTATTTACTTGAATAAAAATTAAATTAAACGGAGGTATTGTGTTGGCCACATTAGATTTTTAAAATTGAAAATAAGTTGTGGTTCTATTCCAAGAATACATCTTCCTGATCACTTTAATTGAACAATTTAAGTTGTTTTAATACAAACCGTCAAAGTTTATTATGAATTTCAAAATTAAGGTATCTTTGCTGTTATTATTATATATCGCGCGGGCGTTTATGAAGCGTCACTTCACGGGAACTCATAGCGAGGAAAGTGAACCACAGGGGTCAATTTTTGTTCCATTTAAAATTCGAAATGTTTGGTGTTGGTCGGGATCGAATCCGGTTCCCCTGATTCGCGACCCGATACCCCATAGGTATGTATTTAAATTAATAAAACTTAAATGGCGGGAGGTATTGTGTTGGTCACATCAGATTTTTATATGTGATGAAGTTGAAATGTTTTCGGTCGAGAATGCAGTTTGCAACCAAGGTCCGTAGGGCCGAGGTGCTTCAAACATTTGAGATCGAAGATTGCACTGTACCACTCGAGGTGCATATGAGATTTTTCTTCATATTTTATGTATCAGTTTACATTTTTTGTATACATTTGTCATATATAATTAATGAAGGTAAAAATTCTTTAGACATCCTTGACATCGAAATAGCACATATTGATTTCAATATAGTACATTAAAACACAAGTATCATAAGGCAATCTGTTAACGTACGAGTCCAATTTTACGATTAAATTTATTTAAATTGCGACGTCAAATTATGACTAGGTATTTTTTTGTTAGTTATGTTTATGTTGGTAACGCTTCTCGCTAACAATTTAAATTTCATATTTTGTCAACTATTGATTAATTAGTGTATTGCAAGGTGTATTGTATTTATGATTCAAGGTCTGATTCTGGTTGTGAAATTAATATTATATTTCTTTCTAGTCCTATCACCTAAAGAAAGTATAAAAATCCATAATTAAAAGTAATATGTTGAAATATTATCAACAACTTACCATTTTGAGGTTACCTGTCATCTGTCAGTTATGAAAGCATGGCTACCAACTCTAGAACATGAAAGGCGCCAAAAATAGTACGCTTATAGATCTTCTAAACGTCGTGTTTGCAGTACAAAAGAGTGCGTTTATAGAAACATAAGAACACTGAAATAGAAAAAAAAAATATCAACTGTGTTACATGTCAGTGTCTGTTCAATTTATAATTTTTTCTATTTCGGTGTTCTTATGTTTCTATAAACGCACTGTTTTGTACTGCAAACACGACGTTTAGAAGATCTATAAGCGTACTATTTTTGGCGCCTTTCATGTTCTAGAGTTGGTAGTCATGCTTTCATAACTGACAGATGACAGGTAACCTCAAAATGGTAAGTTGTTGATAATATTTCAACATATTACTTTTAATTATGGATTTTTATACTTTCTTTAGGTGATAGGACTAGAAAAAAATATAATATTAATTTCACAACCAGAATCAGACCTTGAATCATAAATACAATACACCTTGCAATACACTAATTAATCAATAGTTGACAAAATATGAAATTTCAATTGTTAGCGAGAAGCGTTACCAACATAAACATAACTAACAAAAAAATACCTAGTCATAATTTGACGTCGCAATTTAAATAAATTTAATCGTAAAAATACCTCAATAGAAAAAATAGTATAAAAAACACGTATCATAAAACCTGTTGACGCACTCGTCCTTTGTAAAACTCGCCTAGCGGCTCGTTTTCCAAACTTGGACTCGTACGTTAACAGATTGCCTTATGATACTTGTGTTTTAATGTACTATTCTGTAATAAATTTATAACTATATATTATTAACACTGACAACTCGATTTGAAGTTTCTTGTTAAATCATTCAATCAAAAGTATGAAGTTTTGACAATGGTTGTTCTTACAACAAGCCTCAGATTTGTTTTCAACTTTTCATTTAAAAAAAAATGTAAATGTTTCTGTACATATATATGGCGAAAATGAAACTCATATTTTCACTTTATAATTTATTTATGTAAAGAGTTGTTTACAGTGTGATTTATTTTCCAAGTATTTGTGTATTTTCCATATACTGCTTCGGTGAAACTGCCCCAATTTTAATTAATATATTAAACCCTGTCACAATATACTCATAATTCATTTCTACCTAAATTTGCGTGCAATTTTCCATATATAATTATCGTGTAAGCAATTAAATCATTATATCGAAATTCACTTATCTGCTATATTTCTAGTAGGCGTAGACGTACTGTTAGTGTTTTTTCCCCATTCACATTCATAGATCACTTTGATAAAACGTATGTGTTACACATTTGTTATTTTTAATCCAAATATAAAAATATTCGTCCGGGTTAAGCAACGATCAAGTTTAGCAGAAATCTGGAGCATGTGAAATAAATTTACATAGTAAGTAAATGAAGGATAGAAGCCATATTTCATAGAGAAATGGCAGGAGATATATAAGGCTTTAGGAGCAGAAAATAAATAAATTTGTCTCAATTATTAGATATATTACATGATAAAATCTATTACGATATTATAAAGTGTATTTTTGTTGTAAGGTCGTTTAGGTAAGCTGACAAGTAATTACTAACAGAATATATAAATGTATAAGGTGTTTATCCTCGCTTTTATCCGTATGTAGAAACAACATCATGAGCTCCATCTGGACAGCTATCTCCGAAGACGAATTAGGGAAGAATTTGTTTAATTCCATTAATTACTGTACATTTTTTTTTCTCAATTCAACAGTATCCATAAGTAATATTGCAAAATATTTGAGAAAAATGCAAACGGTAATTATACTGATTTAATTTAAATCTGATTGTAATAAGAGTGCTATGATGAAAACAAAATGTAAACTTCATACATATCAAGCTTTTCTGCGTGAATAAAATTGATTTTATCATACTAAAAAATATATATAAAATAGCTGTTTTGACATCAAAGTGCAATTAACAGAAAACAAAATATTCATTTGTTTTTTCAAAACACTCTTATTACAATCAGATTTAAATTAAATCACCATTATTATCATTTGCATTTTTCTCAAATATTATGTAATATTAGGGCATTACATATGGATATCGCTGAATTGAGAAAAAATAGGTTGCCATTTAAAAGAAGAAAGTTGCATCCCGTATGCTAAGAACCACTTGTTACTGGTCAAAAAAATTTTTTTCGCGTATATTGAAGTAGTCTTATAAAATAAAAATTGTTTGCTAATTTAAGCTTGGTAGTTCCTATACTTCAATAGTGTACCACTTAAAATGAACAACCTGTATAAGTATCTATATGAAACCGGAAAAAAAATTGGGATTAGTTAACTCTTTGAATGAAACATTTATTTTATTTAACACGCCAAATTAATATTAAGATCAAGATAAGGTCGCATATTTCAGTGCATTATGTGTTCGATTCCGACCGACTTTATACCCAAAAATTACTTTCGATTTTCAAATAGAACTTTGAGAGCCCGTTACATGGCTTCTAGAAATAGTCCTTTATCGGCTGAGATCTCTATATCGTTATTACAGAAATCTACGAAGAGCAGATTCGCACACCCAGTAATGAGTAATGGATAAGAGGTAGTGTAAGAATCTGAAATAAATAGGATCCGTTTACTCGCAAAATATCTGGTTTCTCAAATAATTGATATTCGAAGATCGAAGCGGATATTCATAAATTTAAGTTTCGAATCCGAAGCCAGATATTGTCTTCGGATTAAAAAATAAAATTAGATTTTTATAATTTCTGCTTCCCTAAATATTTTAGGTAAAAAAGCTTATAAAGAATAAAATTCTACATCTCAATCAATAAGCCCAATTAATTTTGAATGCTTTGTAACGGCAAATAGATCTGAAAATATCGAAAATCACCCCAAAAATACCGATAGTCATGAAATTAAAAGAAAAAATTAACAAATGTTATACGGTTTATCTGTCAAGTAAGATTAATTTATTTTTATTTGTAAGTTATGTTCCAGGAAACACATAATTATGTTTTTAAATTAATAGATAATTGTTCACTAGAACAGAAATTATAAATAATACCAACGTGATAAAAATATACTAACCTAAATTGACAGATAAATGGTTAAACATGTGTTCCTTTATTTATTACAATTCGTTGACTGAGGTGAATTTTATTTTGCTTATTGATTCAGATGCAGAATTTTAAGCTCTACAACTTTTACTTTATTTTACCTAAAATAATTAGGGAAGCAGGAAATTACGAAAGTATGATTTTACATGTTAAAGTCAATTGTTACAGTGTTCGATTATACCCTGTATACTAAAATAAAACTGCTGTTATTAAAGTTAGTTGATTTTGTATGTGTAATGTTGTAGTTGGTAACTTTCAGTTGACATTTATTCAATTATATGAAACTTCATGTTAATTCTGATTTGTGAACATAAGTAACTGTCATCTAGTACCAACCTTATAAAACAAAAAAATGCGTATCGAAATGAAGACTCTTTCGATACGCAATTAGGTTTCATCATGACTTCATTATGAGCGCAAAATATAAAAACATATTTGTTAAGGTTTGAGATTTGATATTCAGATTCGAAATTAAGCTCTATACTGAGATCAGGATCCAAAACCTGAGTATCAGATCCTGCTTCAAGATCCTATTTCTATTTCCACATTTAATTATCCGGTTATCTGGATATTTTTTATTAGAAACCGAAAAAGACGCCTATATAAAAGCTCGCATCAGTATATGATCATTACCAAAGTTTAAAAAAAATCAGATTGGTACACCCAGAAATGGGGAATTTATTTAAATATATCAACAGATTTGTTTATGATGTATTTTTATTTTGAAGTTACCTACACTTGTTTCTTTTATGACAATGTGGTTTTTTAATTCCATAATTAATTGAGTATACAAGATAGTGTGTAGTTTTCAGCACGTTTGCGCTATTTTTATCCCTCGTACTTGTACGTAGTGCGCCGCTGACCTCTCGGCTGCTTCCACAGAGTGTGAGGGTGTGCTAGGTTCGTTGACTTGGGTAATTGGACGGTTTAGCAGAAAGAAAAACTTCCGCGAACACCTACATCGGGGAATCAAACCTTTCATCCTTTCATACACAAATTAAATTAACCTATTTTGTTTATTCACTTAGAAATGAATCGCGAGAATTATGAAATTAAGGAAGTTGAAAAGAAAACAGATTTAAAGCTTAGTATATTAAAGAACAAGTTTTCTAAGTGACAAGTGCGAAAAAAGTCTTATATTTTTTTTGTATATTGCGTCTTTTATATACTAAAATATTTTAAAAAAATCTGTTGTGGCCAGCACAATACCTTCCGCCAATCCTGTGTATTATGTATAAATTCCATACATAAATTTTCTTGCAAAAGATTCTAAATTTCCAGTAAAATTATTTCATATTTCTATGCAAATTTCACTTGACACTGACATCTTCTTCTTCTTTAGCTTTCCCCATTCGTTAGGGGTCGCTATTTTTTATTTTCTTCTTCCACTCATTTCTGTTTTACGTGTCGTTCTCATTTAGTTCCTTTTCTCTCAAGTCTATCGCAATACAGGCCTACCATCTTATCTTTGGTCTTTCTCTGTTTCTTCAGCCTTCTATAACAAAGCTATTCATTCTTCATCCAATATATTCTTCATTTCTCCTCATGACATTTTCAAACCAATGTAATCATTTCTCTTGTATCTTTCTAGAAACTTGTAACACTAGAGTTATTTCCTTATCGTATCTTTCTGTGTCTTCTCCAACATCTACTTCAACAACCTCATCTCTGCCACATTAATTTACTTTTATTAATCTGGCATCCGTCAATTTGAATTATCTGAATATATTAACAATTTTCATGGTTAGGATAGCTGGCTGATTTATAAAATTTAATTTCTTTATAATTCTCTAACTCTATATCTATTGAACATAAAGTACAATCAAATCGAATAGAGAATAATATATTATTTAAGTTATAATAACGTTAAATGTCAATAAATCATATTTAACTGTTAAATCTTCAAATGAGGCTACTTTCCGGTTCACCAATTATAACCAAAATCTAATCAGTTGTACTGGATGTAAACTTGAGGAATACGAAAAAAATATAATTTTTGGACTTGTAGTATTGAAGTTATGCGATCCGTCACACACACACACACACACACACACACACACACACACACACACACACACACACACACACACACACATACACACACACACACACACACATACACACACACACACACACACACAGACACACACACACACAGATATCATCGTAAAAATGGTAAAATCGTATTATAGGGACCCTAAAACAGGCTTATTCACTAAAAACTTATCATTGAATTTTTTGACCAAAGACAATACCTTCCTTACCTAAAGGTGACGGAAGGTAAAAAAAACTATATTAAACTGAGTTGATTTAGGGAAATTTGTATGTGTAATGTTGTAATAGTTGATAATATTGGATTGACATTTATTCAATTTTTACCTTCCGTCACCTTTAGGTAAGGAAGGTATTGTCTTTGGTCAAAAAATGATGAGTTTTTAGTGAATAAGCATGTTTTAGGCTCCCTATAATACGATTTTACCATTTTTACGTTGATGTCTGTATGTATGTATGTATGTATGTATGTATGTATGTATGTATGTGTGTGTGTCTGTGTGTGTGTGACAAAAGTTCCGGATTCCATAACTTCAATACCACGATTCTAAAAATTATATTTTTTTCGTATTCCTCAAGTTTGCTTCCAGAAGAACAACTGATTAGATTTTGGTTATAATTGGTGAACCGGAAGTAGCCTCATTTGAAGATTTAACAGTTAAATTTGATTTATTGACATTTAACGTTATTATAACTTAAAGAATATATTATTCTCTATACGATTTGATTACATTTTATACTTCATATTCAATAGATACAGAGTTAAAGAATTTTAAAGAAATTAAATTTTATAATTCAGTCAGCTATGCTAAATATGGAAACTACTAATATATTCATATAATTCAAATTAACAGATGTCAGCATCAATAAAAAGTAAATTAATGTGGCAGAAATGAGGATGTTAAAGTAGATGTGGGGGAAGACACGGAAAGATAAGTAAGGACATACAAGTTTCTAGAAAGATACAAGAAAGTCGATTACATTGGTTTGAACATGTCAAGAGGAGAAATGAAGAATTATATTTGAACAAGAATGAGTAGTTTAGTAATAGGAGGTTGAAGAAACAGAGGAAGACCAAAGATAAGATGGAAGGACTGTTTTGCGGAAGATTTGAGAGAAAAAGAACTGAATGAGAACGACACGCAAAATTAGCGACCCCTAATGAATGGGAAAAGCTAAAGAGGAAGCAGATGTCAGTGTCAAGTGCAATTCGAATAGTTTGATTATGAAATAATTTTACTGGAAATTTAGAATCTTTTGCAAGAAAAATTATGTATGGAATTTATACATTATATACAGGATTGGCGGCATTGTGCTGGTCAAGTTCAAGTCAATTCCGATTTATGACGTTTCAGTAAATGTCATATAGTACCAACCTTCTAAAACAAAAAAATTGCTAATCGAAATGAAGATTTTTTCGACACACATTTGGGTTTCGTAATGACTTCATTATGAACGCAAAATATAAAAATAAATTTATAATCATGTAATACATTCTTTTGTACCAGTATGGATAAATTTGATGAGAATTATTTGTGATCGTACCTATTTCTACGATTTAAACAGTATGAATAAAATTATAATATAGAATGAAAGTACATATTTATCTATCATTATGTTTTCTACATTATTGTGTTACCTATATAGTATAGTATTCTTCCCGTAAAAATGGCATTACGCAATAATATTTCGTTTACAGATAGTTCTATTCACTCTATAATTTGTGCTGACACCTACTAGAAAACTATCTTTTTCTGTATCGAAAAACGCACATAGTTTTTTTTATAGCATTGTTATTTGATTTTATAAATCATGTCGTACATTAACACTGGACACAAATACGTTAAAATACAGGCCAATGTATACGAACTATGTTGACAAATTTATATTATTTCCTGAATAGAGTTAGCACATACGTGGCCTTATAAACAGGTTCTATATTTACTTACTTCAATTACGTATGTCGCCAAGAATCATACACTTTTTATTAGGCTAGGCAGTGCCATTCGTACGAGAAGAGTACTATAGATTTAATTCTGTTTATGAGTTAGTAGTATACGATCTTTTTTTTATTGAAATAGTGAAACAAGTCAGTATGTTACGTTGTAACCAATAGATGATATTAGTTTGTTGTTTTACTTGAAAACAGTTATGTTGGATTGTTAATCACTACTCTCGTAAATAATTCAAGAACCTCTGGCAAAAACAACCATAGTCCAAATATTGTCAATTTGAGATATACAGCGACATCTACTCTCAATAATGCAGTTTGGGAAGATTGTTTCTCGCAAAAGTATATCTTAGTCACAAGTTATTACATTGTAAAATTTCAGTGGTTCTATAAAAACAACCATAGAACCAAAACCAATCTTAGTTCCAGTATATTGGTTATTTTTGAAGGAAGTGTGTAGGCACTTTCAATAAAAGTAATTATACATTGATTTTCCTGTTGTAAATTATCAGTTTCTTATAAAAACAACAAATGTCCTATATCATTATTTAATTTCTGTTACGTAACATCCGTTTTCTGATATTTAATCATGCACTTAAAGTGAATCGAACCAACATTGTCCAAAGTAGATTTAGGAAAGGTCCAAGCGCTCAAGATCACATATTCACCATAAACAATATAATACAAAAAATAATAGCCTCTAAATCTAAATCGTACGTGACATTCATAGATTTAGAGAAGGCATTTGACACCGTGAATAGCGATAAGGTATGGAAAATCCTAGAAAGAAGAAATATCCCAGCTAAACTAATAAATGTTATTAAAAGTTTGTACAAAGAAACCTAAATTACATCGTCAGCCAAAATAGAGAATAAAAATTTTTCGAAACAAAAAATTATAAAGGATTGCGATACCAGATTCAGAAAATTACACTTAGGATACAGAAACTTACAAGTAACAAAAATTTCAATGTGCGCATTCGCAGACGACGTAGTAATTCTGGCAAGCAGTGAAGAGAAAATGCAATTCAATATAAATGTCTGGAATGAAATATATCAAAATACGGTTTAAGAATTAACACAAGAAGCACTAAGGTCATGACAGTACCAAAACAGTGTGAAACAATAAATTTGACAATAAATTAAAATAAAAAATAGCACAAGTAAACAAGTTCCAACATGCAGAAGTCCAAATTGAAAATAATGGATCACAAGAGGCTAACATAAATGTCAGAATTCAGAAAACAGCAAAAGTCTTCCATGCAATACAGAACAACTTCATAGGAAAGAAGGAGGTTAACATCAAAACGAAGATAACAGTATACAATTCAATATACAGATCCATTTTAATATACGGCTGCGAATCTTGGATACTATCTAGAACAATAAAAAGTAAAATTCATGCACTTGAAATAAAATATTTAAGAAGAGTACTCGGAGTAACACTACGAGATAGAATTAGAAATGAAATGATAAGAGAACAACTACAATGTAAGTCTGTATTAGGGTACGTTCACAACGAAGCTGTGATACTGGATAGAAGCAGCGATGATAGTGGAGAGTATTGAATATAATCACTGTTAAGTGTGCACAACGGGAACTGTGATACGTGATTCATTTTTGATATGTCAAGCAGTGACGACGATTATTTGTGTTCTACTGCAACGAAATGGTATATTTTAAAGAAAAAACATAAACGAAAATATCATACTCATCCAATAAATAAAAAACGACCAACTTTGGGCGAATATCATCACTTATGTAAAGAAATTCGTAAATACCCAGAACGATTTTATGGATATTTAAGAATGTATCCCTCCACGTTTGATTATATATTGGATAAAATTAAGGGAAAATTATCAAAAAACTGGAAAAATTGTCATGCAAATCCAATATCTGTTGAAGAACAATTAACAGTAACACTTAGGTAAGTGTTTTTATATCGTACATATAAAATAATATTGATGCCAAA
The DNA here is from genome assembly GCA_951394225.1 of Harpalus rufipes. Lineage (NCBI taxonomy): Eukaryota > Metazoa > Arthropoda > Insecta > Coleoptera > Carabidae > Harpalus > Harpalus rufipes. The sequence continues at coordinate 22,736,460 of OX596281.1, read as the reverse complement.
AAAATAAATTTATTCTCGAAATAAATACATAAATATTTCTAATTACTATGTTTATTATGATTAGTTAATAAAACAGCGACCCCGCATTTACTGAGGATCCAGTGTTGTAATATTATACAATTCAGTATAATTATAAGTATAAAACATAACGAGTTCTTGAACTTTGCTCCTAAATTGTAATTTTTTTACTGGGTCCATTTTTTGCACATGTGGCAAAATACTTTCAAAAAAGCTTCTATCTTCATCCATAGGTTTATTATGTTTCTGTTCTAAAATTCTTAGCTTTTCTTTCTCTATATTAACTAAAGTTTTGCCAATTATATCTGTCGGTCCCTTTCTTTTCCTACTTGGTATAATTACTCTAGGTTCTTCACTGTTGCTGGACGCCGGCGACTGTGGTAATACTAGTACATCACTTTCTACTTCATTTTCCTCAACGTAGTGGCCACCATCATCAGAAATTATACAAGTTGAGTCACTACTTCGATGTTCATCAATTTCGTCTTCATTTTCTTGTTCCTTCTTTTCTTGGTTTGCGCATGATAAACCTGTTGGTAAATTTGATGTTGTTTTCCTAGCTGTAAATTGATCTTTTAAAAATAATAACGATTTGAAATATGGCCATCTCGATTCAATTTCAGTTCCTCCTGCACTTCCAGAGCGTGGGATTGACCTCTTTGATAATTCCTTCCGGAAAGTATCCCTACAGTATTTCCATTTACCCTTTACCTTGTCTCCTGTAAAATAAATAATAAATATTTTGAGTAAAAATAAAAGTCATGATTTTTTATTAAAAAGACTACATGCGTTTTCCATGAAAGAAAAATAATGTGTTACATTAATGCCCGGTTGCAGAAAAGTTCATCAACGATTTCTTTAATTAACGGATCATCAAAAAGGGCAAATGCAATAAGATTTTTTGACAGTAATGATTTAATATCATAAGAACAGGGAAACTAATTCGAATTTCATAAATTTGATGGTCCGTTAATTAAACAAAGCGTTGATGAACGTTTCTGCAACCGGGCATAAGTCTACAATATTTCATTAATAACATTTTTACTATGGAAACAAAAAAATATAACAAATTAATTTAATTACTTTATTATTTGTTTAAGATATTTATCGACCGGGTCATCTTTTCGAAGTTTAGCATTTTCCTTTCGAATGGGAGTTTCTACTGTTGCTTCCATTGTAAAAAGTAATGTGGAAGTAATATGGAGCGAATTACAACCATTACATATGCCAATACCAACAGAAGAACAATTTAGAAGAATATCTGAATCTTTTTTTGATATTTGGAACTTTCCAAATTGTATAGGTGCTGTTGATGGAAAGCATGTTCGTATTAATTGTCCTAGTCATTCAGGGACAATGTACTATAATTATAAAAACTTTTATTCGATTGTTTTGCTCGGTGTAGTGGATGCAGATTATAAATTTTCTATAATTGATGTTGGCGGTTTTGGCAAACAAAGTGATGGGGGCACATTTCGAAATTCATCACTGTTTAATTTAATGAATTCAAATAAATTACATATTCCTCCAGATGATATGTTGCCAAATACACAAGTTAAAATGCCATTTGTTTTTATAGCAGATGAAGCTTTTCCACTTTTAGATCACTTAATAAAACCATATAATAAGTCTCAAATTAATTTGGAAACTGAATATTTTAACAAACGACTTTCAAGAGCTCGAAAAACTGTGGAATGTGCTTTTGGAATACTTTATTCTAAATGGAGAATATTATCAAAGGCCATAGAAACCAATGAAAAAACAGCCGATACGATTATAAAAGCGATTTGCATTCTACATAATACAATAATGAATGAAGAAGGATTTGATAGAAATTTAAAAGATATTGTACAAATTCCGTCATCAACAAACTTCAACCCTCAGCATATTGGCCGATCAGCTGATTCATCAAAAATTATTAGAGATACATTCAAATCATATATTTGTAGTAATCGAATTGATTATGTTTAAATTAATAACTAAATAATAATTATCAATCTGTAATGCTTAAAAATAAAATACACTGAACAAAAAGTAATACTTTTACTTACTTGAAGTATTAAAATGTTTGGAAACTTCTTCCCATTCCTTTTCCAATACAAATCTATTGTGGTGATCTGGATGTGCTTGATTCCATAGTGCTTCTCTTTTAAATACTTCAGTTATTAATTCGGGCACTTCCATTTTTAAGGTTATGCAGTGTTCAGCTCGCAGAAAAATGAACTTTTTCATTCTTTGATCCAAGCTCGTTTATACCAGCGCTGGTGACTCATTAATGCGCAGTTTCAATGTGCACACGTACATTTGTATATACAGGTTACTTCAATAAGCGCTGATACATCACAGCTATCATCGCTGCTACTCTCTCATATCAGAGCTCCGTTGTGAACGTACCCTTAGACTTCATCGAGGAGAGACAGCTAGCTTGATGGGGCCACATGATCAGAAAGAACGAAGATAGACCGGTGAGAAAATTATAGTTGACAAACGTGGTAGAAAAAAAGAGACCGAGGAAGACCTAAATATAACTGGGATAAGGTAATAAATACTAAAGATCTTGGCAAAGAAAAACACAGCTATTCAAGACTTTAGGAAGATGACAAGGAATAAGAAGCAATGTGCGAAATTTGTACACGATTAAATATATCTGTACACCTTACACCTTAGTAAAAGGGTTTCTGACAATATATAACTTAAATTGAAATACAAAAATATTTAACGGGAAGTTCGAAAGTTTTTTTTATCTCTGATTTAAAATAATGGACCTCTTCCTCATTATTTACAAAAACTTAACTTACACCACTCTAACTGTCAACGGCTCACATATCTTATAAATAATATACGGACCCAATGACAAAGCGTATATAAAGTTTTATTAAACTCCCTGACAAATTCCAAATTCTATCATCTCTCTGTCGTCGTTTATTTCGCCTTGCACAATCAGTGATAAAAGTCGTTTCGGTGAAATATACGGCGATTTTTTCTCACTTCCTGACGGTTGAGATTAAACCGAGGAGGAAAAGAAAGCGACGGATAAACAGCGCAAAGTATAACAATGATAAAATCAGCCCAGCAACAGGAAATTTCATAACACCTTTCAAAAGTCGTCAAATCTAAAGATTGCGGACTGATTTCCTGTTTAAATTCCTCGAAGATTGATGGTGTGTGCGTAAAATTATATGAGGTACATTTTCTCCTCTGGAGTAAGAGGGGGACAATATGTTTTAGAAAGACACTACACTCCTTATAAAATAAAAATATGTCATCACCACATATTCGTCATTTCTGGATGTAAAATCAGTTTTATTTCAAAGATTTCGGTAATAATGATCTAAATTCTACACGGTGTCTCAAAAGTGACGCACGTGCTTTTGAGATTTGATTCGGGGCTCAAGCAAATTGAAAATTAAAAGTGGATTTTTATTGTTCTTCGAATTTGTAAGGGGTATTTGAATTAGCTCGAATTAGAGAGAATTCGAACTAGAAGGAGTAAAAGAAAATTAAATAAACATTTGTATAAATTACAAAGTGTATGTATATACAATAGAAAAAAATGTTTATTCAGATATATAACGGAAACATAACAATTTGTTAGAAAAATGACATCTACATTGGAGTGGAGCGAAATTATGAAAGTTGGAATTTAGTTGGCTTGGTAGGGAGTAGGTGTCCTATGGTATGGTAACTTGTTAATTGTAGTAAAATTCAAAATTTTTATTTCAATTTCTTGAACTCCCCCAAGGCCATTGAAGTAATTATCAAATAAATTTTTATACAATTTTTTTTTTTTGTTTATTGATGAGAACATGTAATGGCTCGCCTATACGCAGGTAAAACGACTCCTATGACACGATGATCGTGCCGTTCGGCCAGCCTCGTCTCGGCGATTCACGCTCGCCACTCATATTACGTTAGTAGATTAGTTGTCTCTGATCCCCACTTTACTTGTATGTATCGGTATATCGGCGTCGTTTCTTCTAAACTACACGTTTACTGCTTTACTTATGTGTAAATCGGTATATCGGAGCGAATTTGAAAAAACATTGTCGTTTCAAGTAATAAATACTTCAATAAAAATAAATTTTGATGTTTCCCATGTGCCAGGCTTCCCGCTCATTAATTTTTTTTGTTTTTGAATTTTTGTAAGATAACAGTAAAGATATATCAAGACACTCAGAAACACATTTTAAACATTTTTAAATACTGAAAATAAAAGAGAATTATTGTTAATTAGTGACATATTCTTTTTCTGTATTAAATTTCGGTATTATTTTTCGAGATTCGATTCTGGTCCTTCTAAATTCGTTTCGGTTGGATAACCCACATATAGCCGAAAATGCTTCAGTCACCGTTTTCAAATGAAAATTAATTCCATAAATAGTATCGGTAGAAGCTCTAGAGGACAGGACGAATGCGTCTAAGAATTGTATCCAAATTCAATTCATAGTAGAGAAGTGAATTTCATCGAAATTGATAAATTCCCAATAATTTAATTTGTTTAAAGGAAAGTCCGAATTAAAAAAAATCGATTTAAAGAATATGTTTACATATAAAATCCTATAGACACTTAGAACCCCCCCCTCGTTGTCTTACGTCCTTGGCCATAGTACTGTTCCTGTCATTCTGTTTGTATCTGTCATTCAGTGTTATAACCTAATTCTCAATTTTGATCTGTTTTGTGCATAATCCATATATACTTTGGTTCACGAAAGATGACTATTCAAGGTCACTTGTTCGAGGAAAGAATACACATCACTTATACAGTAATAGCTTAGCAACATTTCATGTTAAAAAGAGAAAGATTATTTGACGTATGTCTATATAGTTTATGTTGTGTGACAGATATACGTAAATGGTGACATTACTTTCTAACATATTACAAATATAATGACGTAGGTCGTAGAATTACAGATATCTAATTATCTACTACACTGCCCTCTGTCGTAATAGTTACCCAGTGACGTTGACATTTAAATCAAATTATTATTCCATGGTTTTGGGTTTTGCAAATACATAGGTGAAGAGCATAAATCTTTGAGAAAGGCATTTTTTAAAAAGAAACACAATTAAATTACTTATTTTTTTCAGTTAAAATGTATCCATAAATATTTCATGGTGTACGTCTATGTATACGAAATGCAGTGAAGTTATCTGCTAGTAATATTATACCATGCGGTTAATAAATGACCTTGAATTGTCATCTTTCGTGAACCAAACTATACATACAAATCTCATATTTCAAATTAAAACAATAGACTAACCATAATAATTATCAACTGACGTTTGACACTAACATTGTGTCACGTGTCAGTATCTCATTTTTCACATATTTGGTTTTAAATTTGCTAATTTAATTAAGTTATTTTAAATTTTGAATGCTTTTACTATAACATATACTTTTATAATAATAAAATAACAGTATTTTATGTACCCTCATAAAACTAAATAAACGACACTAATGAATTTGATAGAATGGGCGGAACTATAATCTTAATTCATACAATTCGTAGATGACCTTGACCGGACATCTTAATTTTTTTTTTACTATAACAAATTTATTTTGTTTAAATTTACTATATGCTGCAAGTGAAATAATTGGTAAGTAATAAATATTTATTTACATACCATGATTAACACTACATTTCGTAAAAGTAAACAGTAAAATAATTGGAATTTATTTTTTATATAATAAAGTTTTAATAAATAAACTTATTTGTACAGAAAATATTATACAAACCGCGTGCGTAAACTTGGTACGTATATAAATAAATATTTTACCTTCCGTCACCTTGGTAAGGAAAGTGTTGTCTTTGGTCAAAAAATTCAGTGCTGACTATTTAATGAATAAGCACGTTTTAGGATCCCTAGAAACCTACAATACGATTTTAGTGTTTTTACGATCATGTCTGCAAGTGTGTGACGATGTTTCCGGACCTGATAATTCCAATATAAAAAATTTCAATTTTCTTAGTATTCCTCTTCCTTACATTTATATGCAGAGGTGATTAGATTTGGGGTATAATTGGTCAACCGGAAGTACCCTCATTTGAAGATTTTAACATTTTTTCTTGAAAAAACGCTGTCAGATTTTATTTTTTTCATATTTAATTTTGTTACAAATATGTCATCATCATTACCGAAATCTGTGTATAAAGCAGTTTGGCTCACTCAGAAATGGGTAATATGCCGTGATGACATATTTTTTTATTTATTTTATAAATATTAATGTACAGGGTCCGACATCTAACGTTTTATTTTTCAACTAGTGCTTATTTCGTGAATGGTAACACTTAGCTCATGTTTGATTTGACAGATAATTAGTTTTATCCTTCCGCTGAACGAATATGGTTGTGTATACGCTTGAACAACGCTGGGAAATATTGCGACATTACTTTGAAAATCATGGTAATGTTGCAGAATGTGTGCGAAAATTGCGTACGGATTTTGGAAGAAGAGATGCACCGTCAGCTCCGTATGTTCGTTATCTTGTGAAAAAAGTGAAAGAAACTGGCATCCTCATCGATAAACCAAAGCGTGAAAAGCCAAAAACAGTGCGTACACCCGAGAATATTGCTGCTGTGGCAGAAAGTGTGCGTGAAGCGCCATCAACATCAATTCACCGTCGTTCTCAACAATTGAACATTTCGGAGACATCATTGAGACGAGTTTTGCATAAAGACCTTGGTATGACGGCATACAAAGTCCAATTGGTTCAGGAGTTGAAGCCAACTGACCATCCAATGCGTTTTCGCTTCGCTGAGTGGGCCTGTGATCGACTTACAGAAGATGCCGATTTTGCCAAAAAAATCATCTTTTCAGATGAAGCTCATTTTCATCTTGGCGGGTATGTAAACAAGCAAAATTGTCGCATTTGGGGCACAGAAAACCCGCACGAATACATTGAAAAGCCGACGCACCCAAAACGAGTCACTGTTTGGTGTGGATTTTGGTCCAGAGGCATAATTGGGCCATTTTTCTTCGAAAATGAGCAAGGAGTGGCCGTTACAGTCAATGGCGATCGTTATCGGGCCATGTTGAACGAATTTTTGTTCACAAAAATTGAAGAGGAGGATATTGGCAACATTTGGTTTCAACAGGACGGCGCTACGTGCCACACAGCCGATGCTACACTCGATGTTTTGCGCCCTGTTTTTGAAGATCGCATTATCAACCGCAGAGCTGATGTCGTTTGGCCACCTCGGAGCTGCGATTTGACACCGTTGGACTATTTTTTGTGGGGTGCCATCAAAGATAAGTGTTACGCCGACAAGCCAGAGACAATTGACGCTTTAAAGGACAATATTCGTGAAGCCATTGGTGAAATACAGCTGCACACAATCGATAATGTGCTTAAAAATTGGACCGAACGTGTACGCTACTGCATGGCCAGCCGAGGCAGCCATTTGAATGAAATTATTTTCCATTATTAACCGGAAGGATTGTACTTTCAAATAAAAAAAGAAATTTGAGAAAATATTCAGTAGTTTTTTTTATAGCATTTTTAAAAAAAAAAAGTTATTTGGCGGACCCTTTATATTTTATTTTCTATACGATTTAATTACATTTTATACTACATATTCAGTTGATAGAATAAAAAAAATATAAAGAAATTAAATATCATAAAGCAGCCAGTAGCCAACTATGCTATAACCATGGAAACAGTTACTTTATTAAGAAAATTCTGATTATGTATGGAATTTCTACAAAAAACATAGGACTGACTAGAAATAAAGAATCTTTGACAATAAACTCTCTGCAATTTGTACAAAATTCATAGAACTGGCACATAAACCGACTGCAGGTAATGTGCTGGCCAGATCAGAGTTTTTATTAAAAATTTAATAACTATGGAGTGAGAAAATTTTATGGTCTGATTTTTTTATTTGTTTCAGTCCCCTGAATCAAATTACAAAGAATAATAAACAAACGCGCACACTGACAATTACTCTTTCTTCCTGTTCCATATTATAGAAAATTATGAGTTAGGAAATCATTAGATGCAGAATTATTTTCTTTACATAAAACTATTTAACTATTTTACTAAAAAATAATGAGAGACAATATTTGAATATGTCAAAATTAACATTGAAATCGCTATGGTGCGTCCAATGCACCACCCTATAAATTAACTAAAAAATGTGATGCGTTTGACCCATAAAAGAATCATATTTTTTATATTCTATTTAAATATACCAGGGTTAATTTTTCCTAGGTCACTCGCGTTCATTGGACTTGTAACTAAAAATAGCTCAGGTTCACTCCCTTTCAATGCAGGGGTGTGTAATCTGATTAAAGTGCGTGTGTTTGTGTGTGTAAGGGCAGTCGAATGAAAATAATAGTACACGTGTGACCCTTTAGGTCCACTCAGCCTTGCACCAATTCATTCAAGAGATCTGGTGATCATAACTAAAATAGCCCAGAAATCTAAATATTTAATTACGAATATATAAATAGAGCAAAGTCAGACTATAATTCGTTCTTTCTTACAATTGTAATAAAGGCACATTCACCTCTACTGTAGAGGCGTCTATAGGTCTGACCGGTTCGGGATTCGAACCTGGAGCTTGGCTGAATAAGGACATACAACATGTAGTTGGACTGGATGTATAGCAGGTTTTTTATGTCACCAACGGATAAACTTGTTACTTGTCTTGTGTATTTATTTGGTCACACAATCTCTAAAGGGAAGTTGGTTAGTCAACTTAGTAGCTGTGAAGAAAACCTACCTCCGCTAGACAAAAAATAAGCAAAGAATCTTAGAAAGATTATAGTATGTATATAATAATATATTAATGAAAAATATTTTACGAATTAAATATGGTTTATTTGAATACTTTGTATAGAACTGACTAAACACAAGTCTGTAAATATTTAAGCCAGTAATTAATAAAATAAAAATTAATCAAATATTTTAATGAGTTAAATACAACTCGAAAAGTCCCAATAAAGTCCAGTGGCCCACTGGTTTTTACCTTCCGTCACCTTTAGGTAAGGAAAGTATTGTCTTTGGTCAAAAAATTCAATGATGAGTTTTTACTGAATAAGCACGTTTTAGGGTCCATACAATACGATTTTACCATTTTTACGATGATGTCTGTATGTATGTGTGTCTGTGTGGTCTGTGTGTGTGTAACAAAATTTCCGGATTCCATAACTTCAATACCACGATTCCAAAAATTATAATTTTCTCGTATTCCTCAAGTTTACATCCAGAAGAACATCTGATTAGATTTTGGTTATAATTGGTCAACCGGAAGTAGTCTCATTTGAAGATTTAACAGTTAAATTTGATTTATTGACATTTAACGTTATTATAACTTAAAGAATATATTATTCTCTATACGATTTGATTACAATTTATACTTCATATTCAATACATACAGAGTTAAAGAATTTTAAAGAAATTAAATTTTATAATTCAGCCAGCTATGCCAAACTTGGGAACTAGTATCAAATTCATATAATTCAAATTGACAGATGTCAGTATAAATAAAAAGTAAATTAATGTAGCAGATATGAGGATGTTGAAGTAGATATTGGGGAATAGACGGAAAAATATGGTAAGAAAATAACTCTAGTATTACAAGTTTTTAGAAAGATACAAGAAAGACGATTACATTGGTTTGAACATGTCATGAGGAGAAAGGAAGAATTATATTGGAACAAGAATGAATAGTTTAATAATAGGACGTTAAAGGAACAGAGGAAGACCAAAGATAAGATGGAAGGACTGTATTGCGGAAGATTTGAGAGAAAAGGAACTGAATGAGAACGACATGCAAAAATAGCGACCCCTAACGAATGGGAAAAGCTAAAGATGAAGAAGATGCCAGTGTCAAGTGCAATTTGCATAGAAATAGAAAGTTTGTTTATGAAATAATTTTACGGGAAATTTAGAATCTTTTGTAAGAAAAATTATGGAATTTATACATTATACACGAGAATGACGGAAGGTATTGTGCTGGCCACAACAGATTTTTTTAAAAAGAACTTGGGTTTTTGCCTATCTTGCCGGCAATAATTTTTTTATACCACCTATCAACAAGAATAGTATATTAAAATATATATTGCAGTAGGCAACGTTTTCTAGCACGAGTTACAAATTCGCTCACGAGCGCGCAACGGCGAGTGGAAGAAAAAACGAGTGCTTGAATTGCCTTCTGTAACGTGTATTTTATGCTATTTTCTCTGTTGAGGCTTTCTTTTATATTATTCCTTTACAAACGTTAAGATTTTAACTCCGCCCATTCTGTCAAATTCAGTAGTGTCGTTTACTTAGTTTTTATGAGGGTATATAAGATACTACTGTCATTTTATTATTATAAAAATATGTTACAGTAATAGCATTCAAAATTCAAAACTAAGTCAACTGGTAAGTTTATTAGCACTTGTGAAACCAAATATGTGAAAAATAAGATTCTGACACAGTGTCAGTGACACTGACAGAAAATAACGGTATATATATACGGCTATGGTAATATATATATCTAAACTTCCATTACAGGGAAAGTATTGTCAACAAAGAGTATCGTTTTAAAATGGAATGTCCTAACTTAGTCGAAACAGTATGAATTTTTGAAAGACAAGCGTGTTACATCCATCCTTATCGCACACGCTTCTAGTCATTATAAATGAGAGAGATAAATGTATACCAATTTGTTAATTCGTTCATGGTATAGATGACTTTGATCGGACAGGTGTCAAAGTTAATATGCTGACCATTAGGATCTTGGGAACGGTAAGAGATACGAATTCGATTAAATTAAACAAAAGTTACCCCATTGGGAATTGGGAGACCATTTTACTAGTATATCGGTATTGGAGAAAAAATGTATAGGTCCCTAGATATAGACGAAAATGTGTATTTTGCAGTTTGTTATTTTTGCGAATACGATGTTAAAATTTTAATTTTTATATGGGAGTCATATTGGAAAGTTACGCCATTGAAAATAGATTTTTTTTTAGCTTTCCAACGATGTAAATGCACTGATATTCATTTTTATTTCAAACATCATAAATACACCAGTAGATCAAATATATCATCTATCATGTTTCATAATTTTATTTTTAACCGTTTTCAAATTAGAGACCAAAATATACACCTCTAGGATTCTTCAAGAGGTTGGTAGTCCTTTATGAAACAATATTGGATACATTTTTATTATAACTTTTTTTTTTAAATTGTTTAAAAAAATATGCGGTTTAATTATTGACATTTTTCGTTAGACTATACAACAGAATATAGATACAGAATAATCTTCCAGGAAATTTGAAATATCTTTAATAGAACAAAGGTAAATTTTCCTTTTATTTTACGGCTGTCTTCCAATCAAATTTTCGAAGAGCCGACCATAAACCTTGTTATAAACTTATAGGGAAATAGCTCTACGTAGTCGTATATCTCCCTTCTACTCCAACTATAATATCGTTTTCAGCCGGTTTCATTTTACAGGGGTAGGACTATTCAATATTTATTGATCGTTTTCTTGTTATTGGTTATTGGATTACAAGTTGAGCTTTCTTTTCATCTTCCTTGGACAAAGAAAGCTGCCCTTAATCGCTTTTCAGAAAAGCTGACGACAACTTTAACATTCAAGTTTTTTTTTTCAAACTTGAGTTGAATTCAATACATTTCAATTGTTTGGATATGTTCTTGTCTCATAATTGTGTCGATGTGTGTTTCTTATGAAATGATAAGCAGTTGTTTTATTATTATTAATGGTACTAGAGAAAGTATGTGGTGTCGATTGTTGTTTGACCTGTTTCTAAATGACATTTTTTGGGAATCACATTTTGGTGGAGCAATTGTACATTTACGTGAAAAATATATCATTGTGACAAGTACAACACTGTAATTATATTCAAGGTGAACTTCGAAAAGTATTACAAAAATAATAAATAAAAGTAGTTTATACAATAAAACGAAATGATAAACATGATAACAATTAGAGTATTGTGAGATTTGCAAACGCAGACAGTATATGAGGTTTGTTTAGTCTATGTTTAAAACCAATAGCGGTATAGATCAGATAGTAAACGTGAGAGAAGACAACTCTACCGTGAAGGTCTGTATCAAGGATAATTATAATGCGTATTTATTCATATATAGATTTTCGCACAATATCATATTGCACAAGAAAAAAAATACAAATTATGATTTCTTGTCCTTATTTTGACGATAAGGTATTGTCTTCGTTCATAGGCTTTATATTTTGTATAGGTACATATTCATTTAGCAAAAATTAAGTTAATATGTTATTAGTAAGGTGGTATATCATTTGAATATCATAAAAACAATTTAGGAATAATATAGCGGGTTACTTCGATGTTTAATTGAATGGTGATAGGTTGGAATTGCGAATAAAGTATTATTTGGTGCATCACTGTAGTTTTAGAGTAATTACCATTTAGTATTTCAAATTGCTCAAAAATGATCCCTGTGGCTAGGGTCCTAATCTTTATTTTTCTTACAAGTGCGAGATATTAGTGATTCTGAAACGAAAGCAAATGTACATAGAGTTTCAAAAACACATTTTCCGCATGTATTGCAAACAAGAAGATTTTTTCTGCAATGTGGTATTCCCAAAAAAAAAAGTTCGATTTTGTTTTTGTTCATAATGTAATTTCAATCATATCATACAATATTTCTCAAAAATATTAAATCTTATATTCATAATTTCGTTAATAAAGTTCCACGGCATCCATTTGTAACTTCACTGAACGATAAGTCCTATAGTACGACCAAGTTGGATGATATAGCATAGCTGACATATCATTTACTTTTCGTTTGTTAGTATGTTTAACAATTATTTAATTTCATAGAGATGTTCAACTATTAGTGAATTAATGTCAGTTGATGCTTCTTTGTGAACCGTAAACAATATCGTATTCATTAAGTTTTCTTTTTTACTTTGTCGCTCAATACATATATATGTGAAATGTCATATGGAAGTCATATATGTTAGTATGTAACTAAACATGCCCGGTCAAATTCCTTCTTGGTTATCTGATTGTTTCATCATTGTTAACATGTAAACATAAATTTATTATAATGGTGTGTGTAAATATACTTGTTGTAGGCAAAAATGGCTCTCAAATATTTGGCCACTAGAAATAGGAGCGGGTAGTGTTGCTGCATCGTTGTGATATTGTTCTAGAAGGTAAAATATGAACCTACATTAATAACTTTACTAACATTTTCAGAAAAAAAAAGATATGGGAATACCCTATTGTCCGCAATATTAAGAAATTATATAAAGTATTGGGCGTCTACGCATTATTGTAATTTTGAGCGATCATAACAATTGCTTTCATGACAACTACTATACTGGCCGTCAAGTAAGTATGATCTGAAGTTTTCTACACTGTTATTTCAGTATAGTAATGTTGAAAATGCTAAGTTATGAAGAAGCGGCAACACCCCAGGGCAAGGGAGGGTGCGGAAAAGGTTGAACATCAGTCCGTAATTGACTTGACTAATCTAATATAGATGTAATAAAAAATGTATGTTTTTAATTATTTTCTACACTAGTGTAGAAATTGGCTATTTGCCACATTCATTTTGAGTTTGAGAACACTTATTTCTCACACAATTGTAGAAAGAAGAAACTTTTTGAAGAACTGAAAGTAAATTAGGGTTAAAAAGGAGTATATTGAAAAAAATAGCTTGGTTAAATTTACACTTTTTCCTGTTATAACCCGAATTTTTTGACCTCCCCTCGTACAATATTAAGAATAGTTAATAGTATAGCATGTAGTAAAATAGAATCGTTGTCTATCTTCTTTACTGTTTCTATACTTTGTTTTCTGTCTAAAATTAGACCTAATTACACGGTGAAACCTACAAATTACTTAATCATGGTGTTTAGTTTGTAAATAGATTTAATTTGGAAACCTAATAGAGTATGCTATCAATTTTAAGCCATGTCATAACAATGGAAATCTGTCCCATGGATTCTTCCACTTCCGCCGTGGGGAATCGATAATAATTTCCGGGAGTATCGTGTTTTGTTGAAACTATTGGACGATTCATAATTAAATTGTGCTGGCAATTTGTTGTGGCGGGATTCAGGCCAGGCTAGATGTTATTGGATCATTTATAATCACCGCAAGAGTTTTACTCCTGCCTGATAGGAATTATGCACGAATGGATTGTGGTGCAAGCTAAACTGCATGACCTGGTTTTGAACCTGCCCTAATTAAGGCTGGATTAATTTGTTAACAAACTATTACCAATATTCCCAAGACGTGTTCGTGTTAAGTTAGATTATTCCAGCTCAATCGAATTAAGAGAAATTAGTAAAGAAATGCTTAATAATAAATATCAATTAATTAATAAATAAAATGATATAATTAAAATTCTTCGGAAATAAAGAGACTTTATATTATAGCGTGACATAACGAATACCATTATTTTGATTGGCGACTAAAAAGAACGCCAAAGTGTTTAACGAATGAGCGTACACATTTATACTTCATTTCACCGACGAAAATAGCGTTGGTTTAGATGGGGGATATAAATTCTGCCATTTGATTGTTCAGAATGCAAACCGAATTCACAAAAACGAAAAAAAATAGCATATGTCAGTTATCAAATAAAATCTACATAATTAAGTAATGTTTAGCAATGTTTTGTTGTAATTTTTAAAATTCAGATCTTGTATATTTCTACAGATAAAAATATTTATTATTGACAAAGTTTGATTTCACGAATTTAAATTATTTGCATGGAAATACGCTTGACTTTCAAGCGTCATGTACTATTTGCTTATGTGAAATGAAGTATAGCACCATCACTATTCTCAAACAGTTTTTATTTGAACATAAATTTCTTATACGTATTAAACTAAATTATTTAAATACATTTACAATTATAAAGTGATGTAGGTTATATTAAATATTCTATTTTGCGTCTGTTACAAACCTGTTACAGCACCCAAAAGAGTTCGTTAATAGCTCATTCTATTGCTATAATAGACAAGTACAATTTTTTTTTTAAGATTGGTGGCTATGAATGTCAAAAATTATCAAATGTCATCGATAAATAAACAATCACAATCGATTGTTAAGAATTTTATTTTTTATATTATTTTTAATTTAAAAGTAATAATAATAAGAAGAGAAGAAATAAAGTTAGAAACAAAGAATATCATACAGTTGGTTTTACAAAAATAAGGTTAGAATTATCTTGAACGTAAAATGAATTTTCAAACATCATATTAGTATCATCAACTGACCCAAAATTCCCTAAATACTGAAATATGATTTTTTTATTAAAAAATAGTATAAGGCGGAAAATAGAAAATATAGAAAAAATAACTCATTTTATAATCCGCTAGACGACGTGACAATTACGAGTATGAAATTCGTTTTTTAATATACTATTATATTTCATAAATACAGGATATTTTACAACTTATGCACCAAACGTTAACGGGTATTTTGATATACTGACTATTACAATAATATATTTTTTCGAAATTCGCAGAAATAAGTTTTATTTGAAATATAATGAACATTTGATAGTACATTTTCATATTTATAAATTATGTTCATTATTAATTATTATTCCTATCATTTGCTTACACTCAATATTAAAAGCAAACACAATTTGTTTTCAATTCTGCACAAATCACACAAATATTCGACGCCCATCATTACATGTTTTTTTGCTTTTTTGGTGATTTTGCGCTTTTTTAAAATAACATGCTTATTTCAAGCTTTTTTAATATTCATGTTATCTCTAGCAACTGGACAAATGTTGTTTCCTAATATAATAATTTTCAATTATATAAATTAATATCTCCATGACTCCGTGGTAAACATTAAGACGATAGCCAATGACCTATACTTACTTATACAAACGCTCCATGTTGGATTCAGGCCCCTGTAGTGATATAATAAAAGCAAAAATGACACAAATATTTTCAAAAAACGAGTAATATAAAATTCTAGATCAAATTTAGTCTATTTCGAGTGTACTCATTACAGAGACTACCAATGTGGACGTAGAAAGAAGTTTTTCAGCATTTAAGAACATTCTAAATGACAAGAGAAATAATTTGACCCCCGGAAATTTAGAACAATACTTAATTGTGAACTCGTTCCGCAAAGAATAATTTTACTTAATCTTATTTTTATTAATATATTATTATAAAATTAATATTATTAAGTAAATACTTTGGAAATATCTGCTTGATTTTTTTTTCTTTTTTGGTACTGATTTAGTTTTCGTTAAATGCGTTGTTCTGTTAATATTTGAAATATATTTGATTAAAAAAATATATAAATTATTCCATCTTTATTTCTGCTTCTTTAAAACTTTTTTTGCTTATCTGGTTGCTTTTTTGGCAAAATGTTAAACTTTTTAACCACTTTTTTCTTCAAAATCATTGCTTATTTTTTCGGTTTCTAATTATTACTTAAAATTAAAAACCCTGTCTTACAATAATTACTTCTATTGCGTAAGTTATATATTAATTTAATTTGGATATTTCTGTTGGACAAGTATTACAGAAATCTATTGACTTTGGTGCTACGGACAGTTTAAATACAGAATTAGTGACATTTGTAAGCAACATTAATATTATTACTGCCGAATGTCGTGTTTTGCAAAAAGGTATTCTCGGTATAACACTGAAAGTGTATTGTTGATTTTAAATCACTCATTCCTGAAATTATTACATGAGCAAGTCCAATATATTAGAATTAGAAATAATATGAGTGTCATAATAGATATTAAGGATACAAGTTTGATATAGCATTCATAATGAAACGCGTGTGATGTTAAATCACGAGGCGATGAGCCGAGTGTTTTAATCACGCAAGTTTCATTAGGCTATATCAAATGTGTATCCTTCAATATTTTATCTACAACAGTTTAAATTGATCTTAAAATATATTTTTTATTTAATTTTTGACATAATGAGAAACATTGAAATGTTCATTCGTAGCCTACGTTATGAATACGTAAGGGTGATTTAATGGCACTGAGTGTCATTATGAGTTTCATAATAGCACTGAGTGTCATTATGAAATTCATAATGACACTCAGTGCCATTAAATCACTCATAAAGACATTCAAATTGGTGTACTAATTTCATATTAGCGCACTGTTGTAGATAAAATTTCAAATGTGGTTGAAATGTAAAGTTAAAGATGAAAATAATTTTATAAACAAGAGTTTTATAGCTAAATAAATAAATACAAATACCAAAAATATTTTGACTCATATGTCGCAGTGCCGTAAGTGTTTACATCATTTACATATTTGAACAAAATAATAATAATAATAACTTTATTATGCTACAGTACTCCAATTACAGGGTAAAAAAATACGAAAAAGTAATAACAATATCAATAATAATAATAATAACATAATAAAAATAGAATTAAATATACTAGGTTCACAAGGTACAAATACATCTTTTTAAATTAAATCTGCATTGAGATATTAAATGGATTGGTGAGCCCTGCAAAACATCAGTACGAGCAGTAAGGAGATGGAAAGTTCGACCATGTCTTGAAGCAATCCTGGGTACATGAAATGGTACACGAAAGAGTAAATATGGTGCATCAATGTTGTTGTGGAGAAATAACCATAGGAGACGTGCGCTAAAGATCTCTCGCCTGGAACTTGAGATGGTAAAGAATGGCGCTCAAGAACGGAATTTAGATCAACATTCCGATCAGGATATATATTATCTATAGCTTGAATGACATATATTTTCAGGAACCTTCGATGAATACGATCAAATACGATAAAATGGATAAGAATGTTAAAAAAAAGAAGTTATAGCTTTTATTGAATTACTTTAAAACATAAAAATGAATATAAGATGTGGTTATATATTTTGGTGTCTCAATAGGAAGTGACTCGCTTTTGAAAAGAATATTTCCTTTATGGGGCAATATTTTTATGCGCTGTCGTAATTTAATTTTCGAAAATTTATAACCATGTGTTGTTGTACTTACTTTAATGCTCATTACATAAATTTATTTTATCTAAAGCACAATTAAATAAAACGATAAAGTATCTGTTGTGTGGAACAGTTTGAGAGCGGAGAAACTGGAATAATTTATCTTGAAGGCAGTAAAAATGGCAATAACTTCATATCAGCCCACAGTACGCACTCGCACATAGCTTGTTCACGCGAACACGAACACGAATATGAACACTAAGGCCCTACCCACAAGTAGACTCTTACATAAATGCAGGAAATATTTGGATCATACTTCATACAGAAATGGAGAAATTTTTAATAGCTAGACATACAATTGAACATAATAATTAATTAAGTAATATGTACGTATACTTAAGCATTAAGAAATATATTACAATAATTTTATTTTAATGAGTACGAGTAAGTATACAAATTTATATTTCTGAGGAACAGGAATTTCAATAGCTATAGACATGCCACACGACCCTATTGAATTTACATTTGAATTCCCAAAATACGGCAAAATATATACCCACATATATTATTTTTGTAAACTACAATTTCAGTTATTTCTGTGGGATTCATATAAAATGTAGTATTTTGAAACTTATTAAAGGAAGAACACATTTTTAAAATTCACTTTGAGGCGTTTAATCCCTTAACGTAAATTATGAAAAATATAAACCATATACGTATAGACCTTATCATCGTAACTAAATTTGGTGTTTCGTCAGTTGAAATCCGCTTATGTATGAAATGAATAAACGTATGAAAAAGATTCTGCTTAGTAGAAGAAGCGTTAAATATAAAAACTGTATATATCTATATCTACTACAATCCTGTATATATATACATTTGTATATTAATGAATATTCTAAACTAAATAGTGTGCAAAACTTCAAGATATTCAGAATATTCGTCAGTAGGTACAATTAAAACCTTGATCACACGGTAAACAATTTTTCAGTTTGAGAGTTTTTATGTTTAAGGAATAGGTGTTCTCCGTTCAATCACAGTTGTAATAAAATCAGGACATCAAATCATAATTTTCAGTAATATTATACTCTACAGTTTAATATAAAAAATAAACCACAGGGTTAAATTTTTTACCAAGAAAATGACTAAGCTTATCACCTGATAATCAAATGAAAGACACAAGAGAAATAAAATTATAGTTTTAAAATAAGCTTCTCAGTTTTCTGGCATTAACTCAATTGAAAATCTATTGGGGGGTGTAATAACAAAACAAAAGACATTTGAAAATAACAATTTAGTTAAGCGCTAAAGAAAGCATCAATAGTAATATTTCAGAAGTTGAAAATTTATTACCTGAGTAGTATACAAACTTTAACAAAAAAATACTACTATAATACATTGTACTATGTAGTAAGAATATCTTAACAAATTAATTTTTATTATTTGAAATCTATGATTTGAATAAACGATCTGTATTCGTTAAACACACCTATATTTTGCAAAGTGTACTTTTCATTCTTTTCAGTTAACTTTACATTTCTTTTTCTCTGAAGTGAAGTACGTTGTTACTAGTACAGTTTATTAACTTGGCAACAATAATTAAAAATTGAGAATATTACTTAAATGCATAAAGCTTTTGAAGATATGTTTTGTATATGAACTACGAATCCCTTGCAACTATTTTATTGTCCAGGACTGTATATGCGATAAGGACCCTAAAGTCTCTCGGCGATACTATGATATCTCAACATATACAATAGTTTGAAACCTTCAAACCATTCCTCTAATCAATATTAGGCGTCAATAAATTTTATTATTGACTGCAAGTCCGAGAAATTGTTACTTCCTGTTTTCTATCTCCATCGCAAAATACAGTCGAACATCGTTTATTATTACGAGTATATTAGTCAACTTGTGAAAAAATTAGAGATTATCTTTTTCAAAATAGGTAATAGATTCAACGCTGAAAGAGCCAATTTGGTGTAGCCTGGTAAACGCCCTGAAAGGTACAGATATATTGTAATTACCGAATCTGCAAATAGAAGTAGACTGGCACACCCAGAAATGTGTAATAAGCTGTGATATATTTATTTATATTTAACAATGCAGCGCTCTATGTTCATAGTAAAAAGTAAACGGAAACTTCAATATCAAATATCTGAGGTGTTTTTATTGTGCACACAGCTGCTGTTCCAAAATTACTCCCGCTGTTAATTTCGTCCTGCAGCGTTGACATTGTGAAAACTACGAGCGCTTGTGTCGTATCGCGGTATCGACAAACAATCTAACTGTGATATATATCATCTGTTATTGATAACAAAATAAAAGAATCGCTTCAAGACTGGAGAAAATGTTGCGGAAAGAAAGAAAAAATATTTCAGAGAAAAATTGCGAAGGGTGATATTAATTTAAATGTGAGACGACAAAGAATTTAGTATGGGGTTGCGTTCTAACAGCATCAGTACGGATTTAAATTCTCTTGTTCTCTTTCCACAATAGCGCCATCGCCGACATGTGTAAATAAAAGCATATTAGCAGAAATGGATAATGAGCATAAGGAATGCCCAATAAAGGTTGCATGGATTTTGTTTGAGATTTGTTTGTTTAACTTTAAATCTGAGAGTTTAGTTGTCATTTATGGGGTCTCGTGGCCGTGTGCCTGAGTGTCTGGTCGCGAATCTAGAGGACCCGGGTTTGATCCCGACCGACACCAAAAATTACATCGAATTTTAATGGCACAAAATTGATCCCTGTGGCGCACTCTCCACGCCAGCAATGAGTGCCCGTGAGGTGACGCCTGGTAAGCGCCCGCACGGTACAAATATTCCATCATTACCGATATCTGTGTACGAAGCAGATTGGCACACCCAGCAGTGGGTAATATGCCGTGATGAAATATTTATTTTTTTATTTATTTTAGTTGTCATTTTAAATTACACATCATACTTTGACTTTTATTCTGTTGTCTAATAATGACAACTGTTCAATCAAACTGAATTTTACGGATTAGGTGAAAATGAAGTTTAAATTAGAGTACTAAAGTTCTAAGAGAGAGTTTCTGCAGAAAGAAAACAATCATCTGGAAGACTCGGGGCATCTAATGAGACAATTGAATTAATTTATGAATCACTTATTCGCGGCCCAAGGAAATCCATTATTCATCGTAGCCTGCAATTAGGGCTCCCAAAATCCGCTGTATACTATTATTCACGAAAGATGACTATTATTCAAGGCAGGGTTGTAGAATTTTGGATACAGTGGTTTTAACCGGTTTAAACCGTCTTGAACGAAAATGATTTTGGACAGTGGTCAAAAAATAAACAATTAATACTATATTTTAATAAACATGATTTATTTTTCTTATTGGAAAACATATTTTAACAAAAGAATACTCGTACTAAACAAATAAACAGTCTTATGCGTTTTCAAAAAAATATTAAAAAATAAAATTAATATTCATTATCATCTGTAGAAGCAGAAGCTGTCTCTGCATTTTCTGTGCTTGCATTCAACATTCGATAGCATGTCACCAGTTTGCTGGCAGTATCTAATCCCAATCTGTTTCTAAGTTTTGATTGGATTAACCTGTAATTCGAAAATATGCGTTCTATGCCTGCTGACAACGTAATACAATTTTGTAAATGATATATAAAATGAGTAAAGGCCTCGTTAATTATATTTTCCAATGATAGCCAGCATGTAGACGCTTTTACATTTTGTCTTACGATTTCAGAACAAAATGTTTTGGGGAATGGATCATCCCGTGCGTGAAACTGAATAATTATTGGTAAAAATATTGGATTTATATTTTCATATATCCAGTTCCTTTCAGTTTCTTTTTCATCGTTGGTAATATTTTCGCCATATTTAGGATGCAGCATGTAAGCAAGAATATGAGGTGGAGAAATACAATCTTCATATCTTTTATTTACAAATTTTGTATACGGATTAAAATCGCTTTCGGTCAATTTTAGTAATTCCATAAATTCATGAACTACTGCAATTGTTGCGTAGTCTCTTTGTAATTTTTCTAAAGCTATGCCAATTGGTTTTAGTTGTTTTATTATTTTTTTTTGCTTTTTTAAATAATGCTATATTATTAATTACATTTTTTTTTATCAATAGTAGATTTGTGTGTGTCAACGATTTTTAAGAAAGAATTACGGTTCTTAAGATGTCTCTAATTATTTTGTCCATTTTTGACGGTTAAAACCAATTTTGTCCACCGTCCTGGGCAAAATTTAAAAAAGTGGACATTTTATCAACTCTGATTCAAGGTCTTTTATAGCCGTCTGATATAATATTACTTGCAGATAACTGCATTGCATTTCGTACCCATACGGCCGAATTCGCCATTCTTTAACCAAGAGTCGATTTCACCATTAAAAATCAAGCTAATCTACTATTCAATATCCTGATTTTAACATTGATAGCTATGTTAGGATCCTGGCTGTGTACACATTTGTAACTTTGCCTCATGCTTCCTCTTTATCTTTCTTTAAAACCGCGTTGGTTTTATTATTTTCAAATATAGGTACTATTATATCTTTCATTTTCACTATATTTAAAAACATCCCTTTATTGGATTCAGTGTAATTTCTACCTATATCAAAATAAATAGTATATTAAAGAACGAATGTCATAATTGGCATTTTATTTTGTGAGAAGGAAGTTTGGGTGACGACGCGTAGCGGAGTTGCCCAAACCTTCGAACAAAATAATCGACAATTATGACATGAGTTCTTTATACTATTTTTTCTATTTTGCGCTTTTTATGATCTTTTTAAATAAAAAATCGTAAATTCAAAATTTAGGGAATTTTGTGTTAGTTGGTAATAATGTGACATTTGAAAATTCAATGTTTGAATATAAAATTGTCTCGTGTTGTTTACAATCAAATTCATATCAAATTAAAAATGAATAGATACGATTTTTTATGTGCTCCACCTGAAATACGTGAAATTACGGAAAATACATTTTATAATTCCAAAAACAAACAATGAAAAAAGTCAGGTTTCATAGTCATAATCAAATATAATTTTTTTACAAGTTACTTACATTTTATTGTATAAAATTAACTGAAAAGGATGTGGAAAGTGTAAAACTATATAATAATTATACACATCTTATATTTAAAACACTATTTTCTTATAAATAAACACAATTCTTGTTGACATTTCTCCTCTGCCGCCATTTTGCTTTTGTCTCAAAAAGCTCGAACTAATTTACCGACAGAGTTCACAAATAAATTACATATTTTAAATATCAACAATTAATAGTGTTTTGAACTATTTATGCCCTAAATATATATAAATAAAAATCTTAACAATCGTTAGTATCGTTTATTCAGTGAGGTTTGACATTTGATATTTTTTGACATAACATTTCAGCTATGCTACCAACTTTATAAAAATAAATTGTACTAGGCTGTTACAACACTCAAACGAGCTATTAACGAACTCCTTTGGGTGCTGTAATAGCTTTGTTACAGATGCAAAATAGAAAATAGTATATTAAAGAACGAATGTCATAATTGTCATTTTATTTTGTGAGAAGGAAGTTTGGGTAACGACGCGTAGCGGAGTTGCCCAAACCTTCGAACAAAATAAGCGACAATTATGACATGAGTTCTTTATACTATTTTTTCTATTTTGCGCTTTTTAAGATCTTTTTAAATAAAAAATCGTAAATTCAAAATTTAGGAAATTTTGTGTTAGTTGGTAATAATGTGACATTTGAAAATTCAATTGTTTGAATTTAAAATTGTCTCGTGTTGTGTACAATCAAATTCATATCAAATTAAAAATGAATACAGACGATTTTTGTGTACTCCACCTGAAATACGTGAAATTACGGAAAATACATTTTATAATTTCAAAAACAAACAATGAAAAAAGTCAGGTTATAACCAAATGTAAAAATTTTACAAGTTACTTACATTTCATTGTATAAAATTAACTGAAAAAGATGTGAAAAGTGTAAAACTATTTAATTATACACATCTTATATTTAAAACACTATTTTCTTATAAATAAACACTTAATTCTTGTTGACATTTCTCCTCCGCCGCCATTTTGCTTTTGCTTACACAACCTCTCGAACTAATTTACCGACAGAGTTCATAAATAAATAAAAATAAATTACATATTTTAAATATCAACAATTAATAGTGTTTTGAACTATTTATGCCCTAAATAAAAACCTTAATTAGTATCGTTTATTCAGTAAGGTTTGACATTTGATATTTTTTGACATAACGTTTCAGCTATGCTACCAACTTTATAAAAATAAATTGTACTAGGCTGTTACAACACTCAAACGAGCTATTAACGAACTCCTTTGGGTGCTGTTATAGCTTTGTTACAGATGCAAAATAGAAAAAATATATTATTATAGGAAAATTATAAAATATATTTTATAAATAAATTAAAAACTTACATATTAATACTTTTTTTAACGGAAAGTACAATTACCACGAATCAAATTATAACAGTTACATTAACTGTCAAAAACCAAAACAAAACTGCGAATCTGTTGATCATGATTCATTACTTCAGAAATCAAGTTGGTAAATTAAAACATATAGGAGAGACCCTTTAATCCGAAATGCTAAAAGTAAGGGGGTATTCGGACTAACAATTTGTTCGGATGACTGAATTTGTATAGATAAGTGTAAATAACGTCAATTTAGAAAATTTTGAAATATGTATTAATAGAAATTAATTATTTATTATTTTTAATTCAACATGACATTTATACCAATTACAGAATATTACATAGCAATATGAATGAAGAGGTAATAGATAAGAGATAATAATATTATTATCTTATCTTTTTAGTTTTAATTTTTTTCTTGTATATCTACGTTACCTCTTCATTCATATTGCTATGTAATATTCTGTAATTGGTATGTAAATATCATGTTGAATTAAAAATAATAAATAATTAATTCTGAAAAAAATCTCAAATATTTATTCATTTTCTGGCGTTCATTCCTCTGCTTTGATCGCCAGTCGCTGAAGTTTATCAGCCGAATTCATGAGTTGATCCACAGATCAACGCTGATTCTGAATTAATTCAATTCACGGCTAAAGTCAAAATGAAAGATGAAAAAGTATATTTCAAAATAATACAACCAATGCGGTTTTAAATAAAGATGAGGAAGACACAAAGTTACAAATAAGTATAAAAGCCAGAATCCTGCTATAGCTATAAATGTCAAATTAGGATTAAAAGATGTGATCAGTCCTTGTTTGAAATATGACGAATCAGTTGATCACTTGATTTTGATTAGTAGATTAACTTGATTTTTAATGGTGAATTGGATTGATTCAGAATCAGCGTTGATCTGTAGATCAACTCATGATAAAGGAATGGTGAATTCGGCCGTCGTATTAAAAGTCAAGCTAATCTACTAACCAAAATCAATGATCAACTGATTCGTCAAATTCCATGAATCAATGACTGATCACATTTTTGAATCCTTATTTTTAACATGTATAGCTGTCAGGTTTCTGACTGTTGTACTCATTTGTAACGTGGTCTCAAGCTTCTTGTTTATTCACTGATACTGCATTTTACGCTTTTTAAAGATATTTAAAAACATGAAACTTGTGTTAAAGGATATTTTAAATTGTTTAAATGGCCTGCAAACTCCAGAAAATTTCTATTAAAGAAAGGAAATAATATATTCTGGACATATTTTTAGTTCAAAATTTAGCCACGAGATAGAGTTTATTTAACTTGAATCACGCGTAATAATTATTTGATTTAAATGTCAACGGCACTTGGTATAGAGGGCAGTGTAGTAGATAATTACAAGTCTGTAACTCTACGACATACGTCACTGCTATTTTTAGTGTGTTAAAAACTTATGCCATCATTTACGTATATCTGTCACACACATAAATTAAATAAACATACATCAATTAATCTACTTCTATATAAAATGCCGTGTATTCTTTTTCAACTATGACATTTTATGGTAATAATTAAAATATTCCTTATTAAAACATCAAGAAACCTTTTTCGGATACCTGTCTGTATTTATATGTGAAGAATTTAATAAAAAAAATACAGGATTTAATTCTTCTATTAAACTTTTGAAAATACTCGTTCGATGCATTTCACTTCTATTTTTGCTGTCAAATTCTTTCCTGCATGTTGAAGTAAAGCAAATGTCCGCTCTTAACATTGCAATACTGAGACTTTGAAGCGCAGAGAAGTCGATCTGCACTAGACTGTAGAGATGTTCGGTCGATGTACTCGTTTTTATATCCGACACACACATACCTTACACATACACATAGAGCATGTAGCAGAGCAGAATAGTCTGCAGTAGAACGCTAAGATAACGTGCATGCTACTCGGAAACTTTGTGCGGATTTAACTAGACCTGCACGAAGGATATTCACGAACAAACGATGTATTACAATGTGAATGAACATTAATACTGTTAATCTGAAATCTATATAATTAGAACCAGTGGCGGTTCATTTGGTTAATGACCACCAAATTTATCAAAACAGAAAAGAAAAATCAAAATAATAAAAATAATAACATATTTTGAATTTACTATTTTTCATAAACTAAGCATAGGAAAGACATTTATTTAAAAAAATCTCAAATTTCTATCTGGTGATAAATAAGGAAACAAAAATAAACTTAAAAATTAAACTATTTAAATATTTTTTTAAGATAAGGTAAGGAAGGTCTTTGGTCAAAAAAATCTATAGTGAGTTTCTAATGAATAAGCACGTGTTGGGGTCCCTAGAATACGAATTTACTATTTTTACGATGAAGTCTGTATGTATGTGTGTGTGTGCGTGCTTGTATGTGTGTGTGCTCGCGCGTGTTTTTGTGCGGGCGTGTGTGTGTGTGTATGTGACGATCGTTTTGGTTATAATTGGTCCACCGGAAGTACCCTCATTTGCAACTTAACAGTTATTCTTGAAAAAAAGCAGTTAAATATCATTTATTGACATTTAATGTTACTATAAATTTTAAAGAATACATTATTCTCTATACGATTGAATTGCATTTTATACTTCATATACAATAGATATAAAGTTATGGACGGTTGTACCAACGTAAGTTAAATATTAAACTTGGCTTAAATTGACAATATTACATCGAAATGAAATGTCAAATGAATTATAATATATTGCTGTCAAAGTTTCGGTTTGCATTTCTTTGTTTAAGCCTGGCTTAAAATTTAGGCCTTGTTGGTGCAACTGAGTATTAAAGAATTACAAAGGTATTAAATTTCAGAAATCAGCCAGCTATGCTAACCGTGGAAACTGCTAATATATTCAGATAATTCTAATTGACAGATTTCAGTATCAATGAAAAGAAAATGAATGTGGCAGAAATGAGGATGTTGAGATACATGTTAAAAGACGCGGAAAGATAGGGTAAAGAATTAAAGGATAAGGGAAATAACTCGAGTGATAGAAGTTTCTAGAAAGATGCAAAAGAGACGATTACATTAGTTTGAATATGTTATGAGGGGAGATGAAGAATGAAAAAATGAATAGGTTAGTAGTACAAGGTAGAAGAAAAAGAGGAAGACCAAAGATAAAATGGATGGACTGTATTGCGGAAGACTTGAGAGGAACTGAATGAGAACGACACGCAAAACAAAAATTAGTGGAAGAAGAAAATAAAAAATAGCGACCCCTAGCGAATGGGAAAAGCTAAAGGCTAAAGGAAAAATGTCAGGGTCAAGTGCAATTTGAATAGTTTGTTTATGAAATAATTTTACTGGAAATATAGGATCTTTTGCAAGAAAATTTATGTATGGAATTTGTACATAATACACAGGATTGTTCGAAGGTACTGTGCTGGCCACATCAAATTTTTTTTCGTATAAATTATAGAACATTGAAACAGTTTGACAATTGTTTGACAATATTGTGATACAAACCATGCCGGCGGATGGTGCTAGTGTTTTTCATTGATGTTTTCACGGTAGTCGGCCAAAAAAGCGCTTTTAAAATCAGGCAATCAATCAAATTTCAAAGACCTAATACAACATCCTAATTAATTATCGACTTCAATTACTTGTAGTTTGCGAACTAATTAATATTTAAACAAAATTCTTTCACAAATACTCATTGATTTACGTACATTTTCACATTCTTATCTAAGCTAAAATTTGAGTATGGTATAGTACCCCATTACAATGTGACCCACCAAATCTGATTAGAACTTAGAAGTGTGACTTTTTTTTTGTTTCATATGAAATTCTGGTATTCTTACTCCAAAACTATTTATTTATGGTACAATTTTTTGCAACACCCACCTGTAAAACTTTAAACTAATATTAAAATAATATTTGAAAATTATTATGTTCAATTATTATAGTTACTAATATATATTTTGTTAGTACTTAGCTATGGTTATGATTATGTATTTCCTTAAGACACTACTAATCTCGTTATTGATGAATAGTATGAAATAAGTTATCCTCAAGGGAGAGAAATGCGTCTGCCATCATTGACAATTCAATAAATATAAGAAATTAGTAATCTTTGAGATTCACATCTTGACTTCTTGACAATACAGACTTTTATTACAAACAGATGCATTTTCTCAAATTTCATTTTGACAGTTATTTTGAGTTCTACGTTATTTTTTTCTAAAATGGAATACCAAGAAGAAAATGTTGCTACAGTTTCTGCAGGTGTTCTAGACTTATTACCGACAAAATCTAAAAAGTTATAAATTACAGCCTGAACCAAAACTGAACTGTCAAAATAATATAAACCCCTTCGGTTTTACGTACTTCTGTCATGATTTTGTCATCAGAGATATCGCTTTCTATTTTTGCGGCAATTGGAAAACTAAATTTTATCATCCGTCCTCGTCATTAAAGTGTTACTTTAGTAACGAGATTTCAGAAGTTAAAGCGTTATTTTGTGGGTGTTGAATAAAATATAAGAGAGCAATTTGGAATGTGAACTGCCATAAACGAAAACAGTTGAATTTTATTCATCTATACTTCACTTGCAATCACTAAAACTTTTATCCACTGTAAAATATACGAGTATATTATTTTTGGCCCTTTGTCCTTTTTATCAAAAACTTTGCGAATATAATATTGTTTCACTTGATTCTTGTCTTGTACTAAAACGTTTGCAGAATCTACAAAACTTTTCAACTTGAACTAAACGTAGTAAGTGTGCAGACAAGTGTCGCAATTACTTGGCAGCAAAAAAATACAATCGTAAAATAAATAAAACTATAATTTCTAAATCATCCTTGTTTATAAAAACAACAAAATATTTATTTATCTAAAATAGAAATAATCATATAATGTTCGACATTAACAGCGATAAACTACTAACAATTAACAAGTTAATTACTGATATCATGTTAATTACTAAAATTAGTTGAGTGCATTAGCCATCTATCAACTACCCAAGCATCCAAGTGACTCTAAACTTTGTGCACTCAAGTTTGTATCCCGCTCATTGAATTCAAGTTTGCCGACGATCAAAGTCATCTGCGACCGGAAACCAGTCGCTTGGAAATGCGATGTTCATTTGCTAAAACATGGGAAATTAGATGACGATAAAAAGAAGGCTGAGAAATAGGATAATGAGGGTAAAACAAAAGCAATTTGACTGAGAAAATTTTAGGAATACTCAGTATTATTTATGCAATTATATATTATACTATATTGATTTTTGACTAAATTTATATTGATTATGTAATTGGATATGAAACTTCATAATACCTATAGTATGTGTCACAAAAGTTTTCGAAAAAAATTGAATGGACGATAGAAAAAGTGTAGTAGGGACCCTTTAATATGAACTGCTAAATATAACGGGGTATTCGGAATAACGATTTATTCGGATTACAGAATTTTTTTGGATAAGTGTAAATAACGCCAATTTAGGTTTAGTTTTGCAATATTTATTACGGTACTTCAGAGAGCAAATAGCGCTGTAAATAAGAAATTGAAACAAAAAATATAATTAATATAGTTTGGTTCACGAAAGATGACAATTCAAGGTCATTTATTAACCATATGGTATATTACCAGCAGATAACTTCACTGCATTTCGTATACATAGACGTGCAACATGAAATATTTATGGATACATATTAACTGAAAAAAATAAGTGTAATTTATTTGAAAATTATGTTTCTTTTTAAATAACGCCTTACTCAAAGATTTATGCTCTTCACCTATGTTTTTGCAAAACCCAAAAACATAGACTTGACAAAAACCATGGAATAATAATTTGATTTAAATGTCAACGTCACTGGGTAACTATTAGGACAGAGGGCAGTGCAGTAGATAATTAGATATCTGTAACTCTACGACATACGTCATTACTATTTGTAATGTGTTAGAAAGTAATGTCATCATGTACATATATCTGTCACACTATATAAACTACATAGACATACGTCAAATAATCTTTCTCTTTCTAACATGAAATGTTTCTAAGTTACTACTGTATAAAGTGCTGTGTATTCCTTCTTCGAACAAGTGATCTTGAATAGTCATCTTTCGTGAACCAAAGTATATCTTCTTTTTATGGTATAAAAAAAGCTACTGTTAACGAAACTAGACTTGAGACAGATAAAAATGCTGTAATTTATATTATCAAAGCAATTGAATCAACAATTGCTATTTCTCACTTGCAACCTATACGTCTAGGCAAATTTAACAACGATAAGAATAGACCC
The DNA here is from genome assembly GCA_951394225.1 of Harpalus rufipes. Lineage (NCBI taxonomy): Eukaryota > Metazoa > Arthropoda > Insecta > Coleoptera > Carabidae > Harpalus > Harpalus rufipes. The sequence continues at coordinate 22,705,819 of OX596281.1, read as the reverse complement.
ATTAAAATTAGGCTAGATGATGTAAAAGATGTGCACAAGATAATTCGAAACGCACGCAAAATTAAGAACGATGATAAGCATAAAACCATAAATATTTCTCTTGACAAAACTCCATGACAAAATGCTTATTATAAATCATTAAAAGCCAGCTTAGAAAATCAGAAAAAGAAGGTTGAAACAAATATTACAATCAAATATGTGAATGGAATTCCTAAAATTATATCTATAAACTTATAATGCCCAACAATTTTTATATTTATAATAATTTTAGTTTGTTCTATTAAAACGTGCGCGGTCTTAACACTAAACTGAAATTTTTTATCCGTCATCTTCCATAGGACTTTTCGATTGTGTGTGTAATAGCGAAACATGGTTAAAAGACAATATTCATAGTTCTGAGCTCTTCTCTGGACAACTACTATGTGTTGCATCAAGATAAACGTTTAGACCAATTAGGAGTAAGCAGAGGTGGTGGTACGTTGGTATCTATCAAGAACCATTATCCTGTTGTTCAAATAGATCTCACGAACTTAACTGATACTTTTCTGTCTTGATATTGTTGGCTGTAACGTTAACTATTGTCATATAAAAACTTTTATATTTGTAATTTATATACCCCTTATATATCCATTTCTGAATCTAAATTGTTCCTTGCATTTAATACACTCGAATGCTTACATGGCAACAATACTATAATAATTGGACACTTTAATGTCACAAACCTTGCTGTGTCTGACGAGCGAGATAAAAAACTAAGCATCTTCAACAATATTTTAGAATTTACTAATCTGAAACAAACACTATTACAAACTCGTTTTAAAATTTTAGATCTTCACATCTCTAAAAAATCAATTTTTCCTGTCCTTTATGATCATTTATTAAACGCCGATTGGTCAACGGTATACAACTGCAACTCAGTAGAATCTGCTTACAAAGAATTTTATGATACATTATACAACATTTTTGACATTCACGTTCCATTGTATATGAATACCAAAAAAGAGAAATAATCTCAAATATACGTAAAAAAGTACATAAGCAGTACAAGAGCAGTAATACCAAATCGAACCATGAAGAATGTAAACGACTTAGGAAAATTATTAAAACTCAGGTAGCAACAGCCTATAATGACTATTCAGGAAACTGAAAATTTTATAAGAAATAACTCGAAATTATTTTGGTCCTTCAGTCAAACTAAAAAAATCTGTTGTGGCCAGCACAATACCTCTCGCCACTTCCTTTTTTTGGTTACATAAGTATAGGGCGCGAACAGTAATGTTACATTTTTGGGCTTCACAAGCAGATGTGTGGGCCCGTTTCACAATGATAATTAGTAATTATGTACATAGATGTCAAATGTTAGAATTTTTCATTAAAATTTTTAAGATTTTCTAAATTTACGTCAATTTATCACCAGGAGTTTAAAATTTACTTGTATGCCTTAGATATTTAACATTTAATTCTGCTCCACATGGAATTGGAAAATCACTAAATTTAGAATGAGAAATTTATACATAATTACTAGCTATCATTCTGACATGGGCCTCCATATCTGCTTGTCAAGGCCAACAAAATCATATGACTGCTCGCTCCCTATTGTATTTAACATTTCTTGTAAACTCTACACCAAAAATTCTACTTACGCATATATCTATTCCATATATATTTATATTGTTTAATTTTAAATTCATTTTTGATGAAGAAATTTTGTCCTCTTCTAATTTTTCGAAATGTTTCCAATTCTATTAATACATTAAGAAATAATATAATGTATGTACTTCCCAGAAAAACTCTTCAGTAATGTCTTCGGATTTCTGACACTGACATTTATCTGTCAGTTACAAAAAAATTAAATTTTCAACTATTTTCCATGGCCATTCTTTCGGCTCTAAAATTTATTATAACAGATTATTTTACATATTATATTTCTTTTATCTCTAAATCTATAGAATATATTATAAAATATTTAAATGTATCAGAAAGAAAATTTATTTTTCTTTAATATTATCAAGAAAAAATTTCAAAAAATATTATTTAGAAGATTTTTTTTCAAGAATCTTCTACTTCCGGTTGTTCAATTGTTACCAAAACCTTTTCAGATCTTCCCATGAATGTCCGATTGGGAAATACGTAGTTAAACAAATTTAAAGTCTTATAGTTTTTGAGTAATCGTCCTTCCAACATCCTACATACATACACACACACACACACACACACACACATACATCCACACACACACACACACACAGACATCATCGTAAAAATGTTAAAATCGGATTGTAGGGACCTTAAAACGTGCTTATTCAATAAAATCTGGATATGCGATTTTTAGCATGAATCCAATACCTCTCTTAGCGAGAGGTAAAAATGCCAATTCAGAATTCCAGGAAATGTAACACTGAATGATGAACACTGTAATGATCCGCTGGCTATAGTAAATGCCTTTGTTTTTCTAGTTCTTATCAGGATCCAAGAAATGACAATGATATTCAAAAACTCAGTAGTAATTCTGACATAATATTAGTAACAGCTTTTGAAAGTATTGAAGTCTTCAATACTCTGAAAAAAAACGAAAAATAAGACGACAGCTAGCATCGATCAAGTTCCAGCTTTTCTTCTTAAAGATTGTGCTTATGCTTTTTCCGAACCACTATGATTTATATATAATATAATATTGAGTAATTCGCACTATCCCAAGCGCTGGAAAATTTCAAAGTTATGTCCTGTATTTAAATCTGGCGACGCAACCGATATTAAGAACTGTAGACCTATTTCAATCCTTAGTAACTTCAGCAAAGCTTTTGAAATGCTGTTGTACTCGTTTATTTATTCAAAGGTGAAAACCAACTTTCGCAGCCACAACATGACTTTCGTGAGCAAAGATCTACCACAACTAATCTAGCCATATTTACACAATTTTTAACTGAAGTGGTGGATCGGGGTGGTCAAGTGGATGTAGTGTACTACTGCAAAAACTAAATATGTTTGGTATCAGTGATTCGTTAATAGCACTATATACATGTATATACATGCTATCTGATAAACAGAAAATAAATCATCCATTAAAACGGTTACAAATCTAAGACGTTCCATGTTTCAGCTGGAGTGCCACAGGGTTCTAATGTGACGTGGAAGTTAAGGGCATTCATAACTAGTACCTTTTTTTAAAACTTTGATAGTCTCTATCATGCAGTTTTAAGATCTAGTTTTAATATAAATGATCGATTTTCTAATTTGTTATTATGATAATGATAGAAGACTCCATTAGCGACATTTGTAATTTGCATTAATAGTGCAATTAATACTGAAAGTTTCTTGATGATTTTAATTAACTTGTTCGGTTCCCAAAATTATTAAATGTTGACATTGGTTGTTCTTACATTAAACTATAAATTTAAGGTAACACTTTAACTTTATAACTTTTACAAAGTAATCATAATATCAGGGAAATGCGGAAAGGATGTAGCAATATTAAGTATACGACAGTTAATAGGCAATTTGAATTTTTTTATTCGTCTGTCTAACAGTTCTCTGATAAACGGATGAAGAGAGAGATGGAATGTGGCGTTTTTGTTCTCTGTTTATTGCATGACGGTACATCCGTTGTGTTATTTTAACTTTGTTTGAGCGGTCAACAACCAATGGACTGTGTCTATATGGACAGCACAGAGAAATTAAATTTTCAAGTGTTCGTAGTGTAGATTCAACCATAACAGATTCACAAAATTGTCCTCTGCTATGCTTTCGCGCCTGATAAGCGCCCTCATCGGTTCAGATATGTCGTCATTACTGAAATCTGTGAATAAAAAGTAAAATAAATATGCAAGCAATGAGGTTCTTCGCCATAGTAACAAATTAATATAATAAAAGGTATTCGTTTTTAAAATATTCGAGTCCTTAACATTTACTTCACACACACATCTACTTTAATTCCAAATTCTTACTACTTTCAAACCTTGTGCTATCACCGTTTTGAATTTCGGAATCCATTTTGAAATAAATAAATGTAGAAAATAACGAAACATTCAAGTAAACCAATTGATACTTGTTTGTATTTATTTATGATGCTACGCCAGAAAGAAACTACGTACGTTTATATGAAAATGAAATATACAGATGTTCATTTTAAATGGGCCACCATTACTATCTCGGGAACTATAAGAGCTACAAAGACGATTAAATGGGCAAACAATTTCTATTTCACAAAAAAAGAAAAAATTTGTTCGATCAGAGGTTCTCAAAATACTGAACCTAACTTTTTATTTTAAATGAGAACATATATTTTTCATTTGCCCATTCGTTAGATCATTTAATTCTGAATTTAGTGGTATATTTTTTTATATCCTTACGTAATGATTTTTTTTTTTGAGAAAATTGCGTGTAAATTTTTATATTAATTTGATTAAAATATGGCTATTAATAAGAGTGCCATGAATGGAAAAAATGAATACGTGTTAATTTTTTACATAAAATTAGAAAGTCATGAAAGAAAAACGTAAATATTTAGTTTGCGTAAAAACAAAATATTCACTTCTTTCCGTCAGGGCACTCTAATTCTAAGTAAAAAAAAATCTGTTGTGGCCAGCACAATACCTCTCGCCATTTTCATTTTATGTTGCATAGGGCGCGAGCAGTTACGTGACTTTGTTGGCCTTGGCAAGCAAATATGGGGGCCCGTGTCAACATTAGAGCTAGTAATATACATAGATGTCAAGTATCATAAGTTTTCATTCGAAACATTTGATTTTCCAAATCCATGTGGATTATTTTCCGCGACAAGTACTACTAGCCGTTATTCTGACACGGATCCTCATATCTGCGTGCCAAGACCAACAAAGTCACATGACTGTTCGTGCCCTATAAGTAACGAATTTAACATTTCTTGTACACACAAATAATTGAAATTGTTTCTCTTCTTTCGTTCTATGAGAAATTTTATCCAACTATTCTAATACGTTCAAAATTCTTCAAATTCATTGACGGTATTAGCGGTATTTAAGGATATATGTAATATTAACATACCTGTAATTTAAGTACATATTTAATTAATAATACAATAATATATTAAATGTACTCATACCTCTCAGAAAAAACTGACACTGACAATTTGCATTTATTTGACAATTACAAAAATTTAAATATCGCAACTGTTTTTCGGGCAACGAGATTTATTACAACAGATTATTCTATATTATTATATACTATATCTCCAATCCTATACGAGATATAATAAAAAAATTAAATGTGTCAGATTAAGATTTTAATTATCTTTAATATTTGTAGTAACAAATTTTCAAAAAATAATATTTAGAAATTTTTTTTTAGTAACTAGCACTTCCGGTTGTCCAATTGTTACCAGAATCTATTCAACTCTTCCCATTACTGTTAGATTGAGGAATCCGTAGTCAAACAGGTCTTTAGTCTTATAGAATTTGAGAAATCGTGTCTCCAACAACCCCACACACACACATACACACACACACACACACACACACATACACACACACACACACACACACACACAGACATCATTGTAAAAATGTTAAAATCGGATTCTATGGACCTTAAATCGTGCTTATTCAATAAAATCTGGATATGCGATTTTTAGCATGAATCCAATACCTCTCTTAGCGAGAGGTAAAAAAATTAACACGTATTTTTTTCCCAACTATGACACTCTTATTATAGCCATATTTTAATCAAATTAATATAAAACTTTACAAGCATTTTTCTCAAAAAAAAAAACAATATAAAAATATTATATCATTGAATTCAGAATTAAATTCTCTAACGAATGAGGAAATTAAAAATATATGTTCTCATTTGAAATAAAAAAGCTAGATTCCGTATTTTAAGAACCACTGATCGAAAATAATTTTTATTTTCATTAAATTTGTCTTGTGAAATAGAAATTGTTTGTCAATTTAACCGTCCTTCTAGCTCTTATAGCTCTCGAGATAGCAATGGTGGTCCATTGAAAAATGAACTTTCTGTATATTGAATGACGTACATAGAATGCCAGTGACGAAAGTTGGACTGTTATTAATAAATTATTTTATTAAATTGCTTATTATCATGTATATTTTCAAATACAATAGAGACCCCTTTAATCCGAAATGCTAAATGTAAGGGGGTATTCAGATCGGACTAACGATTTCTGTGGATTACTAAATTTCTATGAATAAATAACGCCAATTTAGGAAGTTTTTAAATATGTATTACAGTACTTCAGAGAACAAAAAACGCTGAAATTAAGAAATAGAAACAAAAGAAAAATATCTTCTTTTTAAGTTTTAATTTTTTTCTTGTATTTATATTATCTCTTCTGCCACTTCGGGTATGGAAACTAATCCAAAATTAGATAGACTTTCCCAAGAATCACACGTCTTAGTTGTTGCATTCGAAGAAATTTTATCCCACATTTTGGACTACAGTGTCCTTATTCGGATTACCTTACTTCGGATTACCCAATGTTCGGATTAACGTGGATACAGATTAAAGGGTCTCTACTGGTTTGATCACGAAAGTTATTTTAAACATATTTATAGATTTTTAACTGTTGACGTAGAACAAAATGAGCCGATTTCACATTTTTTAAAAAGTATTTCAAATGAAAGTTTATGCAATATTTTTCATAGTACATAATAATAAAAATAATAATTTGTTGTAATTTTCATAAATAATTAAATAAAAAGATTAGCGCAATAGTCATGAAAAACAACCCTCCACTTCTTTTATGTCGCAGTATATACAACATAAAGCAAGTCATTTATAGCCAATAGGAAAACAGTTTGTCCATCACCTACGTTAAAAAAGTAGGCGATAGTTTGTCACATGGTAAACTGTATGTACTCCGACTCACATTCTGTTTCAGATCACGTGATTTTTTCAAAATATTTCAGAAATATTAATAATTAATTATAAAATATCTAATGAATATTTCGTGATATTTTTACATTTGAAGCTCTTTAAAGAACTTTTTTTTAAATTTAGTAGTTAGAAGTCATGGATTTTTTTTGCAACAGCCCTTTTATTAGCGAACTCCACTGTTAGAAAACAAAATGAGTTTAATATTTACGGCAGTTAAGGATTCCTAAAACTACACATCGGTTTCAATATGGAAAAAGTTTCATAAAAAGAAAACCGATAGTGGAGGACCCTATTTTAAGATTCGAAGGGTTTTCCACACAAACATAGGATTTTCAAATGTCTAAAATATTATACATCAACTTTCATTTATTGGACGTAGTAAACAGAACAAACCTCCAGCACTTCCCACATCTTTTAGTACAGGTAAAAAGTGCGTGGAAGAAATTTCTATTCTTTCCGGTGTAAAATCATCTTTCAGGATTGTCCAAATAAAATAAGTAATTTCTCGTGTGTCGTTGACATTTTGTCAGAGAGCTAATGAGGCCTGGCTCTCTCTCTCTCTCTCTCTCTCTCTATCTGGAAGCACATGTGCCCGTACAACCAGAAACCTCCCTACACCCGCTGTACACCCCTGAAACTACCCCACCAATCCAGGCCTACTAGATCAATACGTTATTCACCCCTACTATATCACTGAGCAAGCTTCATTCACGAAACGACGAGAAAATTTGGAGGAATGAGAAATATTACCATAAAGTCGCTAATATAGTACGAGAAAAGGGTTAGTACGAACCCAAAAATCAAATAAATAAATACTGATTCTAAAAGCAACAGCAAATTAGCAAATTAGATCATCCTAAGTATTTCATACTCTTGCGAAGGGAAAAGACATTCTTCTTTCTTAACGGTGGTGACAGTGTTGGCTGTCTGTACCCGTAGAGAAGCAAAAAGCACTCGAAATTTTTGTAGTCATAGGGTGTAAAACAATGTGTATAAATATATTATAGTTGTGACAACTCCCTAATTTTTTTTTACCATCCGTCACCTTTAGGTAAGGAAAATATTGTTTTTTGTCAAAAAAAAATCGGTTGTTTAATGAACAAGCACGTTTTAGAGTCCCTAGAATACGATTTAGTATGCTGTGACGATTTTTTCGGATCCAGTAACTCCAATCGTACAATTTAAAAAATTATAATTTTTTCGTATTCTTCTTCCTTACATCCACATGCAGACGTGATTATATTATTATATTATTTATCCTTTTCACTCCTCGTGGAGTATAGGACATCTTTTGGTGTTTTATAAGGTAGCCAGCCTTTTTTTTGTGTTCGCTAATTTCCTCTACTATTTTTTTCCACTTAGTTTTGTCTATTGCTTCTGTTTTTATGTCGTGCTAGTTTTTTTTTTAAATTTCTTTGTGTTCTTTGTGTATTTGTCTTTGCCATATATTTTTTTGTTTGCCTTTCTTCCTCTTTCCTTTAATACTGTATTCTAATGCGTTTGTATCAATATCTGAATTATATTTTCTTAATGTATGGAAACGGAGGTGGATAGGAATCCACCTCCATTTCCTTTTCTTAATCGTTATCTCCGCTGGCTCCACTGATTAGACTTTGGTTATGATTGATCAACTGGAAGTACCCTTATTTGAAGATTTTAACAGTTTTTCTTGAAAAACGCTGTTAAATATCATTTTTTCACATTTAATGTTATTATAAATATTAAAGAATTTTTTATTCTCTATACGAGTTGATTGCATTTTATGCTTCATATTCAATGGATATAGAGTTAAAAAAATCTTTTGTGGCCAACATTTTATTTTTATTAATTTATATACGTACCTACATATTTACTTATGCCGGAAACTGTATTAAGTTCATTTCCATGTAACTATTGCTCCATTTACAATTTCGTTTCTTAAACGTTACTATTATTAATTTGAAATGATTAGATTTTTGACAGTGACATTTATCTGTCAGTTACATACAATTGAGATCATAACAGTGTAATCAAGGAGTTATAATTAATTAAAACGTAGGTACCGGGATTTAAATTATAGATAATTGTAAAAATTTATCCATAAAATCTATAGAAAAGGTATTAATGCAAACCTATAGAAAATTTAATTATCTTTAATTTTTATAACATAAATCTCGAAAAAATAACATTTAAAGGTATTTTTCGAAGAAAAACTATTTTGAGCAAGTAAAGTGCCATTTTCGGTTATCTGATATACACCAAAATCTAATAGTTTCTTTCCATATTAGAAATAAGGTAGAAATACAAGGTTTTTAAATTTTCTTACCGATAGTATTTGAGTTAGAGCGTAAAGAGGATCCACACACAGACATCATAGTGGAAATGTTAAAATTGGATTTTAGAGACCTTAAAATGTGGTCATTTACCAAAATCTCGATATGCGTTTTTTAGCACGATCCTCATACCTCCCTTACCAAAGAAACATTTCAAGTTAAATGTCAGTGGCTGTTCGTCCATTAGGTCATTTGGTCAATGACCTCCCAAATTTATCAAAGAAAAGTAAAAATGGAAGTATAAAAATAATAAATTATTTTGAATTTAATAATTTTTAAAAAAGTCAGTCCATCGCGTAAATAAAAATGGTGACAATGTTGTGTTATATGCTGCATTGTACTACAAACCCATCGTTATTTTTTTACCTATTAACATTTGTTATTCATTTTTACTTATAAAATATAACATAATTGCATGATGATTCAAATGACATTTATGTGCCGGGAACATTTCTCAACTTACATGCTGAGACATCTGGCGGATACCAAATTCGTAAACATGATAGGAATTGGCATACGTATTGTTTTCATACAGTGGTGTGAAGCCTTCAAAATTCGTAAAAATAATGTTAAAACACTGAGAATTTATAAAATATAATTTGGCTTAACGATATTTAAAATACTTTTAATTAAAGTTTTTTTTTTCAATTTCTATTTCATTTTCAATAAATTATTGGCGTCTTCTACGCCACTGGATAATCTTATTTTTGCTACCCTTTAGCCCTTTAGCACTCGGGCTAAATTGCTGGATGACTCTGAAGTATAGTAGCATAGGCACTCAGTATAAATTGGGGGGTGGAACTTAAAAAAATCTTATCGCGGCACCCAGTTCACGTCATCCCTTCACGAAGGGTGAGTATTTCATCTTCATCCCCAGTAAATTTCCTACCACTAACCTCAAATACGTGAATGAAACAGGGTATGAATATTTTATGTTGACGAAAATTTGATACCTGATTTAATAAGTTTTGCTTATGTATATTTGATTTCGTACATAAACAGATAATATACGAGAAGTTTCACAGTATCTATATATTAAACTGTTTTATTAAGGATGTTAATGCATTAGAAATGAAAATGCTCGTATATATTTTACACGAATACAATAATATCTGGCTTGCAAAAAAATCGCGTACACTTTAAAAATCAAATAAACGAATTTTCATTATTTTTCAGCTATATAAATAATGTAAAAACTGACAATGTTGTCACTGTCATCACTATTTGATCTATTGTGGAGTAAGTTCTTGATTGTGTTTAATTTACTTACTATTAAATTACAAATATATTCCAGAAAAATGAGAGAACAACCAAGTATGTATTTGAATATCTGTTAATTTTGATAAATTAATTGACACTAGTGACATTGACAAGTTAAAAATCAAGATCGACTCAATATAGCAAAAAATAGGTGTACGCGATTTTTTTTGCAAGCCAGTGTACTACGTATTGTGATTTTGTAATATTTACAAATTTTGGCATGTTACATAATGTTTGTACGTCCACCAGCAATACAGTTAAGTAACGCCGGTACTTATATGTATATACCAGGCGCCTTACTATAACAAAAATATACTTGGCATAAATATATTTTGAAGGTTATGTTTTAAGAATAATACAGCTTTCTTCTCTGCATCTGTCTAGTTCTTTAAACACCAAATGGGCTTTAGAGAAGAAAACACATTGTTAGAAAATATTAGGACGGGATAAACTGATTTATTTGCAACAAAGAAAATAGAATACAACAAATAGTTTCGTTTCAAATTCAAAAAAATGATAATTACTTAGAAAATTTATGAGTGGTACCTCTCTTTATTTCAGTATGACACCACCCTAGTATTACTCTAAAACTAAAAATATTTCACTGGAATCTGTTTCAAATCCAAAACAAGTCTATTTTATGTGCGCGCGGAGTGGTTCAAATCTTTGAACAAAATAAAATCACTGTAATGCTTATATCATACATTATTTTTTCTACAAACACTATTTTTCATTTAAATTTGTATTTCTAATAATTTTTTAACATGCCAAAAATGTCGATTTGCTGTTACTTTTTAACACTGATGTCATAAAACAACATTTTTAACCCTAAAAACAAACAATAGAAAATCTACTTTTAGTAGATTTGTAGAAAAAACATGAAAAAATCACAGAAAAACTAAACTTGAAAAATTATCTGGAAATTCTTTACAAAAGAATAGTGTGAAGGGTTGATAATGATTGTGAATCGACCCTTATGAGCGGAATTTCCAACAAACGGTGATGATGCATCACCTTTATAGAATTGAAGTATTAAAACTCATTGGGATCTAAGTGCCAAAAATATTATACAGAGTGATCCAGAATGATTGCAAGTTCCGCCACGTACTGATTTTTTTGTTTTCCGCGTCGTTGTGATAGTGAAATACAACTGGTAGATTGCATTGGCGTACAATGAATTTTTGAAAGGGGATGAATCAATTTATTTACTAAAATATTTTTCCAAAATAAACATGTATGTAATCCGTAAACACCATTCTAACTTAACGATTTTAGTATATAACGGCTTAATTTTAAAAGTTAAAAACAAACTTATGTCAAGAAATTGATGCTAACTTTTTTTTCGTGGTAGATAATTATAACCATAATCAGAAATTTTTCAAGTCAAGTGACTTTCAATCATTCTGGATCACTCTGCATAACATGTCTCAACTCGCAGTAAATTGACTTGACTTCATGACTTCACAGATGAGGCGATAAACTCTGCCTGCAGATTGTCTTACTAATCAAAAATGGCAGCATAATATCTATATAGAGGTGACACTGAAAAACGGGCCACTCAAAATAACTTTTTTATTTATAATTATTTTTTAATTCTCTTTAAATATTTGTAAACTAGACTAAAGGGCTCACAAATCATGATATTCGGCATGATGCTACCGCTTCCGGTTTGACCGAAACTGTCATAAACTTTCATATTTCAAATGGAACAACTTATATATTTTTATATATTTGGAATCTACGTAAAATTACGAATTCAACATGTTTGAAGTGCATTTTTATTGAAGAAATAAATTACAAAAACATAAGAGAAAATGATGTATAATTAGCTGCTAAGCCATGATACCAGGCAAGCAGGCAAGATGTGAAAACAGTTGAGATAATATTAAGTAATATTTAAGTTGCCATGTTGCACCCCTGGCACTTAAATCTTAAGTGTTCCTTAAATTGGTAATAACGTATCGAAACGAAACGTCAAATGGGTACTTGAATATTACTGTCAAAATTTCAATTGGATTTTCTTGTTTAAGCCAAGTTTAAAATTTAAGTATCATTGGTGCAATTGGGCATAATTTTTTGTAAAATTCCATATTTTGTTATAAAAAAAATGAACAATTTGTTATCACAGCCTACCTGAAATGGCTTACCAGGTTATTTATTCATAATTTTCTCTTATGGTTTTGTAATTTATTTCTTTACTAAATATCCACTTCAATCATCTCGTTGAATTTATACTTTGCGTAGATTCCAAATATATAAAAAATATATAGGGTTTCCCATTTGAATGATGAAAGTTAATGTCATTTTCGATTAAACCAGAAGAGCTACCATCATACCAAATACCATAATTTGTGAGCCCCTAAGCCTAGTTTACAAATACGGAGAGAGAATTAAAAAATAATTATAAATAAAAAGTTATTTTGAGTGGCCCGTTTTTCAGTGTCACTGTATACTAGTTCTCAAATTGACGTACACAAATGCTTGCAAGGTTGCCGATCTATACATATTATTTAATCAATGACTATAGTTTCTGTGTATTGTGGTTGTGGAGTTAATAAAGTCAGCTTTATTGTAATACTGTAAAAGCTTTATTTAGTCTGAAAAAATGTACTGACTTAACTTCATATAGTCAATGATCACCCATCCTAATATGAACCATGTACAAACAAACTTGACTATTCAATCTACAGGCCGCATTACCGTTCAAAATATAAATAACAATTTTAAAGTAAAAACAAATGTATAAACTAAAATATTTCTTTTTTATTTTTCAGGAGCAACGAAAGAAATCGGCACAGCTCTTACTCGGATCTGCCTACGTCACAAAGCCGTAGAAGCGAGGATGAAAACCTTCACCAGGTAGGCAACTTCATACTTGTCAACTTGTTAATAACTTCACAGTGTTCATAACTTAACATCTGTCAAAGTCAACCAACTTAACACTGTTATATTACATTCCCGCCATTTTTGGTACCTACAACGCTTGGCTGTTTTGCAAATTTACTCTTCGTTCCTACTAAAGTTTCAACACAAATTATGAATTTAGTATATGAAAATTTATTTTACAACTTACGAAATGAAGGTGGGCATATTTTAGTGATGAAAATTTATTTTTGTAACCCAAAAAGAGGAGATGTAATCCGTAACGCCAGATGTTAAGTTAAAAATATCTTGACATATACACAAAGGCAGATTAAAATATGTATATACATAGTTTAATACAAAAACAACCAATGACTTTTTTTACCAACGTGATATTGATTGTATAATCGACTTAAAAATGCCATACGAGTTGCCTTTTATATTTCCGGATTAGAGAACAAAAACAAATATTTATTATCGAAAATGGCTTTATGGTTTTTCTAAATATTCTCTATGAAGATCAATATACTTTTGCATGCGTGTGAACCAATTGTCGAAGCACTTTTTCCACTTCGATTGAGGTATCTCCAAAACTTGCATTTTGAACGCATCATCCGCTTCTTTAGGTGTTTAAAAACGTTGACCTCGCAATTTGTTTTTCATGTTCGAGAATTAAAAGAAGTCATTGGGTGCCAAATCAGAACTATATATGATTCATCAAAACTACGTTTTAGATCTCAAAAAGTCACATGTTTGAGCCGATATGTGAGAGCTTGCATTGTCGTGGTGGAGAATGATCCGTCTGCGGCGGTTGGTTTTCCAAGACTTGTGGCAAACAAATGGTTGTGTACCATTCAAAATTGTTCATTCTACGTTGCACCAATGGTATGGTTGAGACATGTCCAGTTTTTCCGAAAAAAAAACAGGCGATCATTTGCTTCGAATACGAACGATTTTTGTTGGGTTTGGCTCGCCTTGGAAAACCCTTACAGCCGACTGTTGTTTACTTTAGGGCGTAGATCCACGATTCGTCACCTGTCACGATGCCATACACATGTTTGAAGCACCGCGATCGATTTTTTTATTATTTCTTCCGACCAATTGACATGAGCTTGTTTTTGAGCGATTGTCAAATTATGTGGGATCTCACGCGAACAAATATTTTTTACGGCCAAATGTCCATGCAATATTGAATGTATGCTGGCCCCACTAATGTCCAAGGATACCTCAATCTCATGATAAATCACATGACGATCTTGCAGTATCATTTCACGCACTGCAGCAATGTTTTTCGGGACAACAACCGATTTTGGACGACCTTCACGAAATTTGTCCTTGAGCGAACTACGGCCACGATTGAATTCGGTAAACCATCGATAAGCACTGGTCCTTCATCGCCAAAAATCGAATTAAGTTTTTCGATGCACTGTTATTGAATTAATCCACGTCGAAAGTTGTAAAAATAATTACACGAAAATGTTCACGATTTAATTCCATTTTTTGGCCGATATGAATTTTTCAAGTTACTGCAAACAACATAAATAGCGCTCGTACGTCATAATGTTCTGAGTACGTCTACCGTCAAAAATGTCAAACTTTACGAAATATAAAAGGCAATCCTCGTATTTTTATGTACACGAACAATCAAAATCTAACTGTAAAGGAACCTACAAGAATCGGCATCCAATATTTATTGCAATAAAAAACAGAATAGTGGCATTCGTGGTGGTGACTGCGACCCCAGAACATAGAACTTTAACATGTGAAATCATACTTTCTTAATTTCCTGTTTCCCTAATTATTTTAGGTAAAAATGCTTCAAATAATGTTGTAGAGCATAAAATTCTGCATCTGAATCAATAAGCAACATTAATTTTGTATGCCTTGTAACGGCAGAAATTAGGTATGAAAATGTCGAAAATCACCTCAAAAATATCCATAGCCATGGAATTGATACAAAATAAATAACAAATGTCTAACGGTTTATCTGTCACATTAGGGTAATTTATTTTTATTAGATATTATTTCTAATTTCTGTTTCAATTAACAATTATCTGTTAATTTAAATTGATATTTGTTCACTTGAACAGATTTTACAAATAATAATGAAATTAAATTAACCTAGCTTGATAGATAAATCGTTAATATTATTTGTTAATTTTTTTGTTTCAATTTCCATGGCTATAGCTATTTTTGCGGTGATTTTCGACATTTTCATACCTAATTTTTGACATTACAAGAATACAAAAATTTTGCTGAACACGTTTTGTAACCTGTACAAATAAATGCATATAATACTTCAACTGTCACAAGTCAGAAAAATTAGTTTATTAGGTTAGATACTAAATTATTTTCATTTAATTATAAAAAGAGATTTCGTAAATATTATATTACAATTTATAATGTTTTGGTTTATAAATAGAACGTTTTTATTATGGCGAGATACTGCAAATAATTCAGTAGTATTATTCTGACAGTTCAAACATAATGCAGTTATTTGTAATATTTTTCGTATGATAGGAAACTAGTTTCATGCAACTAGCTTACGAATATGTTTGAAAACTTCGTAGACAAGTTGCAGATACGTGCGTTCAAACGATGTAGGCATGTGCGATAAAACTAAAAAGTCCCTAAACACGCGCGTTCATGTTTTGATATGAAGTTTAAAAACGTGTTCCACAGACAATCACTTGGATACATATTTGGAAACGACAGTAAATGTAATTAAAGACTTTCCAGAGTTATGGGATATGAGACGTATAGAGAAATCTTACCAACATTAAATATGTAAATAGCCTAAAATATTTGTAACTCTGCGCACATGTGATAACAAGAGTTGGGTATTTTGAAAAGTTGCGTTAAATCAGTTGCAGATACCTGCATATTCGTTTTTAGTTTGAGAATACTTATTTTGTTATTTACCGCTTGATTGTAGAAAAAGGTATTATTAACACTGAAATCACCCATTCCTAAAATTACGAAACGTTGATTGATTTATTTATTATTCATTTTCTGAAACGTTTGTATTTCTTTTCAGTGCGATAATGGACTGTTTAGTGGTACCTCTCCAAGAAAAGTTAGAAGATTGGAAAAAAGCCGTATTTAATTTGGACAAAGAACATGCGAAAGGTAAGTCTAATATTTTTTTTATTAAATACTTGTACAAAACTAATATTTTCTTGTTCAGTATATAAAATATAAGTCTATAAGTAGGCACCTATTTGTAAATATTACAAATTTACAAATCTAAAAATATTTTAATTTAAAAATAATAAATAAGAATACTATCAACCGTTAGAACGATTGGCTTTCAAAATTCATTAAGTTGCAAATGAAGACTCTTTATAAAAGTGTATCTTCCTTCTTCTCTTCTCCTTTTTTGGCCCAGCTCTGCAACTCAGAACTGCCAAAGAGGGCGTAGAAAATACCGCCGAATAAGTAAAGCCCTGCCATTATGTATAAAACAGTGGTCCATTCTTCTCTGGTACTCTGAAATAAAGAATATATATACAGCACAAGTAGACACCGTGTCTAAGACATGAATTAAGCAAAACGCATATCATCAGTGCTTTGATGAATGCTTACTTAGATCACATCAGACATTTGATAATTTCAAAAAAATTAAATTACGCTGTTTGATCCCTCCCGAACAAACTTAATTGGAAGACTTGGTAAAAGTAGAGTTAGAATGCGATAATTTCAAAAAAATAGAAGTCGAGTAAACTCTAAAATTGAGTGATATGTCAAAAAATAGGTTATTGACAATTAATCAACGCTCAGTCGCTGGTTTCTTAAAATAATGTATACTAAATATGATTATAACATGTGTTTAAATTAAGTTTACTCAGTCATTAAAGTCGTAAATATAAAAATTTAGACAATATAATATTAGAAAAAAATCCTACAAAAAACTACCTAACTTTTTTGCTGAAACATAATTAGGGTATGTTTTAATCACGCGTGTTTAACTGTGTATAAGTGGTACATAAAAATATAAAATAATGCAAGTGTTACAAAACTACAACAAATGAATAAATACAAGGATCATTTCAAAAATAATGCACAAGTTGGCAACACTGCGAATTGGATAATGCAACAACAGTGACATTTACGTCAGTTGTAGTAGAAGACTTAGGGAAGCAGCGTGTGTTTTGTTTTCAACTATAGCGTTAGTGTAATCTGTTTTTCACAAACGTCAGCTAGATGAACAGAGATGGTGTCTTGGATGGAATAGTAAAACCTCCCAAACGTTGGGATTCGTTCATTGTGAAGCAGAGAGACTGTATTAAAGGATTGTATAGAGATAGTGTAATAAAAATAAACAGATGAATAAACTACCAAATTGTGTGTAATATTTCTGAAATGACTCTCGTATTGTTCAAATTTCCCAGCAAACCATAATACTATATTTAATTTTTTTCTACTTACATTGCTGGTTAAATATCCTGTAATCGTTGACGAAATGATGCCTGGCAATGCACCAATCATATTGGACATCCCTGTTAGTAAACCTGCATATTGAGGCGCCAAATCCAAATAACTTAATAAATAAGATCCGGTGAATCCAAGGTCACCAAACATTGAACAAACGACGATTAAACCCACCGCTGCGTATTTGTTTTGACAACTGAGGGCTGTTACTGTCAGAACGGCGATAGCAGGAATTATTGTACCTATGGAAAGTAAAGTATTTTATTTGATCGTTGTATGAAACTTGTGAAAAATGAATGTAGTATAGTATATAGAAATATTTTTGACCGTGCTATAGTATCAAAAAAAATTACTTACCTATTAAGTGATTCGTCTTTCTCATATTTGTTAAGCTCAGTCCGGTTAATTTTTGTACAGGCCAGAAAAATTCTGCTATGCTTATACGCATGGTTAATGAGGCCACATATGGTAAAGATGATAACCAGCCGTTCTAAAAATTAAATCAATTATTCTCAAAATGTTTTACTATGTTTAATATTTTAAAAACTTACAGAACTAATATCAAAATATAACATTTCTTTCATCATAGTAGGCAAGTTTACTGCCAGAGTTACAAAGCCCCACGTTTGGCAGAAATGGGCAACATTATAAGCCAGAAAGGCCCGAGATGTTAAGATTTTTCTCCAGGGAACAGTAAGGGGCTAAAAACAAACAATTGTTAGAAAGAAAATAAAAATAAATTTATAATTTTTTACTTCATCTTTGCTGTTATGATGTGTAATTTCCTGGTTCAAATACCTTTTCTCTTCATATGAAATTCTAGGATGTGCGTTTGGATTATCGTAGACTAGTATGGTATAAGAGAGGGCTACTATCGTTCCAAATGTACCTGAAAATATATTAGTACATTATTTATGGGGCCGTGTGCAATAGGCAAACGATTTGGACGGGTCGGGTTCGATTCCGATCAACGTCTATAAACCCTCATGTTATATTTAAAAAATATTTATATAGCCTCTTGACTTATACTGTCACATAAACATAAAATACGATCATTACATGAATCCCAATATATTAACGCCGCGTGCGACATTATAAAATTATAATAAATTATTTTTATAGGATTAGGAAAAACAAATGTTAGCACGTAATATTTTCTAGGTAAAATATATTTCGTAACATGTTTATTTGCATTTGAAAGCCGACTTTTCATATTCCATGTTAAAAGATAATAAATTTTCAATAAACTTTCTTTTGCATGCTGGCATCCAGTAAAAATAATTTATTTACGTGGTTATGTACAGTTTAACACCTCTTTATAAAATAATTCTAGCTTATCTAAACTGTTTATAGAGCAACTGATCTTCAGTAATTTCACTATGCTTAAAGTATTAAGTCAACATTTTTGATTTTGTAATATGCAAATTTGTAAGATGTTCGTGAGGTGCATATATGTAGGTATATATATTAGAAAAGAAATTGCTAAATGATGTAATTTGCCTTGGCCAAAATCAAGACTTATAAATATAGATACAATCTTGAAATATGTAGTTTAAACATAGATCTTGTTAAATGAATAATTTGTCATATTCATATTTATAATAAATGAAACGTTTCAAGTATCAAGGTGGATGCCACAGTAAATAGAATACTAGGGCATATACAATAAAAATTATTATGGAGAAAATTTCCATACAAAATTTGAACTGCAATATTAATATAAATTAAGTAAGGGATGTAGTGGATAAATTGGGTAAAGAACATTTTGAAAAAAAAAAATTGTTTGGTTCTAAACATTCTAAACACTAAATGTTGCCATATCATGAGGAGATCTAAATCTAAGTACCAATTTTGGTGTTTAAAGTTATTCAAGAAGTGTTTTAGTTTTCGTGCAAGTGCACCACTATTTATGTAGCTATAATTTACAATTTCTTTTTATGGGTCTAGTGGCTGTGTACGTGTGTGATCACGAATCTGGCGACCCGGGTTCCATCCCGACCGAAGCCAAAATTACTTCGTAAATAGTACAAAATTGACCCCTACGTTGCACCCTCCACGTCAACAATGAGTACCTGCGTGGCGACGCCGTTTAATATCCGAAATATTTGGCGTTGATGGGGATTGAATCCGGTTCTCCAGATTCACGACCAGACACTCAGGCACGCGGCCATGGACCCCATAGGCATATGTATTTAAATTAATAAAAATTAAATGGCAAGAGGTATTGTGTTGGTCACATCAGATTTTTTACTTAACGCCTTCACCTCCTGTATTTGTAAATAAAACCTACTGCCTTGGAAACCCTATCGGTAAACTTAAAAAAAAACTCGATCGTGCAAAAAAGTTATTATTTTTAATTTCATGTGTTTTACTGCCTAAAAATTGTAAAATAAATTTTATCTAGCAAATGTCAAACAACTAATTTTAAATGACAGTAACAATTATTGTTTATGGGTCGTCAAAAATTTCCTTCGCAATATTTTAAAACTAGTAACATCCGTTTGTTCGGCATAATAGTATGTTACTGCCATTATTATTATTATAAGACGATTAAATAATATTAGCTTACTCCTAAACTACGAGAAGATTGACAACACATTAACAATTGCTACTGTCATTAAAAAATAGTTGTTTGACAAATGATAGACTGCTAGGCAAAATTTATTTTAAAAATTACACGGCGCAGTCACATTTTATTTTTTCTATCTAAATCGTTACAGATATCACAATTTACACAGAGACAGAAAAGTTTACTAGTGAATGTATCTTTCTGAAAAACAATAATTTTACGTTATTGACGTTGCCATTAAAAAGCTATGGTCTAATCATGGTTGTGACGTCCTAGTTTCATACAAAAGATGAACTATATCCATATGAATTGTCATACCAAATTTCATTCAAATCGAAAAAAGGGTTTCATTATTATAAGCAAAAAAATTTTTTAAAGAACTTTCAAGCAGAATACTGGCTAAACAGTGCACTTTCGGATATAAGCATGTATAGTGGAATCTGTGGATAGCCATGTCCCCCTATTTCAGAGACACTGTATTTATTTATTCAAAATGATACATATCTACTTTAAGAGGTATAATACGCTCACAAAAAAACACCGCCTTACCTGTGACGTAGAAGATCATTGGCCACCCTCCATCCAATTCCATCTGACACAACGCTCCTGCCAATGGAAATATAATGACATTGGCCAATGGAAACCCTGTATAGGCTATACTCATCAACCTCGTCCTCTCTGCTGGTGCGGCCCACCTAGAGAACAGATTGAACATAGCCGGAAGGCTCAATCCTGTCACTAATCCTTGAAAGATACGCAGAACAAAAAGGGCTTCTGCGTCCCATCTAGCTGCCAAAGGCATGAAGAGTGTTAACAGACTCTGGAGAAGGTTTCCAGTGACGAAGAAGAATTTACCGCCGAAGCGATCGGAGAACCAACCGCCGAAGCCCTGGGAGATGGTGTAGCCGTAGAAGAAACCAGAGAGGATGCGGCCTTGGAGTTCTTTGTTCCAGAAGAATTCACCCTAAAAAAAATAAAAATACAAAATTCATACAGTTATCTCAAAAGTTTCCATGTATGAATATTTATTTTGTAGACAGCTGTTACATAAATAGTTGTTTTACGTATCCTTTGGCAATCGTAAAGTTTCACATTTATTTTGACATCGCCAAATACTACTTTACGGCCGCATTTACTTTATGAACTGAATTGTTAAATGTTTGTTTAAATAGCAAATAAATTTAGTGTTATATTACATACATGCAGCTTCATAAATTTTAAGCGGGAGTAATGAAAAAATTGTTGTCGCTAGTCGCTATCTCTCACTTTCTTGCTTAACAAATTAATTATTATAGTTATTTTCATTTTTAGATTGTAAAATATTTTGGCAATAAGCAAACTGTTTTGTGAGTTGTCAAGATGACAGCATAGTCTACAAGACTTACAAGAGACAAGAATCAATCATCCGTTTGAATGAAGTAGACAATGTTGTGTTTGAAATAATACCACTATTCTGGACTTCCATTGTCTTTATTTAACAAAAAGTAATAATAAATGTTTGTTAGTATTCAACTGATGACGATTGCAGATACTTTAGCAATTGAAACGTTGTGTGTTATTATTACTTTTTGTTAAATAAAGACAATGGAAGTCCAGAATAGTGTTATTTATTTCAAGAATCAATCAGATATGAAATATATTTTTCAATAAAAAATTGGTTCATTGTAATAGTCATAGTCGCCTAAAAAAAGTGTACCTCGGCTTAAAAGTTCTTTTTTGGCCGAATCTGAGGTTTGCAGCCGAGGCGGAGGCCGAGGCCAGCAAATCAGATGCGGCTAAAAAAAATCACTTTTACAACCTTGATACACATTTTTTGTTAATTTTTTTTTTGAAAAATTGCAAATACAAACTCTAGATACAGGAAACTAAAACAAATCGAAAATATAATTTTCTGATTTTACTTCGTTGTCAAGTTATTGGTAAAAAAAAACAAATATTAACATTTAAACTTTATTAAAAACGAATAATATAAGAAAACGAGATATTTTCGATATTTCACAAAATATTTTTCAAATAAGTTGCCTCCTATTTGAAGGTAAACATTCGCAGGATTTATCATAGAAGCATGAACGCATTGTAGCACATTTTCGTCTAAGAGGAATGGCTAACTCTGTACTAAAATATGAAGCGAAAATTCACATAAACGATTCCTTTACTAAAGCTATTAACATTTTTAAAAAATCAACATTCCGCAAACATACTTCTGATATGAACCTGCATTAAAAAAAAAGTATTATTGAAATCAAAGTAAAGCATTAATAGATTTGACTAATATTTTTTTGAAATGCAGGTTCATATCAGAAGTATGTTCGTCTAATGTTGAATTTTTTAAATTGTTAATAGTTCTAGTATAGCAACAATTTATTTGAATTTTCGCCTCATATTTTAGTAGCCATTCCTCTTAACGGAACAGCAACGAAAATACAAACATGATTCCATGATAAATCGTGCGAATTTTGCCTTTAAGTAGAAAACAACCTTTTGGAACACATTTTGGGAAAATAGATGTGAACCTTTTATTTTCCTGTAATACCTATAGAATACCTTCTTTTTTAAATAATATTTCGTTAGTAACACCAAGCAATATTAATATATCCCTGACATTGCATCGAATATCCTTGGAATTCCAGTAATATCTTAAATATCAGAACCAAATTCTCCAGACATACTTGGAATTCCTGG
Source organism: Harpalus rufipes (assembly GCA_951394225.1). Classification (NCBI taxonomy): domain Eukaryota; kingdom Metazoa; phylum Arthropoda; class Insecta; order Coleoptera; family Carabidae; genus Harpalus; species Harpalus rufipes. The sequence continues at coordinate 22,682,833 of OX596281.1, read as the reverse complement.
GGTTATGTAATACCTGCTTATGCATACCATATATCCTTCCCAAATAACCCTCGGATTTAACAAATATATAAGATATGTTCATACATACATATGATCCCCGACCCCGACCAACATAAGTTGGCCCACCAGCTTTAATTTCATTTTATTTAATTAATTTATGAAATTATCGCCAATTTTTAATAATATAACGAACATCGTTCTAATGACCCATAGCAAGATATGTTTTCTAAAATATTTTGTTTTAATTTAAATACACCAAGTGAGTTAAAATAATGTTTATTCATGAAAAGAAAGTTTAAGCCACGAGCCCGTACGGCGAGTAGGTTAAATTCTTTGAGTGAATAAACATTATTATCTCACGCGGTTTATACAATATTTTATTAAATTTTGACGAAATAATACAATCGATTATAAAATTTAATTTTGACAAAATAAAAAACCTAATCAATTAGTAGGCTGTGCATGACAATCGTCGTTGATAGACGCCCCGTCGTTTATTTATAAAAAATAAAATAAATCACGAGCAAATAAACAATTCCTTATAGTTGTTGCTATGGAGTTAATACTGACACTGACAGTTTAAAACGTCAAAATTGAATAAAATAAATAATACTTAGTTTTGCCAAGTATTCAAGAAAAATTGAAAAAATTGAACGATTTTAAGTTGTAAGGATGTTAGGTTTTGTTAAATAAAATGTCTAACAGAATTACAGTAGTAATTTACAGTAAAAACAATGGTGCTGGTACCACAAAGCTTGTTTTGAAAACGTTGTTTTGAAAATGCCAAATTTCAATATTTAATTTCACCATTATGTTTCAAGAACGATTTTTTTTCAAAATATAATTTTAAAACATAATTTGTATTCAAATAAATATTTTGGAAAAAGTCGTTCTTTAAACATAAGGGTGAAATTAAATATTCAAATTTGGCATTTTCAAAACAGCGTTTTCAAAACAAGCCTTATGGTACCAGCCATTGTTTTTACTGTAAATTACTACATGCTTTGTGTCACGAAATGTCCATAATATTGATAAAAATTGTCGGTAATTTATGTTAGTTATTATTTGTATTATAATTACATAACTAAATAAAGTGATATTAAAACGGCTGGGCTAACTGATGTGGGACGGGGCTCGTATTAAGTTGTTGTTTTCTAATATAATTAGTTTTTAATAATGTGCATATGTTAACATTTCTTTTTTTACAAAAACTTGGTAACGAAAGAAAATCAGAAAATTTTCCACTCTTAATTTCCAAATTGTTCTAGCTCCTGAATCAAATCCCAAACGCACGGGCGTCACTTTTGAGAAACTATGGATAAATCTCTTTGAAATGTCAGTTTATAATTATTAATTTAAAACTAAAAAATATCTTCTACAAGTTGTACGAACAAAGCTACCACATTTCAAAATATTAGTAGAACGTGTTCTCATAGTTACACCTATATAAAATAATGAAGTGTCATTCTCATTTATTATCTATAAACAATTTTTTAAATCTTATCTGTCAATTTCTATTCTTTAATCAAAGTGCTAATTCATACAAAAACTTCATATATGTTTAATACTATCCATATATTAACTAATAAACAGATAAAATAACAAGGCCACTTTTTTACCAAAAAAAATACGCTTATACACACGCATTTAGTTTTTTCTTTTCACAAAAACATAAGTCACACATCAAAAGAAAGCCATTAGTAAAAGTTACCCATGGCACATAGTATATACATTTGTAAAAGCTGTATATAGTTATGAAATAGATTACTGTGTGTAGATTTTTGGAATTTAGCAGCCATGAATAAAGCGATAAGATAATATTGTAATGTAACTAGGACAGAGCACTGATTGCATAGTAAAGTATTGCTGAATTTGCATTGAATGAAATACGAGCCCAAACTCATATTAATTCGGACGGTTAACATTATCAACAAACAAATTATAAAACCTACACAAATGATGGGAAATTTTTATAAATTTCTTTCGGCGAGTTTGAAATATACTTATATTATTCAAGTAATCAGCTATTTAATATTGGGTTACAATGCCTTTATTAATAATACCAGCTTTATTTCTATTAGATATTGTATCCCTAAGCTCTACACATTGTCCTGTGTCTATTGTTCCATATGTCGTGCAAGGTAGGTTTTGTGCCAAAAGTAAGTTTTTTAATGTTTTAAGTTCATATTGAAAGTAGCCGAAAGAATTTTGTAGAATTTTTTAACCATTTGTGTAGATTTTATAATTTGTTGAAAATATAAACCGGCCTAATTATTATGAGTTTGGGCTCATATTACAACGAAGAACAAAAATGTTATCAACTGACTTAAAATTAAATGAATGATTGCATTTCGTTGTCATTTAAATACATATGGTAATTGTGTTTAGTACAATTATAAATTATTTATATTCGCGTGGCTGAACGCGTTAGGAGGCCGGTTGTGATGCGGACCGACTTTAAACTTGAAAATTATTTCCAATTTTCCAATAACACAAAAGCGACCCCTGTGATACACTCTTCACCAATAGCTTTGAGATCCCGTGAGATGATGCCTGATAAACAATATAAACAATAAACAAATAAACATTTTTTTACGGCGAACAAGCTGATTTTATTTTTCGTTTTTATCATAATCCTAGTGCAGCCGTACTGTGGACATATGACGTGTATCGGCTTGTCGTCAAATAACAGAAACGGTGAGGTCGTACTGTGGACTTCTTGGCCGTACTTGTTCATCAAATGGCCCCGTTGCACAACAGAAATGATTACTGCGGTCCTTTTTCCACCATAGTTTTGAGAGCTCTAGAGATGACACTGATGAACTCCCTCAGCGGTACATACGAGTGTATTTGAGTCCGGTGGAATGTGTCAAACTTTAGGATCTATGTTACACATAAATATATGTGACCCAAAAGCCGTAATCCGATTTATATTTATTTTCAAGTTACATTGTCTTAAAAGTTTAAGTTCAATGACGTAGGCTAGCGCATTTTTTTTATTTGTCAAACAATAACCTGTCAGTCTTTATTAATTGTTTAAAAATTACAAACAATGCCATCTGTCAACCCGGACCTTTGTTTGTGTAGCTGGTTGAAAAGTAAGGTATTTATTATAGAGTAAACATTTACACAGTAGTAACTCGAAAATAAATAAAAATTATTTTTCTTGTTATTAATCATACGAGTATGTGTGTGAGGTATACTCCCGAAATATGGCACATCTCCTGATCTACTTGTTCATCAAATGGCCCCGTTGCACAACAGAAATGATTACTGCGGTCCTTTTTCCACCATAGTTTTGAGAGTTCTAGAGATGATACTGATGAACTCCCTCAGCGGTACATACGAGTGTATTTGAGTCAGGTGGAACGTGCCAAACTTTAGGATCTATATTACACATAAATATATGTGACCCAAAAGACGTAATCTGATTTATATTTATTTTCAAGTTATACATTGTCTTAAAAGTTTAAGTTCAATGACGTAGGCTAGCGCATTTTTTTATTTGTCAAACAATAATCTGTCAGTCTTTATTTTTAATTGTTTAAAAATACCACCTGTCAACCGGGACCTTTGTTTGTGTAGGTGGTGGAAAAGTAAGGTATTTATTATAGAGTAAACATTTACACAGTAGTAACTCGAAAATAAATAAAAATTATTTTTCTTGTTTTTAATCATACGAGTATGTATGTGAAGTACACTTCTCTCCTGACTTTTCCTATATATCGTCATTATGGAAATCTGGGAATATAAGCCGATTAGCACACCCAGAAATAAATATATTTATTTCTATAGTAGGTTTTAAAATATGCGTTTTGTACTCAAAATGTAGATAAAGTAATGAGAGTATAGTATTATACTCGCATGTAATACATACATGCTCATTGAATAATATACTATTAATTTTTATTTAAATTAAATACATACATTATAAACAATGCCATTTTGTGTTAGTAACAACTTCAATTATTTTGTATTTAATGTTCCCAAAAAGTTCTCTTCGAATAGAACCACTTCTTGTATTAAATTTTAAAATGAAATTGTGCTTAAATAATAATTAGATTTACTATAAGTCCCGGAAAGATGGCCTACCGACATTTTCTTCATACAAAATAGTATATTTTTATAATTAATATAGCATTTAGCTTCTCAAGTAAAAAAGGTTCAATGTAACAGTTTAACCTAAAGTTATTATAGGTTTGCTGTACGAGTCGTTGTGCAGATGTGAGCCATCTAACCCGACCATTTGGGATAGTTGAACCAAAAAATAGTAAATGTGAAAAGAAAATAATTAAAGATAAAAAGAAACGAAATAAAAAAATTGAGCGGTATGATTTATTATTGTCAGAAGAGGAAATTTTAATGAACATTTTGTGAAAACGATGATTCCGAAATAAATTTGAACGACAATGAGTGTATGAGATGTGATGAAGATTATGCAGTACACTAAGAAAACGAAATATTGGATTCAATGCATTTTTTCTTGAAAACTGTGTGTGGACACGTGTGGAAAAATAATTATTATGAAAAGAAAACCTATACGTATTTAGTTAATATGTGAAAATACTTTTTTTTCTTTTATATATATTTGAAACTATATAGCAATGTTAACATTTATGCATTTTTTTTTTCAAAATTTATTTTAAAACATAATTGCGAAGAATTTTTTTGAAATCTATTACAATTATTAAAATTTCAGTTGTCAAAATAGAAGTTATATTATCAATAAAAAACAACTTCTTCCTCATTAATATATATGAGTTAATTGTTATTTATATGAATTATCTGTTTTGTTTTGTAACGTAGCAACCAAACAAAATTATAATAACAAAGCATTCTATACTCCATTTCAATTATCTCTTACGCCATTTGTGATCTGGGGATCTTATACAGATACAATTTAGTTATGCAACAGTTAATGATATATCCTATCAATACTATGCAGTTCGAAATTGCTTCTTGCACTTAGTAGATTTCATAGCTTTCAGTTATTTTCTATAGCAACAATTCTAAATATATTATAGCAGAAAATTAGAGAAAATTTTATTTTGATTGCAATAATAATTATTCTAGTTGCTATAATTTAAAGTTACATAATATATATTTTTGTTTACTATAATGAAAATAATTGTTTTTTTGTACATATTTGTCACATATTATTACTATGAAATCAATAAAATAAATAACATATAATAATGTAATAATTTTGTCAGACATAACAAGATCAAGGAATGACTAATAAAAATCTTTTGAATTAATTATATTAAAAGATACACTTTCATTTGTAATTAAACGAGTTTTTCATTCATAAACTGATTAAAATATTCATGAATATTTAATGTTATTATGGACAGTTTTCTGAACTTAACAGTAATTTTATTACAACATCTTTTAAATGGAAATTTTTCTGTAACATGTTTTAAAAACGAACAAAATTTAATTTTCTAATTTTGATACCGAGAAGGCAATGCATATTTCATGAATATTTTATACATATAGGGAAACCTGCATAAGCCTGAATCGTGAGGGACCAAAATATCATTCCGGCTTGAGCAAGTGCCAACTTCTACAGGAATCTCCCATAAAACGGAAACAAACCTCAACAAAACGGAAATAATTTTTATTTCAAATTTTAATTATTATGTGGAACAATAATATTTTTATAAACGTAACTACACTACTGTAGAATTAACACTAGTAACGTAATAAAGCAACACATAATAACATTGTAATATTTATACAAAGTGGTTCATCGGTCTGTTTTTTTTTTTTAATAACTCGATTATTTTAAATATTATGGAAAATATTTTCAAAGAAAGTTCATTATAAATTTTTAAATAATAAATCTGCAGTGGTTGATTTTCTACCGAAGGTTCCATTTTCACGCAATGGTATATAAACTTTATAATTTCAAATGGAACAGCCTATATATTTATTCAAATTTAAAAAGTACATGAAATTTGGTATCCATTAGTATAAAAATAATCATGTGTTTTATTAAAAAATACAACGGGGGTTGATTTAAATATTACATTTTCATTAAATGAAGAAGGCTTTTTTAATACAGGACTTAAAAATAGAATAGATGCTTGCGATTTTCTTTTGACTACGAAGAATATAATGTACAACAACGATGCAGTTTGACCAATCATCATTGCTCAAACACCACGTAATTTTTGCATGCAAATACTCGCTTCCGTTTTGTACAGGTTTGTTTTTACCGGCGTGACCCTAAAATTGTTTTTCGCGTCCACGTTAAACAGTTTCCGGCTTGTACATAATTTTAATTCGTATTCAATGTCGCGGGACTTTTCAAGTCCGGCTTAGACAGGTTTGACTTTGTTTAAATATTTCTTTTATTTGGTATTTTATATTTAAGCAATACAAAAACAGTTTATACGAAACAATAACGATAACTGCAACTTTCTTTGCAAGGACCACTGTATAATTATTAAGAATAAGACACATATTTCATATGTTTTAGAATTTTATTTTAAATATGTATGTTCAAAGTAGTTTCTTTCAACAATAATATGCACTTCACCATTATTTCTTTCCACTTCTTCAAAGTTCCCAATCCAACCAATCTTAATTTGGAATGTTTTCAAAATAATCGTGAATTGCATTATTGCAGCATCAGTTTTTTCTTCAAACAAAAAATTGGGGAAATGTTGCAAATGGTCCAATGACTGGTGTTCATTAACATTTAAAGTTTTTTCGCCAAAAACTGGAGTGTTTAAACTGCCCTATGCTCTCTGGTTAATTCCACATTTTTACTCCCAACGATTCTTCAAAAAATTATAATTCACAAAGATAAATAGTATATTGTGTGCACAAAGTATCACTTTTACTCCGAATGACACATTATATTTTTTCTTCAAACGTAGATATTTAAAGAAAAATATCTCCTACTGACGTTACATTTTACGTATATTACGTTTGCGATTTCAATTGCCCTGTAGCTATGGATATCTATTTGTTCACTTTTTGTTATCAACATAGAAGTGCAAATTTTCACGTTTAAATAAAAACTGTGCAGTTATGTCGGAATTTGAAGTATTATAATTTACGCCCCCTGAAGTTGTTCAATTGTATAGAAATCTAACAGTGTAGCTGAAAGATATGTCCAGGAATCACTGCAAAACAATATAAACTGTTCTTATCACTTTAATTCTAAGTATTCTTATGTTCATTATCGTTCCTGTAATTGTAATCTGTTAAGTCTGCTATTCTTTAATATGTTATTTCCTCAAAAGTAAACTCTGTTTATATTTCAATTGATAGGTTAATTATTTAAATTTGACAGCTATTGATGGTATTTAGTAACTTTATTCTTAGGTTACCTAGTGTGTTATAGTGACATTTAGGGCGATATTACAGGTTTCTTTTATACAAGTTCCTTCTTATTCGTTGATTCTGTATAGTTTCTATGCATATTTATTTATTTCTACCTTGTGAATCAAGTCACAAAAGATGCTACTTTTATGACGTTTGAAGAAAATAACTGTTTAATACGATAGTAGAAATTTTATTTTCCACTGCCTACCTGATTTTTTTATTCTTAATCTAGAATTATTCTTATCCATGTTGCTGAATGCTTATAAATTGACGATGCTGAGGTCCAGAGTATACTTCAAAATATTTTACTCTTTGTACTTGTTTACAACCCTTTGTTTATAAATTTTGTTCTATCTTTTATCTTACATTTCAACCACGTCTAGAATTTTATGGCACTTAGGCATTTGTACCATTTCTAAAACATTGGGGGTCGGCTCATATAGAACGTTTTTATGCAAAAATCTTATATTAGTATTAAGCCATGTTCACTGTGGTTAGTTTCTTGTTGGGTGTCTGCTTGTTTAATGCTTACCTTGTCTTCCTCTCCGACTTTTTGCCCATGACTACTTCCCCTACATTCTTCCGGTACTCCTCTCCCTTCCCAAGCTTCCTGCGTGTGATTTCCAGTCCTTGAAATTGTCGAGTTATCCAGGATCTGATGGACTGGAGTAGGATGTGACACCATGCATACCATGGCGAAACTTATGTTAAATCTCATAAGAATAAGGTTTAAGGTACATAGAAAGGCACATAGGGTGAAGACCATTCGTGTTGAACCACAGAGGCGGTATCTGAAAGAAGATAATAGAAAAATGTATTTGTTTTGTATTAATTATTTTTTAAATTGTTGGATGATATATTCTTCGCCTTTGTGAGTGAATACTTTTGAAATATCGGCTTGGATTAAAATATACCAACCCTCTAAGATCTGGCTATTAATAGAGTCCAAATTTTCCATGAGCGACTGGATATATCTAATATAGTTTTCGAAGTATTCTTTGTTAAACTTGAGAAATTCAAAATTCTTGGTAGTGCACAAAAATAGCAATTATTGTTGAAAATTTGTTCAGAAAATTTAAAACGTATGTTTGCATAGAGATAAAAATTCTAAATTTTCAGTAAATGATTCATTATCTTTTATAGTTTCCAAGATATTCATTGTTAAAATGTCGATATTCTCAGGGGTCTACGTAAATAGCATTTGTAGTTACTGATAACTGTATCAGCTGAAAAATCAGAAATGTTTGTTGTTATATAAAAGAAGAATTGCCAATGAGTGTAATAGTTTCAGATACATTTGATGTGAATATTGAAAATATCGAAATTTTCAGTTGTCCACAAATATATATATATATATATATATATATATATATATATATATATATATATATATATATATATATATATATATATATATATTTGAAATTAATATAAACCGCGTCTGAAATTCGGAATTGTACGTTTTCATATAGAAAATGATTTGCTAAATCCACATTTTCTGCGAATGATTTGATATAGAAATCGTAATTGCTGGAAATTATATCAACAGCCTGAAAATTTTCAATTTTTAGCAGTTTGCAGTTTTCAAGATATTAATTGCCCATTTAGAGAACGCTAAAATGTCCGTAGCCCACAAAAATTGCATGTGCTCAAAACTGTATCAGCCATCTCAAAAATTCTGAAATGGACGATTTCATAGGTTGCTGAATCCAATTTTTTTATATCACATATAGTTTCCGAAATATTCATTCTTAAAATTAGGAATATAGAAAGTTTTAGTAGCGCACAAAAACTGTATTTCTGAAATTTGTATCTATTGTTTGAAAACATTTTCGTACAGAAAAAATAATCTTTTATATTATAATTTCAAAGATATTCATTGTCAAAATTGAAAATGATAGTAGCCACAAAAATCACAATTGCTGATTTTTTTTTGCCGACTTATTTATATTTATAAGAAAATAAATTATGGGAATATTATAATTTTATAAGGTTACATGTCTCCTGAAGTATTAAGGAAAGAATTATTTTTAAAAAATCGTAAATACCAACCTGGGAACTTGCTTTTCATCATCACCGGAATGTAGAAGCATACTACCATATTGACCGGAACCTAAAAATAATTATAAGAATTAGAGCAAACATGAGACTTAGACATTACCTAGTTATATGCTCTCAATTACTTCGTTAGTAAAGGTACTTAAAATACTCTTCCAAGTAATCTATAATTATAACATTTAACTTATTAAAACTATTAAAAGTATAAAAGTGTATTAGATTTTTTGCTAGCGTTGCAATTTAAAAAATTAATAATTTTACATTTACCTTGACGTTGAACATGACAATTTAAAAAGATAAAAAAATATTTGTTTTTTAATATTTTTTTGTAATTTATATTGTAAACATATTTAATGGTATTAATGTACAAAGAAATATTCTGAAACAATTTTTAAATTATTAAACTTAATATATGAACGTAATTAACTTGTTTACTTTGCAAAATCCAATTGTTATTCGAAAAGGAAATATATGGTATGACTGGAACAATTCAACTAATATTTATGGTATTACTGAAATTCCAAAAGTATTCGGGTAATGTCAGGTATATATTAATATTATTTGGGAAAAATTTGATGTTACGAACAAAACATTATTTGAAAAAAGAAGGTATTTTATATAAGGTAGTACAGGAAAATGTTAGGTCCACATCTCTTGTCACAAAATGTGTTCATGTTCATATAGGTTGCTTCATACTTAAAGGCAAATATTCGCACAATTTATCATGGAAGCATGAGGAAGTTTTAACGCACGATGCCTCCAATAAGTTGTGTAACAAATTAATTAGGAAGCTACGGCGATGTTAGTATTCATTCTGCTGTGGCGTTAATAAACTAAGATGTATTACACAGCAACAATGCTTTCATGACAAATTGTACGAATATTTGCCTTCAAGGAGGAGGCAACCTATTTGAACACATTCTGTTATAAGAGATGTGGTAATATCTTGTGTGTGATATTCGTTTTTAATAGTTTAAATGTAAATATTTGTTTTTATCAATAACTTGATCAATCAGAAAATTTTCCAGGGCCACTGAATCAAATCCCAAAAGCACCATGTCAATTTTGAGACAACCTGTAGTGAGGCTGTAATGTATTTATACGTATATAGTATAGACAGTTTTACAAGAAAATGGTTTTGTAATGAAAATATTACGAATTAGTAAGCTTAAATCAGGAATATTGTACTACTGCTGTATTTTGCAATATTAAGACATAATATTCTTAAAATAAAGGCATTAATATGCTTTTGAGAGCAAATGAAACTATTATTTGTATTTTAGTAATATTTTTATTTATTTTCTTGTACAAAAAACGCAATAAATTTATTATAATTTCGTCCTCATACGGAAGCATAAAAAAATACTATGATACCCTCAAAGTCTCTGATAAAATATGATAACAAACATCCGTGAAAACAAACGATAAAAATCCAGTGAAAAACAACCTATCATCGCATTGTGTATAAATTTGAACTTACCGGTCGTTGAGGTTGCCATCGTAACCAAACCAAACACACTCACACACCACACAGAAACAAATGAGTCACACGAATGAATGCTAGCGAGCGACTGCAGCGAAATAGTTGACGATAGCCTGCTCTCTGGTCTCTGGGTATGAGATGCTCAGCTGTTTCACCGATGTTCACATGTTTAGAGAGATGCCAAGGACATGGAAAACTTGTTTGGGATGTGATCACGTGGGCATTTTGCCGGCAAAGAAGAAAAATGATAAATGGTGCTGAGGAAGAATTCCAAATAGATAGGAACCTATCATAATCTGTGGATCTCTTCTAGGAATCTGCAATCTGGAATGCAAGTAAATCTTGCCAAGATAAAAATGATTTTTTGTTGCATTCTTCACATTCAGGAAAATAAATAATAATGTAATTTATCATCAGGGCATATTACCCTTTTCTGGGTGGTTCAATCTGCTTCTATTCCCAGATTTCGATAATGATGCTATATTTGTACTGTGAGGGCGTTCACCATCAGGCTTTAACGCATGTGCTCTCAAAATTGTTGTAATGAGAACACTACTGAATTTACTTTATATTTCATGTTTGACGTCGGTTGGAATTGAACCCGGGTCGTCCAAATCACAACCGATCTCCAAACATACATAGTTATATTTTTAAATTAAAAAGGATCTAAATGCCATTTGTATATAAAAACGTTATATGGGCTAAGCCCATTGTTTCAGAAGTAGTACAAGTGTCAAAAATCCAGACGTGATTGAACTAAAAGGCGAAATAAGTACTAAATTATTTTGTCTTATACTGCGGATTTTAGGGTTCTAAGAACTTAACATATATTTAATCAAAATATTAATAAAATAATAAGTTAGCTATCGTTAATGTTTCATCCAAAACACTTTAAATCTATAAAAGCGACACTGAATTCCCTGTCAAATTAAATTCTTTAAATTTTGTAGAAGCAAAATTAACAAATTTATGAAAAGGCGTTAATACTAGAATTGGAAAATTCCGGGTAATTTTGAACAAAATAAAAAATAAATTTGTTTTGTATATCAAAATATCACATGTCATTATTTCGTGGTAAAATTTCCATTGGTGAATATTGTTTTACCGGTAAATTTCCTTTATGGATAAATTAATTTTTTAGAATTTTTCCAAATAATAACTCTAGTTTATACTTATAAATTACTTCTTTCAGAAAATTCTAATAATACAACGATGTCACTTTGTAAATCCAAAGGTCCCGGGTTCGAATCCTTCTCCAGAGCGAATGTTATTGTGTTCGTATTTATCATCTTCAGTATTTCACAATCATAAATTTTTTTGTGATCCTTTTGCAATTGCGCGACCGTAAAACGTAATAAGAAAAACAATAACTACTTTTAACATAACTTTTTTTTTTATATATGCATATGTCCAAAATACAGCAATCACTACCACTGACGTCGTTGTCAAATAAGCATGTGATCAATGATAAGCTATCAATATAAATACAATAATTAATGATTGTGCGAAAGAGCAAAACTTTTTTATGAACAATTTTTTTAAGTACAAATTATCTTTTTAACAAATTTTTAAATGGAATATTAACATAATTATGTTTTGCAACATGCTTAAAAGATATGGATAAAAATCAAGGAAATGCTCCATAAAATGTTGGCAAATATTCAAAATTAAAATAGCATAAGATATTTATAAGACACTTGTTAGATCAGCTAAGGTAAATGACCGAAAATTTCAACCAAAACAGAATAACTGTATAATTATGCAATCCAAAGTTTTTTTGGGTCGGATCCAGGTATAAAATAGTTTTTATACCATAATATAACAGTTACTATAAAAATAATTTGTATGAAATCTAAATATATAAAGTGTTAATAAATATCCATGGATTGATGCAAGAATAACCAATGTCGATTTTTAATCAAAATTAAATGGGAAAGTTTAGTGGTTTTTTATTATTATTTTATTAAGAATGTCTTCAAAAGTGATATTCTATATTGTATTTCACTCAAAGATGCCTAGATTTCTCAAAAAATTAATTTTTCTAAAATAATGACGTCACAACAGTTCACGGAGGACGTACAGTCTACCTTAAGCAGGCGCGAGCTGGGTTCCCATGGCAACAGGAAGTATTAAAAATGGCAGCCACATGTTTTGACGTTTATAAGCAGTGACAGTTCCGTGTTAAGATTATTATAGGTTATATTTCTGTTCTTGTGCAAACGACTAGTTCAATTTATTTCATTGTGTATTATTGTATTTATTGGTGTGGACTGAAAAAGTTTATTAGTGTAAATATTTCAAGAAATTAATTTTGTTTCGTAAGGGTGAGCAAAAAATAACAACAGAAATTATATTTTAGTAATAACCTACCGCTGTGTTTTTACATTTTTCAATTCCGCTGATACAAATAATGGATTATCTTTATAAAAATCCTGTTTACATCTTAAACTACAAAAAGAAATAGAAAATATTAATTACTGTAAAAATAATAAACATTTATTTACATATACGTAAAATTCGCAATAAACTTGCATATACATGCAAAAGAAAAGAATATACTAATATGTGTACAAAAAATATTTACCTTATAAGTTGAACAGAACAGAATATTAAAAATTAAGTACTGTATAATAGTTTTGCCTTTGAATATATAATACATATAAGAATGGCAACGCATATGGCCTTGCAACATACTATATCTGTCTCTTTTTATTCACAAAATTATTATAGATAGCTAGTGACTCCTACCACAAAACTATGAACTACGGTAAATCGTGCTGACAGCATTGCCAGATACTATTTGTTAGAGGTATTCAATAATCAATAATTCAAAAATATTGTTTCATAATAACCAGATAATATATTTTGAATCTTCAATGTACATGTATACTTGTTTTACAGTAGCAAACTTAAAAACCTTTATAAAATCTTATCTTGCTGTTCTAGCTACGTGGCAATACTGTGCAACATCCACCTATTATGTATTTTTCGAACTAACTCAGAAATAATTCGTATAGGGAGGGATAGATGGCACCTTCTCTCGAAATATTTAATCTAAATACATTACGTTGCCATTCTTATATGTATTATATATTCAAAGGTTTTGCAAAGAAATATAATTCCATTTCGAACTATAAACTTATAACCTCACTCCGCGAAAACGTAAACAAACCCACGTGAACTGGCCAGAAGTTTGTAGTGTAATACACAACCTACGTTTAAAAAGTCAGGTCTCACCATCCATTCTACGCTTGCGCATAAGTTACTTGTGACGTCACAACAGTTCGATGATCAATAATTAATTATAAATAAATGGGAACATTATTTTAACTTTCAATTACATTTTCAGTTATATTTATTCATATATTTACGATTAAAAAATATTTCATGTGTAATTTCAATCACGCTAAACTTCCCCATTGTTTGCTGCTAAAAATACTATTTTTAAACAAGAACAAAAGTCTGATTATAAAGGAACCTACAGAAATCGGTATTTATTAAATCAATGTAGGTATGCCAGTAAAATCTTGAAGGCTTTAGTAATATAGAAGCCCCATAAGGGTTCCGCGAACAAAAAACATAAAAAATACGTGCTAAAGAGTAAAATCAAGTCACATTAGTAAGTAGTTTTATAATTTTTATAATTTAGTACTTCTCAATATTTTCTAAGATCACAATAAAAATTGTTATTTTCAAACTATTGTTTCTTTTCAATCCAAACATGTTATGCAAAGAACTTTTGGTACAAGAAGCTTTGTTTTATAGGGAAGCAACGATACTAGGTTCTGCCGACACGATGCCGATATTGGAAAATATCAGCGATTAAAAATAAAATAAAAAATACTTCGGACGGAGAAACATGCTCATACCTTGCGAAAAGTTAGTAAATATAATTAATTTAAAATATTGTTATTTAAAGAACATTGCATCCTCAACCTCAATTTATGTGGAGATAAGCGATTTTGCAAGTCTGTCTGAATGAGACCTGCTACTGAAAACAGTCTCTTGAATTCCATAGAATTTATCTGGAAACTGCAGTTCTTTTGCGCAGCTTTTCTCAAATTTTGTAAAGAACTTTATCCGCTTCTCTTCCAATAAGGATTTTCATTTAGCTCTCGACCTTGTGAGAATCAGGAGTCAGGTGCTGGAGGGTTGGTCGAATGAAACGAAATATTGGGATTCCCCTCGCATTATGATAACGGCTTGGCCTGTGGTTTTTTGAAAGCGCGAAATTCAAAACATCCCTAGTCTTGGATTCACAATGGCCAATAAAAATGTAGGATGGATTTGGGGTTCACGAAACGCAGGTTCCATAACTGAAAAAGTTTGGGAACCGCTGATATAGACAGACAGTTTAAATCACAGAATTAATAAAATTTAAAGAGTACAGATGTCCCATTTGCAATGTTGTTTTAATATATCTGGTAATATTAGCAATAAAGCAACACCGTTTGCACTTTCCAGGGTCACATTTTCAAGAAAAAAAAAATTTAATAATAGTCATTACAGAAATTTTCTATGTTCAGGGAACCCATTAACAGGGCCGTAACCAGAGGGAGGTTGTCCAGGGCTAAGCCATGGTAAAAATAATCAGGCTTATATATCACCGGCCTTGTTACAATCAAAATCAATAATGTATCTGTAAAGATATAAGAGAATACTCTCTAACCTTATCAAAGTCTGTTTTTAAAAAATCTGATGTGGTCGGCACATTACCTTCCGTCAATCCTGTGTATTATGTATAAATTCCATACATAAATTTATCGTCCAAAAGATCCTATATTTACAGTAAAATTATTTCATAAACAAACTATGTAAATTACACTTGACACTGACATCTTCTTCTTTGGCTTTTTCGATTCGTTAGGAATCTCTATTTTTTATTTTCTTCTTCCACTCATTTCTGTTTTGCGTGTCGTCCTCATTCAGTTACTTTTATCTCCAGTCTTCCGCAATACAGTCCTTCCATTTTATCTTTGGTCTTCCTCTGTTTCTTCTACATTCTATTAGCTATTCATACTTCTTCCAATATATTCTTTATCTCTCCTCATTCATTACAAGCTTACTATCGAATTTTTTGACCAAAGACAATACCGTCGAAAATGAGACACTGTACAAGAAAAAAAGACCAGTTTTTTATAATCTAAATTTACGCTCAGATATCCATATTTTAGAACCATAAAATTTGTAGAAACTAGCTTAATCTTCTGTAATCTATCATCACAGAGAATAACAGGTTTAGCTTACATGGAAAAAACATGGTTTTTACTGGTAAGAATACGTTGTCGAATTCTTTATTCATACAAAAAAATATATATTTTTTGGAAGAATGCATTGAGGCGTTGCAAAAAAAATTAGCATTTCTTTTTTATTCTGAAATATGATTTTCTGTTTAAATTTCTGTATATATTAAACCCAGACGCAATTTATTACTATACTGTTTAAATTGGCGCCAAATTACAATGCCTGTAACGTCCAAGAAATACTAACTAATGACAATTGAAAAGATAAAAATTAAAAAATATTTAGTATTTTTATTTAATTATACAAATATTAATGCTTACAGTGAAATAATTTTCACAGAATGAAACTTTGATTTTGTAAATGGTTTTATCTTTATTTGAGATAACCATTTCTTTTTAACTTCTGTCACCTTTAGGTAAAGAAATTATCGTCTTTGGTCAAAATATTCGATGATGAGTTTTTAGTGAATAAGGAAGATACGATTTTACCATTTTTACGATGTCTCTGGGTGTGTGTGTGTGTGTGTAACGATTTTTTCATGGACGATAACACTAACAATACAATTCTAAAAATTATAATTCTTTCGTATTCCTTTTCTTTATATCTATATGATGAACTGATTAGATTTTTGTTACCACTGGTCAATCGGAAGTACCCTCATTTGTAGATTTTAACAGTTTTTCTTGAAAAGACGCTCTTAAATATCGTTTTTTGACATTTAATGTTATTATAAATACTAAAGAATATTCTATTATCTATACGAATTGATTCAATGGATATAGGAGTTAAAGAAATTAAATTTCATAAATTAGCCAGCCATGCTATAACCATGGAAATAGCTACTATATTAAGAAAATTGTAATTTACAGATCTCAGTGTAAATGAAAAAATATTAATGTGGCAGAGAGCTGAGGATATTGAGATGGATGTTGGGGAAGACACGGAAAGATAGGATAAGAAATGAGAGGATAAGGGAAATGCCTCGTGTGACAGAACTTTCTAGAAAGACAGGAGAGACTATTACATTGGTTTGGACATGTCATGAGGAGAGATGAATATTATATTGGAAGTAGAATGAACAGCTTAGTAGTAGAAGGTTGAAGAAACAGAGTAAGACCAAAGAGAAGATGGAAGGACTATATTGCGAAAGACTTGAGAGAAAAGGAACTGAATGAGGACGACAAGCAAAACAGAAATGAGTGGATGAAGGAAATCAAGAAAAACGAACCGGAACGAATGAGAAAAGCTAAAGAAGAAGAAAAAGAAGATATCAGTGTCAAGTGCAATTTACATAGTTTGTTTATGCAACAATTTTACTGGAAATATAGAATCTTTTTTTTAGAAAATTTATGTATGGAATTTGTACATAATATAAAGAATTGACGGAAGGTAATGTGCTGGCCACATCAGATTTTTTCTTTCTTCGTTTTGAAGTACTACTAAAACTATTTTATTACTATTATTACTTCTATTTGGGCACGTCAGCACAAAACTCTTTTTACGACCATGTTTGAGTCCTTACAAAATATAAAAATCTGAAATATGGATAGAACTAGTTAGCTTACATAATTAACAGGTGTTACTTGTTTAAATTCTGTCGGAGGGCCAATCCCTCATTGGTTAGTATTTTTCTGATGTCACCAGACAACAGAAAAGCCGATAATTTAAATAATGTATTTTCAGAGACAATTTTCTCATGAATAGAGAGTAATATGAAAGAAAATAAAAATACGGGTTAAATATTTTTTTCTTATTCTTTCGATTAAACCAATGAAAAAAAAAATCGCGTAACACCTCATTGGGAAATACGTGTTTCTCGGTTTGAAAAGAAAGTGACATATGTTTTGTCAAATTTGACGGGAAAATACTCTCCGTATTATTAACACTGAAAATTTATTAATGATCGCGTTCGGCACCCCGGCAGCACTGGCAGCGAAGAGTACCGCTGAGCGCCAATGCAACTGCTGATCCAATCGCATTCGTTCATTCATTGTATTCGGCAAACTTCGATGCTCAGAGATGCCAGCGATGAGAGGTGCTGAACATGGCCATTCATTTTAATCAATATTTCCCAAAATTATGAAATTGTGACATTGTTTGTTTTCGCTTTGTCACAAATTTAATGTCACTGGTTTACTTGGCGGCTATTCTTCGTCATAAGATATATAGGTAGACGCAGAGTAAACCAATTAACTTTAAAAATAGAAGTATAAATACAGCGCCTACTACAATTAATTTATAACAGTAATTATGACTAAGCATTCAAAGAAAAAGAGCTATAACTAAAATAACAGGGTTTCATAGACAGAGAACATATGTTGTACCAGCTTTTTTTTGTGTAGAGTCGACCATTATCAAGCAGGTATTTATATTTACACTCTGTATAATACAATTTTCAAATAGCACAACAGTGACTTCAGTGGTCCTGTCTCAAAGATACAAATCTTCATTATCGAAATCTGCGAATACCTAATTATACCAGAAAACACTATGAAGTCGTAGATCCTTCCCAATGTCTGTAGTTTAACAACTTGCATAAAAATACCTTTAAGGTTGTCACTGACCTAACGATGGTCATGAGTTAGAATTATCGAAAATAAGACAACAATTATAATATACTTCAAGATTCTGTCTTTGCCCTTTTTAAAAGCTCCCAACAGCGGCGGGATTTCAGCCATTATATTGGGGGGGGGGGCAAATTTGAACTTCGGAGTCTATATCAACTTTAGGAGCCTAACGATTTATTAGGAGCTCGAGGGGGGGGGGGTTAATGAGGTATGGGTATATTTTAAGTGAATTTTTTATTCACTATTAATAATGTTAATTAATGCTAAAATAATGCAAAAATCTAAATCTTCAAACCCCCAAAAATATTGAAATATTTCTAATTAGAATAATGAAATAAATGAAATAAATTTTGATTATTATAAAAATATAAAGTTGTGTTTTGAAATTTTAAGTATAAATAAATAGAACATTTTGGTTTCCAATTTCAAGTATAAAATTATTATTCAAATTTCTAAAAATATTGATTAAAGATTAAATTATGAATTATTAAATTTTTATTTATAAATATTTGCTATAAAATAATTTACTACTATTTGAAGTTACCATAATTTTCTTTGGTTGTCCAAACTTGGGGGAAGCAACTGCCCAACCTTGCCACCCCCAAATCCCGCCACTGGCTCCCAACCAATCTTCTTTTGGAATGCATTCAACCTCATTTCTGGGAAACTTAAATAATGTCTAAACTATGTTAATTTCTGGCAGATTTAAAAACTGCCAAAACTGTCAAATTGATTACTATAGAGAACATAAGAATGGTCAGATTAATTTCAGACTTACTTAAAAACGGTAAAATTAATAACAGACTGACTTAAGAACTGTCACATTATACATCATGATTCGGAAACGCTCTCTGGTTAAATTCTATATTTTCACTCACAACGACATTTAAAAAAAAATGATTAAATAAGTTCTATATAATTTAATCAATAAATAACTGTTTAAAATGAAAAAAAAAATGATTGTGCAAATTTTGTTTACATTTCATTGACGCTCGTATGTAAAACATATTGTCACAATTCTTGTGTTATTTTGACTATGTATTTTATCACTATCTTCTGACTTGCATTTTGAAATTGAAAACCACGACTACATAGAGTAATAAGAAACGTTCTTTCTGCTTACTAATAGAAGGAAAACTGCTGTTTGTATAACAGTTCTTGTCTTGAGAATGTCACATGACTGAGGCTGTCACCAGGCAGACCTATTAGTTGCAAACAACGGCCATCAAGTCTTTTATAGGTTCACGTGTTTTTCCATACGTATAAAGACAACATTCGTACTGACTGTGTGCGTGTACGCTGAATAATGATTACTTCTTGGCGCCGAGAATTCGCCTCTTGTAAAATTTTACTTCTTGTAAGATTTACTTTTTGTACACTCGGAGATGTAGATCGTCTCATACTCTTTTTAAATATAGCAACTCTACTCTATAATTCGACAGTTCATTCATAAATAAATTCTTTTGCACTATACTTATATTATTAATTCAAAAGTTTAAAATATTTAGATACTTCTTCTTCTATCCTTCCAGGATTAGGCACTCCGCCTGTTCCGGCTTCACCATCTTGTCCTAGTCCTTCCTATGTTTCTTTTTCCTTTTGGTTTGTAGATCATAGCTTTCTTTGGAATTCTTTTTGGTGACATACGTGTGACATGTTGTTTCCAGTTTTCTTTGTATTCTTTAACTCTTTCAGTTATCGGTTGCACATTTAGTTCTTCACGTATTTAGATACAATAATAATAATTGAATATTTTATTTATTTAATTTTGATAAAACTTGTTTGTTTTTTATTTTGGAAATATCACAGGAAAGTATATTCTGTAACAAGTGAGAAATGAGGCATCTTCTATTGTATATTCAATTATGAATTATGTATGTACGAGTATATGATTTTGTGCGTTTTAAATATTTTATTGTTCTACAATCGTGCTGGAAATATGTAAGTGTTCTCGGATTCAAAATGAGTGCGAGAAATATTTAAAATATTAGTTTTCTTTTGTTGTCTTGAAAGCAATAATTATTGTCATAATCAGAATCACTAAGTTACGAAATGAGTGCGAGTTTTGAAATTTGCATGGAGTTTCAGAATCACGTTTCCACATGTGCAAACAATATTTTTTCAGGAATCTTCAAGTATGAAGAGAAGAAGAGCATGTATGAATGCGATTATGAGTGTGGCCGAGGCGAAAGAAGTGTGCTTAGATAGGAATGTGTGGCGAAGAATGATTGTTTCCTAACTATAATTGTGATCCGGATGCGGTATTTCGCTACCGAAAATCGGTCACTTTAATATGATTAAGAGTAAGGATTTGTGTATGATGTTGATGTTGTTCTTATTGTTTTCGGGTTTGTGCGAACCCACTTAAGTGGGACACGCATGATTTTATGTATGTATGTATCTTCAAAAAATAAGAGAAATTATGAAATGTTTTCTATTTCTTTTAAATATCTATTACTTTGGCTATGGATTGTATTTGTCATGACAATTGATTTCAGTTATTTTTTAACAAGTGTGGGAAATTAGTGATTCTGAAATGAATTTGTATGGAATATCAGGATAAAGATTTTCGCATGTGTTGCAAACAAGATTTTTTTGCAATCGTTCAACAATATAAGAAAATATACAAAATGTATTTTAAATTTTTGACGTACCTACTACTTGCGCGGCTTTGCATAATATTTTGAAGTGGTTATACCAATTATTTCTATGACAATAATCATTTCCGACACTAGTACGAGAATCAGCTATTTCTCACACCCATTTTGAAATTTAGAACACTTAAAGGTAAAAGCACCGGTAGTTGAGACTTTAAGAAATGAAAATGTGTAATAATGCTGCTTAAAAACATGGTTTAATGTTTAGCAAAAATATAAGCAATTATTCGCATTCATTGACGTCTTAAGAAGAAATATGTCTATAATAATTAAAATTAATTATCGTATAAAAAAATAATTATCAAAATGAGAAAATTAAATGCATTAGTAGTTGATATTTGTCAGTTTTAAAAATTTTAGTATAGTGAAAATGATTACGCAGAAGACTCACGTCATCAACCTGAAAAAGCCTTATAAAATGAAATATACCTTGTAGAAATTTTTGGATCTTATTTATTTTTAAAAGAAGAAGAAAAAATGTACTAGTATTAAATAATGTATATATTAATGACATTTACAATTATTTCTAAGTCAATCGTTATTCCTTTTACGGAATATAAAATTATTTGAAATAATTGTAGTTTATTTTTGTACCATACCTTGGCACTACTGAGAATGAGCATGTTGTGTCAAATAATTTTATATCATATGTTTTTGAAAAAAGTACTACTAACAATTTATTACAACATATTTATAAACTTATCTTTTTAAGGATTTACACAAAAATTCAGCAA
The DNA here is from genome assembly GCA_951394225.1 of Harpalus rufipes. Taxonomy (NCBI): domain Eukaryota; kingdom Metazoa; phylum Arthropoda; class Insecta; order Coleoptera; family Carabidae; genus Harpalus; species Harpalus rufipes. Next base: position 22,660,752 of record OX596281.1, on the reverse strand, counting down.
GTTGGACACAAAAGCTCTCACTATTCAATGAAGCTCCACTTTTGTAAAAAAAAATATTTCCAAATTTCAAATACTATACTACAATAAATTTGTGTTGTGTTCTACACGACTGCTCTAAGAACTCATGAAATGAGACCTGATAAGCGCCTTCAATGCCTTCAAGTTCAACGGTACATAAATCATTACCGTAACCTGCGAATACGCATACATATAAGCAGATCTTTATATTGTAAAAAAAGATTGTATCTAAAAATTACAAGTGTATCTCCAGCTTTACTTCTGAAGATCGCGTTTACACTTGGAATCCTTATTGCTATGCGTGTACTGCATCATAATCAACTGTTCTTGCTGTTTTCATTTGTTTTATTTACATGCTATTTTTAAACTCGTTCGTGATTCTTACTTGTTTCACGTATAGGTCTATATTCATCTTAAGAAATCGAACGGTGAGAAAATGTAAGATTAGATAGGAAACATTCTTCTTAGTCTTTTTTATTTTTGCAATGATAGCAAGTATACTATGTAGACTGATAAAATATTGTTTATTTAAACATATGTATTTTGTGCTAAACTCGTTTTAATATATGCAGAACAGGAAGTTTCGCTAGATATGTTTTTTTAAAATGAACTTTAAAAAACAGTCATGTGATTTTGTTTAATTAATCCGACTTTAAAAAACAGCAATATGATGCGAATTAAATATGCTAAAGTAGTTGTATTAATTACAATGCTGATAGTACTTAAGAACCAATTAAATCCTAATGCAGTTGCATTTATTAAAAAAAATCCGTAAAATTAACTGTCGATTACTTTAAATTAACGAATGATAGATATTACTCGAATATTTTATTATAATTCTAAAAAACTTTACCTACAGCATCCTATTAATATTCATGTCGCCTGATTTTGAGTAAAAAAATCAAAAGATTTAATACTTCATCTTAATACCTTAATACCAAATTTTTAAACCGCAGTTCCACATCTAGCTTACTTCTCGCGATATTGCCTTTTAAAGTTTCGTCAAAAAAGTAGGTACCAATTTTTGGGTTACGCTTGTAGCAATATCACCATTCAAATCTACAGGAAAAATTACATAAATATTCCAATTTTCATAATTTTTTAACAACGAATACAATCTCTAAAGCAAAATAATCAAAAATCTCGAAAAATTTAATTTTGAATTTTTGCCTAAAAACTTTAAATGAATATATCCCAAGAAATATAGGAAATAATGGGTGCGTTCGGCACCCCGTCAACGCTGCCAGCGATAAGCAGCGCTGAGCGCCGATGTTTCTCGAATGCATTTGCTGGACCAATCGCATTCGTCCTTTCATTATGTTCGACAAACTTCGGCGCTCAACAATGCCAGCGATGAGTGGTGCTAAACGCTGCCATCGACATGCTGTTTGAAAATTTGGAATCAGCGAATTAAAAATAATTTTATAAAAATTGGATTCATCAAAATTATGAACTTTTTGGCCAATTGACAAGTAAAATTTATATTCAATATATTCATTACAATAGTAGTAATGTGGTTTTGTACGGATGTTATGGAACATTATTTCAATTTCTAATATGTACTTATTTAGTAGACCCTAAACAGGCTTAATTTTCAATTACATTTTTTTAAATTATTCGTATTTAATATGATATGTATTTGTGAATATTTTCTCAGTGCTCCCTTTTTTCAAAATTCCGTACGCCTATGTCATAGATACATAGATCAATGACCTATCAGCCATTTTAGTATCCATAAAATCTTGCTATACTTTCTAGTTTTCTTCGTATTTTTCCTAATTTCTACTTTTCCTATTTGTTTCGTATGTCACGTGGTATTCTAGCGATAATTTAAATTACGATGAGTTTGAAACTTTTAGTCTAGTTTTATCCAGAACAGTAATTAAAAAAAATGAGTTTTTGTATTTTTTGGATGTAACAAATAGTTAAATAAGACAATGTTACAGTTGTTAATATGCAACATTATTATTAATATTTCATAATATTTTCGTAATATATTATTCATATAAATAGTTCTTTGAAAATAAATGTAATACATATGAGATAAGAATAATATCCTTCACTGTAATCGTAAATTTATGCTTGGCATTATTTCATGACTGAAATATATAATCTACTGTGATTTGTCAATGGCTAGAGTTACCACATAGATGTATCGGATTATCTCCATCTCCACCTTAGTAACAAATTAAAAGATGAGTCATTTATTTAAAACTAGACCATAAAATTTTATGATAGGAACTACCAAAGTTTATAAAAAATTATTAAGTATTTTAAAATATTCAAATTTTTAATACTCTTAAATCTACTTCCCACATCTACTATATTTCAAATACTTACTACTTTCAATTCAAGTAGAAATTAAAATTGAATTCGGAATCAATTTTCAAATAAATGAATAAAAAAGAAAATTAACCAAGTAACACTTGTTTGAATTTATATGATATGACGCCAAATAAAAAAAAAACACAAATTCGTTTGTGTGAAAGTGAAATATATGTTATAGACAGCAAGATTGTACCAATGGCAATCAAAATTCGACTGTAATATAAGTAAGTATTTTTTCTTCCACGATAACTCATATCAAAATTTTCTATTTTTCGTATTTAAGCTTTATGCATTCATATAAAGAGTTGATTAGATTTTGGGTAATATTGGACAACCAGAAGAGACTCTTTACTTGAAGCCCATAACAGTTTTTATTAAAAATTTAATTATTTAATGAAGAACTATATTAAAATATAATCCAAAACTTTTCAATTTTAGTATTTAAGACTTAAATATCAAGGGAAACAACATATTAGATTTTGGCTAAAATTGATAAACCGGAAGTGATACTTTACTTGAGCTTTAAACAGATTTTCGTAAAAAATATATTATTTATTCCAAAGATTTTCAAATTTGACTTTTGTATTTATAAGAACGACATATTAGATTTTTTTCTAAAATTGATAAACCGGAAGTGGTACTTTACTGGAAACTCTAAACAGATTTTCTTAAAAAAATATATTTAAATATGTTCCAAAACTTCGCAAATTTGCTATTTAAAACTCGTATATAATTGGAAACTAGGTATATATAATAAACCGGAAGTGCTTAATTTGGAGCTCTTAATATTTTCGAGGAAAAACATAATTCTCGTGGCCGTGTGCCTGTGTCTGGTCGCGAATCTGGGGACTCGGGTTCGATCCCGACCGACGCCAAAAATTACTTCGAATATTAATGGCACAAAATTGACCCCTGTGGTGCACTCTCCACGCCAGCAATGAATGCCCGTGAGGTGACGCCTGGTAAGCGCCCGCACGATGCAACATTTCATTATTACCGATATCTGCGTACAAAGCAGATTGGCACACCCAGCAATGGGTAATATACCGTGATGATATATTTATTTATTTATTTTTAACGTAATAAAATATAGTCCAAAATTTTGTACTACAGACTTTTCTATTTATTAGAACAACAAATTAGATTTTGTTTACAAACGATTAACTGGAAATGATACTTACAGCACATTCTTATTTTAAACATGGAATTAGCGGGAGGTCATGTGCTGACCACATCAGATTTTTTAATGTATTATATCTATAGTTTTAGAACTGTTACTGTTAAAATAGATCATTTTATGTGATAAATGATTGTATGGTAGCCAGCACGTCACTTTTCTCCAAATTCTCTGAAGCAAACTATTCTTTAGAAATATTTTGTTTACAATTTGTGTCATACGAGTAAATGATTGTCTTTTTCTCTGTGGAAGCACTAACAATTTTATTTGTACAAATTAAGAAGGGTGTCCGGAAGGATGTTATAATATCCTCTGAATGTCTGAATCACTCGGTCACATGAGTATTTTAGCTGGTAGATCTTAGGTACAGGAAATGAGCCTACAACTTCTCTATTACTAAGCGAGCACGCTAACTACTGAGTCATACACCACTAGATGTTAATAAAATATAATATAATAATAGGAAGAAGGCATTACTACCTATAATAAGGGTGTTGCAGGAATTTTTGTATGCCTTCCAAGTACTAAATTTTAAAAGATATTGTTCTCTAATGAGCCTCAAATTTGAAAATATTACGAAATATCCAGTAAATATTGAAATTTGTATAATATTTTGAAAAAGTCACATGATCTGAAATAGAATGTGACGTCAGAGTACATATGGTTTAACATGTGACAAGCTAACGCCTACTTCTATTTATATAAAAAACATAAACTGTTTTCCTATTGGCTATGACTATAAATGACGTGTTGTATGTACGCCGACGTCACCGGAGAGGGAGGTTGTTTTTCATGACTATTTCTGGTGCTAATCTGTTTAATTAATTATTTATGAAAATAACATTTTTTTACATATTATGAAAAATATTGCATAAACTTTCATTTAAAATACTTTTTAAAAAATGTGAAACCGGCTCATTTGGATGTGGACCACTGTTTTTTCAATAGATTTTGTTACAACATTAATATGTCTTGGAATTATTACAAATCAGTATTTATTTAACACTTACTGAATAATCATATTGTCATATATGTACTTAAAAATGTACTCATTGTTTACGTCCCAAGGTTGAACTATAAATTTAATATTTCCATTTCCTAATAAATCAAGTACTTATTCACTAAAGGAAAACAAATTTGTTTACTACATTTCAATATTTAAATAAGTTTGTTCTATATTTATAATCAGACAAAGATTAAAATATTTTTCCCTATTTTATTTTTTTACCTTGGTTCCTTTCAAATGACAAATATAAAAAAAGAATGAATGGAATACAATTTTTAATGAAGGTTACAAAACACAATAAAGCTGAACATTCTATCATATTTTTGCCACTGTTTACATTTTATGAAAGAATTTGCAAAGCATTTGGAAATTAGTTTCAAATATCTCATATTTTGCTTCAAGATTTACCCGACACATAAAACTAAGAAAATATACTCTGTAATAGCATTTCTTAAGTAATATTTTTTTTGTAGATTACAAACGAGCTCGAGCCGAGCTAAAGAAGCGATCCACAGACACTCTTCGTCTTCAGAAGAAAGCCAGAAAAGGCGGAACCATGGGCGGTTCAGAACTTCAACGACGGTTAGAATGTAACCTGCAGGACGTGAACGAAAGGCGTCAACTCCTGGAGGAGACAGAAAAGCAAGCTGTGAAAGCTGCTCTCGTGGAAGAAAGATCCAGGTTCTGTCTGTTTGTGGGATTCCTCAAACCCGTCGTGGTAAGAGCATGAAACACTTTTTATTCATACAATAGTAAATATGTAGAACTCGTAGATAAATCTGTATATTTATCTACGAGTTTCAAGAAAAGTAATCAGTACGATTATTTTCTTTATTATAGGGAATAGAATTAAATCATTCAAATAAAAGTTGTAGTAAATGGAGGGAGACATCTACTTATTGAAGAAAAAAAAATTATCCAGTGGTTCTCAAACTATAACATAAAGTTATATTTTCTTAAATGGGATGGTATATATTTTTTAGGCTCATTCGATAGAGTATTTTTTCCTGAATTCAACCATAAAATCATTTTATATCCTTACATTACAAAAATATTGAGAAAAATTCAATTGAAATTTAAATAAATTTTATTTTTATACTTATTTTTCAGTAAAGGTACGGTTTCCTAGACGCGACAAGCCGCGGCGACAGGTCGCGCGGCACCTCTGCATATAGGCAAATTGTAAGAAGCGGTTTCCTCGGCGCGACCGCGACTGCGCGGCAAATCGTCTGCCGCGGCGACAAACGAATGACTGGTATAGTGAGCAGTACTCCGCGACAGTCGCCGGCGACAGGATAGCGAAATCAGCATTTTCAGCTTTAGATAATGGGAAATTAGTTAAAGAAGTTCGAGAAAATAATGTTTTGTATGATATGATCAATGATAAGTATAAATATGTAATATATAAAGACGAAATATGGATGGGGATTACAGAGAAAATAGAAAAATTAGGTAATTGTAAATGAAATAATATAAAAAAACTTAATGCTGTTATAAATTGAAATTTACATTTGTAAAATGTAATTATTTTGTAACATAATTCGCTTCATTTCGAACTGCAGCTGTCGCGTCTAGGAAAACAGTAATGCTCTGCGACTAGCGATCGGAGTAAAGTCGCGGCGACCAGCCGCCGCGGCTTGTCGCGTCTAGGAAACCATACCTTAAGCTATGTACGAAAAAAAAAACGAAACATAAATACTTCTTAATAATTTTATAAAATAGTCTTCTATTTTATTTCCATCCTAAATAATTCAAATTTACAGATAGGACTTTTTGTTTTTCAAACATAGCCTACTGTTTATTAAATTAATTAAAATTTCAATTGAATTTTTCTAAATATTTTTATTATGTAAGGATACAAAATGATTACATGGTTGAATTCAGAAAAAAATACTCTATCGAATGAGCCTAAAAATATACCGTGTGTCTATATTAAAGGTGTACATAGGAGATTAACATAGGAAATCAGTTTTTTGCAATTATATTATTTTTATTATAATTATTTTATGCAAAAACGCGTCAAATAAAAGTTTTAGGGCATAAAATTCTGCATCTAAATCAATAAACAGAATTACTTTTACATGCTTTTTAATGACAGAAATTAAATATGAAAATGTCGAAAATTACGTTGAAAATATCGATAGCCATGGAATTAAATAAAAAATAAATAAAAGCTTGACGTTTTATCTGTCACAACGTAAGTTAACTTATTTGACATTTCTAACAATTTGATTTAGACAAATATCGTTAAGTATGACAATAACAGAAATATTAGATTAATAAATAAAGTTAAAAAAATAGTTTTGTTTAAATAATATGAATTTATTAAAAATTCAATATTTTGTACCATAATATTTTCAAGCAAGAAAAGTTTTATAATTAATAAATGAATAACAAGTAATTATAATTTAAAGATAATAGTTATAAATATTCAAATGCAGCACCATTTTGGACAAGACAGTAACCTAATCTATTGTAAAACGACCTTTGTACATTAAATAGTTGCCGCTGAGTTATACGATGACATTCATTAAATATGGCATCTCTCAGATCATTTATGTTTTCGTGGCTTTGTTTATAAATTTGATTTTTTAAGTGACCCCATAAAAAAAGTCACATGGAGCAAGATCCGGAGATCTAGCAGGCCAGTTAATAATACCCCCTCGTCCAATCCAGCGCCCAGGAAATGCCAGATCCAAATATTCCCTATCGTTTCTGCCATAGTGTGCAGGACATCCATCGTGTTGGAACCAGACCTCTCGATCCGGGCGCACAACATCGTCTATTGCAGGACCAATTTCGTTTTGTAGCATCACCAAATAATTTTCCGTATTTAGATTGCCACGTATTTGAAAAGGACCAATTATGTGGTGACCTAAAATTACAGCCCACATATTAACTTTCTGGGGATATTGTGTTCTTGTTGAAATACTAATTCTAGGATTTTCTGTTGCCCAACAACGTGTATTTTGAGTATTGGATTCATTATTTAACGTGAAAGTGCATTCGTCGGTAAAACAAATGGACGATAAAAAAGTTTGATCATTATTAGCCCGGTTCTGTATATCTTCGCAAAACACTCTTATACTTTCTTCTTCGTATGGGAAAAGTTCTTGGTGACACTGCATTTTATAAGAATAGTACGATTTTTTTTTTAATATTATGTATGAGGCTGTGATGAACTCCCAACTCATTTCCAATACATCTAGTACTACAGAAGGGGTTTACACTTATCATTCCTAACACTCTTTCTTCCAGCAAGGCACGTTCTTCTGCTCGTCCTACATTCTGATAACGCGGCTCACGTGTATTTTTTGAAGACACACTAGCAGTCTTTTCAAATTTTGTCGCCAATTTAGCAATTGTAGTTGCACTGGGAATCGGCCGATCCATGAACTTAACGGAAAATAAATCACGCACTTTGCGGTAACTATTACCTCCATAAAAACATTTTATTATGAAAACACGCTCTTCATTAGTATAAATATTCATTTTTTAATAATATCAGACAACAAAACCAGAGACAAAATCAAATTGTCAGAAACGTCAAATAACTTATTTGACAAATAAAACGTCAAGCTTTTATTTATTTTTTGTTTAATTCCATGGCTATCGATATTTTCAACGTAATTTTCGACATTTTCATATTTAATTTCTGGCGTTATAAAGCATGTAAAGTTAATTCTGTTTATTGATTTAGATGCAGAATTTTATGCCCTAAAACTTTTATTTGGCGCGTTTAAAATATTTTAATATTTTAAATTTAAAATAATTAGGTGAGCAGGAAATTCCAAAAAAACTAATTTCCCATGTTAATTCCCCTATGTACACCTTTACGACAGACACACATGTATATTTGTAGTGGAACACATTAAATCATCAATTAAGTGCTATTTGGTGCCACTTTCCATTTCTCATTTAATCGAAGTCGTCTCTTATAGTTTTAAAGATAACAGAGGTAAACCCCATAAAAACTGTTTTCACTGCCTTATATCTCAGAAACCATTGAAAATTGGACCCATGTTGATTAAACTTTTTTTGCTCATGGGCTTCAAAAATTTTTACCCCTTTTTTTCCTGCATATAAATATATTCTTTCAATAACCATTAACAAAATTTCATTTCCAGGATGAAGAGGTGGCAATGCTGTCCGAGTTAACCCACCTCCAAGAAGTGGTTGAGCAGCTCCAGAAGCATACAGCAGATCCGTTCACTCTGCCACCAGCGAGCGAACAAGTAATTGCAGATTTAAAAAATTCTGACAGTGGGTGGTCATTTCAAACTCCACCATCTTCACCGAGCTCTCTGGGCTCTAGAAAATCGTCCATGTGCTCTATTAGTTCTCTAAATTCATCTTCTTCTGGGAGCTCTAAGAGTCACCATTCTCCAAGCCATCCACACTGGCACAGATCTATGTCACAAGTAAGACAAAGATAATAAGATTTAGAGAGATGTGATGTGCCAACAATAAGATATAGACAGACATAAAATGCAACAAGAAATATTATTTTTACAATTGACGCATTTAAATAAATTCAAAATCTATGTTTTTATTTTTACTTAGTAAAAAAGTATTTTGCACGAAACAATAAGGTGATAACAAATAGTCGAAATCTCAGTCATACAGTTTTTATTCTTATAAAATCGACGTTTCGATACACACTTATACCTTCATCAGGGTCTACAAACATTCAAAAATACATACTTTAATTCATATAACATTAACATGAGCATTCTCACACTTACAAATAAAATCTTACAAAATCTTAAACATAAAATCATGTACACATAAATATATTCCTTCAAACATTCAGTTTTACAAATGTAAAAAAAATGGCAAAGAGCACAAACACATCTGTTGACAACAGAATAATTCGTATGATAAGTCCTACTCATTTTGTTTACCTATACTACCCTTTGTTCATAATTTAGTAGATTTTTTCGAATTTAAACGTTTAACTTTTATCGAAATTCATTTTTCCTACAACCGTGCGTAAAGTGTTTACTTTACACACTCCTTACTGTGTAAATAGTCACTTTTCAAAAACTAGTGCGTGAAAAGTACTTTTCAAACACTAATGCGTGAAAAGTAAATAGACGTTGCTAGCCAACATACATAATCGGTTAACTTACCTGTCAAGTAAATAATTAGGTAGTAAATAATAATGAAAGTAATATATTTTTTTAAGAAATACTAATGTACACTGTATAAATGAAATAAGTGCAATAATTTTTATTAACCGATTGAGTACTAACCTAATTCTTAAAAACATTAATATTTTTTTGGCATAATGAGTTCTAACCTAACCTAATTTCTAATATTAATATTGATTGTACAATTCTAAAAGATCAATCCACATGTCTTTGAGATTCTTTCGAGTGTATTAGTTACATTTTATACAGAATTTGAAGATGCCTGTACACTTAGTATGATGAGAAACATCACTAACATTTCGGTTGTAGGAAAAAAATTGTATGCAACATGTGTGTAAAATAGTGTTTTTTACTCGACCTAAAAAGTACTACTTTACTCTCTTGTTGCATAATTAACTATTTTAAGCACAAACATTCAAAATATTTTTATTTTTATCTTTCTTGCATTTACTGTGTCAGTCTGTATGAGTAGATTATTTTTGTGTTCTTTTTTCTTTTCGTTGTATTTTTTTGTTTGTAGTGTTAGTATTTTTGTTTTTGTTTTGTTCGGTAGCCTGTAGCAAGGTGTAATACACTAAGGTTGACTTCGGTGTCAAGCCGAGATTCTGGCTTCACTTCTCAAGATACTTTGTTTCCTACAACTCCAACCTCACAGCATAATGTACAGGTACACCAGACCTATTTTTATTTTTTATAATTAGTTCATAGACTGTTTTACTTTTTTTACAATTATTTTATTATTTTTATTATTATTCTTTCGAGTATTTGTATATTATAAAGAAAAGTACAATAATAGGGTATTTCACCAAGTTTTTATTTTTTGTTATTCTATGAACTATGTGCTATTGATTCGCCATCTAACGACGTTATATCATTGCAGTGTTTAATAAAAATGATGTCATTATGCAGATTACAGCTACTAGCTAATAGGCGTTTTCGTTTATTATCTCGGACAACTCTCAAGTATCGTAAGCGTTCGTTTTTTTATCTCGTGCCTCTCTTAAAAGGAACGCTCCGTGAGCCTTCAAGCGTTCTGACAAATCTACGAAATGCGCGGACATTTTTGTAATCGAAAATGGGATATCAAATAACAGTTATATCGTAAACAGAAATTCAATATTTATTATACATTACTCTCCACATTATAATTTTAAACAATTTTTCCTATATAATTATGTATCTGAATTCGTTTCACTCTACTTTTTTAGTACATTCTTTTGTAATTTCTTTCAAAATTATTTTTTATACCTATTTCATCATTGGAATCTTCTTCATATAATAATTACTTGCATTGCAATTCAAATAGAAATGAACATGATAATTTGATAGCTAACCGTTGGTATCAAACGTGAAATCGTAAAATAACGAGAATTTTTAATTTCTCACTTTGAAACGCTCTTATTCGTTCTTATATTACACAAACAATCAGAATCATCTGATGACGTCACCACACAAATATGACTACTCTTTCAGTGATAATTGGCAAGTATTGCTAAGCGATATGACATCTGGTGGCAAATAATGAACTACAGGTTGACTTGTTTTTAAAGGATGTAATATTAGAAATTTGTCAAATATTATACGTATTGGTGTATCTAAATTGACATATATATTGTAATATGAGTAACAATTATTGCTGCTTACTTGAGTGCACATTGTCACTTTAGAAAGGCAATAAATTGTATTATCATGAATTCCCGCGTAAACGAAAAGTTCGTGTTTACATTAAAAATATGCTTGACAAGATGAAAAAAGATACAGTGCGTGGATCAGAAAAATTATAAATTAATATATCCGTCTTATATACTTTGAAGATTAATTCATTATATTTCAAAGAGAATATCATTTAAGTTATCTTCATTTCCACGAATACATCCTATACGTTCACAAGTGAATAAGTAATATAATCATGTAATTTTGCTATTTTAATTATTTTTTTGAAGATATCTAAAAAAGAAGTGGTTATACAATTTAAGTTAAAGTTTTATAAAAGTGTACTTGGAATTTACATTAATTTACTCTTAATGGATAATATAAAACCTACTATAAAATATTATAAAAAGAAAATACACAATTCTATAAATTATGTGTTTGCCTGTTTGACAGTAGGTTAACGTCATATCTCGTTCGACCTGTAGTTCAAAACTTGCCACCCCAACGCTACGATCTTAAAAATACATTCCAATAAACGAATACACCTATTACTCCGTGCCTATTACCTAGCTGACTCGTCCGCCATATTTGAATCAAAATGAACACGGTAAATTATGAAATAAAAGTGGATTTTTTATAAGTTTATGTAGTAATTAGTTTCCATAATCACTTATAACTTCCATATTTGTCATATTATATTTATTCAAAATAATAAAACAAGAGAAATACGGTTATAACTATTTCTCAAATAATTTACACAATTTGGAGCAGAACAACCCGTCATTGTAGATAATTTCTATGATTAATAAGAATAATAATACTGTAATATTGATACTGAATGATTGAAATGACTTCAAAATGGTAGACGAGTTAGTTGTGATTTATTTAGTAGGTATAATACAGACCTTTTCAAAACTGCATATTTTAATAAATATTATTTAATGCTTCTCACAAACATAACTTTTATTACAGAATTCATTATTTAGTTACTATCTAAGATCATTTACGGGCGGATTCACCATTCTTGTTCCTTAATCAATAGTAAAGTCCGTTTCCACGACTTGATCCCAACATCATCAGTCGTAAACATATGGTTCAAATTTTAAATAATCAGGGGTGGGCAATTGATGACGTCATGTTGTTGGGTGAAATCGTGTGATTTCCGAAGTATTCAAACAAATCAAAACTGATAACTGACAGTATTATTATACAGGGTGGTAGCGGTTAGGAGTGAACATAGGGATTTAACATGGGTTTTTTGTCTTTGTTTTGCAATAGCAAAATGCACAATTGGTGGTGTAGTGCACAAATGTTGTAAGTACATAAAAAAATAATATTAATGTTATTGTGCTTAATTCGAAAATAAATATAAATTTTACTTGTCGGGCTTAAAGTAAATTAATTTGCCGCAAGAATTTTCAAATTTAAAATTATACTGGAAATTGTGCTGATTTGATCTAGAAGTTTAAACTTTTAAACTGCGTTTTCTCGAAAGTTTAATTTTTGCACTTACAACATTTGTGCACTACATCATCGCAATATAATACGAAGAACTGAACACTATGAAGCACAAACTATCAGAATCACTTGAATCACCACATGAATGACATGAATATTCAGAGATAGCGAATAAAAGTCTCATGTATGTCAAAGATACTAGATAAAAGTTTAGTAAGGCAGTGGTCACATTGAGTAGAATGCAATCGATCAACCAAGATCAACTGTCGTAGATTAATAGCAACCGACCGAAATTTTAGGAGATATGTCACACTGCATGAATCGACGTAAATATTTCTATAAAAATGATACCAACTTAAATTGAAAGAAAATTATTTTTTTCTTGCACTGTAACGCCGCAAATATATGTTTTCAGGAATATTTAAATAAATGACAAACCTTATGAGTTTTTGTTTTTAATATTAGAGAAATTTGCATCCATAATTTTTCCATTGTCTTATAATTATTACTGTATCCTGGTGTGCTTTGATCATAAAATTGTACATTCTGATGACGTGGAGATCAAGTTGAACATAGAAAGTGTAAATCCACGGATCAACACTGATTCCTGAATCAATCCAATTCACCATTAAAAAATCAAGTTAATCTAGTAATCGAAATCAAGACAACTGATTCGTCGTAAAAATATTCCATGTCGCATTTTTTTATTTTATTTGACATTTCATTTAGTTATGCACAGGGCCATTATCCGTGTTCTGACTGTTGTTCTCATTTGTAACTTTGCCCTATGCTTTTTCTTTATCTGTTTGTAAAATTACAATGGTTTTCGTACTTTTTAATCTACTTTTATATTTTTTAATTATATTTCAAAATCAATATAACTTCTACCTTTCATAGCAATGGAGTAATGGTGAATTCGGCTGTTAATATACTCAAAATTGTAAAATTTGTTATATGTGAAATACCATATTGAAGCATTTAAATTTAAGTTAATTGTTCAACAAAAAGTGTTTTACACGAAGCTTGTCTTTCAAAGTTCCATAAATAGAGTAGATTTATTCTGTCTGTGATCCCTCATGATTGTGTGTCTCCCCCAGGTGTCCAACATGTCCGAGCACTCTCCATCATCCACCCCTTGCACACCACATGTGCCAACCACCACTGCCACGTGGCCTAACCTCCAAGAGTCTCTGCAGTTCGAGCGGGGTAGCGGTTTGGGCGAAAGGCCGCACACCATCAGCTCCGCATACGAAAAGGGCCACGCCAGGCCACCGCTCACGGTCTACACATTCCAGGCTCCAGATACAGCCCATTCCCAACCAGCTAGCCCTGTCTCTGGAACGGTGGAGCAGCCGACTGGGAAAGTCGCTGGAAGGCCGCCGTTGCCAACGGTGAGAGAATTAAAATTTGTGTTATATTCGCCGTCACATAAGTATGGACTGATCTTCAACTTTTTCCCTTCCCGCACCGTGTCCCTTGCCCTACATTGTTGCCGCTTCTTCATAATTTAGCATTTCCAACATTGCCCATGAACTGGCACAATGTAGAAATCCCATTCTATGCTTACTTGACGGCAACTATAGTAAGAACAGAACAACTGATATCAATTTTTGATTAAAATGATATTAATGATTTAGATGGCTACAAAACTATATATTTTATATACAAAAACAACCGAAGTCTATCTGGGTCGGAACCTATGGGCATCGGCATCCATTGAGCCAATATCATATCACAAAAATAAAAAATCTGATGTGGACACCACACGACTTCCTTGTACGATTATTAAACTATACATATTTTTTTAATAAATAAATTACAAAATATTAATTTTAACTTCAAAACAGTAAGATATATAGCGACCATAAACGGAGTTTTTAAAGAGAGTTTTGATTACAACAAAGAAATATTTGATTACAACAATGAATATGACTAATTTCACAATAAAAATATAATATTTGTTATTGTACGAATCATAAAATTGCACGTATTTAACGTAATTTGACATGAACATTTTTTTATTTTTTTGTCCTAATCCATAGCAAGCTTTATTACAAAAAAATAATTTTTAAATTTACATATTTCCTTATATAAAGGGCTAATTTAATAATACTTGATGTGCTAGACGCAGAAATTAATTCTCTAAAACTTTTATTCGAAGCATTTATTTCTAAAATCAAAATAAAATCATTTTATTCAAGAAAAACTCCTAACAACTTCGTTATGTACCACTTCCGGTTAGCCTATTTTAACCAAAATCTATTATGTTATTTCGATTGACATAAAAGTCTTGTATACCAAATTTGAAAAGTTTTGGATTATAGTTTAAAACAGTTTTTCATTAAAATCTATTATAAGCTTCATGTAAAGTACCACTTCTGGAAATTGTGTAATAACCAGAAAGGGAGGTGCACAACTAGATGTTATAGGAGTCCTAAATACAAAATTTCAACTTTCTACGGCTTACCGTTTTTGAGTTATGCGAGATACGTACGTACGTACAGACGTCACGACGAAATTAGTCAAAATGGATTCAGGGATGATCAAAATGGATATTTCCGCTGAAATCAGAAAACCGAAATTTTTCGCGATTACAATACTTCCTTTACTTACGTACAAGGAAGTAAAAAAATACTTGTTATGGTCACAGTAGTCTACTACAGAGCAAAATGGAGGAATGAAAAATATAAAAAAAGCGACCCAATGAAATCATTAGCACAATATATCTCCCGATAGGTTCGCTAGAGATCTAGTAACTTTTGACCTTCAAAACACTTTGAAGCGTAAGGGGCATCAAACATAAGCATTTATTAAAATTAAAATACTAAAACTTTATGTATTTGTCAAATTATATCAACGTTTGTTGGTGTTTCTATACTTATGGATAAAACTTTAAGGGGAACACACGTATCGTTCTAATGTTCATACATCGCCCTGTTCATTTCTTATTTCATTCAGTTACATAACGTTCAAATCTTGGCCATTAAGTTGGCGCAGATGAAATTCGCGAGCTCACAATTTAAAAGGTACACTTCGGAGTACAAAATGTACCTGAAAATTATTTATTGAACCGGAGTAGGTAGTTTTTGTTAGTATTTTTTATTTAAAATTTGTACTGCAGAGTGTACTTTTTAAATTGTGAGCGCGCGAAGTTGATCTGCGCTAACTTCATGGTCAAGATTAGAACGTTATGAAACTGAACAGGGCAATGTATAAATATTATGACGCTGCATACCTAGCCACTTTAAGGAATGATAAAACAGCTAAAAGTAAGCCAAAAAGTCTTAATCCGCAAAGTCCAATTCTCAAAAAAATCAATCAAAAATTAGCTGAAATTTTGAGAAATTTTTAGAAAATTAAAAATACATACGGGATAACCTCTTGAAGATAAACAAAAACCCTCATTTGACCAAAATCGTAACTCTTATAGTTATTAAAATATTATTGGAAAAAGCCGAAAAATCTCGGAATTGGACTTTACGGATTAAGACTTTTTGACTTACTTTTAACTGTATTATCATCACTTAAAGTTTGATCTATGTACTTATTTATTCTTAACAGTAACTTGTAATATGTACTAGAGACTATCTCCGTGCTGCCATCTACGCTAAGCTTTGCGCCAAGACTCTCATTACATATGATTATGTATGCCTATTTGAAATAATTTTCGTAAACAGAATTTTATTTGCTACAATATTAATTATTGTTTCATCGGATATTTGTTAATACACACGTTATATCGTTTTTACAACTTATAAGCATAATTACTTCTAAATTATGAGAAGATAGTGAACTCTTAAATATATTTTTTTACGTACTTTAATTTTAGAACACTTATTTCACAGCTTTTGTGACTGAAAAGTTAATAAATATTTGTAGCAAGTAAATCCGGTCCACCAAGGCTTTTTTCGAATCGATAGGTCATTCCGACCCTTATCTGCTACGTATATGTTAAAACATAACTATACTAACGTAATTTTGTGATTTCAGCGTTGTTCGTCTTTGGAACGTCCAAGTGTACCTGCCAAATCCATCGCTGGAATGACCGGCGTAAGAGTTTTACCTCCAGGCAATATAGAACACAAATTATTGACTAAACCGACACCACTGCCAGCACATATTGCTAAAGGTAAGATATAAACAAATTCCTTTAACGACTTAAATTAATACAACTTTTGCAAAAAATAAGTTGATTTTATTAAATTATTTCACAGTACATACAAAAGTTTATTATTATTATTATAAATACCAGGTGTCTTCCTTTTTTTTCGAACATACGAAATTCAATATTAAAATATTGATTTAGCGATATATCTTTACCTATTAATTTAAAAAGAAAAGAAAAATGTTCAGAATGAAATAGTGCATAGATTAAGAACCAAGTTTGTTGTTTTTGACGTATCTGACAGGTTCGACATTTCTTCTAATATTATTATTATATTCTATCCAAGCAGCTGTACTGTGTCGCTGACCGCGCAATCTGATGGATTTCCCGTTAAGTAGCGTTGGTAGGATTTCTTACGTGTAGAATGGAGTTTTATATATAAACGAACCGTTTTGTTAGTTGCAATGAAAGCACACATGTAAAACTTTTCCAGGTGGCAGCATATTTTGGTATATTTCCTGGGCTTCCATGCTTGTTTATCAATTCTAAAACACATTACGTAGAATTTGCAAAATTTCCATGTCTTCGATTTTGTTTTATACTGAAATAATTTATAAAGTCTACTAATAATATCGTAGATCTCATAAATTTTATACAATTAAACATGTATATGTCATATTTTACTTTTCATTATTATTATCAATGGTACACAGTTCCGAAGTTATATATATTGAACTAAACTTTTAATATGACAAAATCACAAAATATGTAAACCTCAAAACCATGTTATTTGCTTGAGAAATATATAAAGTGGCTTTCTTACGGTCACTGAAATCCGATTTAAGCGATTCCAATCAGATCACACATGTTCTTTTGCTCTAGGATCAAGTTCTCCCACTACCGAATTTTGGATTGTAATCAGTTATCCCCTTGTCCTCCTGAATCGCTGTTTTACAGCGATCCGACTGATCGGATTGCTTGGGGATTGCTACTAATAAGATATTTAATGAAATTCAACTGTACTTACGACATTCGACAAAGCGATGCTATCCATTTTTGTTGCCTTTCCTGTTCCTAAGGATAATAAGAAAAGGAGTGAAAATTAATCTTATTATCCCCGTTATATTTAGATTTGCACTCTACGACACAACAATTTTAACCGCTTTTTACCACGGTTTTCATGTTCATAGGGCGCGAGCAGCGAGCAGTCACGTGACTTTGCTGATCTTGGCAAGCAGATATGGGGTGGCCCGTGACAAAATGACAGCTATTGACAAATGTCATAATTTTTCATTCAAAATTTCATGATTTTTTGCTGTTGTACGATTTATTTTCCTCGGCAACTGAATTCCACGCTCCTGATAACAAATAAACCACTAAGAAAATCATGAAATTTTGAATGAAAAATTGTGACATTTGTCAGTTTTGGTGGACTATTTGTGGACAATTAATAGGTGTCATTCTGACACGGGCCCCCATATCTGCTTGCCAAGGTGCTAAAGAAATGTCAAATCTTTCAGATAGATATGTATGAAACAACAAACATAAATTGTTTTATTTTTCATGGCACTCTGGTAATTGCCTTAAATCGTGCATTTTATTTTGCTTCTAACTCATTCATAAGAAACAATGAATAAACTTGGTACTCAATCGATGCAGTTTTTCAGTCTAAACATTTTTCTTCGTTACACTTTTGTTCTAAAATTAATAGGTAAATCTCCGGGTTGCAGAAACGTTCATCAACGCTTTGTCTAATTGACGGATCATCAAAACGAACAAATGCAACGCGATTTTTTAACAGCAATGATTCAAATGTCACAAGAACAAGGAAACTGATTTAAATTTGTTCATTTTGATGGTTCGTTAATTATACAAAGCGTTGATGAACGTTTCTGCAATCGGGCAAAAGAGATGTCCCTAAATCAAAATTTTAACATTGAATTTCTTATATTTGAAAAAAAATAGACCCCGGTAAACTGACGGTACATTTTTTATTTTTTTCTGGAACTACATACAAAAAATGGGAAATTTTAAGATGTTTTTAATTAAATTTGAGCGACAGAATTAAATGATATTTAAACATGTTTTTATTTCGACTTTTTAATTATTTTTTTTGTAATTTTTAATATTCAGGTCTTGTAAATTTTACAGGCAAAATTATTTAATACTGATAAAGTTTGATTTCACGAAATACAGTTATTTATTTAATGCATGTAAAAATGGTCGGCTCTCAAACGCCATCTGCTATTTTCTTATGTAAATCGAAGTATAGGGAGATATAAAAAAATTGTCAAAGTTAGTAACTTAATTTATGGTAACTTAAAAACTGCCAAAGCTGTCAAACTAATCACTGGGGGTTACTTGAAAACTGTCAAATTAATTTCAAGCTGATTTAGAAAATGTCAAATTAAATGATGATTCAAAAATTCTCTCTGGCTAAATCCATATTTTATCTCACAACGATACTTTCAAAAAAATAATTACTAACTTTCGCCACTTAATAGTAATTAATATACAGGCTGTCCGGCGACTCGAATGCCATAGCTTAAGGGTGTATTCCTTAGGTAATTTTAAGTCGAAAATCAATATACTCCCCCGCAACTCAATATTTGAAGAGTTATGAGCGATATTAAATTTGACAGAGCGGGTCATGATTACACTTTATTTTATTTATTTAATTATGTTTAACTCAAAGTTAATTACTAAAGTAGCTTTATGAAATGTACCTTTTTTTCCGTAAAATGTCGATGCACACGACTGAACATATTGCGACATACTTTTCGCCAGGGAACCTCCGACGATATTTCCGCACTCAGAATCCATAAATAAAGTGAATGTCTTGATTTGAAAATGTAGCCCTAGAAATTATCGTTAAGGTAACACAAATATAAAATGTTAAAAAGAAACAATTGCTAAAATTAATTAATAAAAGGTGTAATCATGGCCTGCTCTGTCAAATTTAATATCGCTTATAACTTCTAAAATATTGTGTTTCGGGAAAAAGTGTATACGTGATTTTCGACTTAAAATTATCTAAAGAATACACCCTTAAGCTATAGCATTCGATTCGTAAGACACCTGTATATCAATAGGTGCATCAAAACAAAATACTCATGCTCTATAAAAATCACTGACGTATTGTTCTTGTTAGTAGATCTTCCACAGCCGATGTACGTGAATATGCACGAGCTAGCCAGCATGGCGGCGAGCAAAGCCCAGGAGATGTCTCTTCCTCCGCCACCCCCAGAGTTCACACCCTCGGTGACGGCTACCACGCCACAAGCAGCAGAAGGTGAGCGTGATGGCAGCACGAGCGAGAGCTCGCTCGAATCCTCCAGCGGCTACGGAAGTCAGACCACTTTCCCACATGAGGACCCCCACCATGCTGAAGGTACACAACATTGGTAGAGAAGTCGCTTGTGCATGGAAGTGGTATTAAGTAGTCTTTCTTCAAAATAAATTTAATTGTCGTCTAATGCAAATTTCAAGAAGTATTAATATAATAAAGATTTCCAATTACTTTCAAGGATAGTTATTGTTTTTCTTCGTTTTTTCGGGCAATGTTGAAACATTTAATAATTTTTAATTAAAATATGTTTCATTCTAGTGGCTCGGTATTTATTTTAAACTACAGAAAGGTTATAAAGTATTTTTTTAATAATTTGTAATATAATTAAATCAGAACATAATGGAGACTTCATCTAAATTGAAAGTAATCTTGTAGTTCTAGAAAGTTTTAATTATTGTTATATCGTAATATTTTTTTAAATATTCTATGACGTAGATGTTGCTCAGTTTGTTCTCAAACACTGAATTTCGCTAATAATTGGCGTCATATAAATTGATATTTTTTAACACATAAAATTTTAAATATGTTTAAAAATATTTTTTGTGGTCAATAGTGGCGTACTATAACCATAGACAAATTTTAACTATCTTAGATAAGAAAGCGAAAATATACGTAAATTAATAAGTATTAATGAAACAAGGTTGTTTAAATATTAATTAGGTAGTAAAGTAAAAGCGATTGAAATCGATTAATAATTACTATGATGTATCATGTTCTAAGCAATTTGATTGGTTGCCTGATTTTAATACCCCAATGGACAAACACGCATCATCCGCCGCCATAGTTTGTGTCGTCGTCAAACAATGGTCTAATTGTTTCAATGTTCTGTAATTTATTAGGAAAAAAATGCATTTTATTTATGCTTAATAATAATTTATTCATGAATATAACGTATTAGTTTATATATAAAAATATTTCGGCTATGCGAACATGAAAAATTTGTACCCTCCAGAACTAACAATTTGCCAATCACTAGTGAGGATAATGTACGACAAACGCCAAATTTTGAACTTTAAAAATTCATATCACGCTTATTACGTAATTTTTTTAAGTCGTGTTTCCACTAAAAATTTTAGTTTAACCTGTTTTTTTTTTTAATCAAATTGGTTTAGGACCCCATTGGAAATATGCGTGGATACTAAAGCTGGATTCTCATGTACCGTTATCACCGTCAAATTACTCACCGTTTACACCGTTCTGTACTGTGATTGGTTGAAATCATACGATACGAACAGTCTCGATGCAACGTACGGCAACGGCCGCCGTTGAAATATTTCTATTTTTGACGGCGCTGACGGCCCGTTGCCACAGTAAATTTTAACTGCGCATGATCAGAGCACACATTTCAATAATACCAACTAAAACCAGTTTGACAGAATCTATTGTATTTTATTTCTTTATGTTTCTTTTTTGGGTGGATTATATAAACAGGGGTATTTTACTACTTCACCAATTAAGAGTTTCGAAAAGTTGTCCATAGCGAAACCAATGAACAACATCACTAAAGTCGAAACATGTTTTAGCAATATTTCGTTCTTCAAGTTTAGAACTGTGCGCATCGATATTTATGACGGAGCATGTGAACAGAGTCGCAAAATTAACGGTGGTAACAGTCCATATGAATCCAGCTTAAGTAGGTAATTTAATAAAAAAAATAATAAAAACTACATATATTATTTTCCAAGTTTTGATTGCCATAGGCAACCTATGTCATTCGACATTACTTCTACTTTCATACAAACGCATGTTTTTTATCTGTCGTGCCATTATAAATTCAAACATGTATTATTTGTTTTGTTTCGTTCTGTTATTTTCTGCATTCATTTACTTCAAAATGGATTCCGGATATCAAAAAAGCAAGTCGAAAGTAGTAAGAATTATGAATAGAATAGATGTGTGACGTAGGTATTAAGGATATTAAAAATCGAATATTTTAAAAACGTTATAAACTAATAACTTTTTAAACTTCGATAGACTCACGTTAAAATGGAAATTACACTTGTAAATGACTTGTGCAATAGTATTCAAAAACATTGATGATCGACTATTTTGCCTACTGTGGAAACAGTGTCGGGTTTAATGTACTTTTCTTCCAAATTTTTAAAAATATCGATAAATAAACATAATTATCCGTTGACACGACAATCTATACAATATTACTCAAATATTTGGTCCATAAAAATTACTAGCGACAAAATATAATTATAATATATAAGTAAAAAAGTTAATTTTAAAAATAAATAGCAATATCTTATTTAAATTTCTTTCTTTCTCCGTGAGTTGTTGAAGGAAGGCTGCCGTTTTGATTTCTTTGCTTTACCAATTACAAATATTTTAGTTTAGTTTGTATTTGTTGTGTGGGCATGTAGTGTTGTTACTAGCAGCGTGTTGTTTGGTTGTTAGATGTGTGTGTTCTTGAGACCGCGGGCAAGTATTGCACGCTGCCCCGAAACGTGCCGCCCGAGCTAGTTGCCGCTCAGCGACGCCGTCCCGTCTCCATGACAGGTGAAACAACTTCCAATCATTCTTTTCTACAATAATCAGTATAGATCTATTCAGTAAATCAAATAATCTATACAGTATATACATATAAAATAGAAATTTGTATTTGCAATACATACTTCTTGTTTCATTGAGATTGTCTTATTAATTTATTGAATTACTGAAAAGATTTATACTATATATTTATTTAGTTATTATTCATGAAATATGTCATTCCTTCCATTGGCACTTAGAAATTTCCTGCACTATTTTAAATATGTGTTTGGTGTCCAGTGTACATAGTACTAATACACTAAGAAATTATTTAGAAAGTGTGTACTATATTTTTATTTATTTTTGAATTACACGTTTCCGAAAATATGCTACAATTTTGGATCATTTAAATTAAATATGTACATTAGTATTTTGTATTTGGGAATAGCATTGCAAAAAATAATACACGTCTTTTATACGAGTACATAATAAATTAAAATAAATTAAAATATGCATCTAAATTTATTATACCTCTACATATGTTACGGTTAAAGTTTAAACCTGGTTAATTTATAAAGTACCTGGATAGTATATGAACCAATAATAACCTAACCTAACGCACAAAACTCGGCCCAGCGCACAAAGCGTTGGGTTAGATTATTGTTATATTAATGGCCGGTTACACCAACTTAACTTCAATATTAAACTTTGCTGAAATTGACAATATTGCATTGCAATGAAATGTAAGATAAATTATAATATATTACTTAAAAATTTCGGTTTGCATTTTTTTGTTTAAACCTAACTTAAAATTTAAGCCTTGTGGTGCATCTAGGTATTAAAGAAATATACTAGCTATAACACATCGCTAAGACAATCTGATCCCGTTCACTCGCGTATTTTTAAAAAACGTTAATTTTATCAAAATAACGTTTAGTTGGTTCATATAATATCCAGTTACTTTATTAACTAACCAAGTTTAGACTTTAGTCATAACATAATATACTTGCGTATATATAATATACATAAATACTTTTGTAATGTATCTCATACTACATATTACTATTACATATTTAAGATAATATGTGTGATCTAGATAATCAAAATTAAGATTAACTACATAAAAAGTATCAGCAAATGGTTGGCCCTGCTTTTAAGGCATCTGCAAAATAGCCCGAGAACGATAATGAAGATTTTGTGAACACATCAAAACCATTACTTGGTGATGAAATTGGTACATTTTTTTTTCTATAAACTTTAATTTTTGTATAAATATTTGTTTGGCAGCTAAAAAATGACTGAAAGTATTATCGTGCCCTCTTTAATATTACCGAAAGTAATATTCAGTGAAATCTGACATTCTGGACTATTAATATTGATTACAAAGTTCACTAATTCTGTCCTTTAAACTGTTTTTAACAGGTATGTCATTAACGGCGAACGGATTCGAGCAGTCGATCCAATAACAATTTTTGGTTGAACGCCAATAGCTCAAGATATGGACTTTTTTATTTGTAGAGTCTAAGCTTTAATTTTGGGGAAATTAAAAATTTACTGTAAAACTAAAGCCCTGTAAGATTTTACTGATATGTCTACAGTCTTATTGCAATAAATATTTCTTGCTAAGTTCCATTAAAATTAGATTTTGGTTGTTCTTGTAACACAGCGATCCACGAAAGGTAGTTTTGTATTTAATTTGTATTTATGCATCACCTACATATTATAATAACGTAGGCAACGTATAGTGTGTTCAAATAAAAAATTAACTCGTAGTAGGTTACGAACAAAAGAACGTATGTCTTAATTTAATAGTTATTAGTGATGTACTAACTACAGTTTCGGCCGACTAATCGACTACCGACTATTCAGCCAATTAGTCGGCCAGGCCGACTAATTTCAAATGTCACTAAAAGCCGTTCTGCACTGAAATTCGTTTGTTACCATCAGTCTCAAATGTGCCTTTGCCTAATATTTCTTCATTACAGTCTGTCTTTGATCAATAAATAATGAAATAATAAGTACATAGTAATTTAATAACATGTAATCTTTCCTATATACAAATCTAAAATGGGATTTTTTACTTCCCGCCATATCGTAGGTAAGGGAGGTAATGTTTTCGGTCCAAAAATTCGATAGTGAGTTTTTCACTAAATAAGCATTAGGGTCCCCACAACACGTTTTTACTATTTTTACAATGATGTCTGTGTGTGTGACGATTTTTTCTTCCACGATAACTTATATTAAAATTCCAAAAAATTCTATTTTCCATATTTAAGCTTTCTGCATTCATATAAAGAGTTATTAGATTTTGAGTAATATTGGACAACCGGAAGAGACTCTTTACTTGTAGCCCATAACAGTTTTTAATGAAGAACTATATTAAAATATAATCTAAAACTTTTCAATTTAAGTATTTAAGATTTTTATATCAAGGGGAGCAACATATTAGATTTTGGCTAAAATTGATAAACCGGAAGTGATACTTTTTTTGAAGCTCTGAACAAATTTTCGTGATAAATATATTATGATATAATCCAAAACTTTTCAAATTTGGTGTTTAAGACTTTTGTATTAATGAGAAGTGCATATTAGATTTTTTTCTAAAATTGATAAACTGGAAGTGATACTTGAAGCCTTTGAAGCTCTGAACAGATTTTCGTGGGAAATATATTATGATATAATCTAAACCATTTCAAATTTGGTATTTAAGACTTCTGTATTAATGAGAACGATATATGCATTAGATTTTTTCTAAAATTGATAAACCGAAAGTAGTACTTTACTGGAAGCTCTAAGCAGATTTTCTTGAAAAAATATATTAAAATATGATCCAAAACTTCACAAATTTGGTATTTCAAACTCGTATATAATATGAAACAACATATTAGATTTGAACTATACATATATGATAAACTGGAAGTAGTACTTAATTTGGAGCTCTCAACAGATTTTCGTGGAAAAACATAATAAAATATAATTCAAAATTTCGTATTACAGACTTTTCTATTTAATTGGAACAACAAATTAGATTTTGTTTACAAACGATCAACCGGAAGTGATACTTTACTTAAAGCTCATTGCTATTTTAAACATGAAATTGGCGGGAGGTTATATGCTGGCCACATCAGATTTTTTTTTGTTGCAATTTTCTTTTTATTCTACATTTTGTTAAAAAAAAATTAACTCAGTGTAGAATATGCACAAAGAAACATGTCTTATTTTAAAAGTATTTAATTAAATGTCAACTTGACACGAATTATTGTCAAAAATATTATCTAAAAAATAAAAGCATTTTTTCTTCTTGAATCTTATTTTAGAAATGAAAATAAATTAAAAAACGGTGAATGGCAATATTCTGTTTCCTTTTTTATTATCTTTTCTCTTTAAAATTTCATTTCGTCGAATAAGAGAAAAATATCGCATCGACACCATAGCTAGTGCTGTGAGGATCCGACAAAACTTGGATCCGAGAACCCGGATTTCAAAATATCCGGATCCCGGATATCCGACGTTCGGATATTGAAGCGGATATCCGAAAATTTAATTCGAATTTGGTATGGATCCGGATCTTGATATGGATCCGGATCCTGATATGGATCCGGATCCTGATATGGATCCGGATCCTGATTTGGATCCGGATTCGAAATTTTGTTTACGGATCTGAATTCGATGTTTTGTTTGCGGATCCGGATCCAAATTTTATTTCTGAATTCGATTCTTCATTTTGAATGTGAAGTCTAACATCTGGAATTGTGTTCAAATTCAAACCGTTAAGTGGGCCTGTTTATCTTTAACACCAGTACACAAACAGTAATACATTTTATAATATCCCTCTAAAATAACCAGGTAGTATGTGCTAATGTAAAGAAAAAATAAATTTGAGAAACAATGGCCATAAGTTCGTTGCAGGTAGCGAAATACTTATCGTGCACATGTTTCACATAAAAGGGGTTGTTTTTGTTACTTATAGTTCTGTGGAATCGAATAATTTGCTTCTTAGCGGATGCTAAAAGTTGTCCAACAGAAATTTATATCTGCCAACTATTAATTAACTACATCAATCAAAAATGTATTGTGGACTGTCATCAGATTTATTTGGTTTTGATGAGACCCGATGTTAATATTGAAATGTAAGGTTCATTACTGAGAATAATCGAATCCGAGAGCCGATCCGGATACTGGAATTCCATATCTCATACTCATATTCGAATCTAAGATCCGATACTCAAATCCGTTTCCAAGATTCGATATTGGGATCCGTTTCCAAGATTCGATATTGGGATCCGGATACAAGATCCTATACTCAGATTCGGATCCAAAATCCGATACTGAAATCCGGATCCAAAATCCGATACTGAGATTTGGATCCGAGATCCGGATAGTTCAATATTCAATTATCCGGATATCCGGATAATTTTGGATCCGAAACCGAAACTATCCGGATCCGGATCCCACCACTAACCATAGCACAAATGACGGTATTTATTCTAGCTGTCATATTTAGATGCGATATTTTTCACTTATTCGACGAATAAGCTATTCGAATGTTTATTTGATGTTGGTGAAACCGACTAAGAGTCCGTAGTAGGTACATTTCTAATACCTAGTTATTTAACTATCAAGTGTATTAATGAGAGCGATTAATGACTGAGAAAAATGGAAACAAATTAGAAAACGACGAATGGCAATATTCTTTTGCTGCCAGTTACAATGAATTTCAGAAAAAATATATTTCAAGATCAGTTTTGAGAACTTGACTTTTGAATTGAATAATGATGAAACATATGTTTCTCTGTTCATAGCCTTCTCCGAGGTAGTTTTTAACACACTGTAAGTTCAATTATTTTTTCAACGATTAAAATGGACCTAAAAGTTGTGGCCACCTATTACAAAAACGAAAAGTATAATGATTTTTATTTCTGTTTTCATGATAATTTTATTATAATACAACTACTTATTCTTATAAAAAAAAATCTACTTTGTTTTTAGCAGTGTATTCGAGCAACACCATGCGGAACACCCTTTTACGCCGCAGTTCCATCCAGGGCATCAAACCCCCTCCTCCGATTCGTCGTACAGCTTCCATCACCAACACAAATCGCGCTCTGACACCCGTCGGCAGTCTTGAAAATCTTCCACCGCCCCCGGCTTTCCTTCTCGAAGGCTCTGCAGCGGGTGCTCCGCCGTCGCCGCCTGTCAACGTTGCCGAAACAGTCAAAGTGCTCACAGAGTTGAAGCACACGCCAGCCAGTCCGAATTCTGTGAGGAGGCAGAGTTTGCATTCACAACAGCAACAACAGATTCAGATTCAGCAAGTGCAGCAACAGCTGCCGATATTGTCGTCTTTCCAAAATCCGAATGCTATTTATGGGACTATTAGGGCGAGCACTATTTATGCACAGCCCTCGCAGTTGACAGTACCGGGGAGTCCAAATGCTATTAGAAGAGCTAGTGGGGGGAATCGGTCGCAGAGCGCAGAAAGAAAAATCGGAGATGGTAAGAAAATTATTTCAACTCTCTATAATTTTGTGAACTTTTAATATTGGGGTAATTGGGGTAAAAGGCAACAAAAATAAAACTTTATGGGGTGCATAATCAATGTCCGAAAATTAGAAACTAAAATATTCAAAACCAGATTTTTCATGCACAGAATCATTCAAATCCCGAATATTCAAAAACAGAATCGCGCATTGCACGAAAGGGTATCGACTGAATCACCTAACCAAACCCAGTCTAACCTAAAGTGACCGCTGCATAACCACGCCCTCGTATTCAAATGATTCGGGTGAAGGACTTTCTGGCGATGCGCGATTCTATTTTTGAATATTTAGGATTTCAATGATTCTGTGCATGCATATTCTGATTTTGAATATTTTGATTGTCAATATTCGGTCATTGAAGCCACTTCCAACTTTACGTATAAAATGTACTATTAAAAATTAAATGTGATGTATCAGAATGATGTTTCAGCATTTTATTAAAATATTATAAAATAATTAAAATTGTGGATAATATGAAAGTAGACAAAAATCGTGTTTCACATTAACCGAATGTATCTAGAAAAATCATCGAGGTAAAAATGAATACTGTGGAAAAATTTGATTCAAATTTTTGTACCTATTACATGTTAAATCCCTATGTTCACCCCTAACCGCAATCAACCTGTATATATATATAAACAGTTTTAGGTATCAAATACTAAAAATTAGTAGGTATGATACATACAGCCGTATTCATAGCAATAGTTATACCCGGAATAACTTTAAACTTGTTTTTTATATCAGGTTTAACAAATAATCGTATTCATAACACTTTTATGTTTAGGTTTAGTTTATACCAACAGGTAATAAATTTAAACCAAGAGGTACTGAGTATAAATCGTTAAACTAGTTGGTTTAAGACCTGTCAATTTTAAATTTTCCGCGTTCTGCGCATGATTAGTATAGTGCGCTCGTACTTAACCTAATTTCATCAAGATTGATTGTAGATATTTATTATTAAATATAGGTTACTAAAATTTATTTTAAAGGATTCAATCTACTTTTTACCTCCCGCTACCCTTGGTAAGGGAGGTATAGGGATCGTGCTAAAAATCGCATATCGAGATTTTGGTAAATGACCACGTTTTAAGGTCCCTAGAATCCATTTTTAACATTTTCACGATGATGTCTGTGTGTATGTATGTATATATGTGTGTGTGGATCCTGTTTACGCTCTAACTCAAATACTATCATTCAGAAAGTTTTGAAACCATGTATTTCTACCGTATTCTAATATGGAAAGAACTGATTAGATTTTGGTGGCAATCGGATAACCGGAAATGGCAGTTTACTTGAAGCTCAAGATAGTTTCTCTTCAAAAAATACCTTTAAATGTTTTTTTTTCTGAATTTATTATAAAAATTAAAGATTATTCCATTTTCTACAAGTTTACTTTAATACTTTTTCTATATATTGTATGGATAAATTTATAAAGTAATATAAAAATTATATACATAGGTAAATGGCGGGAGGTACTGTGTTGGTCACATCAGATTTTTTTTATAATTTTCAGATTCTTAAGAAAGTAAGAATGATTATGACATGCCAAAATAAACTTGATTCCAGGCTTTATCTTTTTTATTTTTATTTGAATTTTTATCTACATATTATGTGTCTGCCGTGTATTTTAATTAATTCAAATAACGAATTCTATTCCTCTTCCGTCCAATTTTCGGATCTCTTCTCTTTTTGCTGTCATTTTATAATACCACTAAAATTTTGCTTAATATTTAATATAAGATAGCAAATTGTACTTGTACTTAATAAGATCAAAACTTACCTGTTACTCGTACCTGTTTTTCCACAAAAACAATTTAATTATTATTTTTGCTCATGCATAAACGTCAAAGAGAATAAAAATACAATGTTGCCAAATGTTTTATCTGGAATAGTTAAACTAATAAGTTTATATATAACGTTGCTATGAATACCGAAGTGTTAAACCAGTTTAAATTTAAACTAGGTGGAATAGTTATACCGGGAATAAGTGTGGAACAATGAAGTTGCTATGAATACGGCTACTAAAGAATAGCCTGCATGTCTATATTTCTATTTTCTGTTTTCAGTAGAGTGCCTTTAATTTTAGAAGTATATATATAAAAAAGTTATTCAGAAAAATTGTTTTTTGCTAATTGACATTAAAAGTTTTTTGACAGCTAATAGTCTGTAAAATGTCACTATTACGTAGCAACTGCTGATAAACGCATAGCAATAGCAACCGTTCAAAAAACGCATAGCAACACAACTTGATGGCTTTAAATTTCAAAATTGGTATTAAAAATAATCTAAATTAAAATTAATTCTATAATCCGCCAAACAATAATGTGTTCATCACGGTACTAAATACAGATTTTCAGCTTCGGCAGCCTATGCTGTAAATCTGGTATTTGAATGCGTAATTGAACAAATAAATATTACGAGAAAAATTAATTTTTCTTTAATTTAAAAATAATGAACAAATTGTCAATTTTTTATTTTTAGTTACTATATTTTGTTCCAAAGTTCCGTTTCACTATTGTAGAGAATATGAAAATGAAATTTTTATGAACTTATTTTTTCGTCATTAAATATTTTTATCGACTTTCATTATTAGGTAATAAATACCAAATTCAAATTAACAGACCTATTTTACTATAGTGAAAATGATTAGGCAGAGGCCTCAAATTAACGACCTTAAAAAAACCTTATAAAATGAAATATAACTTGTGGAAATTATTGGATGTTATTTATTTTTAAAAGAAGAAGAAAAAAGTACTAGTATTAAGTAATGTATATATTAATGATATTTACAATTATTTCCAAGTCAACCGTAATTCCTTTTACGGAATATAAAATTATTTGAAATAATTGTAGTTTATTTTCGTACCATACGTTGGCACTACTGAGAATGATCATGTTGTGTCACATAATTTTATATCCCGTAAAAGGAATAAGGATTGACTTACAAAATAATTGTAAATTAATTAATATATACGTTTCTTTAATACTAGTATATTTCTTCTTTTTTAAAAAATAAATAACAACTAATAATTACTACAAGTTATATTTCTTTTTATAAGGTTATTTTCAGGTTGATAACGTGAGTCCTGTGCCTAATCATTTCCACCATAAAAACACAA
Organism: Harpalus rufipes; assembly: GCA_951394225.1. Lineage (NCBI taxonomy): Eukaryota > Metazoa > Arthropoda > Insecta > Coleoptera > Carabidae > Harpalus > Harpalus rufipes. The sequence goes on along the minus strand of OX596281.1, from coordinate 22,629,371 downwards.
CGATATCGTTACCATACGACTGTCGGTAAGCATTTGATTGAACCATGACCAACTTTATTAATTGCGCTACGCTTATTATGGCCATCTCAAATGTCAATAAAATTACGCAAACGAAATTTAGTGATTTAGTACGTCAAGTAGCGCCACGCACAACGTAACATTGTATCATTTTGAGAAATTAGCTTGTCACAAGTAAATAAATTATAGCAAATTAATTTTTAAATATTTTGTATTTATTTTTAATAAACTGAGAGCACATCTCAACTTCATTGAAAGAGACCAAGCAGGACCAAAGACACCGACACAAGCCTCCTAATTGAAATAAAAATCACTATCCGTACCAAATCTGTGAAAAACTCACTCCAGCAATCTAATCATGTTTATAAAGCCTCGTACAGACCTGCGAACCGTTCGGCGAATCACGTCCAGACCGGCGCAACAAAACGGCGATTCGAGCAAAGCACTGCAACACGTGCAACGTTTGCGCGATCCATCCGTTGTCGGTATTTCAACGAACGATCAAAGGATATTGCGCAAACACGTTGCAGCTAGTCTGGACGCGACGGCGAACGGATACTTGCAACAAAATATTTTATTTCACTTTATTCTTTGGTTCGAAGTAGATGTTTGCTCTTCGTTAATACTACATTTACCAAAAATGGAATGGTCTAAAGACAATATTTCAAAATTTATCGAACTGTACAGAAATCATGATATTATTTGGAATCCGCAAAACACATATATGTATCTGCAACAATAATGGAAAAGAGATGAACATTCCCACACCATCATCTGCTAGAGCTCGTCGAACCGTTCGCCGCACGGTTCGGCGACCGGTTCGGCGTACGGTTCGCCGAACGGTTCGCAGGTCTGTACGGGGCTAAAAAAGAAGAATACTGGCAAACATAGCTGCTGTGATACGAGTTTTACTTACTAAAATGTTTTATTACTATGTATTTTATGTACCTATGTATTTATTACTACTGTGACCACTGTGACGATTTTTATACAACTATATATGTCTGAAAAATAAACGATATTATTATTAATAGGGGAACATGACGATTTGAAACGGCCATAATAAGCGTAGCGCAATTCAATGAAGTTGGCTATGGTTGAACCTTAATAACAACAAATGCCAAAAACCTGTTCTACTAATCGTTATAAATTATCGTTATCATTGATTATAACGATACTGTCTAACTTCATATTTATTTTGACAGAATAAATTTACATTTTTTTTTCAATTTAAATTTGACATATTCATTCATTATATTCAAATATTGAAGTGGATTTACATGAAATGTAATATAAATAATAATTTATAAACAGATAAATAAAATAAATAAATATATTATCCCGGCATAGTACCCATTACTGGGTATGCCAATCTGCTTTGTACACAGATTTCGGTAATGATGATGACATATTTGCACCGTGCGGGCGTTTACCAGACGTCACCTATAGAAATTTTCTGCAAACCATTAAACGATTATACATATGTGACTTTCCGACATAAATATATAATTTATCAAATAGTACTGCATATATATTTACAATATAATAACACATCAATAGATCCAACAACAGTCAACTTATTTAATTATTTATCGAAATCCAAATTTTTAAATATATTTTTTAACTAATTAAAATGTTTAATATTAAAAAGTATGTTTTGAAAATAGTCTCCACTAGTTGAAATTTAGAAGTAGATAGTCGCAAGGATAGTTGGAATTTGGACAGGGAATTTGAATTAAATGACAAGTTTTCAATTCCTTAAAAGAAGAAATTATAAACTTGTCCTTTTATTAAAATTCCCTTTCCATATTCTGAATATCTACTTCTAAATTTAAAATGATAATTAATAAAATTTTAAAGAAGTGAACACACCTTTGCAAAATAAAATATTTTCTTCAGCAATTTTTAGATTTGTCTTCGAAATACACCAAACTTAACTACTTTAACGAATCATGTGAACGATAAACATAGTAGCAGAATAGGATTTTGGAAAAAAAATATAAATACATTTCGCCTGGTAACGAGTTAACGAAATATCATTTTTTATTAGAATAGACTTGTAAGAATATGCTGCGTTCAAACCAGAATAAAATGCCGATACATTTAACTCAGTATTTTTATTCCATTTACCACATTTGACTATTTATCTTGTAATAAACATTTCAGTAATTTAAAAATTTTGAAATTTTGTTTCCTTATAGAAAAGTATCTCTCCTTAGGTCCCGGTGGTGTGGGATCCGGCTTCATAGCGGCTTTAAGCGCCAAACTGGCCCCGTCTTTGAGTCCTCGAAACTCGCGAAGACATTCGGAAGACCTAGGCCAGGGGCAGCAGAACCCTGGAATTGGAGGCGTTGCTGGGCATAGTAAACTAGCGCAACGAGGCCCTGGACAGGGCTTTCTTGATAGTTTAAATGCGAAGTTAGCTCAGCAGCATCTGACCAACGCTCAGGGACAACTGAAAGCGAATAAGATTCGTCAGATCATCAACAGCCGGGCACAGGTAAGATGAAAAAAATATGATTAAACATATTACTTTCGTCTAAGTTTATCATCGCTTCATAAGCACTCCATTAAACACAATTTAACGTACCCAGAAAACACAATAATAATTGAAGCATGTAAAAATTAGAAGGGATCTAAGTGGCATTTTTCTTTTTTAAAGTTATTTATATAACAAACAGTTTTTCACGAAACAACGATAGCTGTAGTTTCTTGTTTTAATATTCTTATCAATTTCATGGATAAATTTATTCTTATAAAGCCGATGTTTCGGTATATACTCGTACTTATACCTTCTTCAGGGTAAGATCTTATAGACTCTTAAACATAAAATCATGTACACATAATAAATACATTCGTTTCAACTAAGATTTCGTATATTTGTAAACACCTTTCTAATTGGTTTAATTCCATGCTAAACATTAACGATCCTGATTCAAAATATTTTAGTACTATAGTTGCAATCAAATAAATATGCACTGGAAATTTCTACACTGTTGCCAATTCACTGACCATATTAAAAATGCTAAGTTATGAAGTAGCAACAACACCGTAGAGGGCAAGGGACAGGTTGCTGAGAAGGAAAAGAGTTGAGTATCAGTCTACTTATTTGACGGCGACTATATTATGTACTAGTAATAGTATTGTTCATAAAATTAGTTCCATACATTTTTACCACGTTCGGAATGAGGTAGTTTTGCCCGTTTTCAAAATTTTATATGTTATAGTATTTTTAAAGTTTTCCTTATTTTTTATTTTACATAATTCTTGTTCTTTGCTGAGAAAAAAATATGTGAAAACTAGATAATTTTTCTCCCGCCATAAGTGACATCACCTGTTTATCTTCCGCTGCGATTGAGTCTCGACATACACATACAGTTTAAAAAATAGCACAATTTTTCGTTACGTATGTCTTGCGGGGTAAGGAGAACTTGTTTACGTTCCGTGTTAGTCAGCCTCTGCCTCTAATCAGCGTTGTCACTTGTCACCAAACATGTGACGTCACAGCGGAGAGGTTAATTCAAAGAGTGCGATATTTTAATTATCATTTTATAAATATTTAAGCAATAATTGTTGTTAATTATCGTATAGAAAATCTTATTATGAGTGACTTATTGTGTAGGTACAAATAATTTTTTATATTAAAATTCGACATATAAGTACCTTATTATGACACTTGTTCCATTTCTAAAATATTATAAAATTGTTTTCAAATTTTATATATTTTTTTCTTTGGCACTTAAATATATGCTATTTTGCTTTTTTTCGCAAATTTCATTAATGCCTATATCCTTTATACCGTTGCTATTTGATAATAAATGCTTCAATTATAATGTCTTTATCATACAATTAAAATTGGAGAATCTTGACAAATATTATGCCGATTACAAGCTTATTCTGTAAAAATATCGTTATATAACAACTATCGTTATTTATAAATATAACGATGTGATTCTGAACGACATTTTGTAAAAACCCTATTCACTAATATCGTTATAAATGTCATAACGACATCAGCCAATTTTTTTTAAGATAGTTACTGACTACTGGGACTAATTGAATTGTCGTTGTCCTGTCGTTTTTCAAAAAATATTGACATTATTGTTTCCATTATTAATTCTTTATTAAGTAAGAGATGTGTAAAAAGTAATTTTTAAATGGATTATTATGATCCCATAAAAGTCTGGCGAATACAAATATTTCTTCTAAGATGTAATTATCGTTATTAATTATACAGGTGTCCCAAATTAAGTGGTATACCATTGGGATCTCGAAAATTGTAAGAGTTACGAGGTCGGTTAAATGGACAATGTTGTGCAGTTTTAAGTGCTTATTCAAATTCCGGACAGTTATTCAAAAAAACTGAAAATCGCGATTTAAAAAAAATATGAAATAACTCCGTAATTATAAAAGCTATAAAAATGCTTCATATAAAAGTTACGTGATTTGATAAGGCAAACTTGAAAGTGATGGCGAATTCCAAGATATTTCTAGCAACTTTCTTATTTCAAATTGGCGCCATATTGAATATTTCTGTAAAAAATACTTATTTTTTTCTCTTTCCAGTGGTGTAAGGGTTATTGTGTTTTAATTTTGTTTTACTCAAAAAATCTTAATTTTTTCGTTATTTTTCATTATATTTCGCGTTTTTTCGAAAGTATTTGTAATATTTATGTCATATTAGTTATTTTAATTAAATAAATTATTTTATTGTAATTAAAAATATTTACGGTCACTAAAAATCATGTGTTTCAATAATAAGTTTTTTTTATATTAGATACCTGGTTGAGAGGTATACATACGTTATACCTATGTTAAATTAAAAATATGGAATCAAAATTAAAGGAAAATAAAATACTAGTTAAAATTTTGACATATAAAATAATATTTAGGGGCGGAACAAAATTAAAACACAATAACCCGTACACCATTGGAAAGAGAAAATAATCCAATATGACGCCCATTTAAAATAAGAAACTTGCTATTAATATTTTGGAAGCCGCCATCTTTAATTTTATTCTCACATCACTCTTAAGTTCGCCCTATTAAATCATATAACTTTTATATGAAACATTTTTTTATATCTTTGAAAATTACGAAGTTATTTGATATTTTTTTAAATCGCAATTTTCAGTATTTTTTAACAACTTTGAAACTGTTCGCAATTTTAAATTTTGGGCACTCAAACTGCACAACATTGCCCATTTAACCGGCCTCGTAGCTCTTATAGTTTCCGAGATCCCAATGGTGTACTACTTTATTTGGGACACCTGATGCATGAATAAATGTTTTATTAAATATTTTCAATTTCTTCTTGCTCAAATATGTAATAAATTAATTAACCCTTGCATTTTCTAACATTTGACATTGAATAACGACAAGTGAAAACTTATCATCCACGAACTACTTAAAATAACAACGGTACGTTTTGGTATAAAGACGTTCTTACAGAATAAGCCTGTAAGTCTGTTTTTCTCATTTTTAATGTAAATAATAAAGAATGTTTCGTCTATATTTTAGCCGGATCCGACAACATGCCACGAATCGTTGATGGATCAAATAAAGCGAGGAGCAACTCTTAAAAAAGCCCGTTCAGTGAATGACCGCTCCGCCCCAAAAATCTACTAAACGACCGTATCTCGAAAAGGAAACGACTGTCTACAACATTCATCGTTTAATTCCAAATTAGATGTTTTGTTACTAGTTGAAATATATTTTATTTAAAATCTAACATAATCCCCCTCATATTCATACATTTAAGTATTAAAGAAACATTTCAGTTTAGCAATGGTAGGAAATAAGGATAATATTAATCGTTACAAATAATATGATCACTGAATCATTTCCATTAGATTCACTCTAATTGTGTATAGGATAGGTTACAGTAAAGTTCACAGCTTCGGAAGCCGAAATAAAGTTCGTATATCAGATCTTAACTGCGCTAAAGTTGTGTTCAGTAAGACGGTACATGTGGATAATGTCAATTCCATTTAGTAGAACTGCTATTCTCAGCCACAAAATCACGATTCGTATTCAATAACAAACACTATTTTAAATAACAGCAAAGTGTTTATTCTTGTTGTGATTTTGAGGGTGGGAATATTTAGTAGATGCCAATATATTGTTTCGCATTGGATGGAAGAACAAGACATTGTATTGATACATTTTTATTCGTCCATATTTTGCCAAGAATGACTGAATATTATTTTTGTATTTCTATTGTAGGGCGTTAGCAGAACAGAACTGATTTTAGATGTAGTTATTTATATTTTTGCTTGAATAATAATCGCAGTAGAATATGAATACATGTACCTAGACGATGATTACTATGAATATGTAAGTGTTCATGTAAATATGTAACTGTAGCAGTTCTTATTGACATAAGAATCATTATGGAAGATTGATGTTAGTATTACAGAGTTGAGTTACTTTATGTTGCATTTGGTTATATTTAAGAGATTTTTTTTTAATTTTACGATAACTTTACGTTAAACGTAAACGTATATAGATGATGGAGTATATATTGTACGTTAATTATTTTAGCGTTGACGGCAAGATTATCGTAATAAATCTCTCAATTGTGTAGAATTTGAACCACCGTGGTTGTAGTTTGGTTCTATTATGTTGTAAAATATCACGGAAACATATCTTTTCATTGTGAAAATGAGTTTACAATTTAATAAGGTTCTTAGTTCTTGCACTTTAATTATATATTGGTGTATTTGTCAAATATAATATTGGTAAAAACAGTTCATTTATAATGTATGAGTTATTGCAAATTGAAATAAAATATGTAATAAATTATTGTACGCAAATTTCTAATTGTATGTTCACTTAGTAATCAAATTCTTTTTAAATAGGTATAGACATCAATCATTTTTTATTAATTTAATTGTTGATTTATATTTTTAATACTATAATTACAATCTTAAATATAGGTAATACTATAAACTATAGAAAATATCATCACTGAAATTAATGATCGTAATTCCCGAAAGGCTAATTTGATAATATACAATTTACCTGAACCTACGACTCCAGAATCCATTTTAAATGATAAAGTGTGTGAAATAATATCTACTATATCTGATTCTTTACCAACTAATGAATTAAAAATGTTTCGCGTAGGTAAAATAAATCCAAAATCTAAGAAACCTAGACCGGTTAAAATCATCTTTAAACACTCGAATGACGTAATAAGAGTGTTAAAAAATAGTAAAAAACTTAACAATACTAAATTTAATGATATTAAACTATCTAGTGATAAAACAGTCGGCAACGTCAATACTATACTGAACTAAAAGCTGAACTTGTGAAACGCATTAATTCCGGTGAAAATAATCTTAAAATAAAATATATAAATGATGTTCCGCATATCGTCTCAAAAAACTAAATAGCGTCACAACTCGGTCGTTTTCGGTATACTACCAAAATGTAAATGGACTTAACACCAAGTTAACAGAACTTTATTTAAGTGGTACATCTACAAACTATGATGTGCTTGTACTAAGCGAGACGTGGCTTAGCGAACATGTCACCAACAACGAACTTTTTGATCAACGCTGCTGTGTCTACAGAAGTGACCGTGACAGAGTTGAAACCGGCAAAACCCGCGGGGGAGGAGTACTCATCGCTGTCAATGAACTATTCAAACATAAACAAGAAGATATCAGCTGGAACTTAAATAAAATTGATGTTTTATGTGTAAAAATATTTTTTCCTAGCTCTCAGTTGTATATATCTTTGCGGTTTACATACCACCTGATACTACTACACATGCATATTTACATTTTTATGAGCACATTTTATTTCTTCCTTTTGTACTTTCGGCCAATGTCTTAATAATTGGAGATGTGAATATAACAAATTTTAAACTGTTTTTATGAAAAAAATATCTCTGATAATAATGTCAAACATTTTACAAACTTTATAAATTTTCTCAACATGATACAATGCAATAGAATACCTAACATTAATAATAACATCCTAGATATTGTTGTTGCTAACATTGATTGCACTATTCAAAAATGCGATTTTAGCTTATTACCTGAAGACAGACATCATCCATAGCCTTAGATATAGATTGCAAAATTTTCATTTCTCCGTATAATAATTTAAAAACCAATGTAAAAACTTACTATAATTATAGAAATGGTAATTACGAATTATTGTATAAACTACTGAATGAGGTTGACTGGTGTTTTCTAAACTTTTATAATGATGCTGTTAAACATTTTTATGAAGTTCTATATGATATTCTTGACGTTTGCATTCCTAAAAAATCTAGTAGAAATTATAAATACCCAATTTGGTTTAACTACGATATTATTATTTGTTTAAAACAAAAATAATATCATCGTAAACAGTATAAAAAATCTAGCCTAAGTCACCACTTAAACAAATTTAAATCCTTCAGATCCTTATCAAAAATTCTTATTAAAAATGCGTACAATGACTATATTAATTCCATTCAAAATGATTTAATAAACAGTCCCAAAAATTTTTGGAATTTTTTAAAGAATAAAAAGAACTCCTGCAACACACAGTAAAATTTTTGAAAGATGTCCGATCAAGGTTATCTGTATCATGAACGAATTAACATATTGGAATACATTTATCTCTTTCCTTTGCAAAGGCTATAAGCATGAGCGATAAGGATAGACATAACACGCTTGTCTTTCAAAAATTCATATTGTTTCGACTAAGCTAGGACATTCCACTTTAAAACGATGCTCGTTGAGGATAATACTTTCACTGTAACGTAAGTTTATTTATTAATTCAGATACATTACCTTAATTCATAGCCGTGCGATTAACGTTATTTTGTGTCGGAGTCACTGACTTTGACATTGTGGCAGTATCTTATTTTTCACATATTTGGTTTTACATTTCCTAATAAACTTACCAGTTTACTTATTTTTGAATTTTGAATGCTTTTACTGTAATATATATTTTTATAATAATAAAATAACAGTAGTATCTTATGTACCCTCATAAAAACTAAGCAAACGACACTACTGAATTTGTCATAATGCGCGGAGCAAAAATCTGAATTCATACAATTCGTAGACAACCTTGATCGGACATCTTTCAAAAATTTTACTGTACCTTCTGTCATGCAATACGACAATCAGTGGCGTAGCCAGAAATTTTTTACAGGGGGGGGGGGTTTAGGATAATAAATTTTAAATAAATATGAGGTTAAATAGGCTTAACAACAATCAACAAAAACAATATTTTTATAAATACAATTTTTATTAGTAGGCATTTTTTTTTAATCAATAGGTAAATAACAACAATGCTAAATTATTCAGTGAATTTCAAACCGCTCGCCTAAATATGTTTATATAAACCGCAGTATAAACAGAAACACAAGAAAAGTTGTAGTAACACTAACAAATTAAATTAACGTAGTTATTCTACTCAAGAACAAGAACATAGCGCATGAGATTCACTATTAGCTGTCGGTAAATTTCGGTAAAGCTCGGCATTTTCACGAGGACATTGCGCGAAAGGGCATCTATAGGCTACAGACTATAGCTAATAATTGCGTGTAAACAGATTTCTACGAAAATTAATATTCTTTTACAATGTTAATAAGAGAGTTAGTGTGAATCAGTTGAGATGGTTTGGGCATGTGGAGAGAATGACGAGTGAACAACTTGTTAAGAGTATATATCTTAGTGAAATTGAGGGTTTTCGATTGCGTGGCGACCAGTGTGTAAGTGGATGGAAGTGGTTGGTAGGGTGCTTAAAGAGCGAAAGTTTCCAAGTAAGAAGAGAAGAAGAGCATGTATGAATGCGATTATGAGTGTGGCCGGGGCGAAAGAAGTGTACTTAGATAGGAATGTGTGGCGAAGGATGATTGTTGCGTAACTATTATTGTGATCCGGATGCGGTATTTCGCTACCGAAAATCGGTCACTTTAATATGTTTAAGAGTAAGGATTTGTTGTATGATGTTGATGTTGTTCTTATTGTTTTCGGGTTTGTGCGAACCCACTAAGTGGGACACGCGTGATTTTATGTATGTATGTATGAAAATTAATTATTTTTTGCTTCAGATCATATTATATATGAACAACAAACGAGTATGTTTTTAAATTAGTGTTAAAAGCGGCCTACCATGGTCTCACAGGAGGGGGTTCTAGCCCCTAAAACCTCCCCTATGGCTACGCTACTGACGACAATCAGACTTTTTCTCACAGATAATATAATACCTACTTTTTCTAATGGCTCTGATATTGCAAATGCATTTGCAACATTTTTTCAAAGTGTTTATAATAACTCTCCAGTGAATAATAACAATTTAAGTTTTAACCCAGACAGCAATAATTTTTGTAACCCTGTCTCAGTAACTAAAATAAGTATTGATGAAATTACAGCTGCCATTAAATCTAAAAAAAAACACAAAATCTGTTGGCCCAGATAATGTACCTGTCTTAATTTTTGATTGCACTGATGCCCTAGTTCTCCCTTTATTTATTTTATTCAACTTAAGTTTAGAGACTAATACTTTCCCTGACAAATGGAAATGTTCTAGCATTTGTCCAATATTTAAGTCAGGCGACAGAAGTATAATAATAATAATAATTCTTTATTAACAGCATTGCTCTACATTAATACAAAATATTACAAGAATACATGCGTATTAAAAATGGTATGATTAGTAATTATCGTCCAATATCTCTCCTAAATTCTGTAGCCAAAATTTTTGAGTCAATATTATTTCAGCAGATTCAACAACAAACTATAAATGATATAAGCCCTTATCAGCATGGATTTGTTAGCCGCAGATCAACAGTCACCAATTTAGTTAATTTCGTTCAGTACATTTTTGAAGCATTATTTCATAATAAGAAACAAGTAGATGTTCTATATACAGATTTTCGCAAAGCCTTTGATTCAGTTATTCATACAATTTTATTACATAAATTAAAAATTCTTGGCTTCTCAAATAAATTATATCTCTTGATTGAATCATATTTAAATAACAGAATATAGTATGTGCATTGTAACGGCTTCACTTCATATAACTTTGCAGCGTTTTCAGGAGTACCCGAAGGGTCAGTACTTGGCCCTTTACTTTTTATATTATTTATAAACGACATAACATCTGTCATTGATTATATACACTAACGTAAACGTTAGTATATATATTCAATAATCAATGCATCTGTCCTAAAATTTTCTGAATGTCTCATGTATGCTGATGACTTTAAATTATTCAGTATTGTTTCTGACACAAATGATTGCCATCTGCTTTAGGAGGACCTAAATTCTATATTTAATTGGTCGATTCTATATCATTTATTTTTTAACTTAACTAAATGCAATGTTATCAGTTTCACTAGAAAACATGCGACTATCAATTTCAATTATTTGATGAATGGTGTAAATATAAATCGTGTTACAATAATTAAAGACCTTGGAATTTATCTCGACCCAAAATTATATCTTGTAAATCATATTGAAATATTAATCAGTTCAAGTTTAAGATTAGTAGGATTTATATTGCGATCAACAAATGATTTCAAAAATATAACATGCTACAACGTACTTTTTAAATCGCTAATTATGAGCAAGTTAGATTATGGCTCTATTATTTGGTCTCTGTCCCAAGCATACTTGGTCAATGTTAATGAAAAGATACAAATTAAATTTTACAAAGTAGTACATTATAGGATTTTCGGTGAAAGATATTGTGGTTCGTCTGCTTTACTTAAATTATTCAACCTTAATACCCTTGCGAACAGACGAACAAAACATCAAATATTATTTATTTATAAAATAATTAATAATCTTATCAATGACATCGACTTAGTTAATGCTCTGAAATTTTATGTAAATAAATGTAATACTCGTTGCAATCATATTTTTGTCAAAAAAATTTCGCGCACAAATTACTATTATAATTCCCCAATTAATACTATGTGCCGTAAATGTAATAACTTTGAATATATAATAAATATAAGAACGGCAACGTAATGTATTTAGATTAAATATTTCGAGAGAAGGTGCCATCTATCCCTCCGTATACTAATTATTTCTGAGTTAGTTCAAAAAATACATAATAGGTGGATGTTGCACAGTGTTGCCACGTAGCTAGAACAGCAAGTTAAGATTTTATAAAGGTTTTTAAATTTGCTACTGTAAAACAAGTATACATGTACATTGAAGATTCAAAATATATTATCTGGTTATTATGAAACAATATTTTTGAATTATTGATTATTGAATACCTCTAACAAATAGTATCTGGCAATGCTGTCAGCACGATTTACCGTAGTTCATAGTTTTGTGAATAAAAAGAGACAGATATAGTATCTTACTAGGCCATATGCGTTGCCGTTCTTATATGTATTATATGTTCAAAGGTAATAATGTTAGTTCTGATATTGATTTTTCTGTTACACTTACTGTATTTAAAAATAACCTGAATATTATAATTTAAATGTTAATTTCTAATTTCATGTATCTATTATTTTTTATTTTTTGTAATATTATTCTGTAATAGGGATTCATCCTGTTGAATAATAAAAATTATTATTATTATTATTAGATCCCGGGCTCACACGTTATCATTTTTCTGTGGCCAATCCATGTTTGGAGTGTGACTGTCATTTTGTTTTGGCGGCAATTTGAATGTTAGTGTTCTGTGAAACTACCAAATTGACGTTTAAAAAGTTAGATTGTTTCTTTCTATTCGCTTGAAGTTTTGTTGTTTTTTCTTTGTTCTCTGTATTTTTGCAATGTGCCCAATGAGTTGCACCGTTAAATGGTTGTCTGCAATGAAAAGTTTCCGTACATACCTTCATGTAACATTTTTTGCTCAAAATGACCTCAGAAATAAGCTGTTGCACTAGTTCTGAATCACCTGTATGTGTATCTGATTTTTTAATTTTTTTTTCAAGTAAACATCCCTTACCGGTTTCCACAGAATTTTGGTAATTCTGTTACGAATGCCAACTTGTACTTGACTAACATAGATATAAAGTTTCAAATTTTTATTTCGTATAGTACAAGAAATATTTAAATATATCCGTTTTTTTTTTCCTTCCGTCACCTTTAGGTAAGGAAGGTATTGTCTTTGGCCAAAAAATTCAATGATGAGTTTTTAGTGAATAAACATGTTTTAGGGTCCCTATAATACGATTTTACCATTTTTACGATGATGTCTGTTTGTATGTATGTGTGTGTGACAAAAGTTCCGGATCCCATAAGTTCAATACCACGATTCCAAAAATTATATTTTTTCGTATTCCTCAAGTTTACATCCAGAAGAACAACTGATTAGATTTTGGTTATAATTGGTAAACCGGAAGTAGCCTCATTTGAAGATTTAACCGTTAAATTTGATTTATTGACATTTAACGTTATTATAACTTAAAGAATATATTATTCTCTATACGATTTGATTATATTTTATACTTCATACTCAATAGTTACACTAGTTACAGAATTTTAAAGAAATTAAATTTTATAATTCAGCCAGCTATGCTAAACATGGAAACTACTAATATCATTTAATAAGTAATACCTACTTATTAAATGCTAATATATTCATACAATTCAAAATGACAGATGTCAGTATCAATAAAAAGTAAATTAATGTGGCAGAGATGAGGATGCTGAAGTAAATGTTGGGGAAAACACGGAAAGATAGGTAAGGAAATAACTCTAGTGTTACAAGTTTCTAGAAAGATACAAGAAAGACGATTACATTGGTTTGAACATGTCATGAGGAGAAATGAAGAATTATGTTTGAACAAGAATGAGTAGTTTAGTCATAGGAGGTTGAAGAAACAGAGGCAGACCAAAGATAAGATGGAAGGACTGTATTGCGGAAGACTTGAGAGAACGACACGCAAAAATAGCGACCCCTAACGAATGGGAAAAGCTGAAGAGGAAGAAGATGTCAGTGTCAAGTGCAATTTGAATAGTTTGTTTATGAAATAGTTTTACTGGAAATTTAGAATCTTTCTTGAAAAATTATGTATGGAATTTATACATTATACACAGGATTGACGGAAGGTATTGTGCTGGCCACAACAGATTTTTTCATATGTATCTGATTTTTTTTACTTCCTTGAAGCCTATAATAGATTTTAATGAAAAACTGTTTTAAAATATAATCCAAAACTTTTCAAATTTGGTATAAAAGACTTTTATGTCAATCGAAATAACATAATAGATTTTGGTTAAAATAGGCTAACCGGAAGTGGTACATTACTTGAAGTTGTTAACAGTTTTTCTTGAATAAAATGATTTTATTTTGATTTTAGAAATAAATGCTTCAAATAAAAGTTTTAGAGAATTAATTTCTGCGTCTAGCACATCAAGTATTATTAAATTAGCCCTTTGTATAAGCGAGATATGTAAATTTAAAAATTATGTTTTTGTAATAAAGCTTGCTATGGATTAGGACAATAAAATAAAATGTTCATGTCAAATTACGTTAAATACGTGCAATTTTATGATTCGTACAATAACAAATATTATATTTTTATTGTGAAATTAGTCATATTCATTGTTGTAATCAAATATTTCTTTGTTGTAATAAAAACTCTCTATAAAAACTACCTTTATGGTCGCTATATATCTTACTGTTTTGAAGGTAAAATTAATATTTTGTAATTTATTTATTAAAAAAATATGTATAGTTTAATAATCGTACAAGGAAGTCGTGTGGTGTCCACATCAGATTTTTTCAAGTAAACATCCTTTACCTGTTTCCACAGTTTTGGTAATTCTGTTATAAGTGCATTAATACTTGACTAGCATAGATATAAAGTTTCAATTTTTTATTTCGTATAGTACAAGAAATATTTAAATACATATATCCGTTTTTTTTTTTCATGTGAACATCTCTTTTCAATTACCCCAGAATTTTGGTAATTCTGCTATGAATAAATTGATACTCGCCTAGCTTAAATATAAAGTTTCAAATTTTTGTTTTTTATAGTACAGAAAATATTTAAATATGTGTGTGAAATTTTGTCATGTAAAGATCCTTTACCGGTTACCCCAGAATATTGGTAGTATTTTTATGAATGCATTGATAGTTCATTAACTTAGATATAAAGTTCCAATTTTTTTCTCAAATTTTCATATAAACATCCCCTAACGGTTATCCCAGAATTTTGATAATGGGGTCATTTAAAAAAAAACTTTTTTTTTTATAAAATCGTGAAATCCGTCTCATTTAATAAATATAGTAATATAAAATAACATGAAATATGCGACTTTTCATTCATAAATTTTGTTAATAAACTTTCGCGGCTGTAAAATTCGTCACATCACGGCTTGTTACACAAAGACATTCCTCTAACACACATTTACGGTCCTCGTGATTTCCGTTTGCTGCTGTTGTAAACAACCTAACCTAAAATTGTGACAGGTGACAGCAAAGTTAAAAGTAAAAGTATGTAAATAAAATATTTATTAATATAAATACCAAAAGTTGTATGAAATATGTTTTTCGTTAACAACATGTTGCTGTGTTGCTGTCACAAAATCAAACAGACAAGTGATAACCAAACATTCATAGTTCCAAACACAACCGGTAGAGAGCTACTGCCGCATCCGCCAAGCCGTGACGTATTGGCGTGTATTGCTAAGCGATATGAAATCTGGTGGCAAAATAATGAACTACAGGTTGACTTGGTATTAAAGTATATAATATTAGAAATTTGTTAAATATTATACGTATTTATGTATCTAAAGTGACATATATATTTTAATATGAGTAACAATTATTGCTACTTATTAGAATCCACATTGTCACGTTAGAAAGGTAATAAATTATGTTGTCACGAATTCCCGCGTAAACGAAAAGTTCGTGTTTAAATTCAAAATATACTTTATAAGATGAAAAAAAGATAATAATACAGTGTGTGAATTAGGAAATTATAAATTAATATATCCGTCTTGTGTACTTCGAAGATTTATTCATAATTTTTAAAGAAAACAAGGTTAGTTTTATAAATGTTCACAAAAATATATCATTTAAGTTATCTTCACTTCCACGAATACATCCTATACTAATGTTCACAAGTGTATACGAAATATAATCATTAAATTTTGCTATTTTAATTATTTTTTTAAAGATATCATCAGAAGTAGTTATACAATTACTTAAGTTAAAGTTTTATAAAAGTGTACTAGGAATTTACATTAATTTACCCTTAATGGATAATATAAAACCCACTATAAAATAATATAAAAAGAAAATTAAATATAATACAGTTCTATGAGAAATACACAATTCTATAAATTATGTGTTTGCCCATTTGACAGAAGGTTGACGTCATTCATATCTCGTTCAACCTGTAGTTTAAAACTTGCCACCCCAGCGCTGCGATTTTAAAAATATACTCAGGGTATGGCTAGGGTACCTATATACTCAGGGTATGGCCATGACGTGGCTCGCGTTTCGTCCGCCATTAGAGGGCCACTGTCATATTCGTTGTTGTTGCGCAACTTATTATGTATTTTCGTGGCTACTTGTTTTATTTTAATGCAAAACACATTTAAATATACTTCTAATATTTATTTAAAGTGTAAGTAATACTTTTATTTTATTTATATGTATATTATACTGACTACGATGACTGGCAATATTGAAAACACATAAAAATTACCAATATTAAGCACAAACATTTAAATTTTTAAAAGGTAAGTTTAAAATATATACTTATTATGTAAATAATAACCACAGTTATTAAATTTGATGTGATAATAACAACCTATATCCTATGCGCTACATAACCTCTAAATCTATGTCAATAATAATTGTGTATCTCTTAAATAAATGAATTTTTATTACCTTTTTAGAGTCATAGCGTGATTATTTAATATTCCTGTATAATATAATATCACATTTCTTACAAATAAATAGGGAAATGAATTATCAGTATGTTTGACATTGGCTCGCTTATGGCGGCGATCTTGCCCCATGGCCATACCCTATAAATAAAGGTACCCTAAAAAATACTAGGGTACCTTTAGCCGTATTCTTTCGCTGGGTTGGATCAGATCCAACTGATCGTATGGATTAGATCAGATCAGGTCACGTGGACGCAGATGAATTTATTCAAAAGAACACAAGTATTTGTCAAAATCAGTCGGGAAAATTAAATTTCAATTTTTTATATTTACCATTGTTTATTCTTGTTTAAATTTCTTTTAGAACCTTAAATGTAACCTCTTGTTCTGATTGACTTATATAATATGACATATTCTTCCGGCGCTTCCGCCATTTTTGAATCTTAAGTGATATGATCTTTCTAATCCAAGTTTTTGTTGGAGTAGATGGCACTGATCTGGATCACTTGGCCTTGGGGTGGGGATACTGATCCGAGTTCGAAAGAACATGCAATTTACTGATCCATGTAACATGGATCTGATCCAATTCAGCGAAAGAATACGGCTTTATATACAGGATATGACCATGGGGCAAGATCGTCGCCATAAGCGAGCCAATGTCAAACATACTGATAATTCATTTCCCTCCACGCCAGCAATGAGTGCCCGTGAGGTGACGCCTGGTAAGCTCCTGCACGGTACAAATATTCCATCATTACCGATATCTGTGTATGAAGCAGATTGGCACACCCACCAATGGGTAATATGCCGTGATGAAATATTTATTTATTTTATTTTTATTTCTATTTTTAAGAAATTTGATATTATATTATACAGGAATATTAAATAATCACACTATGAATCTAAAAAGGTAATAAAAATTCATTTATTTAAGAGATACACAATTATTATTATGACATATATTTAGAGGTTATGTAGAGCATATGATATAGGTTGTTATTATCACATCAAATTTAATAACTGTGGTTATTATTTACATAATAAGGATATATTTTAAACTTACCTTTCAAAAATTTAAATGTTTGTGCTTAATATTGATAATTTTTATGTGTTTTCAATATTGCCAGTCATCGTAGTCAGTATCTCAATAAAATATACAAATAAATAAAATAAAAGTATTACTTACACTTTAAATAAATATTCTTGTATTAAATTACAGCCGGGATTATTTTCAAATTCAAAACAAACTCTGCATTTAGCAAGAGGTGGAGGTAAAACTTTGTGATACCAGTGCTGATTATTTTGTTAGTGTTGTGATATAATTAGTGTTTGTGTAAGAACTTTGTTCTTTAGCAAATATTATCATTATTATTGATGTTTTGCATTCATCATTTTTGTAATTGATTATGTATATATTTATTCTTTTGTTTTTGTTTTATATTTTTTATTATTATTTGTGGTATCATTTTATATTTTGTTTTATTGTTTTGACAAAAAACCGTTGTATTTATATATGTATGTATATATGCTGTTTACTCTTTTATTGTTATTGTTCTTTTATATTTTTTATAGTAATTATTTTCATATCACAAACGAAAATGACAATTTATACTTTTTTCGTGAAAAACCATTTTTATATTTTTTATTTATTCATTGTACAAAGTTTAATCATTATTACAATACATAGACAAGATTTTCCTAACTTTTCTACGCAACTATTTTAAGTTTGACGTTTATTTGAATTTCCCGCGCTCGCACGCTAAATTTCAAGCCTCAAAATAAAATGAAATTTTATACTTTTATCATAAATAGTTATTTTTATATTTTTTTATTGTATAAAGTTCAATCATTATTATTATAATACATATCGAAGGAAACACTCGCTGCTAATAGGAGGGATGTGCGAAGAGATGACATGTATCAAAAGATCAAAGGGGCCGACAGGGAGTGCACATACTGCCTGGAAGCGTGCCTGGAAGCGGTCAACCGCTATTGACAACTGACAAGCTGCGACATGACATCTGGTGGGGAAAAATATGAACTTTCCGATTTGGTACTATATTGTGACTGTATGCTTGAGTTACATGTGTTTTGATCATTTAATGTGAATAAAAATGGGAAAAAGTCGTACAAATTGTTGTGTATTCTGATGATCTGGTCGAGACACAGGCATTGGGTTTTATAATTCTCCGAAACATGGCCAAAATAAAGTTAAAATTACGACAAGAGAAGAGCAGGTGTTTAAATGGACATGGATCGACGAAAAGCATGGGAATATGCAATTCGTAGTGCAAAACATATGAAACGTTGTTCTCGTCATTTTAAATCGGATAATTACATATTTTCTGGTCTTTGCCTAGCTTTACACGTGAATTCTGCACTAATAATTTTTAAATTTTCTCTAAATGTATTTTGATTTCATGTGGCTTTGCAGAAATTGCACTGGTTTGCAGACAAAGTGCAAATATTACCCACATTATACCATCATTTTTAATATTCCACATGATATTATGTGGTTAGCGTTTATAATTCGCTCACCTGCGATCATCAATTTCGATTGATTGAATATATGTATACAAATATATAAAATTATAAATACATTTTAACATATCTTCTATAATACATCTAGAAGTAGCTGTTGCTTCCAGAAATCTAAAATGTTCTGTTATACCAAGCCCCATTTTAAGTGAAAAAATTGCTTTTGTTGTTTGTTTTCATATGTCACAACACTGCGAGTACCAATTCAGAAGCAGCTGATCGGTCCGATGGTGCTGTCGCCATCGGACATGTCAGTTCTCAATACTGTGCACGTACTCCGAAACCGGAAGTAGTATAACGGAAATAATTGCTGGGTCATTCTCGCGTGATCACCTGTATATACATAAATTTATGAACAAAACAATATAAAAAATCTGATGTGGCCAACACAATACCTCCCGTTTAATTTAATTTTTATTCATGTAAATACTTCAAATTTAATTTAAATACCGGGTTCGATCCCGACCGATGCCAAATATTTCAAATTATAAATGGCACAAAAGTGACCCCTGTGGTGCACTCTCCACGCTAGCAATAAGTGCTCGTGAGGTAACACCTAGTAAACGCCCGCACTGTACAAATATGTCATCATCGTTACCGAAATCTGTGTACAAAGCAGATTGGCACACCCAGCGATGGGTATTAATGCCGTGATGATATATATATATATATATATATATATATATATATATATATATATATATATATATATATATATATATATATTCATTGCTGGCGTGGAGTTCACCACAGGGGTCAATTTTGTGCCATTTAAAATTCTAAAATATTAAGCGTCAGTGGGGATCGAATCCGGTTCCCCAGATTCGCGTGAAGTGACGCCTGGTAAACGCCCGCACATTACAAATATGTCATCATTATTACCGACATGTATGTACAAAGCAAATTGATTCACTCAGCAATGGGTAATATGCCGTGATGATATTTTAAATATTTTTAATATCTTACCTATATTCCTACATATTTACTTATGCTGGAAATTGTATTAAGTTCCTTTCCATATAATTATTGTTCCATTTACTATTTTCTTTTTAAAACGTTACTATTATTATTTGAAATGATTAGTTTGTTGACAGTGACATATATGTGTCTGCTACATACATTTGAGATCTGAACTGTGTAACCATGGAGTTGTGTTTAAAGCGAAGGCTCCAGGATTAAAATTATAGATAATTTTAGAATTTTTTCCATAAAATATGTAAAAAGTATTAAAGCAAACCTATAGAAAATTTAAAAACTTTAATTTTTATAACAAACCCCGAAAAAAAACATGTAAAGGTATTTTTCGAAGAAAAACTATTTTGAGCTTCCAGTAAAGTGCCATTTCCGGTTATCTGATTTACACCAAAATCTAATGGCATCTTTCCATGTAAGAATAAGGTAAAAATACAAGGTTTGAAAAATTTTTGAACGATAATATTTGAGTTAGAGCGGAAAGAGGATCCACGCATACACACAGACGTCATCGTGAAAATGTTAAAATTGGATTCTAGGGTCCTTAAAACGTGGTCATTTACCAAAATCTCGATATGCGATTTTTAGCACGATCCCTATATCTCCCTTACCAAGGATAGCGGGAGGTAAAAAAGGTAAATCATGAGTAATTACCTCCAGGTCACGGTTATTGGATTTTCGCTGCCTCCAAACATCTGCAATAATGAGAAAGACTCGTATTACGAGCGCACTATTATAATAGAAGCGCTTTTATGGAGCACACTCCTCATAAGAATATAATGTAAAAGTACGCTCATAATACGAGCCTTATTTCATAGTAAACAAATAATTATTATACGTGCATTACATTAATCAACTTTACTAAAATATAAATATACATCAACTTACTGTACCTCAATTTTATATCACATTTTTCGTAATTTTAATATGTTAAACTTAGATAACATTACCTTTCTTTGATAGTTTGTATTAGTCATTGTTTATATTTTTATGCAACAAGAAACGTTTATCACAGAAAAATATATGTTTACGATAACGTGACAATAAAAAAATTCATTGTCGTTTAAATAATACGCATAATGCAATATCACAGCTTTTATTATAATGTCATACATGCACAAATAGTTGATATAAAACAGTACTAATATATTCATATCTATAGGTTTACATATAATTTGGTGTAGTATGGCATAAAATAAATTATTTCAAATAAATAGGTTAAAATGCAATGATAAGAAAATGTACTTGTTATTATTAGAAATATGTGTAACAATAGAGAACAAAAGTTATAAAATTTATCACTCACTTTATCAATCTACATTGTTTACTTAACTGATAAAAAAATATGTGTCATTAAATTGTGTCTTTGTTTACAAGTTCACAGGATTTTCACATTAAATATGCCCTTAACTTTTTTCTTTTCTATTCATTATAAAAAGTTGCAACATAATGTTGCTTAGTCATTCTTTATAAAAAGTTTTGAACTAAAATTAATGGCAATAAAATATTATATTGCAAAATAATTGCACTGAAAAT
Organism: Harpalus rufipes; assembly: GCA_951394225.1. NCBI lineage: Eukaryota > Metazoa > Arthropoda > Insecta > Coleoptera > Carabidae > Harpalus > Harpalus rufipes. The sequence continues at coordinate 22,607,481 of OX596281.1, read as the reverse complement.
ATAACTCAGGTATTTTTGCTATAATTACATAATACAACCTTATAGATACTTTTAAATGGTCTAGAGATTACTCTACATCAGTTCGGAATGCCTGACGTGTTTTACACGTCTGCCAAAGGAGGATCATCGTCGTCTTGACCGATCATCACCTCATCATACGGCGTTTGTCTTTGGTTTATTTTATTTCTCACCTAAATTGAAACACAATTTATTTATTTTTCTTCGCGAGCTTTTTCTTTACATACTACAATGAGTACTGACCAAATACATCACGACTTATTACTACCCATTAATTTATGGTTGCCATTTGCCATACTATAAAATGTTAATGTAAGATAAAATCTAGGACAATCACATTTCCAAAAAAGGGGACAAAGACTAGAACGCAATTTATATTTTGGAATTTTTTTATAGGACACCTAAATAAAAAATTAATATATGTTCAATATGTTTATTTTGATTGGGCTGTATTCTTTACAAAAGTGTAAAGTCACGTAAAGACCAAAATCAACTGTTCGCGAGCAGCTCGTGAGCTTTACACGCACAGTTCGCGAGCAAAACGTCCTCACTAAATATTTGAATCATGAAGTCCTGCGTTCTGATCGCTGTGTAGTTCGAGAGAAGTTCGCGTTTCTAATTAGAAAAAATAAACATAGTCAAAATGTCGATGTCGAGTAAGAAAGATGATAAGGTCATGCACGATTTTACATTTTTAAATTTAATCGATAGAAATAATAATGCGCCTCGATCGAGAAAAAGAAGTCAGAAAAAAGGTAGATGATGAAAGAGAAGTTTATTTAATAATAATAATAAATAAATTTGGATGTAAACGATATTGTTTCATAAAATTTACACTTTACGCCATTGTGTTAATACAGTATATTGAAAAAACCTAACTCGGAGTAGGCCATGAACAGAGAAACGTATGTCTGATTATTCAATTCAAATGTCAAGTTGTCAAAATTGATCTTGAAATTTAATTTTAAGGATAAAAGATAATAAAAACGGAAACAGTATATTGCCATTTGCCGCTTTTTAATTTATTTCCAATTTTAAAATAAGATTCAAGAAAAAAGCTCTGATTTCTTTAGATAACATTTTTGACAATATCTGGTGTTAAATTGACATGTAATTAAATAGTTAAATACTTTCAAATTAAGACATGTTTTTTGTTCATAGCCTACTCCGAGTTAGGTTTTTTTAAAATACATTATAGAATAATAAATAAGTCACAAAACTTCAAACATCCCCACTGAAAATGCTGTTCGCTACGTGCTCGCGAACAATTTGTAATACCGCGCATGTAGCGAACTTCATCCAAACAAACGAAGCGAATCCGAGCTGCTCGCGATCTCTAGTACTAACACGGGTCCCGACTAAGTTCATGTGCAAAAGCCCGGCCCGGCCTACGAGTAGGGGCCGGGTCCGGATTACGTAAAATATATTCGGGCTCGGGCAGGGCTCCGTTTCTAGCTAATCAAATATACACAATTTCATATTTTATTATTGGATTTATAATAATTGTGATTTCACTTGTTTATCATTTTCATATTATTTATTTCAAATCGCGCTTTATTCTGGTTGAATTAAAATTTATTCAGGTTCGGACCGGGCACGGATAATTATTTTTAAAAAAGTTTCGGGCTCGGGTCTTAAATACAACGGGTCGGGCCGGGTATAATTGAAAATATTAGGCCCTTGCAGTTCTCTATCTAGTAGACACCTAGCATCTAGCTCGTCACTTCACTTATTCGCTAACAATTCTCGAACTTGTGTACGCGGCTGAAGGCTTACATATCTGTAACGTCGTAGTCTATAAATCTGTAAATAACGAACAAAATCTTCGACTTTTATGTATGATTTTATATTAATCAACAAAAATAGATGTTTTTAAAAATTACGGCCATAATTTACGTTGGAACAAGAAAATTTACGCAATAAATTGGAAATTTAAAAAATTCCGGAGTCTTCCAGATTCCTTAAAAAAAAGAGGGCACGTCACTCTAATATTTCGGTATTTGTCTGGCAATCACATGACGTCATTTTTACGTCATACGATCACCAGGCGATACGGTAAAGTTTCAGCACCCGGGAAAACACGGATGCATGGCAACCTTACATTTATTTGCAATATCGTTGAGGGTGCTTACCTAATGTCATGCCAGTTTTCAGATGACGTCGTCAACTATTCTTATTTATCGACAAAATTTGCGAATAAAAAACAGATACGCACATCTACTAATGGGTAGTAAGCCGTGATATATTGATTTTGATGAGTCATCATTTTCCAATTAAAAACAAAATAAAAATTGTACGAAAGATTTTTTGATGGCTCATTATAGCATGTCATAGATTTTATTCTCTTTTACGTACCCAACTGACAACATTATATTTGCGTACAAGAACCACAGATCCTATCACAATCAAAATTAGCATAATAGGAATGATGACAGCTGCAGCCACACTCGAATGATGTTCATCCGGTAGGTCTTTCATCGGTCCGTACGGTGCCGGACTCGGAACAAGATTCGAACTTGGTGCATTCTTAACGCAACTACTATTCAGTCTTGTATAGCCCGGCATACATTGACAAACATTTACGACACACACTTCGTTGGCTCCACATTGAGCTTTCCGAGCGTCGTTTACTACGCATTTTTCTTCGTCTGTTATTAGGGGTTATTAAAGTCAATTGTTAAATTATGATGGATGTTTATTACCTGCTACGGTTAAACCTTTCCATATTAGTAAATTCAGTGCAAAAATAGTGTAATATGTCACTATTCTAATCATGATTAGATAATTTGGAGCACTGCACAGAAAATAAACACTTTTTATACATACTAATTGTTGATACAGTAATGAATTTTTACTTGTCAACTTGACTGACAGTAAATACAGTACTACCAACACATCGGGATTGAACTCTTGATAGAGATCTTCTTCTTAAAACATGTTTAGTCTATATTAGTAAATAAATTACTTTTGTAATACTAATATTATATATCATTAACATTTTATGATATTTTAATTGCAAATTACACATGAATATTTAATATTTTGTTGCCATATTTCTAGGGATTTATTATCCAATGTTGGTGTTGCTACTTTCTTCTGTTTGAATGACGGTTATTCGTAATCATATGTAACCAATCAAATCAAAGAATAAAAAATAAATACAGATTTGAAATGTTTGACAACTGTGATTGAGTTTTCTAATTATTTTGCTTAAAACTTAACATATTTTATTCTTTCACGATGCATATTAGTGACGTAGAAAGATGTGAGGATCTACAATCTACTATAATTCAAAACTTAAGAAATTTAGGTGTTAAACACCGAACAAAGAAAACAAACAAGAAGATACAGGTTAGCGAAATTGATTATTTTTGAGGGAAATTATGACTTAAAATGATGATATTTTAATTTTAAATAGGAAAATCGAGCTGATGGCCAACACGTCTTTAAAAAATCTTTACATTTTCTTCCACTTCACACCAACAAGCCAGAAAACGGATCAAAGTTTCAAGTACCTCAGTTAGTCCACGAATTGTGTTCATATATATCTTGTAGTTTAGAGACCGAAGGATTGTTTAGAAAGGCTGGTTCTACAGCTCGACAAAAAGAAATAAAAGTATGGTTCTACAATTATTTTGTGAATAATCTAATGTTGCAAATTTTTAGCTTTTACTCGATGCCGGTTGTGAACTAAGTAGCGAGCATCACGTTATAGACGTAGCAAACGTTTTAAAGTTATTTTTTAGGGAATTACCTGAACCTTTAATACCTTATACATATCACGATACATTTTTACAGTGTTTATTAGCTAAAAGAGGAGAAACTGTTAGAGCGATTCTTTTAGCGTGTTTGTTACTGCCTCCGTTACATTTGAGCACTTTGTATTATTTTATGGAGGTAAGACAATTAACATTTTTAATTTTCCTGTTGAAATCACGTTAATTAAAATTAATAAAAAAAAAGAAATTTTGGATTATTACTCATTTGTGTGTGCGTCAATTTGCTTCTATTGGCATATATCGGTAATGAGGATATACAATATGTTAAAAATATATAAGATAATGGGGTTATTTCACATTTTCTGATTTATTTTTTATTGAAAGAATAGGTCAAATTAAATATGTAGGTGTATGTTTTACACCTTATAAGTCTTTAGATTCAGAAAAATGATTTTTTTAATAGTTGTCTATAATTTCAAATATTTCAACACTGACGTCACAGCTTCACAATTACTGCAGTTAGACTCTACTGGTTTAGTTTGGGAACATTCCTTCTACTGAACTAATACTTTTAAAGAAATACACAATAATAATAATCTCTCTTGTATACTCTGCTGCCACCTGTTACAATTTTAAGTTCGATTGCTGTTTTGTGTTTACAACGGCTAAACTAAAACGGAAATCACATGTAGCGTAAATGTGTGTGCGTGTGTGTGTGAGAGAGAAAGAATAGTATATTATGTTATTAGGAGTAGAAAGCGGTCTTTTTGTGTTGAACCCAGCTATTGCGGGCGAGGCGCTAGCCGAGACCAGGCAAGCTGGGTAAAACACAAAAAGGGCGTTCTACCCCGAATAACATATACTATTTTTTCTTCAAGTGTTTCAAAGAAAACTAGGGATTTTTAATTATTTTTTTTAATTGTTTTAATTGTAGAGTTTGCAATTTCTGCCGAAATTGGCTGTGTACACTAAAAAACACGAACGATAAAACTGTCAAATAACAATTTTCAATTTGGTTTCTGTTGCTGTGACGACTACTGCCGCCATCGGTGAACTAAGAAGCTAACATTTTTTTACTAGTACAATAATGAACAACATTGTTATACTAGTAAGAAAATGAATATCTTCTATAGTGCGTGTACAGTAGCATAATATGAATATTATAATACGCTTGAAGAAAAATGTTTTTTTTTTTTAGTTTAGATATATTTCTCTGCGCGAGTATGAAGCTGTGATGTCATAAATTTAGTCCGTGTTTAAATCCGCAACAGTTTACCAAATTTATGAATGAAAAGATATTTCAAATTATTTTATATTACTATATTTATTAAAAGAGATGGATTTCACAATTTTATCAAAAAAAAAAAAATTAACAACTTTTTTTTTAATGACCCCATTGGTATATTAGAGATCATAATAAGTCAAAAAGTCACAAGGATCCAAATATGAATCATTTCTGAGATATTATTCATTCTGAATAATTAATTACTAGTTTTGAGATGATTTAAGATTTTATTTTTTACATACTTCTAGCAAAACAATTAACTAAATTGTAAAGCTAAAGATGTTAGAAATGTCTTCCTTCCTATTCAACATACGCAAGTACACCTTCGGAAATTGGCAATAGTGAGAGTAAGTGACAAGAATACTTGTAGCTTCATAATAAATAATAATAAAAAATAAAAATCTACCATATTACAGAACCGGTTCATTTTCGGACCCATTTTTCTAAAGAATTTTCGACTTATTTTGATCTCTATTATTTGTTATACTTCTTTTTAACACCCTGTATTTGTACCGGTGATCACGTTTACCAGGCGTTACCTTAAGAGTACTCAACGTTGTAGAGAGTACATCACAAGGGTACATTTTATGCTACTTAAAAATAGGAATCATTTTTAAGTTTATAATAAATCGGAATCGAAACATCTAATTAATTAATTTTGTTAAAAACGACTTGTAGAAATTTTGTATTTACTCTTGAGCTATAAATAACTATTATAAATGCTTTTAGTTTTTGCAAAGAGTGGTCCAATATTCAAAGTTCAACAAAATGGACATAAAAAACATTGCAATAGTCATGACCCCAACTGTGATGCCAATAGAAGACAAAGTTATGTCTTACAGCACTCAACGACTTTCACATCATGTGCAAGTCATTCAAACTTTACTCGAAAACGCTGGAAAAATCGGCGAAATTCCTCCAGATATCACCGAATCTTTACACCTACCAAAAGCTGTTGATCACGAAGAAGAAGAACTGAAAAAGAAGAAAAAACGGAGAAGTGAATCTCTTACTAGAATGTTTCACGGATTAAAGAAGATGGTCAGCTCAAAATCGGTAGAAGAAAATAAAATTACTTCTGCGACTCCGGATTTACTTCTAACGCCGTGTTTAACCAGATCTGGAAAGAAAAGGAAAGTTATCCAGTCAGCCGGATTCTCCAACAAAAGAAGGTAATAATTATTTCTAATTCTTTTCTATTTCTTATTCTCTGTTTCTATTTCTATCCTTTTCGAACTCACACTAAAGGAGTTCACGTATATTTTAGGCGCGAAATCTTGGACACTCTCCCTCAAGCGTCAGCGTTAGTCAACACCCCTTTCAAGCCGGGCCAAACACCCGTTTGCCACCACCCCAAACCCGAAGAAATAACCCCTCTACCCCAGTCTCAAGACATCAAAGTCACTCCTCTCTCCGAAGGAGAATTCGTCAGAATTCCCAAAAGTGAATACGAAGAAATCAAAAACCGTGTTTCTGCTATTGAAGACAGAATTTCCCAAGAGTTAAATTCTGTCCAAGTGACAAGTTCTAGTCACGTACAGACTGTCTACGAAAAGACTTTAGAAGAGGTTGAGAATCTTACAAGCCCCACAACCGAACAATTAGCGAAAAGACTGAGCCGAGAATTAAAAATCAGAAGAAGCGGAGAACACAAAGTTATCAGATCGCCAAGTGCCAGAAAAATTGGAAGCATCAGGCGAAGATCTCAAGAGCGAATCGCTCAAATCACCCGAAACCAATCGTGCCATATTCCTAGAGTTACTTTAAAACGTGGACGTCCCAACACTGTTCTCAGTGGACTTCCACAGCCCAGCCCTTTAAAATCCGTCGAAAGAGCATCATCTTTCCATCATCAAACTCCCAGCACCTCTGAAGACAGTTCCAATTTAGAAAAATGGGCAAGTGCTGAAATGTTCTTCAACAAAGATCAAAAATCTACTCGATTAAGCACCGAACCAAATAGAGAATCCCTGGCAAGATTGCGATCTCAAAATGCGGGAATGGTCCTCGCAAAAGCAAAATTATTTGATGAGTTATCAGACAGCGGAACGAGTAATAATTCTCAAGAAGATAAGAATCAACAGAGGAAACCTGTGAAAAGGGGAGGAACGTTTCCCCGGCAGAATCCAGCCATGAGGAGACAAAATAAAGCGGAAAAGGAAAATGAAAATGAAAGAAGGGAAAGTACGAGAGTAAATAGGTCGCCGAGACGATTAAAAACAGGAAAAAATTCACGACAATAATTGTTTAGAAGTGTTGAGCTTGTAAATATTTTAATGTAAATAACGACAAAAGTTTTATCCAGATTTTTAAAAGTGTGAAATAATAAATAATTGATAGTATACGTTTTGTTATTCTTATCATATAAACAGTTATAACTTTTTACTGTAAAAAACAGTAATAATAAACAATATTTTCTAATTTTTTTTGTTGTTTTTTTTCTTCCTCTTCATTGTTATAACATATTCGAAAAATTGCGGCACACACTATGATACATAATTTTTTATTGTAGCAAACAATAACAATAAACAATGTTTCCCATTTTCTTTTGTTGTTTTTTCGTCCCGTTCATTGTTGTGAAAAGGTAAGTAAAGTTTTCCTTTCAATTCTGTCCCATTTGAAAAATCGCGGTACATTTGTGTGTTTATGAAAACAAATACCAGAGTGCGTTGCTTTAGGTACACATCAGTAAAATCAGTAATGACGTTTCTTCTAAATTTCAGACAGACAAGTGTCAAATTTGTAGTGTATAAGTAACAAAATAATTCGAAAATGAAGGCGTTCGGTATTACAATAATAAGTTTAGCACTTACAACAGCTGTGATCGGAAATGCGTACTATCAAAAGAAACAATTCTACCCTTCTGTTGTGTACATAACCAAATCTAATCCTAGTATGGCTGTAAGTACAATATTTTGGTTAATTTATACACAAAACATGTAAATAATATCAATTTGGTGTAGGTAATATACATCCAAGCCTTTATCCTAGTGTTATTAATGGGAAAACTAATGAGGAAAGTGTTTTTTGGACAGTTACGCGCAGCAGAATTTGAAGTATGTTTTTTATCTGAATAAACAATTATCGATACGTAGTAATTTATTTATTATAGCACTTGATGGAAAGATCCTGGTACGCAATCACCGAAACTTGTCTTGCTTTTACAGTTTTTCGAGACGATTTTAATCCGAAATTTGTAGCTTTGTTCACGGTTTTACTATTTTTGAAATCGTTTCACTGGCTAGCGGATGATCGAGTCGACTACGTAAGAATTTTTTTATAAGTTATTATTTTTCAATGATAATGTTTCGTTTTAGATGGAGCGTAGCCCTGTTATAAGTTGGCTATTCCACGTAAGAGTTTTAAGCCTGTTGGCAGTTTTGGGCACATTAGATTTTCACTTTATCGGGCATGCTTATCAATCAACAATTACTAAAGGTGCATCAGTGCAGTTAGTTTTTGGATTTGAGTATGCCATTTTAATAACTATGGTTATTAATATTGCGATTAAATATGCGTTACATTCCGTGGATTTAAATAGCGAAAATCCGTGGGACAACAAAGCAGTTTTTTTGTTGTACACTGAGTTGGTTATGGGTTTTATTAAAGTTATTTTATATGTGTCTTTTGTCGCAATTATGGTGAGAATATACACTCTACCGCTCTTCGCATTTAGACCGATGTATTATACTATGAGGTAAGACATTTTTATTCCAAAAATATTAGTATACGTAATAGTGGGGTATTCTAATATTTTATTTTTTTGAAACATTTTATTATAATTTTAAGTATTTTTTATTTAATCTGTGCGTGATATGAATTTTTAAATCTTAATTGAAAATTTAAATTTTATCGTATGTGACGTAGGAAGAGCTGATGACATTTAAAAAATATATAGAAATAGAAAACTTGTGAACATACAAAATGTAATAATCACGTCAATGGCAGAAAAACTGCTTATTGTTAACAGTATAAAAAAATGTTAGAAAGTCACTTGTATGTCACAAACCACGTGATATCTTTTTAGCGCCAAAATAAATTACAAGAAAACTCACGCTAGAAAAAATTAAATTTGATTTTTTTTTTACATTATTTGGTTATTGTTTAGCATAATCCAGAATATTACATTTTTTCCCTTACATTTTACTATAATACATTAGAATACCCCATTGTTCTGACAAAGTTCAATGAAACACCAAGATTTTCAAAACCACAACTGACAACAATTAAAATAAAATATGCTGCAAAAATAAAGAGTCTTAAAGTTCCGTGTATATTTATTTTGAAACAATACACATTGGACGTCTCGGAAAAAAATTAGTTTATCATCACAAACAAAAAATCTTACATTTGTTGGTAATTACAACAAAAACTAGTCAATACATCCTTGAATTATAACGTGAAACTATACTCTTTTCCACCTTTCCAATTCAGTATTGTAGAAAATAGAGCATAGTTTTGAATTCTCTAATTGGCTAAAATTGGAACCAATTTTACGCAATGTAATTTCAGACTAGTGACTTTTCCTGTCATTTTTATGTGCAATGTCAAATACCACTTTTATACGACTTGGAAAGCAGGTTAATGGTACTTTATATTTCATACTTACAGAGTTTCGATGACATTATAATACCTTTTTAATATTTTAATAAAATGTCAGATGACAGTAGATGCATATCACTATATTTTAATTTCGGCTGTTTAAAACTGACGCTGATGTGAGCGTCATCTACTGAATTGGTTAGATGGAACAGAGTATATGTAACATTTATATTTTTTATTTCGGTGTCTTTATATATCTAAACGCATCGAAAACACGTCGTTAAGAAGATCTAGAAACGTATTATTTTTTTGCGCGTTTCGTTTTCTAGAAGTTTTCAAAACTGTCAGATTAATGACATATAACCTCAAATTACTGTCAGTCAATAATGTTATTTTCATCTGTGAAGTTAAAATTTTTAGCGGGAAACGTTATCAACATGTCTGATAAAAAATACCAAGTCGAATTTTAAAACTATACGTTGCGAGCAGACACGACTCGAGCAATCTTAAAGTGCTTTTAATCAGCTGATTTGTGTGCGCGTGTCACTTTGACAAGACCATTGTTTTGTCTTATTTTGATTTTTAACTGCTAAAATGCTATTATTTTACAATTTTCAGGCAGTAAAACACCTGAAATTAAAAATAATAACTTTTAACAGTTCAAAATTAAATAAGTCAAAATATTGACCTTTTCAAAGTGACATTGTTCTTGTCAATATGACACGCGCACATATATCAGCCGATTCCAAGCACTTCAAGGTTGCTCAAGTCACGTGTCTGCTCGCGCCCTATATAGAGTGATCAAAAATAACTGAAGGTCACGTGTGAAATATTGTTCCAAAATGTCAAAATTATATTTCAATTTCCAATAATTCATCAAAACTATATTCCACACATGACAGATAATGACATTTGATTAATATCATTGCCGTGCGTTGATTCATTTGATATTTGTTTCGCATACCTTTGTGAAAAATCTTTAATTTCTTTTCATTATGGCTTTTAATGAAGAGCGTAACAACTTTCTTATTAAAGCATATTTTCGTTCGGGGGAACATAAAGAAGACGGTTCTTAGGATTTTTCTTATAACAACTAGTAAAGTTCGAAAGGTACGCCCATGGAAATAGTAATGCTGTCTTACTAAATAAGCGGCATATGTCAAAATGGTATGCAGTGGCACGCTTCAGTCATTTTTAATCAGTCTGTAGAATTATAATAGTACATTAAGAAACAAGTTTCATAAAGCAATTTATTAACGTACGAGTCGAGATTTACAAAGGACGATTACGATAACAGGCCTTATGAAACATGTTTTTTTTTTACTATTTATTCTATTGTCATAATTTTATTATATTTTTAAAAAATGTGCCTTGTAAAAATATGACTTGATGTTTTTTATCAGTTATATTGGTAGCGCTTCCCGTAAAAAAAAAATGATCTCAGATGAAAAGCGTCAAAAACAGTGCATTTATAGATCTTCTTAATGACGTGTTTTTATTATGTTTATACTCATAAAGACACCAAAATAGAAAAATTACCTGCATAAAAAGTAGTATAAAAAACATGTTTCATAAGGCGTCATCAACTTGAAAAAACCTTATAAAATTAAATAGAACTTGTAGAAATTGTTGGGTGTTATTTATTTTTAACGTACATATTAATGATATTTACAATTATTTCTAAGCCAATCAATCGTTATTCCTTTTACGGAATATAAAAATATTTGAAATAATTGTAATTAATTTTCGTACCATACATTGGCACTACTGAGAATGACAAATAATTTTATTGCCGTTAAAGGAATAAAGACTGACTTAGAAATAATTGTAAATATCATTCATATATACGTTTCTTAATATTAGTATTTTTTTCTGCCTAATCATTTTTACTATATTTGTTTTAATAACTGCTATTCCGCTATTGCTAATGATGGGCTAATTTTTGCCCGAAACATTCAATGTATTTTTGTTTCAAAATAAATGCAACCTACAACTTTAGGCCTCGTTATTCTTACTGCATACCAAGAAGGTTCCTAAAAGAATTAACTCGATAAAATAAAATCCATATCTGAATAATATTTTCTCTTCAGGAATTTCAAGAAAGCATTCAACGATGTGATTCTCTCTCGAAGAGCGATTCGCAACATGAATACTTTGTATCCAGATGCAACTCCCGAAGAATTACAAGCCGCAGATAATGTTTGTATTATCTGTAGAGAAGAAATGACCACAGCGTCGAAGAAACTGCCATGCAATCATATTTTTCATACGAGTTGTTTACGGTCTTGGTTTCAGAGACAACAGACTTGCCCTACGTGCCGATTAAACGTAAGTAGAAATAATTTTTATTACATTGATTCTTTAGCCAAAAAATATTCCTTTGTGAAAATAATAATCATTTGACTTACCAACTAACTCGAAAACCTTCAGCAAAAGTCTGTTATTTGATTTTGAGATTGCATCTTGTATTATTAATTATAAACTGCAAAACCCGAAAAGAGTTTAAATCACGAAATTACATATATACATACATATATAAACTGCGGGTTTCCTGCAAAATTGTAGATAGTAGACGGACAGTCTGTAATAATAAGGAGAATTATTGAAGAATTTAAATTCAAATATTTTTAAATGAAAACGTTCTATGACCAAGCCCAGTGTTTTACAGATGTGGTAAATGTAAAGCAGTAAAGACAAATATAAAACCAATTTTATCAACGGAAGTTGTACAGGTCAGTAAGTATAGATAATAAAATATTTTGCCCTATATTCAGGATCTCAGGGTTGGAACGTTGTAAGTGTTTAGCATATATTTGAAGAAAATGGACAAGAATATGAAAAGAAGCTGCGGCTATCGTTGTTTCGTGTATAAAATAAAATGCTTCAATTATTGTTATGTTCGCGATTACAATAAATTAGTTGTTTTGTAAAATGTGTGGGAAATTAGTGACTCTAAAACCAACGCAAGGAACTTACATGGAGTTTCAGAATCCGGTCTTCCATTGTAGAACAAATTAGAACATGGGTCATTTATAATAAAACTAGACCTTAAAACTGTATGTTGAAGATTATCAAAGTTTAAAAGAAGTTATTAGTTTTTAAAATAATCAAGTTTTTATCACCATTTCCTCATCTCTATATTTACGTCACACATTTACTTTATTCCAAAATATCACTACTTTCGAGCCTTATCTCTCTCTACCCTTGGTAAGGGAGATATAGGGATCGTGTTAAAAATCGCATATCGAGATTTTGGTAAATAAGCACGTTTTAAGGTCCCTAGAATCCGATTTTAATATTTTCACGATGTCTGCGGGTGTATATGTGTGGATCCTCTTTACGCTCTATCTCAAATACTATCATTTAGAAAAAAATTAAACCATGTATCCTTGCTTTATCTTAATATGGAAAGAGCCTATTAGATTTTGGTGCAAATCGGATAACCGGAAATGGCACTTTCCTTGAAGCTCGAAATGGTTTTTCTTAGAAAAATACCTTTAAAAGTCTTTTTTTCGTGATTTATGTTACAAAAATTAAAGATAATTAAATTTTTTACAGGCATGCTTTGGTACTTTTTCTATATATTTTATAAATAAATTTATAATAATAAATCCCGCAGTCTGGATGATTTGTATGTAAACACTCATCTCTTTGGCTACACAGTTGATATATTCATATGTATGTAGTACTTGACAGATGTCACTGTCAAAAAACTAATCATTTCAAATTACAAGACATAAACGTCAGTATCACAAAGTAAGTTTGAATTAATATAATTACCGAGTAGAAAATATGAACAATAGCTATATTATTATACAAAGAAACTTAATACTTTAGCATTATTAATAAACATGCAAAGTACCTATTTATTAAAATAAATAAAAATTGCATGGCAGAAGATAATGTGTTGGCCACATCAGATTTTTTAAAATACGGAATCCATTTTCAAGTATAAGAAAGCAGAAAAAAAACGGAAGTAAACCAAATAATACTTATTTAAATTTATGATTCCACGCCAGACTCTATGCGTTGGTATATAAGTAAAATATATGCTGAATGATATGGGCTATCAGTGGTAATAATATATGTGTATTTTTTTTTTATTAATTATTTTATTAAATTGCTTATTATCCATGCATATTTTCAATTATTGCTCAGTTATTTTAATATTTTTATAAGTGCTGAAAAAGATCAATTTATGTGACTCCAATTATTAGCGAAGTTTGAGAACAAAATTATTTCTACATCTACGTCACAGAATTTTAAAAAAATATTACGACTTAACGTATAATAATAAAGAATTTCTAGAACTACAAATCGCTTTCAGTTTAAATGAAGTTCTAAAAAAGTGTAAAAAAATAGTAGAGGACCCATTACGTTTTCCGCATGTATTGCAAACAATATTTTTTTCTGCAATCATCTACAAATAAGAAAATTTACGGAAATGTAATATAAATTTTTGACACATCATGTACTATTTGGACGGATATGCATTTGCATTTTTAAGTGATCATGATACTAATGTGGGAACTGATTATTTCTCGCACTCATTTTGAGTTTAAGAACACTTATTCCCCGCATGGTTGTAGAATTTTTTTCTTGTTGTGTTTTAGATTTTAAGACCAACACCAACTCATGTTCAGCAACAAGCCAGACCTGCAGCTCCTGCAGGAGGCCAAAGACTTGGAGGAGGACCTGCAGAAAATGCTGCTAACCCTGCCCCCGGTAAGAGAAAGATTATATTTTATTAAATTTACACCGTTTGTTTACATTTTTATACTGCCTAAATATGGGTACATTCTATTTCCCTTATATAATTATTCTTAATGAAAGTTACAAAACATAATAAAACTGGACATTTACCTGTTTATTTTGGCTTCCTTTGTACTCATTAAATCCAGGATTTCAATACGTATAGGTATAATGAATATCGATGATAATATATGTATTTTTATTTGGAAGACATTTTACGAAAGTTTTGATAAATAGAAAATAATGTTAAAAATATACTAATTTAACCTTCTTAGCGATGCCCCCGGGCATGGTCTTCCCAGCCTTTGCCGCCAACCCTTTCAACATCCTAGGTGGCGGAGTTCCTCCTCCTGGAGTGGCTCCACCTGCAGGAGGTGCTGGAGCTGCCGCTCAGCCTACAGCAGGAGCTGCACCAACACCACAAGCTGCAACCGTATCAGGACAACCAACTCCTCAGTTCTTCATGCCGCCTTTACCGCCGTTTCCGTTCATGCCATTTATGGCACCGCCTCCCATGCCGCCGAAGAATCTTAGGACGTTGAGCCCTGAAGAGTTGACGCAGATGGAAGGCAATGAGAGGGCGAATATCGAGGCGAGGATACAGTGCTTGAGAAATATACAAGTAATAATTATTCTTATTTTATATTATAACTGTATTATCACGGCTTATTATTAACCATTCCTGGTCTGGGTGTGCCAATCTGCTCAAAGCTGCTGTGGAGAGAGCATCACAGGAATCACTTTCGTACTACTTGAAAATTGCAAAAAATTAAATCCGGACTGTCTGACACTATTTTAAATATTTCTCAATTGTTTTAAATTAAATTAGGATTACCTGATTCTGTTTTGAATTATTAAATTATTCAGTTATATTTGACTTTATAAACAAAAATACCGTCTATGATGAGCTACGCTTGTTCCATCACATATATTGAGGTCCAATGTTCAAAAATGTGTAGATATTATATACCTGGAACAAATATATATCTACCTTTTATGATGAGCTGGGCTTGTTCCATCACATATATTGAGGTCCAATTTTGAAAAATGTGTAGATGTCATATACCTGGAACAAGAATTATTCATATGGACAATTTTCTCGGTTATGGTGTGGATTAGGTGTTAACAATGGGCCCATTAACATTTTTTTAAAATTCTTTATGAAACTTTGTACAAAGATATGACGCTTAATGAAACCCCAACATGAAAATTACTTATATTAAGCAAAATATAATTTTTTAAAAGTTTTACGATAAGTTTGTGACGTCACATGTGGCGTACAGTGGCACTGAAACAATGTTTTTTCAGGAGAGCAGATATATATTTTTTAATATAAAAATTATATTTTACATATTTTAAGTCTTAATTTATATTAATTAAACTCGATGCAAACGAAAATAAAATTATTTTTTTTCAATTTTATGTTATTTTCTTCATATTCGTGTAAATGCTGTAAAAAAATTGTGGTAACAGTGGTGCTAGCGATGTCAACAACAGAACTGTCAAGCAAAACAAACGAAGTATTTTTTTTTGTTTCTTCAGTCTTCGGCCAGCATTGTTTATTATACTTACGCGGGAATTTCAGCTTTTAAATTTCTGGATAATAGAATCAATAGGAATTAATTCTTTATAACTTTTTACTGAAGAATATTTTTATAAATTATTTAGCTTCACTACTTATTAATCAGTACGTATTTTACGATTTTTATATAAATTTGTTGTATTTTGATTATGATTTATGGGCCCATTACTCGAAGTAGCATTTATTCTTAAAAAACCGACATTTCAGTATACACGTTTGCTGCTTTCTGAAATTAAATTTCAAGATTTGAGATTTCGCCTAATTGTTAACATCCAAAAAATGATTGTTAGAATATTGTCATAAACAAAACAAAATCTTCCTAGGTGATGTTGGATGCATCAGTTCTCATGATGCATCAATATTGCGCGGCAGCAGCCATGAGCGCCCCCCAAACGTCCCAACAACAACAACAACCACCTACAACCACAATTGAAGAACCAACTACCACTACTTCTGACCCATCTCCACCATCTGTACCACCGGGGCCATCTGTACCATCGCCATCTGTACCATCGCCATCGTCTCCTTCAGATCAACCCAAACCATCAACCAGTTCTGGTGACGCACCATTAAGTCCTGTCACCACTAAACCATTGACATCATCTCCAGGAGATTCTACAACACCTTCTGCAGTGCCAAATGCAGCGGATGATGAGTTGAGAAGGAGAAGACTTCAACATTTCGAGCAACAACAGCAACAATGATGATATAAAGGTGATGATACAGTGATGATGAATGTTTTGTGTTCCTGGTTATGTTATGAACTGTGATTTGTGAAACACTTGTCTACAGGATGATGATGGATATCAAGAAGTTTGTTAAAACTATAAGTAATGTTTTATTTATTATTAAAATTTTACTTTAATAGTATTAGTTGTACACTTATTTCAACCATACTGTGTAAAAATTATTTTCTAAATAAATTTAAGTACGGCGACAAATTAGAGTTTATCATGTTATCATGTTATTATTGGTTCTTCCCTTACCGTAATTCCAAATGGTACGGTCCTACATTCCCTCAATCTGGACTTGGAGTAACTGCTAGACTTAGGTAGCTAGACAAATGAAAGCATATGTTTGCTCTTCGTCGCGGAAATGGAATATATTAATGATTAATGACGTTATATCAAGAACACAAGTTTTCACGTCAAAGGCAGCCGTAGCCATATTCGTCCGACATCGCCCCGTGCGACTTTATTCCCAAAACTCAAAGCAATAAGTGTAAAGATACCTCTATGTAATAATGAGAATATTAAGAATAAACTAAATTCCTACAAAATTCAGTTATTACTTCCTTGTACGTAAGTAAAGGAAGTATTGTAATCGTGAAAAATTTCGGTTTTCAGATTTCAGCGGAAATATCCATTTTGATCATCCCTGAATCCATTTTGACTAATTTCGTCGTACGTATCTCGCATAACTCAAAAACGGTAAGCCGTAGAAAGTTGGAATTTTGTATTTAGGACTCCTATAACATCTAGTTGTGTACCTCCCTTTCTGGTTATTACACAATTTCCAGAAGTGGCACTTTACATGAAGCCTATAATAGATTTTAATGAAAAACTGTTTTAAAATATAATCCAAAACTTTTCAAATTTGGTTTACAAGACTTTTATGTCAATCGAAATAACATAATAGATTTTGGTTAAAATAGGCTAACCGGAAGTGGTACATTACTTGAAGTTGTTACCAGTTTTTCTTGAATAAAATGATTTTATTTTGATTTTAGAAATAAATACTTCAAATAAAAGTTTTAGAAAATTAATTTCTGCGTCTAGCACATCAAGTATTATTAAATTAGCCCTTTGTATAAGCGAGATATGTAAATTTAAAAATTATATACTTTTTTGTTTTTGTAATAAAGCTTGCTATGGATTAGGACAAAAAAATAAAATAAAAATGTTCATGTCAAATTACGTTAAATACGTGTAATTTTATGATTCCTACAATAACAAATATTATATTTTTATTGTGAAATTATTCATATTCATTATTGTAATCAAATATTTCTTTGTTGTAATCAAAACTCTCTACAAAACCCAAAAAAAATTTATATATAATTTTAAAATAAAATATCTCGCTTATAGAAAGAGCAAATTTAATTTTTTTTTATATATTGGAGGTATGAAATCTATTAGACCTCCCGTTTTAGAGATACGAGTATTCACGATAACTCAAAACCTGTAAGCCGTAAAATGTTGAAATTTAGTATTTACGATTTGTATAAAGTTTAGTTGTGCACCGCCCTTTATAGTCGCTATATATCTTACCGTTTTGAAGTTAAAGTTAATATTTTGTAATTTAGTTATTAAAAAAATATGTATAGTTTAATAATCGTACAAGGAAGTCGTGTGGTGTCCACATCAGATTTTTTTTTTAGTTTATTGAACCATATAATAATATTAATCGTTTTGCGACTGCTTGATATATCCCTACGATTGTTAAAACTAGTGTATTTTTTTTCATTAAAATACATTCTTTATGCAGGTGTGCAGTCGAACGCGGAACAAAGTATAATATAGGATTTTAACAATGGGTGGAAACTGGCCCACCCGTAAATTTTCGGGCAAAAGTACAAGAATTAAAAGTTATTCAAAATAAATTTTTACTTTTAAAAAGTCTTGATTTAATGCAATAGAATATCTGTAGCACTAGGTATTTAGAAAATAAAATACATATGACATTATCGCCAAAAATCAGATAGTCTTGCGGGGCAGAGTTTTCAATTTAGTTTTGAAATACTTCCTGAACTTTTTATAGATGTCGTTAATAGTACAGATTTTACAGAAATTCTCAAACTTTAATGTCAAAATAATATAAAAAAGTAACATATATTTGAGAACTTCTGTAAATTTCTCACAATTTTCTATTGTATCGTTCGAAATTCTTTGACATTTAAAACTGTTATGTGTGAATTTGTATCTTTAGTGCAATATAAAGTACAGTATTAAAAGAAAACCTAACTCGGAACAGGTATTGAACAACAAAACGTATGACAATTTAAAAATATTTAATTAAATGTCAACTTAACACGAGATATTGTCAAGAATGTTATCTAAAGAAATCAAAGCTTTTCTTCTTGAATCTTATTTTGGAATTAGAAACAAATTAAAAAATAGCGAATGGCAATATTGGGCTATTTCACTACGCGGAAATGGCGTTGTGTACCAACGTCAAAAACGTCAAACCTTCAACAGGGGAGCAATTTTGTTAACTTCCATAAGCGTATCATTGTTGTCAACAACTACTAACTAAAGTATTTGAAATGGAAAATAATAATTAATCTATTACTACAACTAATAAAACAGAATACAAGCCCATATACTCTACCTAAAATAATAATAAACACTGAGAGAAAAGTCAAAATACAACAAGAATCAATAAAAAACTATTGACAACAATGATACGCTTATGGAAGTTAACAAAATTGCTCCCTTGTTGAAGGTTTGACGTTGGTACACGTCATCTCTACGTAGGGAAATATCCCAATAGGTCAATTCTGAACAAAATATTTTTGTTGATTAATATAAAATTATACATAAGAATGGCAGCTTCGTTGCGATTTTGTTCATTATTTACTGATTTGCTCAGAATATAGCTATTAATTTTAACAGACAACTTGACATTTGAATTGAATAATGTTCAGACATACGTTTCTCTGTTCATACCCTACTCGGAGTTAGGATTTTTATTGAACACACTGTACTTTATCATTCAGTATATTTTCGGTTTCGATAAGTGTATTTGCTTTCATATTAGCATTATTATACAAGGGTGATATAAAAAATTAACAACAAATTAATATTTCAGAAAAAGATTATATGAAATATTTGTTACTTCTGCGAAGTGAAGAGACTTCTTGCAGAAGTTGACAGTGCTCAGTAGAAGAAATGGTGTATATAAGTGGACCAGAATGTGTTGTTCTTAGATGTTTACATCGTGGGAGATCAGCCAAATATTACATTCTTTAGCGAAAGGACTTGAAACTTTATAAGATTCAACAAAGAATCTTGAAATAATAGGGTTTCAGTTTTAATAAAAAAAAGTAGTACAGAAGAGGGTAGATTTTTTAAAAAGTGGACGAATATTGATGACGAGGTCAAAAAAGCAGTGCATTTCTGTCAGACATTTAAAGTAACATCCCTTTTTATCTTTCGCTAAGTATTGGATTCATGCTAAAAATTCCATAGGGCGCAAGCAGTCACGTGACTGCTGACCTTGGCAATCAGATATGGGGGCCCGTATCAGAATGACAGCTATTAATTATGTCCATAACTGACATATACCATAATTTTTCATTCAAAATTTCATTTTTTGGTGTTTTATAATTCCTTTTTTCGGCAACTGAATTCCACACTCCTGATAACAAATAAACCACATAAAATAAGAAAATCATGAAATTTTGAATGAAAAATTATGACATTTGTCAGTTATGGACGTAATTAATAGCAGTAATTTTGACACGGGCCCCCATATCTGTTTGACAAAGTCAGCTAAGTCACGTCACTCACGCGCCCTATACAAAATTTTCTTGTAAAAGTTCCTATATTTGCAATAAAATTATTTCATAAACAAACTATGCAAATTGCACTTGACACTGACATCTTCTTTAATTTTTTCCATTCGTTAGGGGTCGCTATTTTTTATTTTCTTCTTCCACTAATTTTTGTTTTGCCTGTCGTCCTCATTCAGTTTCTTTTTCTAAAGTTTTCCACAAAGTCCGTCCATCTTATATTTGGTCTTCCTCTGTTTCTTCAACCTTCTATTACTAAGCTATTCATTCTTCTTCCAATATATTCTTCATCTCTCCTCATGACCAATGTAATTGTCTCTCTTGTATCTTTCTAGAAGCTTCTAACACTAGTGTTATTTCCCTTATTCTTCATTTCATACCGTATCTTTCCGTGTCTTCCCCAACATCTTTCTCAACTTCCTCATCTATGCCACATTCATTCACTTTTCATTGATTTGAATTATCTGAATATATTAGCAGTTTCCATGGTTAGCATAGCTGGCTGATTTATGAAATTTAATATCTTTATAATTCTTTAACTCTATATCTATTGGACATGAAGTATAAAATGCAATCAAATTGTATAGAAATAATATATTCTATAATTTATAATAATATTTAACTGAGTTTTTTCAAGAAAAACTGTTAAAACCTTCAAATGAGGGTACTTCCGGTTGACCAATTGTAATATAACCAAAATCTAATAACCTCTACTTTTGGATGTAAACTTGAGGAATACGAAAAAAAATATATAATTTTTTGAATCGTGGTATTGGAGTTATGCGAGCCGAAACTTTCGTCACGCACACAGACACACACACACACACACACAGACATACAGACATCATCGTAAAAATGGTAAAATCATATTATATGGTCCTTAAAACGTGCTTATTCACTAAAAACTCAACATTGACTTTTTTGGCCAAAGACAATACTTTCCTTACTTAAAGGTAACGGAAGGTAAAAATGATATGTATTTTAGTAAATTAAGAAAGAACATTTTCTGTGGCATCATTATTTTGAACCTGGAGAAAGGGAAGCATATTTAAGAATGCAACCTGTAGATGGCGTGCGAAGAAATTTTATTCAATAGATATAGAGTTAAAGAATTCTAAAGAAATTAAATTTTATAATGTGGCAGAGATGAGGATGTAGAGAGATGATTACATTGGTTTGAAAATGTCATGAGAAGAAATGAAGAATATATTTTGGATGAAGAATGAATAGCTCAGTAATAGAAGGTTGAAGAAACAGAGGAAAACGAAAGATAAGATGGAAGGACTGTATTACGGAAGACTTGAGAGAAAAGGAACTGAATGAGAACGACACGTAAAACAGAAATGAGTGGAAGAAGAAAATAATAAATAGCGACCCCTAACGAATGGGGAGAGCTAAAGAAGAAGATGTTAGTGTGAAGTGCAATTTGCATAGTTTGTTTATGGAATAATTTTACTGGAAATTTAGAATATTTTACAAGAAAATTTATGTATGGAATTTATACATATTACACAGGATTGACGGAAGGTATTGTGCTGGCCACAACAGATTTTTTCATAGCACTCGTAGAAAACAATTGTATAGGATTTGACGAACTCGTCTACAGCTCATTCGATCTATGGATGGATCTAACTTTGCTCGTGAAATAACACTATACTTTTTACTCATGTTGCATACATAACTATTAAACAACTTTTTATTCTTGTACAGAAGAGCCACTTTCCGTACATTTTTAAAATCCTATATTCAACTCCTATGTTCCGCGTTTCGTTGTACATTCTGTATAATGAAACCAACATTTTTTTTACGCAAACTTTTTTATGCAACAACAAGTAAAGTACTTATCATTCGTTATATAAATAACTATTATAAATATTTTAAATATATACGCCCGATTTGTTAAAAAAAATTATAATTAATGGCAACAATATTCTCGTACATTATTTTTATAAATTCCAACAATATGATATCTCAATAATAAAATAATTGTTTCTTAATAATGTAATTATTAATGACTCATCATACTTATTACTGGGTATAAAAAGCTGCATTATGTTTATTTTTCTGTAATAATATTTTCCATTGAACATCTAATATTTTTTGGTAATACGTATAGGTAGGATATTAAGTTTTTCCTTTGTAATACCCGAATTTCTTATTCTATAACATGGTAATACCTTTGATTTCTTTAATAAATATCATATTCATATTTCCAGAAATATTTAAAATTCTCAGTTTTTATTAAAAAAAAAATAGATATATGTACCTATATGAACCAAGCTCAATGTTTTAAAAATGGTACAAAGGGTACAGGGACAAGTGTCATTAAATTCTATACGTGGTTAATATGTAAAGCCAAACAAAAAATAGTAAAATATTTTGACGCAAGTGTTTAGCATGTATTTGAATAAAATAGATAAGTATATTAATAAAGAAAGTTGCAACTGTCGTTATTGTTTCGAGTAAAACACTCTTTGTTGTTTTTGTTTGGTTTTAACATAAAAATTATTCTTTAAAAGTGTTTCCATCAATACAAAAAATATTACGGTGCAGTTAACATTATTTTCTGTTTCGAAGGACTTCTCAAAGATGTCGCTAACGATCCGTAATGCAGCAGCACTTGGAAAGAAAAATCGATAGCCGTACTCTCAATAGCGATAAAATCGCAATTTGGAGAATTTATGATCATAAATACCATAAATTATATAAATTATGACCTACATTGAAATTTTATACCGCAAGGTTGCAACTCCACCTCTTGTGGGTTTAATTCCAGCATATCTTTTTAATTATGAAGAGATAATTAGCACAAAACTCAAGCATGACGTGTTCAAAGCTCATTTGTTTATGCTAATGTTTTGTTTTATTACACTAATGGGTTTAATATCATATTTTGAGGTTATTCCTCTTTGGCGTAATGAAATTCTCCAACAATCGAAGCTAATTCCAACTTTCTTCGAGGCAGATGAGTTTCGATGTTGAATTTGAGGGAAATGGTCTAGGAATAAGTGAACGTACGAGGGAATGGAAACATCTGCTCGTGTTACCGGTTACCGGCGAAACGACAGTTTTTTGTTTGGGAGAGCCACGTCACAAGTGGAACAGAATTCAGATGTTTTCTCGCGGATTGGTTTGGTTCTCATACGCCCATTTCATTGTGGACAATTTAACAGCAATTGTTTTATACAATTATATCGTTTAGAAGCTCAAATTGAATTTAATAGCGCACAAGATGAAAAATGATAAAGGACTTTTAAATATTTCTTTTTCTTCGTAAATACAGGGTGTTAAAAAACAAGTATAACATATTTATAGGATATAAAAAGAAAAGAAAATAAGTCGAAAAGTTTTATATAAGTGTCCAAAAATGAACAGTTAGTGATAGTGATGGAATAAAATTTGGTATATGCCAGTAAATAGCCTATAAAAATACAATAAAATTTCATATGAAACATTTTTCTCAATTTCTAATCAATAAGAAGTTTTTTGAAAATTAAATATTAGTCAAGGTCACCACAATATTTTAGTATAAATTTTTTTTTTTTTTTTTTTTTGAAAAACAAAAACAACTAAGATTACCTTTCTGAGATAAACAAAAAGTCTAAATTAATCGAAGTCGTATAGGCTGGTTTATGCAACTTTTCATAAGGATGACAATAAAACATAATGAAGTAATACATAACGATAAAGTCAATTTATGCAATTTAGATATAGTACAAGTTTCAACCAATCATAGAGAGACATATTTATTTGACGGGTAAAATATAATCACGAATACCACTCTTTAAAAAAATATATTGCACTCTAGTGCCTTTCAATTTATCTAGTGAGGTATACATTTTGTAATTACAACATTATAAAAGTAATGATTAAAAGCACAAGTCGAAAACAATGTCACACTAACCTATATCATTCAGGAACTTATAATGACATTTTGATATAAATCATAAGGATGACAAGAAATAAAATTTAGTCATTTCCTATGCATTATGTTTATGTATTTTATGTTTTATCTCAAAACTGCGTAAACGGTGCGATATATGAATGCACATTTATATTTTTTTATTCCTTATGAAAAGTTGCATAAAACAGCTTTAATTCTTATAGTTTTCGAGATAGCAGAGGTAAATACCGCAAAAGCTCGTTTTTCACTGCCTTATATCTCGGAAACTATCAATAATTACCCATTTCTGGGTGTACCAATGTGCTTTTTATTCTTTGATTTATCGGTACCGTTTAGAGCGTTTACCAGACGTCACCTCACGTGCTTTCAAAGCTGTTGTGGAGAGAACACCACAGGGATCACTCTTATGTTATGTAAACCAGAGTAGGTAATATAATAAAATAACTCAATCCCAATGAAAACATAAGAACATCTATCAAAACTGACTGTAATTTACGTAGTCCCCATAATTGATGTGTCTATTTCTCTTCTATATAAGTCCCGAGATTTCTATCTATCTGTGCAAAAGTTTGAATGAGTCACCAGTTTACGAGTATTGCTCATCATTTGTTGTTGTGTGTAGTTACCATGGTGACCATTATGTGAAAATGGCGACGTGGCATTTTCGCGATGTTTGGTAGCGTGATGTTTTCATAATCACTTTATGTTATAAAAAACGTTCGTGACTGCATGGTAGTCATCGTTCAGAACTACTAAAAATATGCAAACAGAGAGATTAGACAATGATTTATTTAAAAAAAAATGAACATATTATTTTTCTAATGAAAATTTTCGCAAAATTCTTTACCTCCTATATATTTTGCTGGGATTTTAGTACATTATGCGGTACGTAATATAAGTTTCATTTGTCTAAAATCAATACAGATATATTTCCCTGCAATTTTACTATACTACGTAGGGATTGTAAGGGGAAATGAACATTATATTGCCTAGTACATAAGAATGGTTGCATTCATTTCGTATAGGTAATCAAAATTTATTACATGGATTACGAATTTAATTTATCCGAGAAAACGGAGAAAATTGTATTAAGGAGAAGATGCAAAATTGCGTTATGAATATGAAATTTAAATTTCATGAGCAATAAGAAAAAGTCCAACAGAAAAAAAATGTTGATTTCGTTTTATAATAAACTGGTTATACATTTTTTATGTTAAATGTCAGTATATAAATAAATATTTGTATTTTCATGATTTTTAATATATTTCCATATCTAGTTATATTTTTCTATACAATATACGACTATGATAAATTTTTATATACAAATTGGAATTGTTGTCATATATTTTGCAACTATAATATTTTAACATAAGAATATGAACTGCATTATTCATATGTTTATAAATAAACTAACAAATGCCAACATTAAATATTTATTTGAATAATTTATATAAATGTATCATAACGTATTCTAGTTTATTTTAAGCATAAAACTTTTTCATAAACAAATTTCACAAATAATTTATTTTAATATTAATAATTTTAATTATTTTACCTTATCTAATGAATTTCTACTGATAAGTTTGTTTGACATTTTCTCTGTACCATAATTCTTATATGTTTAATAATATGGGTACCCTTTTAACCTCGCTAAGAGAGGTATTGGATTCATGCTAAAAATCGCATATCCAGATTTTGAAGAATAAGCACGTGTGTGTGTGTGCGTTCTAGCGTGCGTGCGTATGTGCGTGAGTGAGTGTGTGTGTGTGGATGTTGGAAGGACGATTTGTCAAAAACTATAAGACTTAATATCTGTTAACTACGTATTTCTCACTCGGACATTAATGGGAAAAGTTGAAAAGGTTTTGGTAGCAATTAGATAACCGGAAGTAGCAGATTCATAAAAAAAATCTTCTATTATTTTTGAAAATATTTGTTATTGCAAATATTAAAGGAGATTAACTTCTAAACTTCCTAAAAACAATTATATGTTATATTTAAAAAAATACAATTGCGAATGATTCAAATATATTTTTATTAAATGCAGAAGGCTTTTAATTTCCTTTATTTTACATTACATCATACAAGTTTAAATAACATTAATTTATTAAGTATTCGAATTAATGTCCATCTACTTGAATGCAATTTAGGCGAAACACTTCTTGAGTAAATGTGTATATATTTACTAATATTTAATTATTATCTGAGTTGCTATCAATTACTCGAAAATGGCAAGTAATAATATTGAACTACCTCCGGAATTATGTACTATAATTTTTGTTACATAGTTGATTTCGCTGACATCAAAAATTTGAATAGCGAAATATTTTCTGGTTTATTTATAAAGGGAAATTCTGTACATATTTTTTCTCCGAAAATATGTACCTATTGTAAAGTAAAATTATATTATAATTTAGAAAGAAATATTAAACAAAGCAACACAAAAGGTAACGAAAGAAATAATTGCAGTTTTAATTAAAAGATTAAAATTTCAATGTCATTTTCCCTATCTAAACTTTTTCTACGACGTTAGAAAAAATTGCAGCTTCTGATAAACCACTTTTGATATGATAACGTTCTTTGCTTATTGTTGTATTTGAACTATGAACTTTAAAATGTATAATCCAAAAGTGTGTAGTCGCAGGTGGCTAGGTGGTATGACATGTCTCATATAAAAGTTTCGCTAAATAAAAGAATTTATAAAAATAGATATCAAATACAAGTAAAAAAACAAACACTAATGCCCGGTTGCAGAAGCGTTCATCAACGTCTTGTTCAATTAGCGGTTCATCAAAAAGAAATGTAAGCAACGCAATTTTTTGACAGCAATGATTTAAATGTCATGCATAAGTACAAGGAAACTGATTCGAGTTTGTTCATTTTGACGAACCGCTAACTCAGTAAGGCGTTAATGAACATTTCTGCAATTGGGCATAAGTATGTATCATTATTATATACCTTCATACCTACATTGATATGTAATCTGGGGTAAGAAAAATATGTCAATAAATGCGGAAAATTACATTGAAAATACCAAATTTTCCAACTTTCAAAGAGAATTACTACAAAAATAGATGGTGTATGCGTAGGGTCATTTATAAACTGTCACGTAAACTGTCGTTATAGGTAGTTTTTTCAGCAAATCTGTTATTTATTATATGAATTATTAAGAAACAAGTTCACCGTCCGCGTGGGGTGGGATACCATTTGTATAATGCCAATGTAGTTTTACTCTATTTTAGTTTAACATTAAATATCTGAGCTGAAATTTTGCATACTTGTATAAAAACTCATGAAAAATAACATTTAAATGTCCCTTTATAAATAAACCAGAAAATATTTCGCTTATTCATATTATTGATGTCAGCGAATTCAAATGTGTAACATAAATTATAGTACATAATTCCGGAGGTAGCTCAATATTATTACTTCCGGTTTTCGAGTAATTGATAACAACTCAGATAATAATTAAATATCAGTAAATGTGTAATGTGTACACATTTTCTCAAGAAGTGTTTTGCCTAAATTGTATTCAAGTAGATGGACATTAATTCGAATACTTAATAAATTAATGTTATTTAAACATTCCAAATGTCGTAAAAGTTTCCTTGAGCCGGCTTTGTTCAAATACTTGAATTTTCATATAATATTGTAACGTGCGCCACTGAATCTAGGAGTACGCGACCGCTGCCACTGGTAGAATATTTCCAGAACGCCACCGCGCTATCGATGATGCAATCTTCGCGAGCATCGGCGAGGTAAACATGTCGCGACCTCTTTAATTGGTTAGGGTCACTTGATCCTTTGTATTCGATATTATTGCATGGAATGTTCCAGAGAAAGGACGCCGATATATAAATACCGTCAGGGAAGCCAGCGGACACATTCTGTTATAGACGAGCAATGAACAATTGGTGATATAAATAAATAGTGTACGAGTGGTGAACATAAATATAGTTATATAAATAAATATAGTGATATAAATATTGTTTAAATAAATAATCTTAGTGTTTAAGTATTTAATAATATTCTTAGTCTTAAATTAGTATTTATAATTATTTAATCATAGTGTTAGTTGTTTTATTATCTTAATTATTTATCGTTTAATAAACTTTTATTTTAATTAATAGTAGTTCTCTGATTTTTACATTCCACCCAAATAAATAAACGTTATAATATTTTCATTTTCAAAAAGCCCAAAAGGAACCCTTGAATGTTTTCTACACAATTGTTTGAGAGCCCGTGGGATGATGACGTCTGGTAATAAGCGACTTCAACAGATATGTTATTATTGAAATTTGTGAATAAAACAGATTGACATTTATCAAAATATAAATAAGGTACAGAGCAATATTTCACTCCTACCAATAATAAATATTGAAGATAATTTATTTATTCTTATAATGCTCATACAGAATATTAAGTTTGCAATGACACTATTATAATTCTCCTATTAGAATAATCTAGTTCCGAACAATAAAAATCTCTCACCTAGTTTAGTTTCTATTCACAAGAAAATATTCATCATTTCAACGTTCTCAGGGTTCTTCTCTATTTCTTCCACACATCATGTAACACAAATACATGCATATGTGTGTATTTGTATAGGTACCTATATAGGTGATGTATGCATTATGTCTGACTATGCGCTTGAAGATTTGGTCAGGTAATTTGCCCGCACCTTAAGAGGATGTGACGTCAGGATATGCTATGCGGAACGGATACCGCTTGCATATAGATTTTGTAATCTATATAGAGATTCTTCAACCGTGCAGTTATTATCTAGATCGCATAGATAAGACTTGTCGAATAGAATTTAATCTGCATAATGGTGATTTATTTTTAATCACTGATACTTTTATATGGATAATAGCTTTTATGTATTTAGTAGCAAAATGATGGTATATTTAATAAACGTGATTGATGTGCGTGATGAGCGAAAAACACGATTTTGCACCAAATCACGTACAATTTTTTTTCTAATTCCGTTTAGATTCAACATCAATATTTACAAAAAAATAATGGATTGCCATTTTAGTAGTCAGCTAAAATACTCTCGCTGATTTGTTTTCGCATTAGTGCGAAAAAATAATAGATCTTCCAATATATTATTCATCTCTCCTCATGACATGTTTAAACCATTGTAATCGTCTCTCTTGTATCTTTTTAGAAACTTCTATCACTCGAGTCATTTCCCTTATCTTCTCGTTCTTTATCCTATATTCCCGTATGTTCCCCAACATTCATCTCAATATTCTCATCTCTCTGTCACATTAATTTTCTTTTCATTGACAATGACATCTGCCAATTAGAATTTTCGTAATACAGTAGCTGTTTCTATGGTTATAGCATAGCTGGCTCATATATGACATTTAATTTCTTTATAATTCTTTAACTCTATATCCATTGAATATGAAGTATAAAATTCAATCAATTCGTATAGATAATAGAATATTCTTTAATATTTATAATAACATTAAATGAATGACATTTAACTGCGTTTTTCAAGAAAAACTGTTAAAATCTTCAAATGAGGGTACTTCCGGTTGACCAATTATAACCAAAATCTAATCAACTCTTCATATGGATGTAAAGAAAATGAATGCCAAAGAATTATAACTTTTAAAATTGTAGTGTTGGAGTTATCGTCTATGAAAAAATCGTCACACATATATATATATATATATATATATATATATATATATATATATATATATATATATATATATATATATATATATATATATATATATATATACACATTAAAAAGCTAATCATCGAATTTTTTGACCAAAGACAATATGAAAGTATGAACCATGAGTATTAGTCCGATTTTCAATAATTCTAACGTAACCCTCCGAGTTTCACCCTCGTATATTTTCTTTCGGATATTACCATAACGAAAATAAAGTTATTGTATTGAGCAAAAATTATATTTTGAGTGTAAAGGTTAATAACACATTTTACATGAGTGATAATTTTACTTAAAATTATCAGACAATAACTTGTATAAAAGATCTGCAGTTCATACTATTAAAATACCTAAGTATGTTTTAAACCACTCGTACACAGCAGTTTTTTGCTTAATATACGATGCCGTATAGAGCGCGGGAAGTATTTATTTATTATTTAATCCTAAACGTGTAATATACCTTCACCTTTCTAGGGGTTGAAAATAATGGCAGAGGGTAGAAACACTGGTTGATTATTTATAAGAGTGACTCATAAGTCTTTTGCGACGCACAAGAAAATTTTATGTGACTAGTAAAATGTAATTAACATAGAAAATGAACAATGAAACTTAACATATAAAAGGATTTAGTTACAGCAAATTGTAAAAAGTCAGATATATTAAATTATAGTGAAATTTGTTATGGGCTATAAAATATAATAGTATATTTATAAATAAACAATTAATTTTCTTTCAATAAATGAGAAAATATATTGATTTTCATTCTTGGAACGCGTAATATGGAAGAAAATTATAATTTGTTATTATAATTATTATTACATATTTACATATATTTCGAGGTCGCGTGACTGTGAGCGTTAAGTGTTAAGTAACCGGTTGTGAATCAGACGGTCCGAGTTCAATTCCAACCAAAGTTTAACACTAACTAAAAAAATAAAATTTGTTTCCAATTTGCAAATAGTGCCTCGTATTTACTGTAAAATATAAACTGCATTGTTTTTGTAATGACGACAAATCTGCATAGTTGAGGATGCTTATCAGGCATCACCTTATGAGCTCTCAATGCTGTGTTGTAGCTGTAGCTAATACATCATAGATTTCACTTCTGTTCTATTTTAAAATAAATAAAGATAAATAAATATATCATCACGGCATATTACCTATTGCAGGGTGTGCCAATCTGCTTTGTAGAGAGGGCACCACTGAGGTCAATTATTATATTTAAACATAATTACGTATTTTATTAGATAGGTTATCATTGATGATATCATTAATATTTAATGCCATATTTTATCATCATATTATTATTAGTAATGAGTCATATATTTAATATTTCATTCATATTATTATATACGATAACAAACTATATACTTTTTTTCAACCATTGCATGTATTCTTTACATATTCACTCATTTCATTTATTTTAGTAATAATTCCTTTATAATTCATCTACAATGTAAAACACGAGGGTGACGCTAGAATGATTGAGAATAAAACACATTTTAACATTCTTTCCTTCCACTTCTTAAAAGTTATCATAATATCTCAACCAATCTTCTTTTAGAATGCTTTCAAAATAATCATAAATTGCACTATTACTTACACCTACTTACAGTATTAATCTCTTCAGACGAAAACTTTCTAGCCCGTCCAAAAAATAGCCAAAAATCCTACATATCCAAATCAGGTGTTATATATGTTCTATTACTTTTTTCGCCAAAATGTGAAAAAATGCTGACTGGTTACTTCCATATTTTCACTCATTAAATGACTCAACTTTCGCAACTTAATTTCAAATAACATAAATAACTGTTATGATAGTACAAATTTCGTTTTCCACGGTTTACCTGATTTTATTATTTTCTATAATTCTAGTGTGAACCGTGAAATTCAGCATTAATCTTTTATTTTTTATGTTTTCTTTTTCTATGTGGGTCGAAGTGCAACGTATCGAAAATGAGATTTTAGGAAGCATAATATTAGTTCTCCAATTTTTTTTTATTTTTTTGTTGTGACAGATTACGGTGACACAAAGTTCGTATATCGAAAAGTTGTAGAAATCGTCTAGTTCTCTTGGCAAATTTTCAAATACGCCCAGCCGAAGCCAGACGATGGAGTGAGAGTTTTCTTTTTGTATATAAATTTAACGAGGGCCAGACATGAATTTCTCTTTCCCCTAGCACGACAGGAAAAAACATACAGGTGATTCTTAAAATCCCTCTAAATTTACTCCTCTCGACCTTTTCTTGTTTATCTCCTTATCAAATTTCCTGCCTCCATTTATTCCATCATTTTTCATCCTGCCTCATCTTGTCCTGACCCAGATGTAATGCGTTTATAGTCCTGCATTCCTGCGGTCATCAGCACAGCAGGAACCAGGGCGGTATCCTGCGTGTGACGCCTAGCCGTCCTGCGGCAATCGATCCGCAGCAGGGCGAGGCGACGCTGACGTGACTCACAGCAGGAAGACGTAGCAGGAGTAAAGTCTAGAAGTTCAGGGGTCGTTTACATGGGGTAGAAGTTATTGGTAAATGGATATAAAGTTTGTAACGTATACAATTATTAGGTATTTATTGATTTGTATTGGGGTGACATACTCAATATTTTATAGTCATTCAGCGGGTAATGAATTGGGCGGACACCGGATATCCGGTTTATTTAGTGGCCGGATAGCCGAATAACCATCGACCAGATATTTGAAAATAAATTAAATTTACGATTTATCTCTATTTTGTTTTTAAAATATCAATTATTTATATTAATTTCTTTTTTTCTTCATTATCCGGTGTCCACCGGGTATACTAAAACACATGTCATTAACTTGAAAAAACCTTATAAAATGAAATATAACGTAGAAATTATTGGGTGTTATCTAAGCCAATATTTATTCCTTTTACGGATGTAAAATTATTTGAAATAATTGTTGATTTTCGTACAGAACGTTGGCACTACTGAGAATGACCATGTTATGTGAAATAATTATATATTCCGTAAAAGGAATAAGGATTGACTTAGAAATAATTGTAAATTCATTAATATATACATATCTTAATACTAGTATTTTTTCTCTTCTTTTTTTAAAAATAAATAACTCCCAATAATTTCTACAAGTTATATTTTATATTTCATTTTATAAGGTTTTTACCACCCGCTACCCTTGCTAATAAGGGAGGTATATGGATCGTGCTAACAATCTAATATCGAGATTTTGGTAAATAACCACGTTTTAAGGTTCCTACAATTCGATTTTAACATGTGTGTGTGTGTGTATGTGCGTGTATGTATGCGTGTGTGTGTGGATCTTCTGGGCGCTCTAACTCAAATACTATCATTCAGAAAAATATGAAACCATGTATTTCTACCTTATTCTAATATAGAAAGAAGCCATTAGATTTTGGTGTCATTCGGATGACCGGAATGACAATTTACTTGAAGCTCAAAATAGTTTTTCTTCAAAAAATACTTTTAAATGTTATCATAAAAATAAACAGGTATGCATTAATACTTTTTCTATATATTCTCTAAACACAACTCCATGGTTACACAGTTCAGTTCAAATGTATGTAACTGACAGATAAATGTCACTGTCAAAAAAAAAATCATTTCAAATTAATAACAGTAATGTTTTAAAAAGAAAATTGTAAATAGAACAATAGTTATATGGAAAGGAACTTATACATAATTTCAAATTAATAGTAGTAACGTTTTAAAACGAAAATTGCAAATAGAACAATAGTTAAATGGAAAGGAACATAATATTAATATACATTATTTCTAGCATTAGTAAATATGCAGGTATGGATTTAAATAAAAAAATAAATAAATTATCACGGCATATTACCCATTGCTGGGTGTGTTAATCTACTTTGTACACAGATTTCGGTAATGATGATGAAATATTTGTATTGTGCGGGCGTTTACCAAGCGTCACCTCACGGACACTCATTGTTGGCGTGGAGAGTGCACCACAGGGGTCAATTTTGTGCCATTTAAAATTCGAAATATTTGGCGTTGATCGGGATCGAATCGGGTTTCCCAGATTCGCAACCAGACATCAGGCACGTGGCAACGAGACCCCATAGATATGTATTTAAATTAATAAAAATTAAATGGCGAGAGGTATTGTGTTTGTTACATCAGATTTGTACAGGTTGATGGCGTGCGTCTTCTGTCTATATTAAGTTACTATACCAATTTATTGCTATTCGGTCAGATACCGGATAGTAACCGAATTATTTTATTTAGTTTCTTCTTTATTTGCAATCTTTTTTAAGTTTCCCTTCAGGCCTTCCGTATTTTGGACCATCCGCATACATTCCCGGCCTTATCGAAATTGCTTACTCCATAATTTCATGGGGTCTCGTGGCCGACGCCAAAAATTACTTCGCATTTTAATGGCACAAAATTGACCCCTGTGGTGCACTTTCCACGCCAGCAATGAGTGCCCGTGAGGTGACGCCTGGTAAGCGCCCACACGGTACAAATATTTCATCATTACCAATATCTGTGTACAAAGCAGATTGGCACACCCAGCAATGGGTAATATGCCGTGATGATATATTTATTTATTTATTTATAATTTCACCGTAAAATATGTCGACGTATCTTCCCCATATGTACGCCACTTATCCTTTCATGGATAATTTTTCGTCCTCTTTTGTCAAAAACTTTTTCGAGTATAATGCTGTTTCACCTGATGACTCATTTTCTTGTACTCAAACTTTTACTGAAACTGCAATTTGTATCAGTTTATAACGTTACAGTAATTTGATAAACAGACTGCTGTGAACTTGTACCTGGCATTATATTTTTTCCAAAAATAGAAATCTGTTTCAAATATGAATCAAAATAAATGTTTTCTTGTGAGAGATGAACATGAAAAATTCCTTTCCAATGCAAACTATTATTTTTTGCTACTTAGCCTATAATCTGTACTAACTTGTCTTAATTTGTGTTCGTTTGTATATATTCAGAAAATAACTACAGTAATTTTTTTAAAAATATCCGATCAAGCATCAAGGTCATCTGTATCATGAACGAATTAACAAATTGACATACATTTATCTCTCTCCTTTGCAAAGGCTATAAGCGTGTACGATAAGGATGGATATAACACGCTTGTCTTTCAAAAATTCAAATTGTTTCGACTAAGTTAGGACATTCCACTTCAAAACGATGCTCGTTGTTGATAATACTTTCGCTGTAACGTAAGTTTATTTATTAATTCAGATACATTACCTTGATTCATAGCCATACGAATAACGTTATTTTCTGTCAGAGACATCTTATTTTTCACATATTTGGTTTTACATTTGCTAATAAACTTACCATGCAGTTGACTTATTTTATTGTAACATATATTTTTATAATAATAAAATAACAGTAGTATCTTATGTACTCTCATAAAAACTAAGCAAACGACACTACTGAATTTGTCAGAATGGACGGAGCAAAAATCTGAATTCATACAATTCATAGATGACCTTGATCGGACATCTTTCAATAATTTTACTGTACGTATTATTTTGTACTAAACTACACTAATGACGAATGCTTAGTACATGTTGTATGAGTTAGTGTAATACAAACGAACGGACCTATTTTGTATGCTTTTAAAATGTAACACTGGCTGAAATCTAACCGATAATACGATACTAATAAAAAACTACGGCTTGGTGAGTTCGGAAGGGTAAGCGGCGAGAGCTATATTTGTACAGGGCTTGTGCCCTAGATAGTAACCCCTACTTTGATCAAGAACTTTATTACAGTTAATCGAGTAGTTAATTTGCAACATTGTAGTAATGTAGTGTGCAACAATAATTTATTCTATTACACGTCACCATTCGAATGACGCAGTTAGAGCGTGGAAACTAGTACACTAACCTTTCCATAGATGGCGCTATCAATCACGTTTGACATGTTAAAATTAACGTGAATCTTGTACGTCAAGTTGGAAACTTTTCGAATATTAATTTTCCTTCAGATTAAGTTTCAATTAAAACCATATGTTCTACTATAACATCTTTATATCTTTTATGAATGGTTTTATTATAGTTTCATATCTCTTTTCAAAATCTAAATCGTGCACTTGCTCTCAACATTTCCGCATAATTAATAAATAACTCCATTGACACATGCCTACATGTGTTAGACCTACACCATAGCATTACTACTGAGCGAAAGTAGGATTTAAAAAACCACTCCAGCCCACATACACTCGCTCACCGTGCGTGAGTGACTGTAAATGTTGCCAGTCTATGTCTATGTCGATGCCGAAGTCGCCTACGTTGCATCCAAGGCTATAGTGATCAAGACAATGATTTTATAATAGTTGTTCATTCATTAGATGGAGATAATTGACACAGAACGGTTTAGAAGAAAGATTTATAACCGAGGGAGAATTTTTATGATGTCATGGTTGGTTTTAGAATTTTTTAAAGATAACGTATTGGATAAGATTGATTTATGTATTTTGTGTTTGTTTGAAAATATGTTGATAAGAATTTTAAACTTGTTTGACAACTAAACATTTTTTTACTTAAGAAACACAGGCACTTTTTCCTGGTAGGGTAAGCACCACAGGAGTCACTTTTATATGTTCAACATGAAATAATATGATTTGAAGATTTCGGTAATGACGATATATCTCTAACGATTTGGGTACAAAACAACGCTAGCTCCAACTTTTTACCTTCCGTCACCTTTAGGTAAGGAAGGTATAGTTCATCCAGCGATCATGTTCCGAAGACTCGTTATCGTTTTATTATGGGTTCACAATAGCTAAAACCGCAATGCCAAAATATTTCGGTCCGTACAGTCGACCAGTTCAGTATTTGCAATGCTGGTATATATTTTACGCCCAGTATTCGACTGTAGACCAAGACTGCATTTTTCAGATTTTCTAAACCGATTACCAGGGCTGTATTTGCTAATATCTAAAATTATATATGTCCGATAACAATTCTGAAGACGAGGACGAGTGCACTATGACCGAATAAATATTCATATATTTTTTTAAATGTCATGTGGTTATAGGCCTCTTGGGGAAATCGCCACTATAAACAAAGATTAACGATCCGCAATTAGTACCTCCTGGGTGGTCACGGAAATCTGATTATACAATATATTTTTTAAAACAGTTAAATATTAAACAATTTTTTTTACTGTTTTGAAAAGTAAAATGTGTGAAATGAAATATTTCAAACCCCTACTCAAATTTTTCATTACAGCCCTGGCACATGCCAGGCTATTGGGACCCTCTATTGTACTGCCGTAATAAAACGATAACGAGTCTTCGGAACATGATCCCTGGATGAACTATACCTATTGTCTTTGGTCAAAAAATTCGATGGTGTTTTTAGTGATTAAGCACGTTTTAGGGTCCCTAGAATACGATTTTACCATTTTTACGATATCTGTATGCTGTATGTGTGTATGAGAGCGCGTGTACGTGTATGTGAGCGTGCGTGCGTGTGTATGTGTGATTAGAATTTGATTATAATTGGTCAACCGGAAGTACCCTCATTGGAAGATTTTAACAGTTTTTCTTGAAAACCCGCTATTTTTTTATTGTAAATATTAAAGAATATTCTATTATCTATACGATTTGATTCCATTTTATACTTCATATTCAATGGATATCAGCCAGCTATTCTATAACCATGGAAACAGCTACTATATTAAGAAAATTATAATTGACAGATGTCAGTCAGTGTCAATGAAAAGAAAATGAATTTGGTAGAGAGATGAGGATGTTGGGGAAGCACGGAAATATAGGATAAGGAATGAGAGGATAAGAGCAAGGCTCGAATGATAGAAGTTTCTAAAAAGATAGAAGAGAACCGATTACATTGGTTTGGACATGTTATGAGGAGAGATGAATAATATTGGAAGAAGAATGAACAGCTTAATAGTAGAAGGTAGAAGAAACAGAGGAAGACCAAAGAGAAGATGGAAGGACTGTATTGCGAAAGAGTTAAGAGAAAAGGAACTGAATGAGGACAACAAACAAATAGAAATGAGTGGACGAAGAAAATCAAGAATAACAACCACCAAAGAATGGGAAAAGCTAAAGAAAAAGATGTCACCGTCAAATTTGATTATGAGATGACATCCCGTGGGCGGCGCACTCGCCCAATCTAACGCCATATGTTTTTTTATGGGGATATCACAAGGCACAGGTTTACAAACACCGCCCGACAACTCTGATTTAGTTGAAGAATCTTATTGGACAGGAAATTAAGCCCGAATGTTAGAACGTGTACAGAGGAGCTTCAGAAATCGGTTGCATCAGTATACAGAGAACTGTGGCCACCACCTTCAACATATTTTGTTTAAAACTGCATGATTTAAAATTTGACATTATGTTCTTTCATTATCCAAAAATATATTTTGTCTATCAGCAATACTTTTTATTTTCTTCGTCTTCAAAAAAGGTAGTTTCTAGGCGCCACCTCTGTATTATATTGTACAACAAATGCACGAAGCTGAGGTTTTTATACGAGTGGAGCTTGCGATACGAGCTGTGGGCGTGCAACCACACGAGTAACAGAGGTTCACGCATATTTTGCACACTATCTTTTTCCATGATTGATTCAAGAAAAGTGTTTAAAATTTGTGCTGTCAAAAAGTTAAGTATCAAAGTGAAATGTCAAAAAACAGTCACAACAATATACCTAATAAATTTTTTATTTGTGGATAGTGCCAAAAAGTATAAGAACTCTTACAGGCGTAGTGCCATCACTATTAAAAAGTCAGACTTCACGTACGTCGATCAATGTGTAAACCGTAAAGAAACTATTCCACGCATGGCCATATGAGAATAGAAATAATATTCCATTTTATGTAAACTTTCTGTTCATTTTTTTTGCACTAGTGCGTTTATCTGTCACTTTTTCACACTAATACGAAAAAGTGGCTGCTAATCTATATTTTTTCTTGTTAAAGTTCAATTTAACCTCAATTTAAAAAAAATATTGTATTAGTCAGAAAAATTGACTCTGTTGGGTCCAGTAGTAAAGCTATACATATAGCTCACTGATTGCATTTTAACATTGATTGCGAACGGACCATTATTTGCGCCGCTCTGTTGAAATGAAGACATGCATTGAATGATACATCAAGGGAACCTCTACCTGATCTAAGTGCTCTGCTAGTAAAATAACCTTACTATTCCTTTAACATAAATGTTACTTTTGTACGTCGCTTTGTCATAATTACAATAATTAATTATAATTTTATTGTTAGGACCTAACAGTCATTTTTCCTGACTATATATTATTGATTGCAGTATAGTATTTTACAACTAAACACATAAATAGCTACCATATTTTGTAATTTAGATTCCTTTTAAATTAAATATTCCAATTATGGATTGATACTGAGACATAATAAAAATTAGTCATTGTCATTACTTTACAAATCTACGTATATACCTAAATTATTGTTTTTGAGTAAAATAAAAATATTCCGAATAAATTAATCTTTAATAATATAATTGTTTCAAATACAATTGTTACATTCTGTAAAGAAAAACTGTGCGAAAATATTTATCTACTAATGTGTGATCCAATTACGTTCTAAATTATTGCAATTACAACAATTTTAGCGCCATAAACTCAGTCACTTTTTCCAAAATTAATTGGAAAATAATCATCAATTAGAGCACCATATATTTTGGCTGGTAATTTAAGTGTCAAGATTAGCGGAATTCCTGTAATTACTTCTATTAAAAAATTATCATTTTTTAAATCGTTCTAAAAATAGCGATTACAAAACTGACGTAATTGTTAATGACCACTACACTTCGTGGTCCCGTTAAGAGAGAACCTCGACGTAAATAGCCTTTAGATGTGGCACAGGGCGAGACCAACAAGATCCAAGGAGGCTTACATGGATTGTTGACGTCACCTTGTTACATATGCAACAGTTCGTAGACTCACCTGACAACAAAATGCATTTTTATTTTCCTGCCTTTTTCATAAACATGTAGAGCAAAAGTATTCTTGTAAATGAGTATTTAACTTTGATACAATGTAGTTATTTTATTACCCATTTCTGAGTATACCACCTGATTTTTATTTATTTCCGATTTCAACAATGATATATTTTTACCATTAAGGGTGCTTACCAGACATCACCTCACGGGAGCTATTGTGCAGAAAGCACCACAAGTGTCATTGTTGAAAATGATTTTTAAGTTTACACCACAAACGAATCAGCAAATTTAGTAGAAAGTAATTTTCAATCACTGTATTTATTAATTCTTATAGCTATTGTGGAAGAAGTACCACATGTACAATTGAAATAATTTGTTTTTAAATAATTAAATGCTCGACATAAAACAGACATGCCCTTGACTTTGAAGCTAAAAATAAATCTCTCCGCATTTTCACCACAAATTACTTTATGTTTGTAAAATTTGTACTCATCTTTAAGTAAATATTGTTATGCCAATAAACTTACCATTTGCTGGGACTAAAATCAAATACATCGCCGAATAGCGAATGTGAACGCACAACTCTGAGAACTATGAAACAAATTATCGTGTTCAAATTTTCATTTATTGTAGCTAATATTTCTAGTTCCTTTGCAAAACGTAATTAGAGGCGCTTTATTATTTCGTAACAATCCTTTAAGTTAATAAATATTTCGAAGCTATTGTGGAGAGAGCACCAGACAGGTTACTTATGTGCGATTTGAAAATAATTTTGAAATACGACGATATAATTCACCTAAACTGAGTTAATTACCTTCGCGAGATATATTGAAGAAGGGTAGAAATAAAAGTCTCGTAGTTAGAATGATTTGGCAGCCATGTTTTAATGTTCTACTCATGAAAAACAATGTGGATGAAAAATTATTAAATATTTAAAAATGGTAAAATACAAAACAAAAAAATAAAATGTAAGTAAAGCCAATACAAAATGACGAAAATGTGTCTTTAATAAATTAAATTTGTATATTTTCACACAAGGGAATGTACAATTTAACTTAAGAGATATACAAATTTAACTCATTAAAGTCTGGGATTAAAAAGTAAAGGACTGTATAATTTAATTCTCGTCAACTTCAGCTTCCTGCTCTTCATCGAATTCGGCGTCTTCGTCAGCGGTGGCCTCCTGGTACTGTTGGTACTCGGATACCAAATCGTTCATGTTGGATTCAGCTTCAGTGAATTCCATTTCATCCATGCCTTCTCCAGTGTACCAATGCAAGAAAGCCTTACGCCTGAACATAGCAGTAAATTGTTCGCTGATGCGCTTGAACAACTCTTGGATGGCCGTCGAGTTGCCGATGAACGTAGCAGACATTTTCAAGCCACGGGGAGGGATGTCACACACGGCTGTCTTAACGTTATTGGGGATCCATTCTACGAAGTAACTGCTGTTTTTGTTTTGGATGTTGAGCATCTGCTCATCTACTTCCTTCATGGACATGCGTCCACGGAAGACTGCGGCTACTGTTAAGTAACGACCGTGGCGAGGATCGCAAGCAGCCATCATGTTTTTCGCGTCGAACATCTGTTGGGTCAATTCGGGTACGGTGAGGGCGCGGTACTGCTGGCTGCCTCGGCTGGTCAAAGGCGCAAAACCAGGCATGAAAAAGTGGAGACGGGGGAATGGAACCATGTTTACAGCCAGTTTTCTCAAGTCAGCGTTCAACTGACCGGGGAAACGAAGGCAGGTGGTAACGCCAGACATTGTAAGAGAGACTAAGTGGTTCAGATCTCCATATGTTGGGGTGGTGAGCTTTAACGTTCTGAAGCAGATGTCGTACAAGGCTTCATTGTCGATGCAGTACGTTTCGTCTGTATTTTCGACAAGTTGGTGGACTGAGAGGGTGGCATTGTAGGGTTCGACTACAGTGTCTGATACTTTAGGGGACGGCACAACCGAATATGTGTTCATTATTCTATCAGGATATTCCTCCCTAATTTTACTGATTAAGAGGGTTCCCATTCCAGACCCAGTGCCTCCCCCAAGGGAATGTGTGAGCTGGAAGCCCTGCAGACAGTCACAGGACTCTGCTTCCTTGCGGACGACGTCTAAGACGGAGTCCACCAGCTCAGCTCCCTCTGTGTAGTGACCCTTGGCCCAGTTGTTCCCCGCGCCGGACTGTCCGAACACAAAGTTGTCGGGGCGGAAGATCTGTCCGAAGGGGCCGGACCGGACAGAGTCCATGGTGCCGGGTTCCAGGTCGACGAGGATGGCGCGGGGTACATATTTGCCTCCGCTTGCCTCGTTGTAGTATACATTGATGCGCTCCAGTTGCAGGTCGGAGTCGCCATGGTATGCGCCGGTCGGGTCGATGCCGTGCTCATCGGAGATGATTTCCCAGAACTGAAAAGGAAATTACATTCTTAAATCTGTTTTTGTTTTTATTTTAGTTTTCCTCAACTTATTGTAAATTAACTCGACTTCACTGATAACCTGTTTCAACAGGATAATAATAATAATAATAAAATAGATTTGATTTTGGCCAAATTTACTCTAAGAGTCGACAGAATCATAACAGTTATATATAAAAAATATGCGGTAAATGATATATTAAAAAAATCGAAAAAAAAATTGTCTCCCAACCCTTAAGAAAATGATTGCTGTGAAAGTCAGCAAAAACTAGTTCACGCGGTGTTACAATTTGCGCAAAATGTTAAATTTAAAGTCTGAAAAGATCTTTCATTTATTTTAAAACTTTCAATTCAAATGAATTCATTTAATACCGTTTGGTGTTTCTATATAAATGCAATTTTAGTCATGGCCTAAATCCAAAAGCAGTGGTTTAAAAGGCAATATTTATAGTGATTTGTGATCACTCCCATGTTCAATCACTTTCTTTTCTTATCCAAATAAGGTGTCCAGCAAGAAGGTCAGCCGACTTGTAAATATCTTTATGCTAATCAAGACAACCAGTAATCATGCCTAAATATAGAAATAGCGCTCAAAATGACGTAATTCTTACAAGTGACAAGATTTTAAAACATTTCATTAGCGATGACCAATAGAGAAAAACAAAATTTGATTGGTATTTTATCTCTGGCGAAGTGTAAGGTCAGTGTGAGTGCACAGGCGCGCGGATTGCGCATTGAGATGCCTAGAATCCGCGACGGATCGAAAAACGGAGCCGAGTAGTTCAACGACCTCGTGAACGCCCTACGCTTCGCTGCGCGCAAATCAAACATCAATACGGATAAATCTTCCTCAAAACACGCTACTCTATAATTACAAAATTAAATCAAAGAAAAAGCAATAAAAACTAGAAATATTAAGAAATTAAAATATCAATTTCCGTTCAATACAATAAAAACTTTGTCACAAATAGCCCGAACCTTGAACGTTACAAAGGACAAACAGATTCGAATTCGGTTACAAAAAGGTTGTCTTTAACGGTCGCAACCGCGTCATGTGTCAAGAGAGAAAGCAATAGACGCGTTTCAAATAATAGGTCGACCTCTCTCTGTTCACAGGGTGATAAACATCGACCAGAGAGAGAGAGAGAGGGAAGATTTACCGGCCGGCTTAACGGATTTTTCAATTCAAATTGCAGCCGTTGAAGGCTGTTGTGTTTTAACTACTACCAATTCTAAAAATATTACACCCGTGTAGAATTTTCACAAAATTCAGTCGTAATACCCCATTTTTCCCCATAACAAATTGTATAAACTGTATTATTTGAACAGTAAGAACATATTTACATGCAAATTGAACTAACACAGCATCAGAAAAGAAAGAGATTGAACATTGTCTAAGATGGCTGCATGTCGACCACACCCTGCAGATGTTTTCAAAACTCATTAAAACAAACATAATGCAGTATTATTTTTCGCGAAAATAATGCGTCAGTGTTATCTTTGAACAAATAATACAATATTAACATTTGATAATGACAACATCAAAAGCCGGCCGGTAAATTATATCAAACGTTCAAAAACAATATTAAATGTAGCATAACATTTGATTTAAATATAATGCGGAAATATGAGAGAATGTTTAAAAATAGAAGAAAA
Source organism: Harpalus rufipes (assembly GCA_951394225.1). Lineage (NCBI taxonomy): Eukaryota > Metazoa > Arthropoda > Insecta > Coleoptera > Carabidae > Harpalus > Harpalus rufipes. The sequence continues at coordinate 22,563,469 of OX596281.1, read as the reverse complement.
ATCATCAAATTGTTATGTGGAAAACCGTTAGAATTCCGCGTCGGTCAAAATGGCGTCATTCCAAATGCAACAAATTTTCAGAATATTCAACAATGAAAACAAGATATTTATAAACAAAATATTTCAGAATAAATATTGAAAACATATGCAGGGCGGTTTCCAATGGCGACAACTGAAAAGAAATCAAATTATGACCATCTGCAAATATGGCGGTACCATCGACCTAGATACCATGTGCTGCAACACTCCTATCCACATAATATTCCCTGTAAATATTATTAAATAATAAATAAAAGGTAAATACCTTAGCGCCGATCTGGTTTCCGCACTGGCCGGCTTGAATATGAACAATTTCCCTCATTTTGCTGATTTGTATTTGCTTGAATACGAAACGTACACTTTGAACGTCTGCTCGATTCTGGACCGGCAATAGACTATGCGACGGTTTTATAAGGTGCCCCACTATACGCAGGCGTGGTACATGGCCTCGGTACACTCCGAACACAAAAGTCACTAGGGAGGACACTAGATGATGGATTTTGAACACTCACATGCAACACAAGTGTGCTAGAAACTCATTTTTAGACGGCGAACTTCGCAAATAACTTGCAAAATATATGTATAATAATTTGTAACTTATAAATAATATTATTAACAAATATTTGCACCAATGCTTTTTTTGGAGTTGACAACACATTAAAAAAAAAGTTAAAAGATAAAAGTATCAGACATATTAGTATAGCTTAAGATTGCTTATCATTTATTTCGTGATAATTTGTTTCTATTGCAATCTCCGAAAACAAATGGTATCAGATAAGTGTCAAAGATAAGAACTGTCAATTTTTACACATTCTTATCACAAAATATTTACAGTTTATAACAATTATATATTAAAACAATTCTTAAAACTAAAAATAAAGTCTTGATGACACAAAATATATAATAAAATCATAAAACAAATCAATTTTTCATCCATAGTGTCATAAAAGTTTTTCATGTTGGCTGCGCTGCAAAGACATTTGAATATCGAACGCAAGGAGGAGAATGGCGCCTACTACCACTGCCCATAAAAAGATTTTTCATTTCAATTCCGATTTCAGAACTCAAGACTTCCAAATTTGTTTCATGAAAGAGAAACACACTACTTTGTTTTTTATTGTTCCGTCGAAGTTTTTTTTAACTTTCTCCAATACATCGCTCATATCATATTGTATTTCTCACAATTAAAAATTAAGATGGTATACATTTATAAAGAAACATATGTCAATAATAATAAATTTCACGGGAGATATAAATATTTAAATTATTTACACATTTTCAATATTTTAGCGCGACGAAAAATTGTAAGAGTAATGACATCAAGTATAATGTACCGTTTAAAAAAATGCATAGTTCATAGACGCATATTGAACAGATGATTACAGTTTAATGAACCCAGAACCGTACTCATATATTTCATATTCTTGGATCATAAATTTTTTAAAAAAGTAATTAGTTTTTAAAAACTTGTTCATTAGATATGGTGATGATATTCTATGTATTCATTACAAGCAATAAATTAAATCACCAAATAATAGACAGGGACGTATCTAGCTCAAATGGTCCCCGAAAAAAATATTTTTTATATTAAAATATATAAAAATTATATTCATTATATTCATTATAAAAATATTACACATAATATTTGTGTTATATGGATGTGAAAAATAAAATATGAGTGGTACTACGATATAAATTTGTTGATTACGGTTCTGGGCTAACCTTGATTGTCCCACAATACGTAAGATTATGTAGGAGGAGGTTTTGGGATCAAATCCTACTCATATGAAACGTAAGCGGACAAAAAAACACCTTTTACCAATATGGAATAGTGCTATATTTAAATTTACAAAAGACACCTACTTTCTGTTTCTAGAATAAATTTAGTTAGTTTTATGAAAATCTACTGAACTTATTACATCCATTATTATACGCAGATGTAATTAATAGTAATATATTATCATGGTTTAGTACCCATTTCTGGATGTATCAAATCTACTACCTATTTGCAGACGTCACCTTATGGGGTCTCAAAGTTGTCACGGAGAAAACACCATAAGTTACTTTGGTGATAAGTATTTGAAAACTTTCAAATGCCAAATTTGATGTCAATTGGAATTAAATTTTATAATAGGTAATATAAATGTACTGTATTTATAATACCCATTATTGGGTGTATTTTCTTAACACTAAAAGCAATATATATTTTGTTTTATTGTAAATTGATTTGAAGAAAATTTGTTGTGTATTAGTCCCACTAATTTTCTCATACGAAATGTTCTAGTACTTATCAATAAAATTTGCATAAACTAAAAATACATTCCTATTTCGATTTTCTACCCTGTCGGGAAAATACTAATGACAGACTTTTCTAATGACGCAAAATGGTACACAATGGTACTGCCCAACAAACCATCGATCTATTTTAAATTATTTAATTTAATTTTGACGGTAGATTAAAGAGAATGAGAGCAAATTAGTATTGATTTCTGATTACACATTAATTGGTTTAAATATTTCATAGACTTAATTCTAAACTGAGTCAAAAGTACTGTAAAGAGAACTGTTATACATAATTAGTAAAAGCTATAATTCACAAAACCTGCATATGGTATGCAGATAGAATATCAGAAGAGATTTTTACAATAAGTATTATTAAATAGAAATACGGGTATATTAAGCATTTTGTACTACATAAATGCATTATCAACATTGTTAAAGATCATTTCTTAATTCAATGTGACATTTATTTCATTACCCATTTGAGGGGCGTCACCTCACGGGCATGCAAAGCTGTCTTACACAAAACACCACACGGGACATTTTGGTGTTATGTGCACTGATGACACATTATTTTTTAACAAAAAATATTACATTACATAACGGAGAATAATATATGTCCTAAATATATACGTCAGAATTTTAATTGTTATTCATATATGTTAACTTTTTTAGCTTGTGAGTCATTCTGTCATAAACATTTTAAAATCCTTTTATATTTAACCTACTCGCGAAGATTTCAATGCATATTTATAAATTCAAATGAATCCTGCAAACAATTGTGAATGAACGGCCGTGAAATATGTTTTCTGTATTTACTCTCAATAGAAAAAAAAACAACTTACATTATTTTCAATGAACACTACATTATATTTAAAAGTGCAAACTCAATGTTTCAATGTTTGTATTGCATTTTACCAAGTATGGACATTAGCAAGAATTCTTAGAAGTTTTATTCTAAAAAATGTGAACATTTAATCATACTTGCGGTACGGAATTCCTAGAAAAGTAATATCAGATTTGGTCATTTCTATTGTTGCCTTGTTTAAGAACTATTACAGTTCTTTAATTTAAGTGGAGGGATGGAGGAAATTCTAAATGAGAATGAATCGTCGTATTTAATTTCTTTTAGTCGTTCGGGTTGCGAACATATTCAGATCTTTAAAGCATCCGGGTGGTACCTCCATATTTGACAAAATATCAAAATAACAAGTTATTTTATAGAATAACACACCATAACATTACTTCAAGGTATTAAAATCGTGCCTGTAAAACCCTCTAAGTAAGACTACCGAGCATACACCGAAATAAAATTTAGCAGCAAATATGTTTTGCTTTACCTGTTTAAATTTTATAATAAAAATATTCAATATACAATAAAATCTCTCTTGATGGACACCTCCAATAAGCGGACACCTTCATTAACTGGACACTTTTACGGGAACCGGTATTTTTATATTGATTTTTCTACTAAACATATCTCATGCTATTAAACGGACACTAATTTTGAATCCCATTTTTAAGAAATGACTCCTCATATACGGACGTTAGATAAAATCATGAGGGGGTTTTCGCATAGTGTACGTGAATGTTCCGTCAATGTTAACGGTATGACTTTAATAAAGGACGTACAAAATAACGGGTTTTCAAAAGTTCAGATTTTGCATTATATTTTATACACACGTACGTTGATATTTTGTTCAAATATCTGTTATTTTCATTGTATTTTGTAAAGAAATCAAAAACTAATGGAAAAACTATTTAATGTTTGCTAAATAGCAAATAGCTATAAAAGATGTTCTACATGTTCACTGACAGTTATGAAAGAAAAAAAAAATCCTGTGTCCCCGTTCAGGTTACTTGGCATGATGTTCCAACTACACAAATTGTTGTAAAGGTTCATCTTTGTCACATCTCGTAGAAATCACAAATTATCGTCGATGGTAAATTCTCTCAATTTTAAACATTTTACCCAATTTAAGGAATAAATAGGAAATTGTTGATTTTTTATGATAGTTCCGTCTAGAATACAAAAAGGTTCTGACATTTTAAAATAAATTCTGTGCCTATTAGGTCGTAGTAGTACACATACGTCAACGGGCCCGTCTTTTACCTTCGACGGACGTCTGTAAATTTCACGTACAAGTAAAAAATACGATATTGCTAAACAACCTAGTCGTTTGCGTATACATCTGAAAAGGCTATGGAAAAACTCTATTAGCATTATACCGGAGAATTCACTGTGTTCGATATATTTCGGCGTTCAAAGTCGTAACTTTACGTAGATTCCAAATATATAAAAATATATAGAAAGTCTCATTTCAAGTATGAAAATTAATATCACTTCTGGTAAAACCGGAAGCGCTATCATCATGCCAAATACCAATATTTGTGAGCCCCTACGCCTAGTTTATAAATATTTAAAGAGAATTAGAAAATAATTATAAATAAAAGTGGCCCGTTTTCCAGTGCCACCTGTATCTGTATACAGGTGATAGTGAAAAACAGCGTGTCCCAAGCATTTTGAAATGGGAAAACAGTTTTTTTTAATAGATACATTTAATCTGTCCTGAAAATGTATTGGGGCTGTTTTATCCATAGAATATTTTTTGATGCCAATTTTTTTGAATTTACAAAGCAGTAACATCATATATTGGATCGCAGTATACGTGAATTCTGACTTTTTAATGGTGATATATAAAATGCAATGCATTTTTTATGTACTCAATTTATTTTACGTACTTACGCCCATCTCTTTATTTTTTTTTTTTTGACGGATTCAATTTTTATTAGATCTATTATTATAACTATTTTTTGTTATTTGAAATTGATAGTTGTTTACCAGCACATCTTTTTGAATTTGGAATACTTCTATTTCCAATTGAATCGTAGAAAAAGTATAATGTGCAAAACGTGCGTGTGTGGTTCCACCACTCGCCAACGGCTCACGTCGCATTCTCCACTTTCGTGTAAAAGCTCAGCTTCACAAATTTCTTACACACTATACACTATTACCATTTCCATTTTAATGTTTAGTCATTCTGATATCTTTCTTTTAAAAAATTATTCACATTTAAGTTTATTCCAGTGGTAAATTCAACGTAAACAAAAGCTGTTTTAAATGTTGCAAACAATGAATTTTAGATCAAACTGTAATAAATAAATATTTATTCCTCATGTATGCAGGCTTATAACAAAATATATTTTTCTAGTTAGCCAGTCATTCAGATAGAAAAAATCTAACAATATATCATAAATCACAAATTGTACGGCTTGGCAAACCAATATATTTCAATTTCGTCCTATTATCCGCATACTAACTAGACTAATCGGAGTTTAATTTGGTTTTTTGGGCGTTTGTTACGGTGATATGTTCCCTTGATGACGCTACGTCAACACATAACAAATGGCAATCAACAAACCTATGTCTAGCACAGCCTACTATCATCCATGACTCACGGCATGGCTTGCTAGGATGTCGGAGCCAATAGCGTCATGCCGGTTGTCGCAAAGAAGTCAATATTTGGTAACTTGATACGGGGGAACTTGGAAATTTGTTTTTGGGGCAAAAGATGCAAACACAAACATATTTTTTATAAGATCAATCAAAGTTGTATTGCGGTTTGACGATTTGTTTTTGAACTAATTTGTTTTGCAGAAGGCAACATTCATAAATAAATAAATGTTAAATATCTGTCGAAGATCAGTGTCGTCTTTTAATAATTTTGGGAATGAGTGATTTAAAATCTATAACAAAATTTCAGTGTTAATATTCGTATGTTAATAATACTTGACATTCAACACTATTAATGTTGATAACAAATGTCGTTAATTCTCTGATTTAAACTGTCCAATAAATTGTATTTCGTACATACAGGATGGTGACCGCGACCCCGGAACATAGGACTTTAACATGTAAAATCAGATTTTCGTAATTTCCTGCTTCCCTAATTATTTTAGGTAAAAATGCTTCAAATAAAAGTTGTAGGGCATAAAATTCTTCATCTGAATCATTTAGCAAAAATAATTTTGTATGCCTTGTAACGTCAAAAATTAGGTATGAAAAGAACGAAAATCACCGCAAAAATAACTATAGTCATGGAATTGGAACAAAAAATTAACAAATGTTAACAATTTATCTGTCAAGCTAGGTTAATTTAATTTCATTATTATTTGGAAAATCTATTCAAGTGAACAAATATCAACTTTATTTAAAATAACAGATAATTGTTAATTGAAACAGAAATTAGAAATAATATCTAATAAAAAAAAACATGACAGATAAACCGTTCGACATTTGTTATTTATTTTATATCAATTCCATGGCCATGGCTATTTTTGAGGTGCTTTTCGACATTTTCATACCCAATTTCTGCCGTTATAAGGCATACAAAATTAATGTTGCTTATTGATGCAGATGCAGAATGCTGTACAACTTTTATTTGAAGCAATTTTACCTAAAATAATTAGGAAAGCAGGAAATTAAGAAAGTATGATTTTACATGTTAAAGTCTTATGTTCCGGGGTCGCGGTCACTACCCTGTATGGGTAAGGTAGACATCTGGTATCTGTACTGATAAGGGAGCTTATCAGGTGTCACCTCACGGATTCTCAATACTGTCGTGGAGAAAGCACCACACTGAATATTAAATATTCAATAACACTTATATGAAATATAATTTTGTAAAAATTTTGGCCTAGATATTGCAGTGCCTGGTTTACCTACTTTTGAAAATATTAACGGTCGAACAAATCAATCATGATTAGTTTGTAATAGAAAATGAATAAAAGACGAACAAGCTACTTATTAAATGTTCAATGTATCCATAATAAATTGATTTCTCTTTCAGATTTATATAGAACATAGCGGTACAAATTCACAAATCAGAAAAAAGTTTTATAACAAAATTTGATTTAAATACATCGAAATCGTGAGAAAAATGATTCTGACTTTTGTACCATGAATAGAAGAGTGTTTTAGTCGTAAAATTACAAGCATTTGATTACACTTGAAAAATGTACTGAAAATATTAATTTAACAACTACTCTATTTATTTTTTTGTAAACAAACATTGTATTTTATGGTTTTTAACCGAAATCGAAATTGATATTTTTATTTACTAAAAAAAACCGATAACTATTAACCGAAACAAAGTAGTAAAACCGGTACATATTTTAAACCGTTTCTAAAATGAAGGAAAAGGAGCACTTTTGCACTATTTTTAACTTTTTTAATTGTAATAAATATAACTACTTTTGTTTTTATAGAAACATGTATAGAGTGTTATAAAAATATTCGTAGTAGAGTGTTTGTGTTTACCTATTATTGTTTACAATTTCATGAAATAACTTTTGTATTGTTTATATATGTACTTTAATTCCTTAAATAAAAATTATTCATTGCATTCCATCAGTCTCGCAAAATTCAGCCAAGTGCAAAATTTAAACATTTTATTAAAAATAATTTTAATCTTATTTAAAGCATGAACAGTATTTTAATAGTTTTAACTGTAATTATAACATTTAATTATAAGGTGGGTTGGTAGGTTTAAAAGGATACGTGAAATCATGGCATCGAACCCGAACCTGAACCGAACCAAAATCTGAACCAAACCGTAACATTTTACCGAACCTAAACGCAAAACCGAACCTAAGATATATTTTTCAATTGAACCCGAGTTCGAGCAGAACCGGGTTTTAAAATTTGGGTTCAGGGTTCAACTCCGGTTCATGTTCATTTTCAATTCGAAACGTAAGTGTAATCGTAATAAAGCTGATAATCGATGCATGCTGTGTGGACTTTTCGTAAAAATTGTATTCATTTCTTATCTTGCGTAAATTCCGGCTAGCTTTTTAATTTATTTCTATATATTGTTATTCTCAAAAAACATTAATTCAATATGCATTAGTTCAAACCGAACCTGATCCCAATATCTGAACCCGGAACAAAACCGCATTTTATTAATGTTTGAATCAGAACCGCACACGAACCCATTTCTCAAAAAACAAATTAATCTGAACCTGAACCGAACCCAATTTTTGGCGGGTTCGATGCCATGTGTGAAATTGATTGTGGAAATACTAGTTATCTCAAAATATTGAATAAGGTAAGAGTATAAGATGGACTTTTTTATTTTACTAAGGACATTAGAAATTGTGAAAGATGCCTGTATGTTTTAAATTTAAATACGAGAATTTAAAATATAAGCTATATTGGATGATCTTTAAAAATAGCTCTGCTAAGTATTTAGATAAAATATTGCCTTATCTAAAAGTATTTGATATATTTAACATATTTATTTAAAATTTAGTTAAAAATAAAGCTGACATTCTAAAAATATTTATATACTCGTATGTGTATTTATTAATAGAAAAAAACTAGTCGCACCCAAGTATACTTATGATTTATGATATACTTAACTCTGAGTGCAATAAGTATGTATATGCAATGGTCATGTTAGAATTATTGGGAATAAGACACATGACCCATGGTTGATATTTTTTTAGAATTTTATTCTAAATATATTCAAATTTATTTCCATCAATAATAATACACTTCACCAAGTTTTCCTTCCACTTCTCAAAAGCTCCCAACTAATTTTCTTTTGGAATGCTTTTAAAACAATTATGAATTGCAGCAATTTCTTCTTCAAACGAAAACCTTCTACACTATGGGAAGACGCATATAATATTTTTACTGGCAATGATACTTTAAAAATTTGATTAACTAAATTCTACCTAACTTAACTGTAGTAACTTAATTTCAAATAACAATAGTGCAAATTTTGTTTTCCACGGCCTACCTGATTTTATTTATTTATTTATTTTTATTTTTCAATATTTCTAGCGTGATCTTCGTATATGTTTTATAAAACTGATAAAAATCTCTTAAAATATGATGAAGTTTTCTCGTGTACAAAAAGATACCAACAAAAAGGAGTCTTCCCAAAATGAAATGCGTTAACCCATGATTTATTTTTATGCGCAAAAAATAGGCTTTTCAGTGCAATGTCCCAAATGAAATATTTTCTCGTCCTTTCCATTTGGAGTAGACAAGTTTTTATGTTTTAATTTATTGAAATGAAATCAGTGTCACAAATATCGTAATTAGTTTCTTAGAAAATGAAAGTATTTACTAATTTTGATATTCCTAACCTATATTTAACTCATTCTTGCTAATCTAAAGATATATGCGGTTTTATAAGCCTGCCTTTTTTAGAGATAATCAGCTTTAAATTCAAAATGCGTGTGTACAGATAAGTCTGGTTATATAAATCTATAAATAATGTATTTTAAAATGCATTTCTTAACATATTTTTCGCTTGCCAACACTTCCTCAACTGTTTTAAAATTAGGTGGGTTGATGTCTTTTTGTTCATGGCAATGACTTCTTCTATGAAACAAATGACAGTAGACACCTGCTTAAAAATGGCAAAAACCCACACACTAAATTAAATAAATGTGCTGATTATAAAAATATCCTTATACAAATCATACCACCTTCTTTTGACTATGCAAAAAAATACATATAGAGGATGTAATTTTTAAAACGGATTATAGGGCTAACATAGAAAAAGTTTTTTTTTATTAAACTATAGAAAAAAGAATGGGCGTATATTATAGAGAAAAAATTACGAATTTCTTGATAACAAACATATTACGTTTTGTTTCATATAAAGCCATAAAATAAAGTTTAAAAATTGTGAAATTAAGAAAAAATCTTAGTAACCATATGAAACTTACAGTAACAAAACAATGTCATTTTTACTACCATAAACGAAAATAATAATAATAATAATAAAAATGTAAATAAACTTTTATTAATGAGCTGCTTTAAGTCAACATCTGTTTTGTTACTGGTTAATGAGTTTTTCTTAATTTCGCAAATTTTTACACTTCTATTGTAGATTGTAAGTATTCGTCATGTTTTTATTGAATAAAACAATAAAATTACTAATGAAACAAGTCACATGACTTAGTGACCGGTTGTGATTCAGACGGGCCGGGTTCGATTCAAATTGAAATTTGTTTCTGATTTTCAAATAGAATTGGTATTGGTGGTGCTCTCCTCCATGGCAGCTTTGAGAGCCATTGAGGTGACGTCAGGTAATCGCCCTCAAATATACAAATGATAATAAAATCTATGAATAAAAGTAGATTAAGAAACCCGGAAGTGGGGTGATAAATCGTGATCCGTAATGATATATGTACATATTTATTTAAGGTAGTTAATCCGTTGATGATCACAATCCAAAATGTGACTCAAATTAATTTATAATATACATTACAAGTCGTAGAATTTGGATGCAAATTAGAAATCATAGGTAACGATTGAAATAACGAAGATAATTGAATTTCAAGTTGACACTGATCATTGGTTAAGTTGATAATATCGCATCGAAACGAAATGTGAAATAAGTTGTTAAATATTACTGTCAAAATTTCAATACGCAATTTTTTTAATAATTTGTAGTTAAGACATTAACTAAGCTGTGCAACTAGCCATAAACGATTAGAAAATATTATATCATAACAACCCAACACATGTTTGAAAAACGAATATAATATTCTTTAATGTTTGAGATATTTATTAAAAAAAATAAAAACTATGAGACATCACAATCATTGTTGAGAAATCATGCGTAAAAGCTTGCAGTCTGAAGAAAAATTATATTTTTGAAGCTATTACGCAGATGCGCAATAAATATGAAGTGAACTGGGAACATTGCAATCAGCTATTCAGCATGAGATTTAATTTATACACGATCAGAGAAATAATTACTAATTTATTTCTCTCGAAATATGGTAAATTATATAAGACACAATTGTTTAACATAAAATTGTAGAAAATTAAACCTTTTCTTATATGCCAACCAAATAATATTGCCATTTCACTCGGTTGAATTTTTCATTTCGATACTACTGAATGCAAACATAGAACTTATGATAAAAAAAATAATTTAAAAGAAGGTAAACTATACATTTGGTTTTCAACAATTAAAACAAAAAAATATTTGCACAAGTTTTAAAGTAACAATGCAATTTTTTAATGAGTTTAAATATAATAACTCATTTGATTAGTATAGTAGGTACAGGAGCGAGAGTCACGCAATTTAGAATAAAATACATGCTTCATATTTTTTAGAATTTTATTTTTGTTCTACCGGGACAAAAAGTCATAAGTCGATTTTTTTTCAATTATTGCGTTTGGACTGAATTTGGTATAGTTAGATTCATTTTTTCAGTCGACACTCTAAAATAATATAATATTTTGGGAGAATTAATTCAAAACTTTATTATTTTTTTTCGAAAATTTTATTATGTAAGGGTATGAACATTTATATCGTTGGATTCTAAATAAAGAGCTTTATTGAATGAGCAAATAAAAAGTATATGTTTCTATTTAAATATTAAAAAATCTGTTGTGGCCAGCACAATACCTTCCGTCATTCTCGTGTATAATGTATAAATTCCATAATTTTTCTTACAAAAGATTCTAAATTTCCAGTACAACAACAAACTATTCAAATTGCACTTGACACTGGCATCTTCTTCTTCTTTAGCTTTTCCCATTCGTTAGGGGTCGTTATTTTTGCATGTCGTTCTCATTCAGTTCCTTTTCTCTCAAATCTTCCGCAATACAGTCCTTCCATCTTATCTTTGGTCTTCCTCTGTTTCTTTAACGTCCTATTACTAAACTATTCATTCTTGTTCCAATATAATTCTTCATTTCTCCTCATGACATGTTCAAACCAATGTAATCGTTTTTCTTGTATCTTTCTAAAAACTTGTAACACTAGAGTTATTTTCTAACCGTATCTTTCCGTGTATTCCCCAATATCTACTTCAACATCCTCATATCTGCCACATTAATTTACTTTTTATTGATACTGACATCTGTCAATTTGAATTATATGAATATATTACTAGTTCCCAAGTTTGGCATAGCTGGCTGAATTATAAAATTTAATTTCTTTAAAATTCTTTAACTCTGTATCTATTGAATATGAAGTATAAAATGTAATCAAATCGTATATTGAATAATATATTCTTTAAGTTATAATAACGTTAAATGTCAATAAATCAAATTTAACTGTTAAATCTTCAAATGAGGCTACTTCCGGTACACCAATTATAACCAAAATCTAATCACTTGTTCTTCTGGATGTAAACTTGAGGAATACGAAAAAATTATAATTTTTGGAATCGTGGTATTGAAGTTATGGAATCCGGAAGTTTTGTCACACACACACACACACAGACACACGGACACACAGACACACAGACACACATACATACAGACATCATCGTAAAAATGGTAAAATCGTATTATATGGACCCTAAAATGTGCTTATTCAGTAAAAACTCATCATTGAATTTTTTGACCAAAGACAATACCTTCCTTACCTAAAGGTGACGGAAGGTAAAAAAGTTGGTATCCATACTGTGAGAACCAGTGGTTGAATTATTTTTTCAGTGTATCATTGAAATACCCATGTAAAATAGAGTTTTTTTGCTAATTTAACCAACTTCGTATCTCTTATATATATAGTTCAGAGTTCTCGAAATCGCAATGGTAGCCACTTAAAAATAAACACCTGTAGACTATAAATATTTGAAAGAAATGCTATAATATATTAATATTACTTCATTTAATGCATTTTTATAAAAATAATTTTCATTTGGCCCGAAATTATCCACGCGTCACATTAGCTGCGCTTCTTTGTAAGTAAAGATTTGAGCTAGACGCTAGAAGTTTGTTTACCTAGAGAAACACACGCGAGACATTGATTTGAATATATTTTCGTTAGTATCTTGGCACGATAGCACAAAACAACGTTTCACCGAAATGTTTACTTTCGTAAATTTCAGGTAATCTTGAAATGTCACTTTGACAGAACCTAGCGTGAAAATCAAAATGGCCGTTAATTGCATACGTCATTCGGCTAGGGACGAGGCGGGGAAAATTAGCTGCGTTTTGAACAATGGCATTTTTAATTACAATTTTTTTCATTATTAAAGATCGATTTGAGAAAATAAAAAAAATACGGGTCTATTATTTTTTTATTACTCTATCGATTAAAGTTAAACATGAAAAATCGTACATGCCCTCATTCAGCTTTCGTTCTCAACTTAATTTCAAATGACAGATTAAAAACTGTTTAAAATGATAGTGCAGGTTTTGTTTTCCACCGTCTTCCTTATTATTTACAATAATTCTACTGTGAAATGTTGCTCTCGTATTTATTTATTTATTTAAAAAGTTGGAGCTATCGTTATATGATTTAGTATTGCAAAAATGCTTGACTTCTTTCGCTTTCCTTTTTTCCTATACGGTTCTGTTTCTCCGTGAATCTTCCCATATAAGGCAACTGACAGTGTTTGAGTGTGATGTGGGCTGATATAAGAAATGACAACACGCGCAAAGCGTACCTGTCCTACAACTCGTATGGCAGCAGCATTCGTAACCATCTCATGATCGGCTAACGCCTTCGAAACAGTTATTTCAAAAACATATGTTCTCGCATTACCATTCCGATTGTAATTATTGATTTTCTGACTCATTGTTTTCGGGAGAACTTTCGATTTTCTGCTAGGGAAGCAATTTGAATACCTAATATACAAGGTGAGACACCCCCACCCTTTAACTTTTTTATTATAAGTAATAGAAAACACTGGCTCATATAAAAGTTTTATTATTTTAAATATACTATTTGATGGCAGATGTAGATATTTTTTAAAAAGTCAGGTTTACAAGATATGACTATCAACTTTTATTTTTTAAATAGCAACTTAAAATTATTTTATTAAAATATAAACTGCCATTTTTTCTCTCTTCCACAATGTATTAGTTTTTTTTAAATATATTTGAAAAAAATAGAGAAAAATAAGATAATTGAGAAATATGGAAAATAATTTTTATTCGATTATATATAATCAAAATGTAACAATGTTAAACAGTTAAATTAATATCAACAAAGTATACATTTGTTTGTTACTTATTTATTGTTTACATATTTATTTATTTATTTATTTATTTATTTTCACATGGCTGCCTACAATATTTGAATAAAATTATTTCTCATATATCTCAATTATCTTATTTTCCTCGATTTTTTTCAAAAACATTAGTAAAAACTAATACATCGCTGAAAAGATAAAAAATGGGGGTTTATATTTTAGTAAAATAATTATAAGTTGCTATTTAAAAAATAAAAGTTGATAGTTGTATCTAGTAAACCGCACATTATGAAAAATATTTGCATCTGACATCAAATAGTATATTTAAAATACTAAAACTTTTATATGTGCCATTTTTTTTTCTATTACTTATAATAAAAAAAGTTAAAGGGAGGGAGGGCGTCTTCCCCGACTCACAATGTATGTGTTAGAAAGAAAATATGTAGCATTTTGCCCATAAACATTATTGTTTACCAAATTTGAAACTAGTACTGTACTAATAAATATATGTATCGTATGGCTTTTTATTACCCATTTCTGGGTGTGCCAATCTGATCTTATTTGCAAATTATGGTATGACGATATATTTGTACAGTTGATGGTGCTACTGGGTCACTTTTGTGCAATTCGAATCACATCTGAATCAACAAATTTAACACAGAGCCGGATTAGCACTATGGTCACACCGTCACGCGAGAATTATTAAGAATACGAAAATCAGGTAGTCTGTGGAAAAGAAAATTTGCACAATCATTTTAAACTGTTATTTATTTGTCATAGGAAATTAAAATTCGAAAATTAAATTGGTTAAAACTTATTAATTTTCTAGCTGATGCCCCGCGGATTTCGCAGCCGTGAGCATTTTTTGTGTTTGGACCTTCTTTGGTTTTTCTAGCGCCGCGAGCTGATTTATATTTTAAAGCCGAACAACACAATTTTGAAGATATTTCAAACAGTAAAGGAGTTATGAACCCTCAAAAATGCATTTAGTTTCGCTCAAAAATGTGAGGTTAAAAATGGTCCAATATCACGATTTCAGTGTTTTTATTCTTACAAAAGTGTACTTTAGAGGGTTTATTTGTATATTTCTAGTATAAAATTGGATAAATTTCCGGTTAAAACTCCTCAAACCCAGGGTCAATAATAGTACATGTTTGGATAAAAATGTGTGCTTAAAAATAGGTCAATATATCAATTTCGGTTACAGATAGAGTATTAATTCTTGCATAAAGGGACTCCGGAGGCTCGATTTGATATAATAATATTTTAAAAGTGACTAAAAGGCCGTAGGGATTTCGAAAAATAGGAAAAATTTGCTCCAAACACATACATTTTATTTTGCTCACAACTCCTAAATGGTTTAAATTATCTTTAAATTAACAATTCGTGTTCTACGGGATTGAAAATATAAGGTAACACAATTCCAAGTTTTAAAACCGTCTGGACAAAGTTTTATTTAAATTTTTCTAAGATGACGCCCGCCCGTTGCGAATTTTTCGCAATTCTTCCAAAAAACTTTCATTTGGTTATGAATTCGGCTGAAATTTACAGAAAACATATTATGTAATTAACTGAAAATCATTTATTTATGCTTAAAGTCTGTTGAAAATGTTGTTTTTTAATGAAAATATTTGATTAACAGCAGAAAATTGCGTAGAAAAATTATGTACGTTCCAAAAAACATTCGGCTAGGTTACAGCGTCAAAATGCTCAAACTATGTTTTGACATTTTGACTCTGTCGGTAAGGCCGCACTCAAAACCAATGTTAATGCGTTTTTACCTCCCGCTTCCCTTGGTAAGGGAGGTATAGGGATCGTGCTAAAAATTGCATATCGAGATTTTGGTAAATGACCACGTTTTAAGGTCCCTAGAATCCATTTTTAACATTTTCACGATGATGTCTGTGTGTATGTATGTATGTATGTATGTACGAGGTGTGTTCAAAAACTATCGCGAATTTTGAATTTTCGCGGGTTACGTATATTCGAATTTCGATCTTTTTGTGGCTTTATGTTGGTACTCATGTCTCTCACTTATGTCGACAAGCTCGGCCATTTTGAATGTTCACTTACTTGTTGACAGCTGCTTTGCTTGCACGTGTTTTGGATCGTCTTCGATTTTTACCTAATGTGCTTATTCGTTAAAAACTGTCTATGAATTTTTTGACCAAGACAATATCTTTCTTATCTAAAGGCGACGGAACGTAGAAAAAAATAATTCATTTAAAATTTGTCATTGTCATAAAATGTTTTTATCAAAGAAGTTATTTCATTTCTACTCGTAGAAATGAAATAACTTCTTTGATAAAAACATTTTATGACAATGACAAATTTTAAATGAATTATTTTTTTCTACGTTCCGTCGCCTTTAGATAAGAAAGATATTGTCTTGGTCAAAAAATTCATAGACAGTTTTTAACGAATAAGCACATTAGGTAAAAATCGAAGACGATCCAAAACACGTGCAAGCAAAGCAGCTGTCAACAAGTAAGTGAACATTCAAAATGGCCGAGCTTGTCGACATAAGTGAGAGACATGAGTACCAACATAAAGCCACAAAAAGATCGAAATTCGAATATACGTAACCCGCGAAAATTCAAAATTCGCGATAGTTTTTGAACACACCTCGTATGTGTGTGTGTGTGGATCATGTTTATGCTCTAACTCAAATACTATCATTCAGAAAGTTTTAAAACCATGTATTTCTACCTTATTCTAATATGGAAAGAACTGATTAGATTTTGGTGGCAATCGGATAACCGGAAATGGCAGTTTACTTGAAGCTCAAGATAGTTTTTCTTCAAAAAATACCTTTAAATGTAATTTTTTCTCAATTTGTTATTATAAAAATTAAAGATTATTCCATTTTCTACAAGTTTGCTTTAATACTTTTTCTATATATTATGGATAAATTTATAAAATAATATAAAAATTATATACATAGGTAAATGGCGGGAGGTACTGTGTTGGTCACATCAGATTTTTTATGTAAACTTTGATAATTATAAAAAAAACTATGCAAAATTTTGCTAACAACTTCAACGACACGTCCTAAAGCTGAATGAACATCTCTACAAAATTTAGCGTCGATATATAAAACGGTGTAGATTTGTGTAGCGGGCAAGTTTTCACTTTTATATAGAAGATTTTTTTTAGTATAATTGCGAGTGAAAATATAGAATTATTAACAAGAGAGTAATTTCGAATCCCCCAGTAATTAGTTTAACAGCTTTGACAGTTTTTAAGTCACCAGAAATTAATTTGATAACTTTGACAGTTTTTAAGTCTACCAGAAATTATTTTGAAAGCATTCCAAAAGAAGATTGGTTGGAAGCTACAAAAGGCATGACGATGTTTTTTTTACAAACTTTAACGAAAAGTGACAGTGATTTTTTTTTTCATCAACAAGCTTCACGAAAAGCTCTAGTAGAGTATTTTTTTGTTTCAAGTTTTGACCAAGTGTGCTTAAGGCATACGTACCCAAGTTTTTGGATCTTGTAGGTCGCATCGTACAACAAAAATTTGTCAAGGGCCGCAAATAGAATTTAAAATTTATTTATGACTACACTGTAATCCATATTCCCAATGACTCAACGAGTATAATAAAACAGTGTTTACTTTTTACTGTAAACTTTTCAGAGGCTTATCCGAAAATTTTGTTCTAATTTTCTTTTTAGTTAATTCATACTAGAAAAAAATTGCTTACTACTAAATGTACGTACCTACTCCCCAATAAAGACGTTATGAATAGCGAATGTCCGTGAAGTACCGAATATTTTTTTTTACAAAAGTATCGTATTTTTGTTTACAAAAGTATCGTATTGGTTGATGTTAACTGAGAATGGACCTTTTACATCAAAAGAGAGAGATAGAGAAAAATGACATATATGTAGTGCGCAGTAGTTTGTTGTCACAATCAAAGTCAAAATAATTTGTGTTGTTTAAATATTTTTTTATCGAAAATAAATACTTGTCCTTTTAATCATTTTACTTGACAACATGGTACATACCCATCTCTAGTTCATAAAAATTTCACGACGTGGTGCATTGAAAAATGACGTCACGGTGCAATAAAAATGTAAAAGATCCATTGCGTACCAGTAGCTGTAAAAAATATACTGAAATGTATTTTAGGTGCATGTGCTTAGAAATATTAAAATCTATTCTTAAAATCCTGTGATAAAATAGTAATTAATGCCGCACATATTTCACCGTTTACGTAACTAGGGCCAGACTGTTTCAAATTGAATTGTTATTATTCTTAATCTGAAATTGCTACAATTTTAATTTTAAATGAGTAAACCAGTTCTGATTATCTAATTCAGGTACAGGCGCACAGGTTTCCCTTTGAGTCCAGCTCTGGTCGACCTCTGCGAGGTTGATTTAACAGCACTAAAATGTATCTTATTGCGGTCCTGATTCAAAACATCTCTTCGAGAAAAGAAAGCTACTCCTTCTGACATATTTCGCAATGTCTTTAATTCATTGAAAAAATATTTCACATCCTTTTTGGGAACAGAAAAACATCCAGACATAGACACTCAACGAATATGTGATGTATTTTTATATTTTTGTTGACAATCATTGTAATCTCTTTTGTTTTTTTTTTATTTTAAAGATAACAGACATATGTTGAATATAAGCCTCATGTTATATAAATTAGGGTTGGACGACAAGCTGGCACCCCTTATGGTGTGTATACTCTCCCTTTTTATATAATTACATAATGAAATTGTGAGATAAAATTGACCACACCCAAATTAAATTTAAAAGTGTTGTAGCATGCTATAATGAATTTTTAATAACAATGTGAATATTTGTTAATACCGTTGTATTTTTTTTGTGGCTGAGTTTGTAAAAAATACCTATTGTATTTGTAATTTTGTACCAAATATTTGAATGATGATTCATACATTCTTGGAACTGCATAAAAAGTAAATTCAAAATCGATATACTCGTGTAATTTATTCTTTACAATTTGTTTGTATAACAATCTTAGTATCTTTTAATAGTGCTGTCAACAATTGTAGAAAATAAAATACTATTCGATCAAGACTAATTACTAACCGTGGTTAACTGGCATCTAACCAGCTAGTCACCATACCCATATAATTTCAAACAAACGGTTAACCAGCAAATAGTAAAATTACTTTATTAAAACAAAAAATGGGGTCTCGTGGCCATGCGCCTGAGTGTTAGGTCGCGATTCTAGGGACCCGGGTTCAATCCCGACCGACGACAAAAATTACTTCGAATTTTAATGACACAAAATGGACCCCTGTGGTTGACTCTTCACGCCAGCAAATATTTCATCATTACTGATATCTGTATACAAAGCAAATTTGTACACCCAGCAATGGGTAAAATGCCGGATGATATATTTATTTTATTTAAAAGAAAAATACTTAAACATAAATATCTTCCTTAAATTTATTAAAGTTTAGTATATATTACAAAAACCAGTAAATCGACTACTAATTGTAGTTGTCAAATATACGGTTCGTTTCAATATTCGATTTCTTATTTCCTGTAAAGTGTAAACCACAGTAACCGGTTGATTGGATAACCAAGTATTTGTTACAGCACTATTTTTTATCTCCCTAGCCGGGTAAGGGAGGTATTATCTCTAGACAAAAAAATCAAAATAGTACATTTTAGAATCATATTTTTGCTGTGCATATTCGTCAGTATCAAAAATCTTATACCGGTGTCTATTTTTACCGGATCATAGGAAATACAATGATAAAATTTTCATATGGCTGTAATTTCTGCCCTATATATTTTAGAAAAAAAAACGTATATGCAAAGTGTTAAGAATTAAAAACTGCATCCAAGTCCAAAATTATTATTTAGGTGCGTTCCGTTCGGGAGAGACAAATAAAATAAAAATTGTAATTTTTAGCTATTTACAGATTGCCATGATAAATAGAACAAGAATGTTAGACAGTTGTATTGTTGGAGTTCACAGATGACATCTATCATACAGTTTTTAATAATAGATTTCATGAACTTATTTATCAATAATCATGGATCAATTTACCATCTCACAAAAATAATTAATTCAAAATTATAGTTATATGAAAATTTTACCATTGTATTTCCTATGGTTCGGAAAAAATAGCTTAAATTGTTTCCCTCATATAATTCCTAATGAAAATTACAAAAAATAAAACATTTCTTCTTATTTTTGTAAAAGTATACTTTTATCTCTTTTCAACTCTGTCGTGCTGTCGAACTTCTCTGAAATGAAACGATAACGCAAGTTACCAAAACTAGATCAACCGAATTTCCAAAATATTTGAAAATTAGTTTCTATTTCTAGTAATGTTTTACAAATGAAGCCAGGGCAGGTTTTTCCGAAGAATCTAAAATATAATTCACTAAAGTGCAATCTTTCAATTTCCAGTTCAAATTTTAATTTTCAAAATAAACAATATTAAATCGGTTGACAGTTTATTTCGTTTTGTTTATTTAATTTGTAGTTAAAATTTTAATCCGAGATTGTAAGATTGTACAACTGAAATATAACACTTATATCACTTATTTCAGTGATTGACCCTTTATTTATGTTTTATTTTGTTGCAATAAATACATTCATTTCAAATGTATGTGTACCACTCACCTCATTATTTTAAAAATCGCATATCGACATTTTAATGAATATGGACGTTTTAAGGTCCCTACATATTAATATTGACGCGAAAAGTTGATTATTTTTGGTACCAATTGGATACCAGAAAGTTATAATTATAAATAGGTCTATCATCTGATTAAATAAATTAAATTTATTCTCGTCTGGGAAAATAACTCTATTCCAAAATTCAAGACCTTTATTAACATATTTTTTCGCCTAGCCTAGCCTGTTTATTCTATTAACTTTAGAAATGTACGACCACGACCGTCCATATCTGTCCCTTATTTTTATATTTATCAATTCTAATAATTGCAACCACTTCTTTAAGGGTTTACCCTGCCCATTGATTATATATACTAACGTTAGTATATATCATCAATGCCCTGCCATATTAGTTTGAGATACAATTACCTTTAAAGTTATCTCTGCTATTGAAAAAAAAATATATGTCGTCACTCTGAGAGAGTAATGTAAAATCTCTACGATATTTTATAAAAAGTGTACGAATAATTTTATGTCGATTTTTGTATATCATATGTGTTCGTAACAATTACACAAAGTAATCGCAACTTTTTTTATATATTTGATGAGTATCATTTGATTCGAAATGCATATTAAAAGAACATGCTATTTTTTAAAATGAATTATCGTTTTTGGAAAAGCTATCTTCCATAGATTTAGAAATAAAAAAAATCAAATGTTTGTGATCAAAAATCAAGTGCAGTTTATTAAATTTTTGATATAATTTTAGAAACAATGTACAAGTTCGTTATGATTCAATACCAGTACATATTAAAATGATGCAAATTTTATCTATATTATCTTTTTCATTATATTAATAATAATTATTATTTTATCATAAATAACAATTTTAAATAATTTTTCAACTTGATGAATCACTAAGAAATGTAATGACGTATCAATCAATAAATAATTTTAATGGAATTAGAATCAAATCTCTTACAAGAAATGGTGTATGTAGATATTAGACGATATTTACATAACTATAACATAAAATGGAATTGGCGCGACGTAATGTGCTGGCTTTATCAGAACGGTTTCTTATAATTGTGCTAAATAAGTCTGTTTGTTTATTGAAAATATAGGAAAGACAAAATCTAGGAATTATTACGAAAATATATTTATTTGCTGCGAATAAAACCAACAATAAACAGTACCATCATGTGATATAAAATTCAATTAATAAAAATAAATTGTACGGTAAAAATATCACTTTGTGCTAATCTAGTTACTGTATAGCTATAGAAAATGCTTAATCCTTCACCACTATTTATAATACAGTTAGCTATATCACACTAAAACTTTCGTTTAACATCAACTTATGCTATTCTAGTTTGTGTATTGCACGCTTTAAGTCGTAATAATTTAACTAAATTACACAGTTAACAAGAGTTTTCATTTAGATGTATAAACTAATAAGTTTTTTAAAAATATTTATAGCACCATTGTGATGTTTAAAAAAACTTAGTCGTTTTCGTAAATTCAGTCGAATAAGATTAACACGTTCACTGCGTGTGGGTGTCATTTTGTCCCTTATTATATGAGTCGCTTTTTTAACCGTGTAGAAGTTTTATAAAAAATATTAAGTAAGAGCACATGGCAAAATTAATGAAAATTTAAATAAAACATATAAGGAGTTTTTGGCAAAACTAATCATAGCCCAAATATTGTAAATATGAGTTACATACAGCGATATGTACTTTCATGAATGCCAAATAGTTCTGTTATTACATTGTAAAATTTGAGCGTTTCTACAAAAACGTCCTCAAAAATTTACTAATTAATATGTAATTGCTCATCAATGTTTATTTTTCAATTACTCAAATAATTTTCTAATATTTAAACATGATAATGAGTTAAATTAGTTACAGAATTCAGTTTTTACCTCTCGCTAAGAGAGGTATTGGATTCATGCTAAAAATCGCATATCCAGATTTTATTGAATAAGCACGTTTTAAGGTCCCTACAATCCGATTTTAACATTTTTTATTATTATCTCAAATTCGAAAATTGGACTGTTCTTTTCTTGCCCAAAACTTATGTTATTTGAGTTAGGTTTCAGTCAGTTTATTACCACATTAGTAACGTAATAAAAAATGCGTTATGAAAAAAAAAAATGTACTGAAATAATTATCTAACACATTTTGATATAAAAAAATTATGAACAAGTAGACAAAATTTTATGAAATAAGAAACAATTTTTATGGATTTTAAGCAGGCGTATAATAAAAATTTGTATGTCACATATTAGTTGGTGCATATTACAGCACTCGTGTGATTACATGATTTGATCTAGGACCTCGCCGCGCGTCGTGTGCAATTCGTCATATACGTAATGCTGTAATAATGCTTCTACCTAACTAGTAATATAAATAACCATTATAACTCATATATCACTCCATGTAAAAAACTAACGTAATAGAAAACTTTATGTATTTTTCAAACTTTTAACCATGCAGGAATTGTAAATAGAAATATGAAATAAGAGCGTAAGCCTTAATTATTCAATGATACTATTTTTCAGGAACCGAGCAACCGTATATATTAGCGATTACTGTATTTGTATGCAGAGCTGGGACCAGTACTCGAAAAAAATATTTAAGTACTAATACTTACAAGAAAAGTATTTAAATACTAAGTAAAGTAATACTTTAAGTACTTTTTTTACCTACTTACAGTACCAGTACTAAGTAGTTTTTTTATGAAATCAGCTAAAATATTACAAAAAAAAATCGAATTTAGGTATATCACTCTCAGGTAATAAGACAGTTAAAGTAGACCACTAATTTTAAAGTACTATGTACCTATTTAAAAGAAATAGTACCTATATGTCTACATGCGTGTAAAAAAGGCTTCACGCATATAAAATAAACTCCATAAGACATTCATTGTATTTTACGCATCGCTATTAACAGTTAGACTTTACATACTGCGATTAATGTGTGTAGCTACTATTTCACTCATTGGAGTAGACAAATTATTTATTTAGTTCTAAATATTGATGAGCAAGTAGAAATATCATTTAATAAATAAGTTGATTCAAAATGTTCATCATAATATACTGCATTACGTCTTCAACTATTTGATTAAAACTGTAGATAACAAAAACTTTAGTACTTTCCAATATTTGCTCAAACCCGTATTAACAGTAGTGCACAAAACACACAGCAATATGTTCTTGCGCATGTGTGAAGTATTTAGAAAGTATTTTAGTTACTTGAAATACTTTTGGATACTTTAAGTACCAAAAAGTATTTTAAGTGCAGTATTAAGTACTAATTTTCAAAAGTATTTTAAGTAAAGGATTGTAAATACTGCAGGTATTTAAAGTAATACTTTCAGTACTTTTACTTTAAGTAGTTCCCAGTTCTGTTTGTATGTCGCAAATTTACTATCGTATTTATTGATTGAATTTACGAAAACGTCTGGAAAATAGTAGGCCTAGTTTTAAAATAAAATAACACTGGTGCTGTCATCTTGTATCAAACTGGTGTATCGTCTGAGCACCACGAAATTTAAACACCTTTAAAATATAAAATAATTTAATTCGAATGTAATTTATAAAATATATTACGGTATATGATCTATTTTTCTATTTCACTATTTTTAACTTTGTTTCACCAGTTTTTCTTTTTGTATAAATCTGAAACGACTGCTAGAGCTCCTCCAGGTATAAACCTAACAAAGTTATCTCCCGCTAATGGTCCAATCGCATACAGTCCTTCATATCCTGTGACAGCATGTGTGAGTGCATTAATCTCAATCGGATTGCTCTTAGCATCAACTGGAAGTGTCTTATCGATTCCCAGTGAGCATTCTCTCGGCAGGAATGTCAGATTAGGTCTACTTCCGATGAGAATGACGGCGAATGATACTTTGTGACGGGCAGGAACGCCGGATTTAGAAACGATGGTGACGGTTTTATCCGAAGCGGAGATTTCTGTGACTTGGTGCTCGGGAAGAGCTGTGTAGAGAGGGTATGTCGAGCCACCGTCCAGCATCATCTGATGGACCTGCGGGAGATCTTTGTTTATTTTTTTTTATTTGGTTATAATAAGTAACCACTTCAAGCAAATTGGTAGGAGATGCAGGCTTCCATGCAAGCAGTAGGATATTATGATAGAGGTTGTGAAGGTTTTTTGCAGTAGGTTCTGTTACTATTTCGTGCGATACAAGCAAGAATATTTAAATATTTTGTTAATTTGTGTGTTCTGTATAATGGTCTGTTAGTGCTAATTAATAATTGTTTTCATTTTCATTCTTCTTTTTATGAATTATTACCCTCATGTTAATTATTAATATATTGTATGATTATTTAATAATCTGATTAAAAACTTTTTTATGAGGTCTCGTGGTCGCGATTCTGGGGCACCAGGTTCAACCGATGCCAAATATTTCGAATTTTAAATGGCACAAAATTGACCCCTGTGGTTCACTCGCCACGCCAGAAATGAGTGCCCGTGAGATGACGTGTCGTAAACGCCCGCACGGTACAAATATGTCATCATCATTAACCGAAATCTGTGTACAAATCAGATTGGTACACCCAGCAATGAGTAATATGCCGTGATGATATATTTATTTATTTTTAACACGTGTCAATGGGGAATCCGTTAAAAGTTTTCTTGATATGACATTAGTAAATATTTTCTTTCATTTTTAAATCGGTTGGCGTAAAGCTATTCCGCTGTTCAGTACAGAGCGGGAAATGTTCTAGAACTCTCTGGACTTTGAACGACGTGATTCGTTAATCTCATTAGACAAACCCCAGCGCAATAATCATTTCAAATTTTCAAAGCTATGCGCCAAGTGTTAGACTGCAACAAAATATTAGCGCCGTTTGCCATATATTCATCCTTGTTTATATGACAGTTCTGTCTATTTTAGTTTTGATGGTTTAGTTTTTCAAATAATTATAATGAGAATTTAACTTCTGATCAACAAAATACTGCTATTTGAAATATTTTGTGTAGTTTGGAAAATAAAAAGTGAGGGTTATTTATGAAAGTATAGTAATACCTTTGAATATATAATACATATAAGAATGGCAACGCATATGGCCTAGCAACATACTATATCTGTCTCTTTTTATTCACAAAATTATTATAGATAGCTAGTGACTCCTACCATAAAACTATGAACTACGGTAAATCGTGCTGACAGCATTGCCAGATACTATTTGTTAGAGGTATTCAATAATCAATAATTCAAAAATATTGTTTCATAATAACCAGATAATATATTTTGAATCTTCAATGTACATGTATACTTGTTTTACAGTAGCAAACTTAAAAACCTTTATAAAATCTTAACTTGCTGTTCTAGCTACGTGGCAATACTGTGCAACATCCACCTATTATGTATTTTTTGAACTAACTCAGAAATAATTCGTATAGGGAGGGATAGATGGCACCTTCTCTCGAAATATTTAATCTAAATACATTACGTTGCCATTCTTATATGTATTATATATTCAAAGGTAATACAATGTTTTATAAATGATTAATGATCATACACAGGTATCCGGATTTTGAAGACCATCATTGGCATCTCCGGAAACAATAAAAAATGACTTCGGTTAAATGAGATATGTGGTGCGCCTTTGGAGGGCCATCTTAGATATACTTTGTTTTGCCAAAAAATCTTATAGGTTACTAGATAATGGCGAAAAACTAAATTTGATCGATTTTTTCATTCTGAAATTTTAAACTATCAGTAATCCAGAAAATGTTTCAAATAAAAAATTTGATATTTTTACTATCTATCCAGTTGCGTACGAAAATATATATTTTTAATCAGTAAATTTTCGAAATAAATGCCAGTGTGTCTCAGAGCTACAATAACAGTGGACTTCGTATTGCGTTGGGATTTGCCCAATGAGAGTGAAATCATCTCCGTCAAAGTCCTGAGCGGTTCAGAACATTGACCGCTCTGTACTGTACAGCGGAATAGATTTACGCAATCGGCTTTCTTTACAAGTGAATACAAAAATATTTGCAATTTAGTAGTTTCTGTAAATATTTCCATATTCTTATTTGATAGAATGATTGATGAAAGCCTGATATTAAATAAATTCCAGAAATTTGGAATAAATTCAATCCTCTTTTTTAAATACCAATTATATACGGTATTACTCCATTCTTTTACTAATAAATTGAAGCATTTAAAATCAAAAGGATTTGTCCTAATGTCAAATTATATTTTATATAATAAGTGTTTTTCCTGAGAAAAGTTTGTTGTAATTTAAATTTTGTATTCCAAACTTATTTGAACTCATTTTGTCACAATAGATGTGGAAAATATCTTGTTTTGTAATATTACTTGTTTTTTAATAAAGTTTAAATCTTAATATTTGTTATTTTAACAATAACTTGATAATGGAGGAGAATCAGAAAATTTTCCATTCTTAATTTTCGATTCGTTTTAGCCCCTGAATAAAATCTCAAAAGTACGGGTGTTACTTTTGAGATATTCTGTATAGTTCTCTTTCATGATTAACAATATTTCTAATTAAAACTATAATAAAAAAATGAATAGTGTTTGATAAAAATGTGTAATAATTGTGGTTTAGTGCGCCAAGTATTTGACATCAAAAGCATTCAGTTTTTAATTATGCAAGCATAATATTGGCCAGACTTTTAAAAATGCAATAAAAGCAAAAAATACTTGTAACTGAGCGACGACTCTAAACATTTCCACTATTTGGCTTTCATCCAAATTATCAAAGCGACAAGGATAACCATTTCCAAATGCAACAACCATTATTTTTACCGCCAACCACCAAGCATGCAATATCAAAATCAAAAGAATCCTACCTTATGATATTCAGGATACATATTCTCTGGTAGCTGTTTATCTAGAGACACCGAACGATTCCGAAATACATGAATTACTGGAATGGATCTAAATCTCGTCGCGATGACTGCATCTGCTGCGCTGAGTCCCGCTCCGACGACCAGCACTGGATCGGGGAAGTCACCCATCGTCTTCACGAACTCATCTAGTTTATCTTCGAGGGTCCTTAAATCGTGAAGGACCCATGGGAGATCGTTGGCTTCTGTAGAAAGACCCAACCGATTTGGAAGGTCGCTAGCACCGTTCGCGAGAATTAAATTATTGCAGGTGTAAGTTATCGGTTTTCCAGATGAGTCCATAGCATGGACAGCCCATTTCGCGCTAGATGGAATATTGTCGTCTAAACACTCGCAGAGAATTTCCATTTCGATGTCGTCAGGCACGTATTGTAAGCAATTGCAGAATTTACAGTCACTAATGTTTATTAAACTATTATGTTTTTGATTTTCTAAGTTATTAATATCACAGTTGTCTGCAGGGAGATCGGAATCACAACTAAAACTCAACGACCGATATTTATTTCGCTCGAAGAATCGAGGCTTGGTGTTGGTATCTTCGTCTGAATATTTGAGGGAATGCTCAATATCGTTGAGATTTTCTCTAGAGATTCGGGAGAAATATACAGATTGGTCCACAGAAAAATATGATTTGTCTATTAATTCTCTGACTTTTCTACTGGGACTGTCCATCTTGCAGACCTCTCTAGGCCTCTTACAAGTTCTCACAACACATGTTTGATCTTTGGGTTTTTGTTTGTGGCATTTTGTTCGACTCTTAATAAAATTTAAAGCACTAACAAATGAACATTTTCTTCTATCATCCTTTACCGAATTTTTCTTTCTGTTTAGTGAGTGATTTGATGTATTTTGTGTGTTTCCAAGTGGTTCTATGTTAGTAACTGTGATGCCGCATTGCATAAAAGATTCGAGAGCCATTTGTTGAACATAGTTTTGGTAGTATCGAGCGACGGAACCGGCAGAAGCTCGACGCTGGCTGTCGGCGCTTGAAGAACAAGCGTCGTGTGTAGATGGAGTGTATGGTAGCCCTGGGAGAGCCATCCAACTACCCAGAGATAAAGTGAGGATGTTTGGGTCCATGGTGTTCCAGCTTCCACCAGGAGGACCTTTGCCCAACACCACGTGGTCGATCTGAAAGAAGATAGATGTTTAACCTTCAACTATAAATGAAGAATATAATAATTACAAAAGAAGTAGAGAATGCTTAGGATTGAGAGACAGATAATTATTTCTGCTATTATTATTTTGTTTTATAATTTGGCGGCATAAGATAAAAATACAATAAATAAAATGGTTTTTTATTCAACTTCTTTCTTGTTTTATTATTTTGCGTTATATTTGTCCTTTTCTTGAAAATCCATGCCGACGTTTATGGTCTACCGAGGCGTCTGCGCATTACGCGTAGCCTTCTGAAAGTTGTATCCTTTTCTCTCT
This sequence comes from Harpalus rufipes, assembly GCA_951394225.1. Classification (NCBI taxonomy): domain Eukaryota; kingdom Metazoa; phylum Arthropoda; class Insecta; order Coleoptera; family Carabidae; genus Harpalus; species Harpalus rufipes. Next base: position 22,534,228 of record OX596281.1, on the reverse strand, counting down.
TATGTACTTAAATAAATCTATCTCACTTGATCCTAAGCGTTTCTTAAAAAAAGCATAGTAAGGCATAGGCTTTCTCGTATCAGTCGTATCCAGTAGTTCGTAAGCTATATGATCTAAGTATGTGACGCAGTTAAAACAACAAAACTGTGATGTTTTAATTCGGACGACTCAACTTAATTTCTAATTTTCAAATAATCCATGATAGCTTTGACAGCCTGTGAGGTGACGCCAAGTAAAAGTCCTTAACGGTACATATACAGTAGCCTGTATTAAGGGCGCATTTTTGTAATAAAAGCGCTTTTATGGAGGTCGCATTTACACTATATTCTTATGAGGAGTGTTTTCAGAATTTAAGACCTCAGCTACCAATACTTTCACTATATTTTTTGACTAATGTGGTAGTTTTAATGAACGCGCTATGTTTTATTGATCTCCAGAAAAAAATGACATATAGAACGTTTGAAATTCCGCTCCTCAAATATAATTTTTCTATAATGGTTTTTATGATTTATAGATTTTTACAAGATTCTTATGTAATATATGTACCTAGCCATGAAAATAACAATTTGTGTGTTGCATGCTTACTACGTTTAGTTTAAATTAAAAGTTTTATGCCTAGTTGTACCTTTAAATTTAAGCAAGATTTTATTCAATCAGTTAAATTTTACACTGCAATTAAAAAATTATTCAAATAGAATAAAGATTAATTTATTTGGTTCACTGAATAAAATTTAACTGGGCATTACAGTTGCTGCAGAGGTTTGAGAAAAAGAAATGAGTGAAGTAAAGCAGCGTAACTCATTACGTTTTTTCTCAAAAATGGACAGTGAACAAAATATCAGAGTAGCCAATAATTTCAATAACAGAAATTCTATGGCATTTTCATGATTTTCCCCGATAATTTTTAGAATATATTTTGTTATTATATATGGTTTGTGTCAAAAAAATTGTTTCCAGATACATTTTGATCTAATAATTCACACTGTAAACATAAGAAAACACTTAAGAAAAAAGGTAAATGGTGGAGGCGCCATTCAATTAATACTTTCGATGTTTAAAAATATTTAATTTATTTCTCTCCTCGCAAAAGATCAATAAAACAAAATATATTTATTTGAAATCGTCACTAAAGTGCACAAAAATCGTCATTAAAACTTCAGAAATCGGCACTAAAGTAATCCATTATACAACGATTTCATACAATTGTCAACCTTATGATAATTATTGTACATGTAAGATAACTTGAAACTTGGGCAAGTACGATATACAATAGTAAATTTGTACGTAAAATGACAAAAATATGTGCAAGAGGAACGAATTACATAATTCCAATGCATAAGTTTGAGAATTTTGAGTGTTCTTTACAATAACTCCAATGTCTGAGATTATTAGCAACATTTGAATGTCAGAGTGACAATTATGTACATATATATATAACCTATAAAAATAAATATTTGTTTCATTTGCACAATTTGTCGATTTCTAATAAAATTTAATATGCACCTCGGCACTGCAGTTCCTTTTTATCACTCATATGGTTTATGGCCCTAAAGGCCTCGACAAATAAATTCCACATTCGCGGAAAAAAAAAATAGAACTTCTGTGCCTTGATACATAAATAACTATTTCCCAGGCAATTAAATAAAATTCCATGACTTTTCCAGACACTAATTAATTCCGACTTTTCCATGATACTCTGATTGTTGACCATCCTGAATGGACCAAAAATTATCTATGAAAGAATGTTCAGCGTACCTATATGGAGAAGATTTGCCGTCAAATTTTATAATGAAATTTTGGATTACGGAATTTCGATGAGGCTGGTAATCGATTGAAGATGATCCAATACAACTGAACAACTAAATAAAATATTTCTTCTTACCTGATGCTCGGGACACTTCTTCCACTGTATCAGCGGCGGCAATTCCATCCCTAGGTCTGCGTAAGGATGCTCCAAAGCATCCAATAACAAACTAACTGGATTTGTAGTTCTTCCTTCAAGTCCAGCTGCTAACTCAGGTAGCAACATTTGCTGTTGCGCTAGCGAACGCCTGGCGGAGTCTGCACCAATTGTTGCCAGCCTCGCTGAAAGCATTTCGTCTGGGTGGTGATGCGAGACCAAGTGGGGTTCCAAACCGGATAGCATCGCCGAGAGAGACAGACCGCTTGGGCCATTACCTACAAAAGGAAGATAAGTTAATGTTCGTTTCTATGTAGTTCCATCGGATGGCGGTGTTGTCAACTCAAGTGTTGTTGCTTTGTAACAAATATGTCACACCTTGAACGTCACGGGAGCGAAGCGTCGATTCTAGGTTTTTTCAGTCGCATCTTACTTCTTACATCTGTCTGAAACAGTGTCCATCCTGCCAGAAATGCAGGACTAAGGAAGACACATAAGTTATTTGGAAGCTAATACTATATTTTATTATATATCTACATACAGGGTGTTTCATAACTTCGGGTACAAACTTTAAAGGCATATAGTACTGACCAAAATGAGTAAAAATAGCTTAATCAGCACCGGTCTGATATTCAACTGTTTCTGAGAAAGAGGCTATTTTATATTAGAATCGAAGAAAAACTGACATAGATAGTGATCGAAAAAAATTTGAAAATTATGTCTGTACCAGTAAATAAACCAGCGGTTCCCAAACTTTTCAGTCATGGAACCCTTAAGAAACCGCCTGCGTTTCGCGGGACCCTAACTTCATCCTACATTTTTATTGGCCATTGTGAATCCCAAATTAGGGATGTAATCGATACCGATAATCGGCGATATTCTTTTAATCGATGTATCGGAATCGACGATATTTATTTGTCGATACAACAATACGTTTCGAATTTCGCGCCTAGCCCAAATTATAATGCGTGGCGAATCGCAAAATTTCGTTTTGTTCCAACCAACCCCCCAGCACTTGACACCTGATCCTGATTCCCACAAAGTCGAGAGATATTTGAAAGCCCTTAATATTGCAAAAGAAGCGGATAAGTTTATTGCAAAATCATTTGTCTCCAGAATACAATGTTCTTTAAATAAAAATATTTTAAATTTATTTACGAACGGTATGACAAAATTTGTGTTTCTCTGCCCAAAGTAATTTTGGTTTCACAAGTAAATATGCAGCAACCACCTTTGTCTTCTTTTATTTTTATTTTCTTTTAAAATTTATTTGTTCATATTTATATTGCCGATATTTTTCAAAAATATCTGTATCGTATCGGCAGAACCTAATATCGTTGCATCCCTATGAAACAAAGCTTCTTATAACAAAAGTTCTTTGCATAACATGCTTGGATTGAAATGAAAAAAACGTTTGAAAATAAGAATTTTCATTGTGATCCAAGAAAATATTGAGAAGCACCAAATCATAAAAATTATAAACATTTACTAATAAGATCTGATTTTATTCTTCAGCATGTATTTTATATGTAGGATGTTTTTGATAATTGTATATTTCTAAATTTATTGTTTGTTCACGGAACCCTTATGGAGCTTCTACAGAACCCTTAGGTTCCGCGGAACCCACTTTGGGAACAGCTGAAATAAAAAAATACAATAAAATTTTATATTAAACATTTTTTCAGTATCTAATAGTTCAGAAATTATTTGAAAATTAAATATTGGACAAGGTCGCCATACCATTTAACCTCGTACAATTATTTGATTTTTTTGAAAAACAAAAGCACTTTTAAGATGACCCCTCAAAGGTAAACAAAAAAGATTAATCGACGTCATAACTCTTAGTTTGCAAGATAGCAGAGATAAATATGTAAAATTCATTTTTCATTGCTTTATATCTCGGAAACTATTGAAGTTTGATGTTGAATAAGCATTTTTACTCATTTTGGTTAATACTATATTCCATTCACGATAGCGAGAAAATGTGCAACTAATTGTTGAACAGAGACAAGTCACTCTATTGGTCAAAAGAGGATCTTGTTTCTGTTCAAGATTTAGTCCACTTTCTCTCGCTTTCCAGAATGTAGTAATATGCCCTTAAATTTTGTACTCGAAGTTGTAAAACACCTGTATGCTTTTGATATTATTTTTCATTATAATGTATGTACTTGTAAAACATTTTTATGTTATTTGAATAACAATTTATTTGTAAAAATGATCTGTAATACTCTATATTTGTAGTCTGATTTCAAAACGATAATAGTTTATATATATTTCAATTATGTAATCACAAAAACATGTAATATTTTTATTAATCCTTAAATTTGTACTAAATAACATGTTTACACCTTAAAACGTAACTTACTATTAATTCGGTATGGTTACTGTGTGTCACAGTATAAATTAAATATACTCTAAAATTATACGCCATTTTAACAACAAACCTATTCCTTTTCAAATCACCATCACCAATACGAATCAGTGATGCCAATCGTCGGAACAAAGTAAATGTCAGTAGTTCAGTGATTTTAGGAGAGAGGACAGCACAAATATCGTTTTAAAATTAATTGGTAAAATAATATATTTTTGAGTAAATTATTAATATTGGAGGAAAGTTTATTTGAAAGAAAATATTTAGAAATAATTGTTAGAAAAGCAAAATTTTTTTTTTTTACATTTTCAAACAATATTTAAAAGTTTGTTTATGGACAAATTTTAACCAAATTCTGGGTATGTTTAGAAATATGTAATGCCAAAAAAACGGGTTGCGAAGGTTATATAAACACCTATTTTTGGGTTATATATAATAAAATTATTAACAAAATTATACGCCTTTTTAACAACAAACCCATTCCTTTTCAAATCACCAATACGAATCAGTGTTGCCAACCGTCGGAACATAAAGTAAATATCAGTAGTTCAGTGATTTTAAGAGAGGACAGCACAAATATCGTTTTAAAATTAATTGGTAAAATAATATATTTTGGGTAAATGATTAAAAATCGAGGAAAGTTTATTTGGAAGAAAAGATTTGGAAATTATAGATACAAAAGTAAAATGTTTTTTTTTTTACATTTTCAAACAATATTTAAAAATTTGTTTATGGACAAATTTTAACCAAATTCTGGGTATGTTTAGAAATATGTAATGCCAAAAAAAGTGGGTTGCGAAGGTTATATAAACACCCATTTTTGGATTATATATAAATAAGCAAAAAAACATTTCCAGAAAAAAATATAACTATGTCGGAAATGTCCTTGTTAAGCCATTGACATTACAATATATTATATATGCCCTTCTTTTGTTTATAAATTGCATATCATTACTAAATTATCATATTAATAAAATTCTAATTTGATTTAAATCATAACTGTCCTGATAATAAATCATATACAAAGAGGGAAAGAATTTAAATATTAATTCCTGATAATAAATTATACCAAATTCGAAGTATGACGCATACCCAATTTCTAAACACATAAAACGTACAATTTATCTGATAAACAAAATTTCCTGTAATGTTCTATTTTAACATTATTTTAAATATCTATTTTTATCACAAAGTCAAGAACACTATTTCTGTGAAATTTAAACAGTTGAAATGCAAATTGCTGAGGTCGGAGCCTCGGCATTGGAAAGTGTTAAAACAAATAAATAAACTTACCAATGATAACTACCTCCTTATGAACAATCTCATTTCCGGAAGCCTGGTTTTTCATGGTTGCTTCGACTGATTCCGGTTGCTGAAAAAACAAACCACAATCAGAAGATATAGCCACTTTTAAGAATAACAACTTTGATTTTAGATAGTGATTTTCAAAGGAATATATTTTTATTTGTGGCAGTTTTATTTAAAAATAAAGTTAATAAATTTAGTCTAGTCTGTTATTTTACGGGGTACTTAAGTATATGTTTTATGGACACTCAAATGTACCATATGGGAATTTTAAAATAAGTAGTTAGTGCTCGTTAAAAATAAAAGTATGTATGAAAGTATCGTGCACATACCACATATAAGAGCATTTTCTGTAATTGGTTAAAGCATTAAGTAATTCAAATAAAATGGAAAAGAATGGCTATTTATTCAATTAGAAAATGATCTCATTTACTGTAATTTAGATAAAAATGCCAATCTTAAAAAAAACCGGACATTTCTTTAAAAGCCTATTTCACTAATTGATTGAAGACATTTATTTCAGTGTTTTCTAAAAGAAATAATACTTTTTTTTCTTCTAAATACAGAACTGTTACACGTTATACCCAATTTAAAACAACCAGCACTTTTTTGGTCGAATTAATTTCTTTTTTCAACGATATAAATATTGTATAACAATTATTTCGAGAAAAATTATATTCAAAATTAGAAATAATGTAATAAAAATGGCTTTACTACTAGTGTAACCTAGATAATAGACGTGTATTGCATAATCTATCGCAATATTATAACATTTTTAATTCCATTTTTCTCGAAATAATTGTTATACAACCCTATATAATATTTATATCGATGACATCAGAAAATCTCTATTTAATGGGCTAAAAATTGTTATTACTGATAAATTAGCCGCTTATTCTTGATCATTTTTTTTGTATATAACATTTTTCTCTAAAGCAAACACAACGCCAGTGTTTTTGAGATTTGATTAAGGATGCTAAAACAAATCGAAAACTAAGGATGGAAAATTTTCTGATTATCCTTCGTTATGTCGTTATTGATAAAATAAATATTAACAATTAAATTTTATTAAAAACGAATAAAATTAGAAAACAAGTTATTTTCCACATCTGTTGTCACAAAATATGTTCACATAAGTTGCCTCCTTGCTTGAAGGCAAACATTACCACTATTTATTGATAAAAAAATAATAAATAATAAAAATAACATTTAAATTTTATTAAAAATTAATAACTATAGAAAATAAGATAGTTTCCACATCGGTTGTGGCAATGTGTTCAAATAGTATGCCTCCTACTTTAGCATAAACCTATGTATCATATTTGGGTCTATTAAAGCCCCAGCAGCGTGAATATGAATATGGCTAAAACCAACTAATGGGGTACAGTACCATTATATAACTATCTGAGATAAAACAGCGAAAATATACGTAAACTAATACGTATTAGTGAGAATATAATTCCTTAGTCACGTGACATGTTTTCCGCCAATCAACATTCAGAATCAACCCTAGCTACATGGCTATCACAGCGATGATAAAAAACAAGGAAATTATCACCGTATTTATAGTCGTTACTAAGGGATTTTTCTTTATTTATGACATTGACAGTTAATTTTGAGTATAAAAATAAATAATAGCAATAATTCAAACTCCGAAATATTATAAAACTCGTAAGTACCATGTTTTAATACAATATGAACATGTATATCAAAAGTTAGGTTAGGTTAGATTGCAAAAATTCATTATATAATAATCGAAGATATTGCTCGTGAAACCGAAGCAGCACATTTCAACTCGTCCTTCGGACTCGTGAAATCTGCAGCTCGGTTTCACTCGAGAATATCATCGATGATAATCATATCACTTGTTATATTACGTATGAAAATATTTTGTTTAAATATTAATTAGTTCGCAAAATACAAACGATTGAAGTCGATTAATAATTAGTCTGGCGTGCCATGTCCTAAGCAATTTGATTAATTGTCTGACTGTAAAAGCGAGACTCGCGCGTCTTTTGCGCCCTCCCACCGTGAAACAATCAATGGACAAACACCAGCGGCATCCACCGTCATAGTTTGTGTCACAATATTGTCAAACAGTGGTCAGACTGTTCAATGTTCTACAATTTTTTAGGAAAAAATGCATTTTATTTGTTATTTATACCTACTTAATAATAATTTCTTCATGAATATAACGTGTTTATACCTACATATACTGGGTGAGTCTGGGAAGACCCCCCCCTTTCACTTTTTTATTATAAGTAATAGAAAAAAAATGGCTCATATAAAAGGTTTATTATTTTAAATATACTATTTTATGGCAGATGCAGATATTTTTATAAAGTCAGGTTTACAAGATACGACTATCAACTTTTATTTTTAAATATCAACCTATAATTATTTTACTGAAATATAAACCACCATTTTATTTTTCTTTTCAACGATGTATTAGTTTTTATTAATGTATTTAAAAAAAATCGAGATAAATAAGATAATAGAGATATATGGAAAATAATTTTTATTCAAATATTATAGATGGTAGATGGCTATGTGAAAACATACCAAATGTAACAATGTTAATATCAACAAAGTATACATTTGTTTGCTATATATATATATTATTACTTACCTATTATTTACTTATTTATCTATTTATTTATTATTTATTTTCACATAGCCACCTATAATATTTGAAAGGCATGATGATTCTCCATATTGCTCATGTCATCCGACAATCGAAGCAAATATTGGCCATTATTCAATTGTCCTCTATACGCCCAGCATCAAACAATATTTTGAATTTATCAAAAGTAGTAAAATAGAATATAACTTAATTTTAAAGTATTTTTGCATCCAATCTATTTACTATGATGAAACAAACACGTGCACAAAGTTTTATAACAATTAGATTTAATGTGAAGCAAATATTCAAAATATTCTAATTTCCCATGTTAAATACCTATGTAATGGATTTCGAGAGCCATCCGGTAGATGTTATGTTCTAGTCATTTGGTCATTATCGAAATCTGCGAATAGAAGCAGATTGACAGTATAAAAGTATAAAATGAATAAGTTCTGCGGAATTTTTCTATATCCTGTATGTTATATTTATAAAAAGATGACATGTTATTTATATCATTATTATCATAAATAGCTCCGTGAAGGAGCCACTCATTAAATAAATTAATTATAAACAAGATAAACCAATAATCAGGACCTCCTAGGATGGAAAATTTCACTCATATATTTCTCTGAGTTCAAAGATTATCTCAAAATAATTATTACTACTAATTTAATCTTGAGCTATTTTCATGGGAACAAGTTTTTCTAAATTCACATGACCTCGAATTATTTTATTGCCCTCTTTTTTTACTCGTCTTCAGATAATTATAATACTATGTAGTAAGATCGAGTATAATTTTTGAATGTCGACATAAATAAAATTCCATAAGTGTTAATAATTACTTAAAATCTAAGTCAAACAGCATTTATTCTTACAAAACCGACATTTCGGTAAACACTTACACCTTCATCAAGGTAAGAAATATCTTACAGTTTTGTAATCATAAATTCAAGTAAATGCTTGGCCTCTCGTGGCCGCGTGCCAGAGTGTCTGATCGTGAATCTGGGGAACCGGGGTCGATCCCGATCGACGCCAAATATTTCGAATTTTAAATGGCACAAAATTTATGGGAGTTTATTTAGTGTTCACTATAGATCCAATCATATCTGCTTTTATTTTTTTTAGTTCCAATTTTAAGTATTTAAAATAAAAAAATATTAAAATAAATGGTAAATTATTTTTAAGTAAAAATTAATAATAATTATTAATTAAAAATTTATACAATTTATTTGTATTAAAATAAGAAATATAATATTTAAATTTCAACTTGAAATAACTCTTTTGTTTGTAATTTTAGAGGCATACTAATAATGAACTTTAATATTCAGATAAAAAAAAAAATGAAATGGTACCCGTTTCAATATGACATTCTATTTAAGAAAATGTTATTTTGTTGAATAAGTCGCGTGTTTGATGTTCAATTATTTTGCATTTTTCACCGTTAAATTTGTCGTACAATATCGACCAACTTTGTCTATTTAACCGTCTTTCTATATCTCTTCAAATACGAAAGATGGTGGCCCACTTACGGCAGACACCCCTGTACCTACATAAATGTATGATTATGAAACTGTAAAATTTTATCCTTTTTCAAATACTCCATAGCACAAATATTTACAGTAGTGAAAATCTCTGATACCGAGTATCTTGTGAACTTGAGATTACAGAATTAAATATAAATCTCATTCATGTTTTTTGCGTACGTTGTAAAGATAGTTAAACGTAATACGATGTATTTTTATCTTCCACGTGTATATACACGGTAAAAAAACAGAAAACTTTGCACTTTACCAAACGCACTATTCGTGATCAATAACAAAAGTATTAATAGGTCAATCAAATTTTAATATGTTCAGTAGTAATTTTATTTGCGAATTTTTTGATGAGATATGATGAGTCAGTGTTTGCCGTCTGCAGATAAAATTAAAACAAATTTGTTGTGTTGTTTGATTTTTATAAATTATAAATATGTGATAAAGTTTTCAAAATATACACGATATACAAGATTAATGTAATGAAAAGAAAAAAAATCGTTTAATGGTTCTCAAAATTTCGTGACCTAATTTTTTATTTGAAATGGAAATGAAGATATATTTTTTACTTTATTGTTCTTTAGAGAATTTAATTTTTAATTCAATGTTATGTATTTTTATATCCTCATGTGATTTTTTTTTAGTAAAATACAAATATTTATATTAATTTGATTAAATATGACTATTATAAGAGTGCCATGAATAGAATAAATAAATACATGGTAAAAATGAAAGAAATAAGTGACATTTAACAAATAGTTATTTGTGTATCAAGGTTGTAAAATAGTTATTTGTATATCAAGGCCGCGAAATCACTCTTTAGCGTACCGAGAGAAAAAATGTCGCCGAGGCCGCTTGCGGCCGAGGCAAGACAATCTCGAGGACGCTAAAGGATTTCGCGGACAAGGTGTACACAATATTTTTTGTGCAACCGTAAAAAATATGTTATTACAAATTTTATTAATTTTAAACAGTTTCACTGTAAATTGAAAGTTGGCTTTCAAGGTAGCTATGGAATTGACATTTGACAAACAAAACAATTAGTTTTGAAAAAATCATATTGATTGTTTACTCAATTTCGCGGCCGCTACCATGACAGCGGCCGCGAAATGGATTTCGCGGCCGTTGCCATAACAACAACCGCGAAATTCAATTTCGTGGCCTATATTGCCGCTGCGAAATGCCTATTTCGCGGCCGGTTGCACAAAAAATAACTTTTAAGCCGAGCTGCACGCAACATTTTTTAGGCTACTATGACTAACAATGATATATATTTTTATTTAAAAATATATTTCATATCAAATTAATTCATGTCTCTTATACAGGGTTCATTTTAAGTGGTACACTATTGCTATCTCGAGAACTATAAGAGCTACGAGGTCGGTTAAATTAGCAAACAATTTCTATTAAAATGAGCCAAACAAGAATTATTTTAGATCAGTGGTTCTCATAATACGGGGTGCAACTTTCTTATTTTAAATGTCAACCTATTTTTTTTTTATTTGCTTATTCGATTCAGTATTTTTTTCTGAATTCAACGATATCCATATGTATTACCCTAATATCACAAAATATTTGAGAAAAATGGAAAAATAAAATGTATACTTTTTTATTACTTCCTTGTACGTAAGTAAAGGAAGTATTGTAATTGCGAAAAATTTCGGTTTTCAGATTTCAGCGGAAATATCCATTTTGATCATCCCTGAATCCATTTTGACTAATTTCGTCGTGACGTCTGTACGTACGTATCTCGCATAACTCAAAAACGGTAAGCCGTAGAAAATTGAGATTTTGTATTTAGGACTCCTATAACATCTAGTTGTGCACCTCCCTTTCTGGTTATTACACAATTTCCAGAAGTGGCACTTTACATGAAGCCTATAATAGATTTTAATGAAAAACTGTTTTAAAATATAATCCAAAACTTTTCAAATTTGGTATACAAGACTTGTATGTCAATCGAAATAACATAATAGATTTTGGTTAAAATAGGCTAACCGGAAGTGGTACATTACTTGAAGTTGTTAAAAGTTTTTCTTGAATAAAATGATTTTATTTTGATTTTAGAAATAAATGCTTCAAATAAAAGTTTTAGAGAATTAATTTCTGCGTCTAGCACATCAAGTATTATTAAATTAGCCCTTTGTATAAGCGAGATTGTAAATTTAAAAATTATTTTTTTGTAATAAAGCTTGCTATGGATTAGAAAAAAAAATGTTCATGTCAAATTACGTTAAATACGTGCAATTTTATGATTCGTACAATAACAAATATTATATTTTTATTGTAAAATTAGTCATATTCTTTGTTGTAATCAAATATTTCTTTGTTGTAATCAAAACTCTCTTTAAAAACTCCCTTTATGGTCGCTATATATCTTACTGTTTTGAAGTTAAAATTAATATTTTGTAATTTATTTATTAAAAAAAAATATGTATAGTTTAATAATCGTACAAGGAAGTCGTGTGGTGTCCACATCAGATTTTTTAAATATGCCTATACAAAGAGTGCCATGGAAGAAAACAATCAATAAAACAATTGTTAATATTATTTTTGTCAAACTTTTGAAGTGTATACTTCTGTATTTCTGTATTATAACAACATGAATAATTTTTCTCATAATGAGAACGTAGTCATGTATGAAGTATACATTTTATGTAGAAAAAAATCGAATGCAGCTGTAAACATGTACAGTGTGAGCGACAAGTGCCGGCTCATAATTACTTTCGGAGGTTAGAAATTTGTTTACGTTCCAATACCTCGGCATTTATAAATAAACGAAGACGCCATAATGATGAAATTAATGAAATAAATGTTTTGGCATATTTAGAAGCCAATCCAAGACATTCCATCAGAAGGGCCGCTGTTGAATGTGGTGTAAGTGTAGGCGCAGTACATAAATTTTAAATGACAAAATATTTTTTCACATATATGAAGGCACATTGACGGGAAATCGTTATTTGGAATTTTTACAAAATATTCTAGAAGATATTTTAGATAATTTACCACTGGACCTTCTAAAAGATATTGGCTGGTACCACAAGCCTGGTTTTAACTAAAACGATGTTTTAAGAAATGTCAAATTCAAATTTCAATATTTAATTTCACCCTTACGTTCGAAGAGCGATATTTTTAAAAATATTTGTTTGGTTATGAACTATGTTCTGCTTTAAAATTATATTTTGAAGAATTTAATATTATTTATTATTAATATTATATAATGAAATTTGACATTTCTTAAAACATCGTTTTAGTTAAAACGAAGTTCGTGGTACCAGCCAATCACTTTCAACAAGACGGAGCACCTACACACAATTCTCGTCAGGTTACAGAATATCTCAACGAAATGTTTTCTGATAAATGGATAGGTACTACCGGTCCTATTCCGTGGCCTGTCAGATCTCCCGATTTAAGCCCCTTAGATTTTTACTTATGGGGATATTTAAAAGATAAAATTTATGATTTCAGGATTGGGCAACTCTAGTACTGCATCTGACAACTGACGTCTCTATCGTAAAGTTTGACATTTTTGACGGTATACGTACTCAGAACATTTTGACGTACGAGCGCTATTTGTGTTGTTTACAGTAACTTGAAAAATTCATATCGCCCAAAAAATGGAATTAAATCGAGAACATTTCGAGCGATTATTTTTTATAACTTTCGACATGAATTAAATCAACAACAGTGCATCGACGAACTTATTTCGATTTTTGGCGATGAAGCCCCATCAAGGACCAGTGTTTATCGATGGTTTACTGAATTCAATCGTGGCCGTAATTCGCTCAAGGATGAATTTCGTGAAGGTAGTCCAAAATCGGTTGTTGTTCCGAAAAGTATTGATACCACGCGTGAACTGATACTGCAAGATCGTCATGTGACTTATCGTGAGATCGAGGTATCCTTGGACCTTGGACATTAGTGGAACCAGCATACATTTAATATTCCATGAACATTTGGCCGTAAAAAAAGATTTGTTCGCGTTGGATTCCACATGATTTGACAATCGGTCAAAAACAAGCTCGTGTCAATTGGTCGCAAGAAATGTTCAAAAAATTCGATCGCAGTGCTTCAAAACATGTGTATGACATCGTGACAGGTGACGAATCGTGGATCTACGCGTATGAGCCCGAAAATAAACAGCAGTCGACTGTATGGGTCTTCCAAAGTGAGCCAAACCCAACAAAAGTCGGTCGTGCTCGAAGCACTTTGAAGCAAATGGTCGCCTGTTTTTTCGGAAAAACTGGACATCTCTCAACCGTACCATTGGTGCAACGTAGAACGGCCAATTCTGAATGGTACACAACTATTTGTTTGCTACAAGTCTTCGGAGAAATAAGGAAAACTAACCGCCGAAGACGGAAAATTCTCTACCACGACAATACGAGCTCTTGCACATTGGCTCGAACAACTGACTTTTGAGCGCTCAAAACGTCGATTTGATGAGCCGTATAGTCCTGATTTGGCACCCAATGACTTCTTTTTATTCCCGAACACCAAAAACATTGCGAGGTCAACGTTTTTCGACACCTGAAGAACCGGTTGATACGTTAAAAATGCATGTTTTGGAGATACCCCAATCGGTGTGGAAAAAGTGCTTCGCAAATGGTTCAAACACATGCAAAAGTGTATTGATCTTCATGGAGAATGTTTTGAAAAACAATAAAGCCATTTTCGATGACAAATATTTGTTTTTGTTATGTAACCCCGAAATATAAAAGGCAACCCTCGTATTAATGATATTTACAATTATTCAAGTCAATCCTTATTCCTTTTACGGAATATAATATAAAATTATTTGAAATAATTGTAGTTGATTTTCGTACCACACGTTGGTTCTACTGAAAATGACAATGTTATTTCAAATAATTTTATATTCCGTAAAAGGAATAAGAATTGACTTAGAAATAATTGTAAATTTCATTAATATATATACATTTCTTAATTCTAGTATTTTTTTTTTTCTAAAAATAAAAAACGTCCAATAATTTCTACAAGTTATATTTCATTTATAAGGCTTTTTTCAGGTTGATGACGTACGTTTTCTGCCTATTCATATTTACTATAGATGTAATTTATTTCTTTAATGGAATTCTAATTCTATGTAAAAAAAATGCATGTATTCATTTATTCCATTCATTGCACTCTTTTCGACCTTCCGATTTCATTTAATAAAAAATCTGTTGTGGCCATCACAATACCTCTCGCGCCCTTTCCATTGTGGTATATATAAGTATTGTATTTAACATTTCTTCTACACACAAAAAATTCTAATTACACCGTATCTTTATACAGGGTGTTTCATAATATATGCGCAGGACTTCAGGATGTGATAGTTCGTCCAAAAATATGAAAAAAAGTACTCTTGGTCATAAGCTCTAAAGTTGACTGTTTTCGAGAAAAAATAACTTTTATGTGGAAAAACATGGTCAATTTTTTG
Source organism: Harpalus rufipes (assembly GCA_951394225.1). Taxonomy (NCBI): domain Eukaryota; kingdom Metazoa; phylum Arthropoda; class Insecta; order Coleoptera; family Carabidae; genus Harpalus; species Harpalus rufipes. The sequence goes on along the minus strand of OX596281.1, from coordinate 22,519,057 downwards.
AAATAATTTTTTTTTTTTACTAATTAAACAAAATTTATTCAAACGTTAGAACAAGTAACAAAACCAAACGTTAACTTCATAATTGCAAAAATAAAAAAAAACAACAAATCATACTCAGTTAAATTAATTGTTGGAAATGTCCGCCGTTAGTTTTCTTTTTATCAAGTAGGCTTTAAATTTTAAAACAAAGTTGATTTTTCTCGAAAACGTTCAACTTTAGAGCTTATGACCAAGAGTACCTTTTTTGTGTAGAAAACATTGGCGGTTCAAATGGGCGGCTCAAAACTGTACTTTTTCCAGTGGCGTAGAAAAACACCCACTACCCCTTCAAAATCTTCACCAATTATGACTTAAAAAAAATTCCGCACAAAATATAGCTTATTATGAGAAACTTTTTTTCATATTTTTGGACGAGCTATCACATCCTGAAGTCCTGCGCATATATTATGAAACACCCTGTATTTACGTATTTTCTATAATTTTAAATTCATTCTTTGAGCAAGTTTTCTCCATTTCTTCTAAATGTTCGAGGTTTTTTCAATTCATTAACGGGATTGGCGTTATTTTTGAAGGGTTCATGTAATATAACTATAATTTTAAATATATAATTAACAATACAATAAGAAATATTGTTCGCAGTAAAAGCCTTCAATACTATCTCTGATTTTTTGACACTGACATTAGTGACATTTATCTGTCAATTACAGACATTTTAATTACTCAAGTAGTTATCATGGAGATGTTTGGGCTGTGAGCAGGCTTTGAGATTTGCTACAACAGATTAATAATAACAATAATAATAATAATAATAATAATAATAATAATAATAATACTTTATTTTCTGCAGACTCAAAATACAGAGTATAGAAAAAGTCAACTTAAGAACTAAAACAATTACAAATGTAAATATTCATTCAAATTATAAAAGTTGTGGTTTAATAAAAACGCTTTTAGCTTCTTTTTAAACATATGTTCATTTTTAACAGACTTTAATTTATCTGGTAATTTGTTAAATATTTCTAGCCCTATTCTATCAGGAGAATTTTTAACTACGTTCGTTCTAGAACTGGGTATATAGAAATTATGATTGTTTCTAGTATTATGGTTATGTTTATTTAAATTTAAAGGAAAAGAAATTTTATTTTTATATATGAAAATGCATATCTCGTATATGTAAATGTCAGTTATTGTAAGTATTTTTAAATTTTGGAAAATATTACGGCATGTTTCGTTATTTCTGGCTCCAACTAAGCATCGTACAATTCTCTTTTGGCAAATAAAATGTAGTATTGATACCCTTTTTATGTACAGGAACTACTTTATTACTTTTTAATTTAGTTGGAAAAATCCCAGTTTCAAAAGTTATATTAACAATATGTGTTAATGGACTAGAAATTGTATGGGACACCTTTTTTATTAAAAATATCTATATCTTTAAATCTATAGAAGGTATAATAAATTTTTTAAATGCGTCGGATAGAGAATTTTGTTTTTTAATATATGTAATAACATAAATATTCAAAAAATAATATTTAGGAGATTTTTGTTAAAATACTACTACTTCCGATTGTCCAATTGTTACCAGAATCTATTCAACTCTTCCCATTACTGTTAGATTGAGGAATCCGTAGTTACACAGGTCTTTAATGTTATAGAATTTGAGAAATCGTACCTCCAACAACCTCACACACATCCCACACACACACACATCGTAAAAATATTATAATCGGATTCTAGGGACCTTAAAACGTGCTTATTCACTAAAATCTGGATATGCGATTTTTAGCATGATTCCAATACCTCTCTTAGTGAGAGGTAAAAACCATACAAAACATTTTAAATGTTATATTATTATTTTATTTTAAAGTACGTGTTGCAGTTAATACTGAAAAATTGTATCCTGCAAGTGACGGCCATGCTAAGATTTTTTTCCAAAAAATAATGACCAAACAGTCCTCCAATCTATAAACAACACTAAACACAATATTTCTCGTGGTTTTTCCCATATTCTGCAGTTTTTTTATTTACGTATATTCCAAGTTCAAAATGAGCTGATTATTTTTTTTTTGGAAAAAATCGTGATTTTTTTTTTGTTTTTTTTTTCTAAGACCCAATTAACAAGCGTACAACGTGATCACTAACCCGTTGGCTTTAATTATTGAGTCAAATGTACTTTATAGGCTTTTAAATAAAAATATTTTTTTAATATTATGCAGTGTCGATTTTTTAACGTTCACTTGCTGTGAACGTATACAAATTGATATTTTCGGGTTTTCGGCAACACTAGCCCTTACAGTACCAATGTTTTCTTCTGTTATGGTGTACCGGCTTATATTGTTAAAATTTCTTCATAAAATTCTCAATAACTTTAACAGATGGTGCAATGTTTCTTCCGAAATGTATACAGCATTTTTTTACAGTTTCAGCAAATCATTCGACATTTTGGTAATGGTTTTTTGCAATAAATACGCGTTCTTCAATCAAAAATCGGTCCATGATAACCAAACCATAAGTAACCGCAATGTTTTTACTTGACATTTGACATTCATTCAATGACGATAAGTAAAAATGGCAGCAAATTTAAATCCGAAGGTCAAATTTGGACACCCGTTGTATCATTGAATTCTGAATTAAATTCTCCAAAGAACAATCAAATAAAAAAGTATACGGTTCCATTTAAAATAATAAAAGTTAGTTCCCGTATTTTGAGAACCACTGTCCATTACATTAGTTTTATAGAATGGAAATTGTTTGCCAATTCAACCTTTCTTAGTAGATATAATTCTCGAGATAGCAATGGTGGTCCATATGTACATCCTGAATACAAATTTATTTTATCTACATATATTTAGAATATGAAAACTGTATGACACAAAATTCTATCTTATTCCTATATAATTAAGTTCTTAATCCAATATTCTAATCTATTCATGTCTATTGTAAAGTATAAGTAATAAATCGCACCACTCAATAAATATTTAATGTCTATTGAAAATTTTCGGCCAAGTTCAATATGTCTTTTCCCACGCTACAAACGGACAAAACCTTGAAAAAATGTCAATATTACGACATTACAAGATATCATTAAATATTTCTTTATTAGTGATATTTTCCACCCTTTGTGACACCATTACAAGTGACGTCACTAAAGAAGCTGAAAATGTTAGAGGTTGTTACCATAGAAACTGATAATCAAACAAAAGAATAATAATGTGTATTTTTGTGAATTTGTCACGTTATGGTATGTTTCTGAGAATGTTATATTTAATGTTTGTAAATACGTGAAACGATAATTCACGTTTTTATTCTCTTTTTTTTTAATGAAGAAGTAGGTAAATCTTTGTAATAATTTGTACGAATGTACTTACATTTGCAAAATAATATAATGGGATGACTATACAAAATGATAATCATGTAAAGATGCAATTACATTGTAAATAGGGAAACTGCAATTTACTAATCAAATATATTGTAATTATTTTTCAGTTATAGATATTGTACAAAAAAATAATAGAACGTATAAAACTGAAGGTTATTTAAAAAAAATGTACCTATTCATTTTAATAATAGACTCTATTCAGACAGGTCTATTATATATAATTTATTCAAAGAATTCTGCATTTATCTTAATCATGTTAATTGTTATTAATTGTTGTATTTTTTAAATACATTTTTATTCTAAATAATTAATATATTTTTTAAAACTATTAAAAAAGTATCTCGGCTTATTGCCGATTTTTAGGTGTGCCAATCCGTTTTTTATTAATTCCCAAATTTCGGTAAATGGAAATAACTTGATTCTTGATTGCGTTTATCAGGCGCATCTCACGAGCTCTAAAAATTGTCGTGCAGTAAGCACCATGGGTTACTTTTCTGTGATTTGAAAAGTGAATATAATTTTCATATTTCAAGTTTAACTTTATAATAAAATTATTGGGCAATAATTATTTAAAACTATTACGTAAAAAATACTAAATATTAGTTTGTACAATTTTATGTAAAAATAATGTAAATATTCTTTTTAGACATTCAAATACATGAAAATAAATAATGTTTGTTTATTTATTTATTGATAAGATAATAATCTACGTTTTTTAGTTGAATTATACTTGAGATTTAAAGATCATTAAAAAAATTCCATACTTTATCAATTATGATATAACAATACACAATACTAAAAAGATTAGATTATTATATAGATTACAAACTATAATAATCTTGGAATGACACAGCTATTTTTAAAAGTAAAATGCATCATAAATAAAGAAATTATACAAGATTTTTAGATGTTGTTATCATAGGCATTCTGAAAGTAGCATTAATGAGAGAATTAAAAAAAATAATATTTATTAATAATGTCTTCATTTTCTGAAACCGATAAACTATTGAACACACCATGGATATTAAGAATCATAACAATCCTTAGATGTCTTAAAATCCTCGCTGAATGAGCTTGGATTTCAAATCGACATCTGCGGCATTTAACAATCCTATTAATAGCTAAATTAACAAATTCGATCAATTTTATTTAGTTTAGGATATGTAAAAGTAACATACTGTTCAAAGTACAATTGTCATTTCAAGGAATAAATTTTATTTGGTTAGAAGGGATATTTATCTGTCGTTTATAAACCGGCCAGGGCCGGCCCTACGTCAAGCGGCGCCCTGATCGAGATTTTCGATGCGCATTTATTTATATACATTCTGTCAAGAAAATACTGGGAATTGTATATTAAAAAGCCCGCTTAAAGGAGTGTCGAAATTCTTTTTGTCGCTACGTTAGCACAACTGTCCTCTATGTTCACGCGGAGTTTGAGCGCCAACTGTCATTTAGTTTGTTTACAGTGCTCCATTTGTCAGTTCATCTCGTTTGTTTTGCGATGTTTACAATGGATAAAAATATCGAACAAACAATCTGTCTCAAGTTTTGCATTACAAATGGAATTTCGTGTGTCGAAGTGCTGAAAATGTTACATAAGGCTTACGGTGAATCAAAAGCGATCGAGATGTAAAGGTGATGTTGACAGTTTTTTTCGGTTATCGCGGTGTTGTACACTCGGAATGTGAGACAGTAACTAAAGAATATTATCTGAGCGTTACGGCGTTTGAGAGAGCAAATTCGTCGAAAAAGACCCAGTAGTGGCAGCACGCACTTTAGAATTCTATTATAGAAAACAGGCGAATGCGATTTTACTTTTACGAATCATGGTAGCATGCACTTTAGAATTCTATATTAGCTTTTCGTTTCGGGAATTTTCGGGTTTTATACTATTAACATAAAAAATATTATGACAATTGTATATAATAAATTTATAAATTATCTTTGAATTGAATTGGGACGTTAGTTTAATACTTTCGCCTCGTGTCGTACGCTTGCAGGCGAATATTTTGATACACAATGCTACCAATTTTTCGCTTCGCGGCGAAAAGCGAAAACAATATGCATCATTTGATAGAATTCTAAAGTGCGTGCTGTCACTACAGGTTTGTGAAAAGAAAACTCATGAATTTTGCACCACGATAACGCACCATTTCACAAGGCTATCATAGCATTTCTGGCCAAAAACTCAACAAATATTATCGAACAACCACCGTATTCCCCTGATATGGCTCCGGCCGAATTTTTCCTCTTTCCAAAACTCAAATTACCATTTCGAGGCACCCGTTTTCAGTCAATAGAAGACATAAAAGAGAATTCGCGACGAGTACTGAAGTCGATTCGTGAAAATGCGTTTCAAAAATGTTTTGATGATTGGATTATTCGTTGGCATAAGTGTATTATTTCGAAAGGGGCCTACTTTGAAGGCGATGAAATAAATTTGGATGAATAATGCATATTTTGTGTTTAATTGACCTGGTATGTAAATAATACATTTGAAAACATTTTTTCCCCGTTCCGACTCTCAGGCGCCCCCAAATTCTTGACGCCTCGGGGGAACAGTTCGAACACGACGTCGGCCCGGCCCTAAAACCGGCCATAAGGCTAGTCCACTCTTATTTATTTTTTATTATTTTAAATGAAAATTTTGAAGCAATACGTAGTATTAAAAAGTCATAATTGTTTTTAGTTTAACTGCATTTGATTTTTAACGAAACCCATAGCTATCTTTCTCGCACCAGTTTCTACAGTAGGCTACGCGAGAAGATAGCAATGGTATAACGTAGAAATATAGATGCTTCAAATTTCAAATATTTCAAAAACTGACAATTTTCTAAAACTTATTTCGTCTCAATCATGATTTTTTCTTATCTACTTTCAACATTACTAACATTTTACTCAATTTTCTATTACGGTCATCTGTGGTCGTGCGGTTAAAAGTGCTCGCCTGGCATCACACGGTTTGTGCGTATGGGACAACGTTCGAATCCCACACGAGTCAGTTTTTCAATAAAAGCCGACACACCCAGATGAGTCCGAGTGGCAGCAGAGGTCACAATAAGCTACTATGCGTGTAACTAGGGTGGCAAAAGACGGCACTAATGTCTCTGTATACATTGTGTCCCATTTAGAGCTGCTACTATTGAGATCTCGAGAACTACAATGGAACTTTTGTGTACCTGTAGGGGGCATCTCAAATCATCATTATGATTATAATGTCTTTTCGTTTCCTATTCGTTATCCCCACTTTCTCATTTTGTGATCACTAGACAACCTTTCCCTTATGAATCATCCATTTTGAATAATCACACGGATTCATTCAGAACAAATTTGAAAAAGGCTGACGACAATAGGTTTTCGAACGTAGAAATTTATCAACGTGGGTTTTTTTGCATGAAAGGATATATGATTTTCCTACAAAAACCATGTAATGACCCACCATACTTTTGAAAACAAAGAAAATATTTTACATAACAGATTTGTTTTAAGTAAACATATTTCATTATATTACCAAGAATATATATTTTTTACTTCCATATGATCCATTTTTAATGCTGACTATAACACTTGACAGTAGATTATTTATAAAATAAAATAAATTAGTTTACATTGGTCTGCATATGACATTTGACACTAGATGGTGTTTATATTGTTTTCTTGCTATAATTTTTAAATCTTGATTCAAAAGGATCACGATTAAACTAATCAGGATTCACAAAATCACAATCACAGCCCGAAGGAACACGGCTTTTGTTTTCCAAAAATTCTCATAGGGCACTAGATAATGGCGAAAAACTGAATTTTGTTGATTTTTTCTTTTTTAAATAACTTCTAAACTATTAGTAATCAGGAAAAATGTTCCAAATAATGAAGTTAGATATTTTTATTGCCTAACCAGTGGCGTACAAAATAATTTTTTATATCCCTAAATTTCCGAGATATAATACGTAGTTATGTTTTTTTAAACGGATCCCATATCTGATTTTAGTATCAAAAAATGCTTATTTTTCTATTTTCAACGATGTAAGAGTTATTGTATTTCGTATTTGTTAACCTACCAAATTTTATTTTTCACGTTATTTTTCCCGAATTTTGTAATTATTTCACAATAAACATCATTATTTTAATTAACTATATTCTATTTGATTCATATAATTCATTTTGTGACTTTATTGTTCAATATTTTTATTTTAAACTCACAACTTACAGTAGAGCGTCCTGGTAAAAAAATATTTTTTGATTTGGATTTCATTGATTTTTGGGCAAAATTTTCTAACGAAATAAATTATTTAAAGAAAACGAATATTTCTCATTATAATTCTTACCAGTATTCACACAATAACACTAACTTTACACTTTACTATAAAATAAGGAAAAAATAAATTTTCGAAGTAAAATAAATACAAAATACAATAACATATACATCATTGAAAAGAGAAAAAAAAATATGTATTTTTTGAGACTAAAATCAGATATGGGTTCCATTAAAAAAATATAACTGTGTTATATTTCGGAAATTTGCGGATATTGAAATTTGTTTCGCACGCCACTGGTTAGGCAATAAAAATAGCTAACCTCTTTATTTGAAGCATTTTTCTCGATTACTAATATTTTTGAAAGAGAAAAAATCAATAAAATTCAATTTTTCGTTATTATCTAGTGCCCTATAAGAATTTTTGGAAAAACATAAGCACATTTGAGATGGCCCCTTATAGGTGCACAAAAAATTCCATTTAACTGACACTGTTATCTCTTATAGTTCTCGAGATCTCAATAGTAGCAGCTCTAAATGGGACATACTGTATATATGTAAAATGTGATTTGTATATGTAGGTAAATTGTGATAATTGGTATAGGTCAAATGACCTTATAACTTATAACAAATAATAGTATATTATTCAATGAGCATGTAATGTATGCTATTACTCATGAGAATGAAGTTTGCATCACGAGCCGCAAGGCGAGTGATGTAAATCATTCGAGTGAGTAATAGCCATTACATGCGAATAGAATACTATACTTTATCCACAACTGTCAAATAATAACATACTGTATTATTATAAAATCAGAAATAACCTAACAAACTTTAGAAAATTGTTTTGTTTACAAACATAACCATAGTTAGCGTTGATTACTGGGTATTTGTTTTAACAAAATTATGAAGTGATTTGACATTTAGCAGAAAATTTTAAACCGACTATTCAGCTACATTTTAAGCTTAAGAAGGAAATAAAACTATAAAAAATGAGAAAACTAGTATAATTTTGGCTTTTTATGTGGAAAAAATTACTTATTAAGAGTAATTTGTTTGTACTTGTTGTAAGGTAAGATTTGAATTTGACATAATGATAGAATAATATTATTTCATCGAACTGTCATTATTATTCAATTAGCAACAGTAACGAAGGTCATTAATTGATAAAAAAACGGTTGAATTATGGGTATATTATTTGACAATCGTGGATAAATACATTATTATTATTTTCTGTTATGGTGATATTAATAATAAGATTAATAATTAATTAGAGTGGTTTACATATTGAGTACTCCCACTCTTTGCGAAAAGGGCGGTTAGAACCTCTGGCATGGTTGATATGTTGAGTAATCCGAATTTCTCTGTAGGTTCTTAATTTGGTTTGGCATAAAATTTACTACAAAAGATGAGAACATTGTCCTCGAATGTCTAATCGAAATGAAGTACATACAATTTAGTTTTTTCTTCAATTAATTTTAAGGTTAGGGGTAATTTTATAATTTTATTATCAACTTTTTCAATGTTGCTTAACGGTAATTTCATGTACGAAGAACATTAACAATACTCACATTACGCATTATTCAATTTAGTTATTAAAATATCATTAACCGAACTTTCACTATTTCAATGCTTTTAGGTTTTGTATTATTACAACTTTTTTATTGATAAATAATTAGTGTATGAAGTTATACTTCTCGATTCTTGTTCGATTGCCCTAGAAATGGTCTCTCTAGTCATTAGCGTAGAATAAGGGGCGGGGTACACAAACAAAATAGAGCGACAATGACAAGCCGCTTCGTATTGATCGGGGATATTTTTATTATTTACGTGTTAAAATGAACATATGTATACTTTGAATTCTATTACTCAAATATGGGAAATTATAAATTTTCACGTACTGTTTACATAACTACAGATTATCCAAATATAAATACATATAAGGTTATATTTTTTTTATCTAATTTATGTAATAGCGACGTTGCCATTTGCGAATAATTTATACAGGTGTTATATTTTAGTGGGCGCAGCAAATATCTCGCTTATTTATTATGTTAGTACCTAATTTCTTTCATATAACATGATTTATACAGCAACATATAAGCTACTTGATGACGGATGTACATTCATATCACTTCCGGTTTATTAGTAATTAACATCAACTTTGAAATTTCAAATGAAACATACTATATTTTTTTACAAATTTGAAAAGTACATCAAATTTTCTTTACAATCATGTAAAATAATCCATATGTTACATTATTAAAAAAGTAATATGGGGGGCACTTTTTTATACACCTAGTCAAAAAGAGAATAGTGAGCCATGACTATGAATATTTGTTGTAAAATCATTTTGTTGTTATAAGTGTTCCTTATTCTTATTTTCTGTATTATTATGACAAAAAAAATATTATTACGTTTAATAATAATAGTTACAATTGTTTTAGTTCATTGTTTTATTTCAAGCCACAGTCATGGCTCACTATTCTCTTTACGACTAGGTGTATAAAAAAGTGCCCGCCATTTTACTTTTTAATAATGTAACATATGGATTATTTTACATGATTGTAAAGCAAATTTGATGTACTTTTCAAATTTGTAAAAAATATAGTATGTTCCATTTAAAATTTCAAAGTTGATATTAATTACTAATAAACCGGAAGTGGTATCATGAATGTACATCCGTCAACAAGTAGCTTACATGTTGCTGTATAAATCATGTTATATGAAAGAAATTACTAACGTAATAAATAAGCGAGATATTTGCTGGGTCCACTAAAATATAACACCCTGTAGATAAAAATATTAGGTATAAGTCAAAGTATAAGATGTACTATTTATTTTTGTGAAGGAACTTATTTATATATCTAATAGTAAATAGCCAAAACATTATCCGTATTTATCAACGTCTCAGTTTATAAATAAAACAATTTCGTAATTAGGTCAAAATATTTTCTTTGTTTACATTGTATAATATCCGGCAAAAAAGTGCAGCGTACAACATTTTCACGGTCACTGGTCCCAGTAGGAAATTAAACACTATCATTTGAATTGATTCTCGGTTATTTGTTTCACCGCTAGTCTAGATTCTCATATTAAAAATGTATAAATTGGTATGGAAAGTGTATCATTTATTTTATTGCGATGAAAATTTCTTATTTATTATTCTCTATAAGAATTATTTATGAGAAATAGGTAGATATATATTATTTGCAATTTGTAAGATATAAAATAAATATTATGATTGATTAAAACTGCAATTAAAAATTTACAGAAAGGATCTAAGTGTCATTTTATATTTGTGTTTTGCCCGAAACAATAACGACAGCTGCAACTTCTTTTATTAATATTCTTATTCATTTTGTTCAAATACATACTAAACACTTACGACCTTGCTTAATTTCCAAAATATTAATCAAAATATTTTATTATTTTGTACTTGTTTACTTATAAAAATCTTTATTTATAAAATTAGTTCCATCTTTGGCTTTATATTTCAACTATATTACCAATTTTAAGACAATTGTATCATTTCTACTAAAACTTTTTTTTGCATTTAACTCCTTCAATGGGTAAAATATTCTTAATTATCCCAATGAACAAATTTTTTGAATTCCTCTTAATTATCTTAATTTGCATGTCATTTCATCTGCCTATATTTCATGATTAAGAATGACGTAATAATTGAAATGAGCTTAATTATATCCTGAGAAGTAATTAACATCTTCAATAATTATTGACTTGCAAGCCTAACAAATGGTTGTCTTTCAAAAAAAAATATATATTTTCCAAGGTCTAGGTCTAGATTATGTTTCTTTCTACGACGTAGATTGTCTACTGTTTGACTAAGGACAGTTGAAGGTATAGGTGACAATATCGAATCGATTTTGATGTGGATATTCAAGCATAAAAAAAGAAAGAAAATAGGAATTCTAAAACAAACATTATAAGTTTTAAAAAATATTATATAAGATTTGTACTTGAAAAAGTTCTATGAGCCAAGCCCAATGTCTTAGAAATGATACAAACGTCAAAAAATTCCAGATGTACTGGTATGGAATTAATTTTATGATCAAAGGGTCGTTGTGTCAATAAACAAGTACAAATAATAAAATATTTTAAAACATACTCTGACCTCAAGGTAAAAAGTGTTTGGAATATATTTAAACAAAAAAAAAACATTAATAAAAAGAATACATTGCAGCTATAGTTATTGTTTCTTGAAAAACAGTTTTTCTACTTCCATGCTTAAAGACTAATAGCTCTACACCTTGGATGGTAGTACGTAAAGTCTGACTTTATAATAGCGACGCGTAAAATGCAATGCATTTCTCATGAAGTTTATTTTACGCATTAAACACGGGACGACTTTTTATATTCTACTGTATTATTATCGCTTTTATTAACTAGGTAAATATTGATTGATAAATTTAAAATTTACTCAATTGAACTTATTAATAAAGAAATTAGTTACTCATGTCAACTTGTGACATCAACATCTGACGTTTGACATAAATCATTGCAGTCTCTTATATAAGCACACAAAATATATTTAATATATATTTATAATCTGTGAAATTGATAGTTGCAGATAAAATATAGTATTTGACTCGCATATAATGAATATATTACTCTCGTTAAATAAAATACTATTAATAAATTACAGTGATTGTTTTTCGACAATTGATTTTGACAGATGTTTCATAGCGCAGGTAAAATATTTTCGAATTTTTAATACATACTTTTATTGAATCGATAGAAGAAAAGGTATATGTGTTCAACACATGCGTAAAGTTTTTATATACTCGTGTGATTGCACAACTCGCCTATGGCTCGTGTCGCAATCTCAACTCTCGTGTACCAAAAGCAAATTCACGCATTTATACACAATATAGTATTTAAATAATTTTTAAATAATTTAGATTTGGAAATAGTATATTGAAAGATAACTATTACAATGGATCCTTATGGTAATACGAGTACATTTTGCGTAATCGAGCCGCAGGCGAGTTACGCAAATTACGAAGTACGAGTATTACAAATGGGCATTGTTATACATGTTTTTCATATTTTTTTTTCCTAATTGATTTTTATTTCAAAATTATTGAAATAAATATTAAAATATTAAGGTTGACACTGACAGTTTCAATAAAGTTTAAAATTTAATTTGTTTTGACATTCTGACAACAGTTATTTAGGTTAGGTTACAGTTAAAATTTATATTTATTATATTATGAACCTACAAATAAATACTTTGTACTTTAATTAACGCCAGCACGGTACAAATATGTCATCATCATTACCGAAATCTGTGTACAATGCAAATTGGCATACCCAGTAATGGGTAATATGCCGTAATATATTTTTTTACAATTTTCATTAAACTATAATTTCACTTAATTTAAATATACAAACCAATTAATTTACGTCTATATTATTTTGCTAGAATTTTTTTTAAAAAACGAGTTCTCTACATCAATGGAATTTAAAGTAACTATTTTAGATTACTATAAATTTATGTAAATATCTATAATGGAATTTCTACGAAAGATGTGCATATACATATTTACATTTTTTGATTAAATATTTGTGTGTAATGAATAACCGTTTTCTTATTTAAATATTTACTGAGATATGATAATTTATAAGTAAACAGCTTAATAAAAGTTTATTATTATATAAATTACTAACTGAAGTACTGTTAGTTTTCGCCTTAGGTCAATAAACATTTTGTATAGTCATATTAAGCTGTTAAGGACACTTGTATAATTTGTCATTTTCAATAGAAAGCTATTTGAATAAATATTCAATGTATTAGATCTTGCTTAGTCATTAAGTGACATTTAAATTTGAATTATTAGAATTTAGAAATGAAAGAAGTTCTGAATTTTAATTTATTAATTTTTAAATAAACGAGCATATTATTTCCGAAATTATGTACTAAAAATTCAAAGATGTAAAATAAATTATTATAGTTTGGTTCACAAAAGATAACTATTCAAGGTCATTTATAAGCCGTCTGATGTAATATTACTTGCAGATAACTTCATTGCGTTTCATTTACATAGGCAAGCGTAAAATATTTATGGATACGTTTTAACTGAAAAAAAAGTGTAATTTATTTGAATATTATGTTTCTGTTTAAATAATGCAATTTTCAAAGATTTATATTCTTCATTATGTTTTTCCAAAACACAAAAACATGAACTTGGCATTGGCATGAGCCATGGAATAATAATTCGATTTGAACGTCAACGTCATTGGGTTGTGTGCAGTGTAGTACATAATTAGATAACTGTAATTCTACGACATACGTTATTATTTTTTGTAGTTTGTTAGAAAATAATGTCACCATTTACGTATATCTGTCACACAACATAAATTACATAGACATAAGTTAAATAATCTTTCTCTTTTTAACATGAAATGTTGCTAAGCTACTGTTATATAAAGTGTTGTGTATTCTTTCTTCGAACAAGTGACCCTGAATAGTTATTTTCGTGAACCAAACTATGTGAAGATCCACAGGTTGTATGCTTGTATGTTTATCTTTTAAAAAAATTAAGATTTAACCATGTTAAATACAATACAATACATAATAAAAAAATAATAAAATGTGCACTTTATACTTAAAGTAAAATGTTACTTAATAAATAACGATTAAAATAGAAAAAAAAAATTACATATTAATAATTACTTTGTGATATATTTGAATTTTTTTGTCAGTGTTATTGTGACGTCACACTATTGCTATCTTCTGGTGTGAGAGAAAGATAGCAATAGGTTTGTCGCCGTGACATCATAATGAGTTTAAAAATCAAATGCAGTTGAACTAAAAACAATTAAAAATTTTTAATATTGCGAAATGATTCAAAATTAAAAGAACTTTCATTTAAAATACCTACCAAAAAAATTGCGCGGATGATATAATGTCCTTCGATGAGAAATAAAGACAGAAATATCGACAATAATTTTGTTGTATGTCCGCACCGAGCTCAAAATATTGCGCCAGTTTTAAAATTATTAAAACAATAATTTTAGTTTGTAAATTAACAAAGGCACACAAGTTTTCCAATAGAATATACAACACAATTTAAATACGTAGCAATTAAATTAAAAAACAATAATAATTATAATGTGATAAGAATTTTTTTAATCAAAACTAGCAAAACTCTGGACTTAAGCATAGTGCTTTAAGCCACCGATTCCCAACCTTTTCAGCATACCATATAAAAATAGCATATGGTAGGCTGGTCTATGAAAAAATTAATGTGAAGACTTAATTTTTTTACATCCATTGTACTTACGAAAATACTTTTTACAACTCAAAATGTATGAATTCGACAGTCTGCACTGGCAAGAACAGACGATCGTATTAAGTGCAAGAAAGTGAGCACTAATGCTGGGTTTATGCAGACAATTAAATTAAGAAATTAAATTGTAAAACCAAACTACACAAGTAGAAACAATTGTAATTAATGGCAACGTTTATGGAACTAAACTGAAGCACTAAATTAATGAAACTATATTAAGAAGTAGGATATTTTCAACTTAGTTTAATTTTATAATTTCTTAGTTTTACGCCTGCGCCAATCGCGCCCTTCTAACTGCTGTTGAAACCTAACCTGTGAAAATGTACGACGACAACAAAGTTTCTGCAGATAAGAGCGACGAAATACTAAATGGACTTATTCAACAAATTATATCTATATTCTTTATCCTACACAGGTGTTATTTAAGTAAGCGTACAACGCTTAACCGATGGTAGAACTAACCCCAAAGATAGTAAATCTGGCTATAATTTTTGTTTTACATGCTTTTTATAAGAACTGGAGTCCCTAGAAACTCAACAGATCAAAATTGTAAAAAACTAAAAATCAATTTCACTTATAAAAGTTTGTTTATACGAAATGTCAAACATAAAATTCTTAAATTTAATTTACTCTGTAAACGACCTTATTTTAATTTAGTTCCTTAATTTAGTGGCTTAATTTGATTTTCTAATTTACATGCTGCATAAGCCCAGGATAAGTAAGATTCAATTCAGTTGAAAAGTATAAATGAAACACTTAAAACTCAGCTAGTATACACTGATTTTATAAATGAAAACGAGTTTTGCATTCAGTGCAAAAAAAGTTCGCACTAAATACATATATTAATGGAAATCACTATATTGAATAATTTTGTGTTTTTTTGACATGACATGTAGAGGTAGAAGCACTTCGCAGTGTTTGATTATTATTTTATTTATTTATTTTGGTTTTTCAACATGACAATATCCCAATTACAGAATAACACTCAATTACAAAAATAATTGTAAAAAATAAAAATACAACAAAAAGAGTTGTGGTGTATTAAGGATGAGTAAATGAATCGATATTTCATTAATTTAATGTACATATGCTGAATACGTATATTGTGATTATTTGTTGATGTGTACATGGGTATATGTGGTTCTGTCTCTGAGGGTGAGTCTGAATGCATATTGTATCTCTTAATTATGCATTGTATATACTTGGAAGGTGGGGGTTTACCCCATCTTATATTGCACTACAAGCATCCAACAAAAGTCAAATTATTACACAAATGTATCATAAAATTGAATTAATATAGTAATTAATAGTTATTTATATAAGAGTCAGGAAAATGATACATTATTGACGAGGAACTATATTGAAATACGGGACACTTCGTGTCAAGTATTTTATGGCTCCAAGCAGAGCTGGGCAAATTACTTTCAAAAAGTAATTGAATACAATTACAATTACTTTAACCAAAATATACTCAAATTACATTTGAAAATAATTATTGTTAGAGAAATGTAATTAAATTACCAATTACTTTTGCATTGTAATTGACATTTTAATTTTTTTTCAATTACTTTATTAAAAATATATTTTACCTTACATTAATAAAAAAAAACAAAAAACAATACTACATTGTTTAATATGAAATACAACAAATAAAAATAATAAGAGTAAACAAATTTATAAAGAATATTGACTCTGTAAAATTTTGACGTAGTCGTAGCTACCTAACAATACTTCCTTTTTAAATGGTCGATGTACCTATATCTGTTTAGGGTATAGGACAATCTGCTTTACTCCCAGGTAGACACGAAAGTGATCCTTCATATAGTGGGATGCAAATGTTTCAAAGTGTTTTGGAATTTCCGTAACACAAGTTACCTATATACAGGCTGTGTTTGAGAAGATAACTTAAGTAAAGTCCAAAGTACGTCGTACGTCTCAACGCGCATGATAAGTTGTATTTGTAACCTGTTGTTACACCCACAACGCAGATAAACTACGCTACGCCCGTATCCCGGGATTCCCTTACTTGTTGGTTCAAAATAGTAATTAATATTTGAAAAACCAAATATTCAAAAGTAATTGAGTACAATTACTTTTTACTCGTCAGGAAAATGTCTACTTGACTTGGAGGCAGAGCTGGGCAGTAATTAATTACAAATTACAATTTGGGAAAAGTAATTTAATTTGTAATTAATTACTGCCCAGCTCTGCCTCCAAGTCAAGTAGACATTTTCCTGACGAGTCATGTATTCAATTTTTTCTGAAACCCTATATCAAAAATTATTATATTTTGCTGAAGTAGCCTGTAAAATGTCACTTTTACTGCCCAGTCAGTAAAAATATTTTTACTGCCAATTGTTGCTATTTACATAGCAAAATGTGTTCAACACGGTACCGAACACAGATTTACAACTTCGGCAGCCTTTGCTGTAAATCTGGTATTTTAGTATCTAGTTAAATAACTATTAAATTTAATAATTCAATCTAATTTTCTATAAGTATTTAGTAGTGCGCTTCCCTCGTTTCTAAGGTGATACAATAAAATTAATAAACAAACGAAAACCAATAAATTACTGTCAGTTTTGTATTTATGGTGCGTGCGTTTCTATCTATTTGCAATGTCTTGCGAAGCAAATAATTGCGTCGAGGATCTTTTAGCGATCCTGGGATTAACATATCCAATGTACAAAACACAACTATAAATATTTTCGTGACTTGTCAAGGGAATGCAACTTTCGCGCCGCATTTTTGACGCGAAAATAGTACTTTCGCTCCGGTTTCAGTAAAAAATATATCTCGTTGAGATCAAATGTATATATATTTTTTACTGATAACGTCTTATAGCGTATTTCGTGGGTTGGATAAAATCTTCTGGCGGGCGGTAGGTTGGGGACTCCTGCTTTAAACAGTCGTAGCCAGATTGTAAAATCCGCAGTAGCGTAGCTAGAACTTTTGTCACAAGGCGCAGCCCCAGGTTTTGCCGCCTCTCTTAATACACCAAAAATACTAGACAAAGTCAAAATTAAAGGACGTGTAGGGTAATGAATTATAACATTTATGTTTGTTTTTAAGTAAAATTTTAATTTCAATATTCTGAAATATTGTTTTTCTTGACCTTTTGTTAGCAAAATGGTCAATAACATTGTCAAAGTCTATTTCATCACACACTATAGACGTTTTTTATTCAGAGCGGTTACCTACGGTTACACGGTAACTGCATTTTATTGAGTATTCACGTTACGTCAAACAATGTAAATGCGGTATGTAGGACGATTTGCCGGTTACTTATAGCTATCCTTTTCTAGTGCATTGAAAGTTGACATTTTAGCAGTTAAACACTTTTCAGTAAATGTAAACGTGGAATTCTCAGCGTATTTTGTATGACAACAATACGCTTTAAATGAAATGTATCACACTACGAACAAGATAAAATATTTGACATTTTGAAAGTTTATTGTGAATTGTATAAATTTAAAAAGATGTCACTTGTCAAGGGTAAATACAATTATTTTTTTTAGAATTAAAAATTGTTTCATGAAACTAATTTTACTACACCACGATAATATTTGACAATATAATCAATAAATAAATAGAAATATGTATCAAAATCACAACATTAAACTTTATAATTTTCAAATTACGCAGATGGCAGCTATGTAAATTTGGCGCTATGTACGGTTCACAATAAAATCTTTCAATATAGAGTTACGGACCGGAAAACAATTTTCAAGATTTGTAATTCCCGCTCGATTTTGACGTCACACTACGGTAGTCTAAAAGCCAATAAAGCAATCCCTGTGCGTTTTATTGCATGATTATTATGAATTAATGAGTCACTTTTGTAAAATTTTATATTATTCAATTTGCTCGGTTACGAGACGTGCAAAATAAAATGTGATTATTGAATTAGTTGCAGAATTTAATTCTCTACAATACTTATTTGAATCATTATTGTCTAAAATTAATAAGCCACTTTTGCACAATGAAAAACTATTTTCCAATGTTAAACGCTTATGGCAAAAAAGTGCCGTCCAGCTCACAATATAACCTAACGCACAAAACTTTCTCTTTAGGTTAGATTAAATTTTATTTAGAAAAATATAAACGCTGAGTAAGTTTTATAAATCGACTAGCCAGATTCTGCAACAACGACGATTTGACAATCTGACTGCGTTTTATAAAATGTCTAGAGGTTTGAAAACGCTTATGAAATATTAACTATTAACTCACGGGTTCTCAAAGCTGTCGTGAAGAGAACATCTTATTATTAGATGAACAGATTTTGTTCAGATCTATCCAGAATATATTGTACAAAAACTATTTAAAAAACTTTTCTATCCAGATAAACCACTTTTTACTATATTTTTTACTTCCTTACGTATTTCACGAATACCATTAATTTTTCTTTGAACATCTCCAATTGAAGCGGTGAGATGAAAAAGGAAAATATTCTACATATTGGGCATTTCAAACTGAGATATCCATTTTACATTACTCTCAAAGCCGCGGCATGTCTATAACCAAGCTAACTGAATCTCAGAGAGACTTATAATACATTAAAGTTCCTTAATTTTGAAAATTTAATAATTATGCTAATTTTAGATGAAAATGCAAGTACAGTGTGTTAAAAAAACCTAACTCCGAGCAGGTTATGAACAAAGAAACGTACGTCAATTTAAAAATATTTAATTAAATGTCAATTTGACACGAGATATTGTCTAAAATGTTATCTAAAGAAATCAAAGTTTATCATCTTGATTCTTATTTTAGAAATGGAAACAAATTAGATAACAGCGAATGGCAATATACTGTATCCTTCTTCATTATATTTTCTCTTTAAAATTACATTTCAAGATGAATTTTGACAACTTGACTTTTTAATTGATTAATGATCAGACATATGTTTCTCTGTTCATAGCCTACTTCGAGTTGGATTATTGGCGCACTGTATTTAGCATCACTGTACATTAATTAATTTAAATTATTTCCAGAAAATATAAAAAATTATATGTGGATAAATTCGTCGCTTTTAGTGTATTTAAGATGTGGACAAATATTCGAAATTTCAGCCATACAGTATTATTTATTCGTTGGTTTTGTAGGAATAAAGCTGTACGACTGAGATTCTGTGTATTTGTTGTCCGAATCGAAAAATTTCCCTAAATATAAATTTATACAAACTGCCCCGCGATTCGATTTTCATGGCTAAGAATGTATTCCTTAGGTAATTTTAAGTCGAAAATACCTTATACACTTATGTCCGAAACTCAAAATTAGATAAGTTATGCGCGTTATTAAATTGACGAGCTGTATGCAAAAACAACTTTAGTCCATTTTTTTGAATTTGAGATAAGCAAATAAAAAACTTTCTAACAGATTGCGTAAGTCTTTATTTTCCACTATTTTCACTTTTTCAGTCATCATCCTAGCTGAGATGTAAAAGGAAAGATTCCACCAACATTGTTTCAGTATACTTATAGTACTTTTAAAATATTAAAACGTTGTAAGGAAGTGTTTAGCTTATTTTGAGTTACAAATTGTTAATTCTAAGTTTTCATGCAAAACGCTTACTTTACTCTTTAATAAGTTTTTATTGATTTTTCGAAAACTACCATAACCGGAACCTTTTCCTTTTACATCTCACCGCTTCAATTTACATAAAAAAAAGTAGTTTACTCAGTTTCACATGTCTATATCAGATAACAATTGATCCTGACCTTAAAGAGAGCAAACTATATCATATATTCGAATATTATTTCGTGAGAAAAAAAGAGATAACAATATTGTGAATCATCATGGACCAACGCCAATATAAGTAAAATTATTGTACGAGTAAAGGACCTTAGAAATTTCATTGTAGTATTTATACACTTACAAGGTTGGTAGTTACATGCGTTACAGAATTCGGAAATGAATTTATTTATAAATATACTGTAACTTGTAACTCAAGAGATATGACAGTTAATTTTGTAATAGTATGCATACTATTGCTACACCCAAATATGGGTCGAAAAAAATATATACATACTTTGAATTTTGGATAGAAATAATAACGATAAATACAACTTCTTCTTTCATTAATATTCTTATGTATTTTGTTTAATGCTAAACGCCTACGATCATGAGTTCCAGTGTATGAGTCAAAATATTTCACTATTGTTTGTACTCATTTACCCACAAAACTCTTTTATAAATATCTTGGGTCTGTGTTTCAACCACGCCTAGGAATTTTATGACATTTCTTGTACCACGAACAACAGTCACACTATACTAAAATATACGGGTAGAAAAAAGTGTTTTTTTTTTTGTAATTATAATAAGTTGTATTGCATTTTCCACGACAATTTTAAGGTTCCGTGATGTGATGCCTGATTAGCGCCTACAAAGGTATAGATATTTTACTGAATTATGCGAATATACGATTGGTACACCCAGAAACAGATAAAAAGCCATGATTATCATATATAAAGGCTGCGTGTCTGTGTGGCATTGGGTTACCAAATGTAATTCGGACGGTCCTGGTTTGACTCCGACCGACAAAAACTATTTCTAATTCTAATTTTGAAATAACCGAAATGTGATTTTTGATACTCTTTACGACAGCTTTGAGAGTCCGTGAGGTGACGCTTGATAAACGTCCCCAACGGTCCAGATATAACGTCATTACCAAATCTAACTACTAGCAGATTGGCACACCCACAAATGGGTCATACACTGTGACGATATTTTTTTTATGATTTACTTATATTTAATAATAACACCCAGTACGCAATTTATTTTCTAAAGCAACGTTTTTTGAACTATTTATAAAAAAAGTCCTAGAACTTTAAAATAATATTTTAAAGTTCTGACTTTAAAATTTTACCTTCATATTGAATCCTTTATTTATGTGGCATTAAACTGTTCTTCACCTCAGCAGCTTCATCCATAGTATCACGAGGAATGTATTTTTCATCAATTATAGCGAATAATAATGCTAAAGAATTCAGAAAAATTAAGTTTTAATCTGTCAATTTGCCAAAATTCTGCTAGGATTTTCGAACAATTGCGACTTTGCCTACTTATACAAAGGTCATATTGCTACAAATTGCTGCATTTTTAATAATTTAATAACTATAGTGAAAATGATTAGGCAGAGGACTCACGTCATCGATCTGAAAAAAACCTTATAAAAAATATAACTTGTGGAAATTATTGGTTGTTATTTATTCTTAAAAGAGAAAGAAAAAAATGTACTAGTATTAAGTGATGTATATATTAATGATATTTACAATTATTTCCAAGTCAATCGTTACTCCTTTTACGGAATATAAAATTATTTGAAATAATTGTAGTTTATTTTCGTACCATACGTTGACACTACTGAGAATGATCATGTTCTGTCAAATAATTTTATATTCCGTAAAAGGAATGATTGACTTAGAAATAATTGTAAATTAATTAATATATACGTTTCTTTAATATTAGTATATTTTTTCTTCTTTTTTAAAATATAAATAACTAATAATTACTACAAGTTATATTTCTTTTTATAAGGTTTTTTCAGGTTGATGACGTGAGTCCTCTGCCTAATCATTTCCACTATAGAAACCAGTATGATATAAAATTATGTATGTACCTCAGACGAATATTGTCTTTAAGGTACTCACAAATAGGAAATTTCAGCCACGGCTGCCCGCCTCGGCCGTAAACAACTTGCTCATATCTTAAAGATTCATTTTTCGTTCTAGATACATAAAACACTATTAAAATTGCTTATAATTACATATAAGGAAAAATAATATTCTGATACGTTTTACATTGGAAACTCCCCATAATTTATCAACATATTTTAAGTAAACGTAATAATTGTGGTTGTTGTATTATTATTAATAGTTAAGTATGTAAAAGTTTTCTGCGCACAATATTTTTATTGCAAATCCATTAATTTTTAATACTTCTTGAAAATTTTGCACAGCAACTCAGATAACTCAGATAACCAAAATAATTATATCACTTTTCTAGCCAAAATGACCGCTGTATATATTTTTATCTCACTGATAGTGATAATACTTCATAGTTAGTCTTGCATCATTACTTATACTACCAGCAATCTAATTGTTTGGAAAAGTATGATGACTTTGCAAAATATAGTTATAAAAAATTATCATCATTTGTGACATCATAGTTCGCGGCGATAGTAGATAGTGATGGTTTTCATAGCAAACTAGATAAATTAATAAACTAATGGAGATTGATTTTTGAAGCCGTAAAATTCAATAAAATCATGACATGATGGAAAATAGTGATTTCCATAAAAATAATGTTTTAAATAAATAAATTATCACGGTTTACCATTCATTTTTGTTTGACCCATTCTGATTTATTCGCAAATATCAGTAATGACAATTTTTCTGTAGCGTTGAGTACTTATCAGACGTCACCTCGCAGGCTTTCAAATCTGTCGTGGAGAGAGCATGACAGGGGTCACTTTTAAATAAATAATTACATAATAATAAATGAACATAAATTGTGAGGAATTATAATAATATTAGAATAGAAATTGAAAACAAAATTTTAATTATTAATTAATTTTAATTATATATTATTAATTAATAATAAATGAATATTAATTTTAGAAGAATATTTCTCAAATAATATTAGCTCACGTTATGCAAGTAAATATATTAATAGGTATTTAATAAGACATAATTCATACATTCTTTTTAAAATATTTTAATTGTTTGAACAATTCAAGGTAATTAATGCTTTTGTTCCGTGTAATTAAAATATTTTTAATATGATTACATCAAATAAAATTTATATAGGTTAATAAAATATTATTAATAGTAGCAATAACAATAAAATTGTTTAAATTTAATTATATTTATTGAAAAGCAATAATAAAATCATAGTAATATTATTATTCAATAATTTTTCTGTTCTGTTAGAAATATAATATATAACAAAATAATATATGTATTTAAAATATATTCCGTATATTTAAACAGTATATACTTATCATAAAAATAATTTGCAACAAATTTTAATTCATCTCTGACATCGTCTACTTGCAAAAATCTTTTTTTTTTACTAAAAAATTATCAGTAAACCACATATATCATTCTGCAAGAACCGGTTTTCCCCATTATTCCTAGTATTTCTGCAAAAATTCCTCAAAAACTAAAGGCCCTCCATTTTCCACTTACCAGAAAATGCTATTCCTTTACGAATTCCACTCATTCACGTTAAAAATGTGGTAAAAACACCGGGGTTTTCTCTAACAACTCACACAGCACGCTCAACTGTCAAACGTTAGTTCACGGCGCAAATCGCAGAGTGCGGTGCCTGACCGAGTGAAACAGTTGAAGTACGCCGGCCGGTGATCGACTTACGCATGCGCAGTAAGGGGATAGTAGGCGGTGAAACAAATGAATGATAAAGAAGGAATTAATTATAGGCATGTGAGAATTAAATATTGATAAGAATTTGCAATCATTTTAATTAATTAATAGAATGATGCATCAAATATAGGTATTATTGATTTTTTGAATAAATACTATGGTCACGCTAGAATTACTGAGAATGCCGCATGGTTGACATGTTGAGTAATCTTGGCTATTCTGTTAACTTTTCCTAATTTTATAAGACTATTGATGATAACTCAATTTTCGAAATACGGATTTAGTTTTTATTAAATTTGATTTTAAGGTTAAAGGGTAATTTTATTAATTTTAGCTACAATAATGAATTTCATTATTGTAGCAACATTCATCAATATAACTACAGACGAAAGTCTATTATTTTAAAAAAAAATATATATTGAAAAACTAGAAATTTCTGTTGGATTAATTCCAAAAATGTTCCAATAAAAACAAAAGTCTGTATTACGAAACTTTGGATTATATTTTGTTTTCCTCGAAAATCTGTTAAAGAGCTCCAAATTAAGTACAACATCAAGTCTATCTTATATAATCAAAATCTAATATGTTTTTCAAATCATATACGAGTTTTAAATACCAAATTTGAGAAGTTTTGGATCATATTTCAACATATTTTTTCAAGAAAATCTGTTCAAAGCTTCAAGTAAAGTACCACTTTCGGTTTATCAATTTTAGCTAAAATCTAATATGTTGTTCCCATTGATATAATGAGACTAAAATTGAAAATTTTTGGATTATATTTTAAATAGTTTTTCATTAAAAACTGTTATAGGCTCCAAGTAGTCCAATCTTACCCAAAATCTAATCAACTCTTTATATGAATGCAGAAAACTCAAATACGGAAAATATCATTTTTTAGAAGTTTGATATGAGTTATCATGGAGGAAAAAATCGTCACATACACAGACATCATTGTAAAAAATAGTGAAAACGTGTTTTGAAGGCCCTAATTCGTGCTTATTCACTGAAACTCACTATCGAATTTTTGGATCGAAATCGAAAACATTACCTCCATTACCTATGTATGTAGGTTGGCGGGAGGTAAAAATAGTTCTAACTGACTTTAAATTAAATTCCAAATGAGATAAGTAATGTAAAATAGTGCAAATTTTCTTATTGTCAATAATTCTAGCGTGACCCTCTCATATCTATGGCATAATGCAAGAACAACCAACCTCAATTTTTGATCAAAATAAGTTTGATTGTATAATCAACGTTATATTTATACATACAAGAACAAAACTTAAAATCTAATTGTGAAGAAAACAGGTATTGTCATAAAAAAAACTTTTTGCAATAATAACCAATGTAGACATGTCAATTTTAGTGCTACAGTTGAAATCACAGACTTAGTGACATATGTAGTCAACATTAATAGTGCACAATGCCAAGTTTTTTTTTTAATAGTAGGAACTGTTGTTAACTTAGGTTGTGCTTAAATGTAAATATCGTCATGGCTTTTACCCATTTTTGGGTGTACCAATCTGCTTCTATTCGCCTATGATGCCTATATGTATACCATTGAGGGCGCTTACCGAAAGTGGCCTTTAAGATTTTCAAAGCTGTCGTGGAAAGAGCCTCACAGGGGTCATTTTTCCATAAAAAAAAAATCGAAGTACGTTACGAAATATTTGTTTAAATATCAAAAGTTTACTTAAAAATAATATTAAAAAAAAAATGTGACAACAATAAAGGCGCCAAGTTTTCTATTATTTTTTTTATTTGTTTATCATAATTGATCTATAATAAAAAAAATACCAAAAAATCAATACTCATTTCCTTATCTGATTACAATTAAAATAAATGACTCCTACATGGCAAATATATGATAACAAAATCATTACGATAAGACCAAACATTTGCAATCAATTACTTTGCATTTGTTTCAAAACAACGGAAGTTTTCACAATGATCGTCATTTGTTAGAATGTGGATTTAGTGCAAAAATAATAATTGATATCATATCAGTTTGTAAGTACACTAGCTTGGTAGATAGATGACGCAATATTATAGAGGAAAACTTTATCTTATCTCATGTACATACATAGAGATTTAACAATATTTACTTTATAGTTGTAAATTTATTGATAATTTTCTGGAAAATACAGAAAATAAATATAAATCATGATCAATGGTATTATTGTTGTCTGTAAAATTGCGAAATATATTTTTATAAGTTGTTCTTTGATTTATAATTTACTTATCCATTTTACATGCCATGTATGCAAAGTTTTATTCCCTGTTTTTACTATTAATTTACTCCCAGTAAAAATTTATTAGAAGTTAGATTAACATTTAAATAAAAGTTTCATACAATCATTAAGAATGCATTATTTTTGTTAAAAACTAATTCAAAACTATGAACAAATCTGATGTTACCAAGCACTTGTTGACAGAAACAAATGAATTAATAATTAATAAAAAAAACGCGGGATGGAACGAACGTCTGGAATGACCTGCACGGAGCGGTACATTATGCCCCAAGTGCGGAATATACAGTGATCATAAGTGGCTGAAGGACACGTAGTCACGTGACAACTTTTGTTCCAAAATAATGTCAAATATATATTTCATTTTTTTATAATTCGTCAAAACTATATTCCACATATGACAGACGATGACAGGTGCATGACATTTCAATAATATCATTTCCGTACGTTGATTCATTTGATATTTGTTTCACATACTTTCGTGAAAATTCTTCAATTTCTTTTCATTATGGCTTTTAATGAACGTAAAGAACACGGTTCCTTAGGATTATTCTTATGACAGCTAGCAAAATTCGAATGGTACGCCGATGGAAATAGTAATGCAGTCATACTAAATAAGCGACAAATGTCAAAATCGTTTGAAGCGCATGGTTCAGCCTTTTGGATCACTCTGTTTAATTGCACATTAAAATAGGCTATACTTCCACCCACGAACAATGAAAATAAAAAAATAAATGAAAACTAATAAAAAAAAATGAGGATCGCATTAAAATAGGGTACTTGCACGTTACAAAATCAATCTTTAATTTAATTTCAATAAAATGATAGTTTTTTTGTTTCTTATATATATTATTATATACCAAAGTCCCCCATCTATTGCTATTCATTCTTCAATATCCACCCCACTACTCCTCAACGTAATGTTGTTTTGACCAACGCGTTTCTTCCGCATCTATCAACTCAATACAAATGTTCAACTATAAGTGGGCCGGACTAAACATCTCCGCACCGCGCCACACTTCTCATTCAGATAAACAGATTCCATGTAGAGCCACGCGGAGTCGAATTGGGCTTGACAAACTCATCCGCTGCGGATTTCTAGCGCTACAATTGCAAGGAGAGGCGCTAAAATCTCAAAGAGCAAGATTTAAAAATTACGGCTAGCGCGAGCGATAATACCTCGCTTGGAGGCTAGTCTAGTACATACTGGCCGGGAAAATATCTCTATTCTCTACACTGCATTATTTTTATTCTTTCATACTTCAAGAACAAAAAGTATTTAATTTTGGTTTCAAGAATTTTTATTTTTATAAATATTGTAACGTTTTATTTATATGGGTGAAGTGTAAAAATAAGAGCATTATTATTAATTAAACTAATACATTTATTAAACGATAAATAATTAAGATTAAATATTAAAAAGATAATTAAAGTAACTAACACTATGATTAAATAATTATAAACACTGATTTAAGACTAAGAATATTATTAACTGTTTAAACACTAAGATTATTTATTTAACCAATATTTATATCACTACATTTATTTATATAACTACATTTATTTATGTTAACAACTCGTAGACTACTTATTTATATCACCGACTTCATTACTCGTTGCTTCTATATCACAGACTATCTCTCCGCTTTCTTTTAGCCGGTATTTATACAGCCCTATTATCCTTCTAGAACTCTCTGACGCGACCATCATCGAACACAAAAGATTCACTCAACTGGATGTAATTGACCAGTCAGAACGCGTATGGGTTTTCCCCGGGGGGATTACGTCATCGGGGTAATTCCGGCGAAGGGATTACGTCATCGTCCACGAACATGCTATCAGTAGCGGCGCAAGCATTCGGCGCGTCGGGTCGGCGCGCGCTACAATATAATTAGGGTTTATATTTATACGAGTACATACAGAACATATCTAGAGAAAAACGCAGCACCCTATAATTTCTCTATTATTCAAGTTAAAAAATAATTCTATAATAATAACAATAATAATAAAAATAATAATAATAATTTATTCTCCAAGTAAGACCAAAATTACATCGGTATATGGAATATCAAAAATACATACATGTCACAAATATAGTTTTCATGATATTTCAATAAACAAAATACCTACTTAAAATTATCCCTAAAATATTCATTAATATTGTAACATTTGTCAATTAATAAATATTTTAGTTTCCTTTTAAATAAATTAAACGAATCAATGTTCTTTATATATTCGGGTAAATGGCTATATACGATTCCTATTATAAAAGGATCATTTAGAGTTAAATTTAACTTATGTTTTGAAAGCACTAAATTCTCTTTACCTCTAGCATTATAACTATGAAAATTCAATGTGTACATTAAAATAGGATTGTTCCAAGCTAAGAAATTTTCTAATCTAACGCTCCAGTTATGCGGGCGTAAGTTTTGTGTGTTAGGTTATGTTAAGGTTTGTTTAGAAAAACTACATAAAAAATCTGATGTGGCCAGCACAATACCTTCCGTCAATCCTGTGTATTAAGTACAAATTCCATACATAATTTTTCTTGCAAAAAATTCACAATTTCTAAACTATGCAAATGGCACTTGACAATAATATCTTCCTCTTTTTTAGCTTTTCCCATTCGTTAGGTTTTTTTTTTCATTTTCTTCTTCCATTCATTTCTGGTAAGCAGATATGGGGGCCCGTATCAGAATTACAGCTATAAATTATGTCCATAACTGACAAATGTCATAATTTTTCATTCACAATTTCATTTTTGGTGTTTTATGATTCCTTTTCTCGGCAACTGAATTCCATGCTCCTGATAACAAATAAACCACATGAAAAAAGAAAATCATGAAATTTTGAATGAAAAATTATGACATTTTGTCAGTTATGGACGTAATTAATAGGTGTCATTTTGACACGGCTCCCCATATCTGCTTGCCAAAGTAAGCAAAGTCACGTCACTGCACGCGCCCTATACATAGATTTTCTTGCAAAAGATCCTATATTTCCAGTAAAATTATTTCATAAACAAACTATGCAAATTGCACATGACAGTAACATCTTATTCTTCTTTAGTTTTTCCTATTCGTTA
Source organism: Harpalus rufipes (assembly GCA_951394225.1). Taxonomy (NCBI): domain Eukaryota; kingdom Metazoa; phylum Arthropoda; class Insecta; order Coleoptera; family Carabidae; genus Harpalus; species Harpalus rufipes. The sequence goes on along the minus strand of OX596281.1, from coordinate 22,489,396 downwards.
GGGGGTCGCTATTTTTTATTTTCTTCTTCCACTCATTTTGGTTTCGCGTGTCGCCCGTATTCAGTTCCTTTTCTCTCATTCTCTCAATACAGTCCTTTCATTTATATTTGGTCTTCCTATGTTTCTTCCACCTTCTATTACTAAGCTATTCATTATTCTTCCAATATATTCAGCTCTCCTCATGACATGTTCAAACCAATGTAATAGTCTCTCTTATATCTTTCTATAAACGTCTAACACCTAGAGTTATTTGCCTTATTCTTTCATTCATTTACTTTTTATTGATACTGAGATCTGTCAATTTGAATTTTCTGAATATATTAGAAGTTTCCATGGTTAAGTTAGCATAGCTGGCTGATTTATGAAAATTAATATCTTTATAATTCTAATTCTATATCTGTTGAATATGAAATATAAAATGCAATCAAATCGTATAGAGAATAATATATTTATCATATAATATTTAACTGAGTTTTTTCAAGAAAAACTGTTAAAATCTTCAAATGAGGGTACTTCCGGTTGACCAATTATAACCAAAAATCTGATCAAGTCTGCATATGGTTGTAAGGAAGAATTGTAATTTTTGGAAATCTAGTATTGGAGATATTGCGGCCGAAACTGCGGTCACATATATACACACACACACACACACACACACACACACACACACACACACACACACACGCACACACATACAGACATCATCGTAAAAATAGTAAAATCGTATTGTAAAGATTTTGACCAAAGACAATACCTTCCTTACCTAGAGGTGACGGAAGGTAAAAACGAGTATTTTGTCGTTACAACAAATATTTCCTAGAGTACAACTAACTTGTTCTATGTGTTATGTGTATAGTATATTTATCTCGGTATTTATGCAAAGTTTTATTTCATTGTTCAAACTATTTATTTTAGCGTGCATTTTTTTACAAATGTGCGTAATATTTTTTACTGTTATTAGTCTTCAGTTATTGTAATGTACTCTTTTTTAAAGTTAAACTAAAATGAATCCATCCAAAATTCATAAAAAAATAATAAATTCTACAAAAACTTTATATATTTAAATTAGCAGCAGTTGAGAAAGTATTCTGAAGAGTAAATCTTTTAGCAATTAACACATTTTTTGATCGTTTTTATCTTGAATAAATAATATAAATGAGTCCGCATTCCTTCCACTATTTGGCAATGTAACAATGATATATTTCTCCTATCGCCCGTCCAAATTTGATAAGTAGGGCGTCGGTGAAGCGACGCTAGCCGTCGACGTGACTCGTCGAGCGTCGCTCGAGCCCTTGTACTACATTTCAAACCAGTGAACGGGTCAGTGATCGAAACAAAACAGGGCAGGCACCCAGGTTACGTTATGTGGCCTACTAAGATGTTTACTACAACGTGGAATTTTCTGATTCATCTGTTTACTGTTTACGATGGATTTCCTTGTGCATATCATTATATAGATATAAAATCAACTAAAATAGTCTAAATGAATTTGTAAATAAATAACAAATATAAACCGGATTTTTTTGCCATCGATGAATGAGAGGAACACACGGCTGAAACTGTTTGAGGAAGTTAATAGACATGTCTAGATCTGATTCTTACGTTGCGTGTCGCCGTACGATCATCTCGTTAGAAGCTAACAACGAGGGACGGCGCCAGGGGTGGGCCCGGGTAGTTTCTTGCCCACCCAAAAATTGGCTGTGGCTACCTGGATGCTCACCCGCTTTTTAAAATTATAAATATGTATAAATTTATTATGTATTATTGATAAAGCTACCTTAGATAGATAGGTAAGGAAATAGATACCTGTGCAATAAATCTATAAAACATATCTTGCATGGCGCAACGCACCAAGAAAGTTTTAACTACTCACACACAATTCTTGTCGCTGCCGCTTTGACAATCGACAAGCGTCAATTTGTATTTTGTGCTATATGTATAAGAAATACCCAACATTACTGACCATGAATAGCGACAAAGCCGTATTCCTTCGGGTTGTGATTCACAATCTAAATCATCAAAGTGATCATGATTAAAAAGAAGTATGTTTTTTTCCTTTCTTATGCGTTATCCCCACTTCCTCATTTTGTGATCACTAGACAACTTTCCCCTTTCCCTTCTGAATCATTCTTTTTGAGTGATCACACAGATTCATTTCAGAGAAAATTTAAAAATGGCTAACGACAATAAGTTTTCGAGTGTAGAAATTTGTCAATGTGGGGTTTGTTGCATCAAATGAAATATGATTTTCCTACAAAAGCATGTAATGCCCACTATACTTTTGAAAACAAAGAAAATATGTTACATAAAAGATTTGTTTTAAGTAAATAAACATGCTTTATATGTTACCAAGATTATTTTTTAACTTCTATAATATAGAATCTATATGAACCATTTTTAATGTGCTGACTATAACACTCGGCAGTAGATTATTTATAAAATAAAATAAATTAGTATGCATTGGTCTGCATATATTTGACGCTAGATGGTGTTTATATTATTCAAGTTGGTTTCTTCATATAATTTTTAAATCATGATTCAAAAGGATCACGATTAAACTAATCAGGATTCACAAAATCACAATCACAGTCCGAAGGAACACGGCTTTACAGGATGAAATCAGTGAAAAATCTGGCATTGTACACTTGAGCATTCAGAATGAGTTAGTTTCGAAAAAAAATCATATTTGAAATGGTAGTCTGCCTGAAAATTATCTGCGAGTATCCAAGCTTTATTTTTTAATGGTTTCGTTATTTGGGAAAAATGCATAGGTCAATAGATATAGGCGAAAATGTAAATATAGGCTGTCAAATTTCGATTTGCTGGTTGTTGGTGCAACTGGGCATTAATTTTTCCGAATAATTGCCAAGAGTGACACAACACTGGATTTTGGTTGAAATTTGAGACCCCTTTATGCCACTCTTTTTGCTCTTTCGAAAGGCGATACAGATTTTTTTATCACTGTTAGATTTTGAAGTATGATATCAAAGTTAACGATACAGATAAAGATAACGCACAGATGTGCAATTTTCAATTGCGCAGCTGTTTCGCAACAGTATGATCATCAAAGGGCATAAGCAATTAAACTATGAGGTGAACACACATACATGAAAATTGTGTGGTTTCAATATGGATTTTATTTGTTTCGGGCCCATTCACCAATGTCGTTTAAATTTTGATCTTCGTTTAAATAAGAAATTTTGAGTACATTGCAAGTTATCAAATGTGATAATAAGTATTGCTGTAATTGTTTACTATTATTGAGTTTGTATTATCGAAATTAACATTTCATTGTAATTTCAAAAATGATTCAATAATTTAGAATAATTTACAAATATTTTTTTTTATTTAAACATTCCATTGGTGAAGACGTATTTTCCAGCAGAGCACCAATAGTAATTATAACAATATTCTGGTGTCAATGACTGTAAAATCTTCTCATTGTGAAACTAGTTGCAAGTGAGCTCAGACGTATTTGTACACATAGGGCACAAAGAGTTGCACACGGTTGCGTAATTGACCTACAGTTGCATGTGTGCGTGCAGTCATATAAACCCTTGGCAGTCACTCATGAAAATCAAACTGTTTTGCAACTGAAAATTGCATATTAGCGCTAGGTCTTAGTAATAGGCAGAATAGGGCAACTTTTGTCTAATTTCTTATAATTCTCGAGGTCCTCACGAAGAGTATTTTTTTTTTTGGACACCTATATTATACAATATTGATACTTCTTTCATTCAATAATAAATATGGCAGCATGATTCATACAAATTCCAGTAATTAACAAAATATTTTTACTGTGTAGTAAGAAATATAAATAAACTATTGTATATTTTGAACTTATGCCTAATGATTATTTGAAATAATAAAAACAAATGTGTGGACTTACATGTAGGTGAAATAGACGGTGTGTGTTCTGTATGTAAAGGCAAATTTCCATCAAATGGACTGGTTGAGTGTTGAGTCTATGTTACGTTTCGACATATCAAAACATCAACTGTGCTCCATACAAATGAACTTTACCTCAGTCCCAGTTTTCTTTGTTTTCGGACATTTCCATTGTGGAATCAGAAAATTTAAAAATAATCATGACCAGTGAAGATGATTTTCTTATGTTTACTTGTGACTAGTTCATACTGGACCGTTCGGTATTTAAATCTATCGAGCACTCTGAGCAATCTGATCACTTGACAGATTCATCTGCAATTTCCGATCTGTAGCTTGAATAACCGAACGGATAGAGCTGCCATTTTGACACTTATTAATTTGCGCCAGAATAAAAACGGAAAATAATAAAGAACTGTTAACATGTGTACTGTGCGCGAGTTATGAACGTTTTATTGATGATACTGATTAAGAATGTGGAAACGGTTATGGACAACTTAAAGCTGAAAATTATGTAGAAAAATGTTTCCTAAAATGACTAATTTATACATTTCAAACATTTTTGATTGATATACGAAAACGATAATATTTATTCATAGAATAGACACTGTTTGTATTGCCCGTGACAAACATTTTAAATTTGCGCTTAAATACGCATGCGCCAGACAACTGCTCAATATGCTCCATGGTCAGAGAACGAGCGAACAGATCGGGCTCTGTGCGCTCCGTGAGCTAATAATCGAACGTAGAGCTGAGCAAAAAGATCGCTCAGATGTAAATATCGAACGGTATCGAGCGCTCAGACCGCTCAGAGCATAAAACCAAACGCAGCCATTGAATTCTAAAAACAAAAGGAAGAAGCGACGCCAACACAAATACTGGATGAGATAGCTATAACTCTAGGTCTAAGCGAAAAAATGAACGACGTCAAATGTTGAGAAATAAAAACAGTTGATATTGGATTGATGAGAAATTACAATCATCATACCATAATTTCGTAAGAACATAAGCACTGATTTTGAAGGCATGCCCATATTCATAAACACTTTGTGAAATTTTAAACAGTTCGTTATATTTTTTATCAAGTAAAAACAGTCGATATACTGAAAGAAAATTTGAAATATAATTTGTCAAATTTAATTCTATTTGTCAAAAATTTAACAACCCGTTTTGAAACTTTACGAGTGTTTATGAATATGTTTCCACTTCCACTAAACCGACAGGGTTCGAAAACATGTCAAAACCCTTTGATGTTACTGCTTTACATTGGAATTTCGAAAACAGAACAGAAAACTATCTCCAGAAACTCAAGTCTTCGAAATGTTTCTCAAAAGTTGTAGTTTTGTTGAAATCGATGCGATTGTCTGTTTTGTTCGTTTCGTGGAAATGCGCGTTAAACATTAAATACGAGTACAATTTGAATGTTAACAGAAAAAAAATTATGAATAATATAAAGGCTTGTTGAAATACATATATATTTTATGGATATGGGCGAAACGAAAGTTATAACAATTATTTGGTCATATACCATGTGTTGTGTCAATTCACACTGTAAGAAAATCTGTTGTGGCCAGCACAATACCTTCCGTCAATCCTGTGTATAATGTATAAATTCCATACATAATTTTTCTTGCAAAAGATTCTAAATTTCCAGTAAAATTATTTCATAAACAAACTATTCAAATTGCACTTGACACTGGCATCTTCTTCTTCTTTAGCTTTTCCCATTCGTTAGGAGTCGCTATTTTTGCGTGTCGTTCTCATTCAGTTCTTTTTCTCTCAAGTCTTCCGCAATACTGTCCTTCCATCTTATCTTTGGTCTTCCTCTGTTTCTTCAACCTCCTATTACTAAACTACTCATTCTTGTTCAAACATAATTCTTCATTTCTCCTCATTACATGCTCAAACCAATGTAATCGTCTTTCTTGTATCTTTCTAGAAACTTGTAACACTAAAGTTATTTTCTTACCGTATCTTCCCGTGTCTTCCCCAACATCTACTTCAACATCCTCATCTCTGCCACATTAATTTACTTTTTATTGATACTGACATCTATCAATTTGAATTATATGAATATATTAGTAGTTTCCATGTTTAGCATAGCTGGCTGAATTATAAAATTTAATTTCTTTAAAATTCTTTAACTCTGTATCTATTGAATATGAAGTATAAAATGTAATCAAATCGTATAGAGAATAATATATTCTTTAAGTTATAATAACGTTAAATGTCAATAAATCGAATTTAACTGTTAAATCTTCAAATGAGGCTAATTCCGGTTCACCAATTATAACCAAAATCTAATCAGTTGTTCTTCTGGATGTAAACTTGAGGAATACGAAAAAAATATAATTTTTGGAATTACATACATACAGATATCGTAAAAATGGTAAAATCGTATTATAGGGACCCTAAAACATGCTTATTCACGAAAAACTCATCATTGAATTTTTTGACCAAAGACAATACCTTCCTTACCTAAAGGTGAGGGAAGGTAAAAAAAGCGTTAAATTTGTGTAAATTTATTCATATTATATGCTTTTAAATTTAAACGTTACGAGTATGTTTTTATGTGAATTATTTCCCTAATCTGTCATCTTTTTGAATGTAATCTATTTTTATCATGCCCCTTGTACTTTATGTAGGCCCGCCAATGTTTACTAATTTGTCATTAAAATACACGCATTTATGCCAAAATGACTCCCACGCATTTTCTTTTACACATTTCAACAGATGCGTGAATGAAACTTTTCCATTTTCTTTGAATTGGCGCCAAAAATTACAAAATGCAATTGTTTCCCATACATCATAATTATAACAAATGATAATTAGCGAGGGGGATGGTATTTTGTCATTACGCGCATACATGTGCTTTTTAGTGCGGCCGATAAAAAATCTCGTTATACTCGGGAATTATCGCTAAATTTAAAAGTGAACTACAACAAGTGCTTAAATAAACACGGTGTAATGCCATATAAATAAAGTGCTTATAAGTTATAGCAGAATTAGTCGTTAATTTAAAAAACAAAAGTGTTGGTTATTTGACCTCGAAGTTGCTTCTGTCAGCTCAGTGTACAAGCGTGCTGACAGGTGCCGCGCGAAATTGTGAACAGAGTTGTATTTAGGATATAACGGAAATTAATATAAAATATAATATTTTGCTAAAAAACTATAATAAAACTGTCATTTGGGATAGATAGGGAATGAGTAAGAGAAATAGAGAAAAGGAAGACGTAGAATATTATAATATATTTGCGAAAAGCAAAAGAATATTAAGGTCTCCTGAACAAATGAAAAGAGAAGAAGAACTAAATAGTGAACAAGAAAATACAAACATCAGGGACGATACTAGAAAGCCTGAAGATATGGAAGATTTAAAAAAAATGATGGATAAGATGATGAAAAAAATGGACGAGAACACGAAGGATCTAAAACATGAACTAAACGAGATTAAACTAGAAATGAAAAAGAAGGAAGAAATTTGGAAAAAGGAGAAGAACATTCTAACTGCGAGAATAGAAAATCTAGAAAGAAAACTAGAATACGAAGAAAAAAACAAGAAAAAGAACAATATAATAGTAAAAGGACTAAAGCTAACGAACACCACGAAGGACGATATTAAACACTGGTTTGAACAAACACTAAAAGTAAAAGTGGATGTGAATAGTATCCAATCACTAAGTAAAGATACAAAAAAAGAAATCTTAAGAGTGGAATTGCCAAACTGGGAGCAGAAACAAAAACTTATGACAGTTAAAAAGGAATTAAAAGATACCGACATATATATATAGATAATGATCTTACGTGGGAAGAAAGGAAAATACAGAGAGAAATTAGAAGCATAGCGAGAGAAGAGAAGAAAAAAGGTAAGAAGACCAAAATAGGATATCAAAAAATAATAATAGATGGAGAAACCTACAAATGGGATAAACAGATAAATGGAGTTGCGCTCCAAGAACAAGAAGAACCAAAAAACCCAAAAAACGACTAACAAATAAAGGAATAAAAACTGATAAAATGGAAACGAATTGGCAAATGAATAAGGTAATTCAAATAGGAACATGGAATGTACAAAGTATAAATGGAAAAGTATTAGAATTAATTGAAGAATTTGGGAAAGCGCGTTTGGAACTACTAGCTATAACAGAGACAAAAATGAAAGGAAAAGGAATAAAGAGAATAAAAAATAACCATTTATTAATTTATAGTGGAGTAGAAAATAGTGAAAGAGCAAGAGCAGGAGTAGGATGCATAATTAAAAAAGAATTAGAACAATCGCTAAAAGAATGGATATGCGTAAACGAAAGAATATTAATAGTAAAAATAGAAAATAATCATAAATTTTCAGGAAACATTATTATAATATATGGACCCAATGAAGACGACAGTAAAACATCAAAAGATGAGTTTTGGGATATGCTATAGTTCGAATATGACAAATTAGATGAACCAATATATGTGATAGGAGACATCAATGGAAGGGTGGGGAATAATAACAAAGGACTCGAGAACATAATGGGGACCAATGGAGAATCAACTAGGAATAACAACGGTAACAGGCTGATAGATTTCTGCATTATCAATGATATGAAAATATTAAATTCACTCTACACGCACAAAGATATCCACAAGTATACAAGGGAGGTCAAAAGTAGAAATGAAAGATCTATAATAATTATTTTTTAACAAAAAACTTAGAATCAAAAAAAGTGAATGACGTTAGAGTCAAGAGAGGTTATGAAATTGGCAGCGACCACTTTCTTACAATAATGAAATTAAAAACGACAGGAGTGGTTAATAAGAAGGAAGACACAATCGCAGTAAACACGGAAATAATAAGATTTAAAATAGACAAATTAAAAGATCCAAAAACAAGAGAAAAATATCAGGAAATTGTAAAAGAATTGATAATAAGTACAACAAAACCAGATCCCAATAATATTGAAGAAATGTGGAGTAAATTTAAATACATAATAGCAGAAGCAACAAAACGGGCGTGTGGCGTATATAAAAACACTCACCACAACAAACAAACACACTGGTGGAATGACGAAGTAAAGGAAGAAGTCAAAAAGAAAAAACAAAAATGGAAAAAATTCCTGAATACTAAACAAGATAAGGACTATGTGGATTATAAATACCAAAGGAAAAGAGTAAAAGAAGCAATAAAAAAGTCAAAGTCGAAAAGTTGGGAAGAATTTGGAAGAACAATGGAAGAAAATTTTAAGGATAATCAAAAATTGTTTTATAAAGTAATTAAGAAATCTAGAATGGGAAATCAGGTACACTTAAGCCAACTGAAAGACAAACAGGGAAATATAATAAAAGGAAAGTGTGAAACAATGGCAAGATGGAAAGAACATTTCGAGGAATTGTTAGAAGAAAATAATACTCAAAATTATATGGAAGAACAAATTGACGAACAATACACGAACGATGATGTACGTTCTCCAGCTGAGGAAATAACCAGAGAAGAATTAAAAATAGTTATAAAAAAACTAAGTAACTGTAAAGCACCAGGACACGATAAGATTAGACCAGAACAAATAAAATACTTGGGGGAAGAAGGAGAAGAAAAGCTATTAGAGATATTAAACAATATATGGAGAGTAGGTAAAATACCCGCAGACTGGGAAAAAGCTGTTATATTCCCTGTATACAAAAAGGGAGATACTAGAAATTGCAATAACTACAGAGGAATATCGCTACTATGTACCACGGCCAAAATTTATGAAGCTATACTAGAGATTAAACTCAGACAAGCAATAGAAATAACAATTGATAAGGCACAAAGTGGATTTAGAAAAGGACACTCGACGCAAGACCATATATTCACCCTTAGAAAACTTACAGAGAAGACTATAAAGCAAGAGGGCAAACTATACATAGCATTTATTGACATAGAGAAAGCATTCGACAGAGTTTCGAGAAATCAAATGTGGAAAATTTTAAAAGAAAAACAAATAAACAAGCAACTATTACGTGCAATTAAAAGCGTCTACAGTACAACAACAAATTATGTAAGAACAGGAAATGAGGAAACAGAACAATTTACCACCACCCAAGGACTACGACAAGGAGGGGCTTTGAGTCCAATACTTTTTATCACATTTCTAGACTACATCATGAAGAAGATTAAAAACAAGACAAGGAAAGTTGAAATAGGATACTACAAATTAGAAAAAATCAGTATAGCAGAATGTGCATTTGCAGACGATCTGGCAATATTTGCAAAAAATGGAGAAGACTTGCAATATAATTTAAACGTTTGGCATGAAGTATTACAGAAATACAACATGAACATAAATACAGAAAAAACAAAGATAATGGTAATATCGAAGGAACAAACAGATGCAACAATAAAATTAAATGGAAAAGTAATAGAACAAGTGGATGAGTTTTCATACTTAGGAGCAACAATAAACAGTAAGGGTGATTTGGAAAGCGAAATTAACAAGAGAATCCATTCAGCGAATAGAACTTACCATGCAATAAACAAGATTGTTCTAAATAATACACAAATATCCAAGTCAACAAAAATGACCATTTACAAAACAATTTACCGACCAACATTACTATACGGAAGCGAAACATGGGTATTAGATCAAAGGAACAAGAGTAAGATACAAGCAGCAGAAATGAGATACCTAAGACGAGTAGAAGGAAAACGAAGAATAGACAAAGTTAGGAATGAAGAAATAAGGAAAAATCTGCAAATTGAAAGCGTTCAAAATACAATAGACAAAAAGAAACTAGGATGGTACGGTCATTTAATAAGAATGCCAGAAGACAGACAATCCAAACAAGTGTCGAATGCAAAAGTAAAGAAGAAAAATAAAAGAGGAAGGCCAAGAAAGAGTTGGGAAAGCAGTGTGGAAGAAATACTAAGAAGAAACAACATCAATTTTCAAGAGGCAAGAAAAAAAGCAACACACCGAAAGACGTGGAAGGAAATAATAAGCAAAATAAAATAAGAAGTATAATCTCGACACCCGAAAGGGTATATGAGATTTAAAAGATAATAATAATAATAATAATTAGCGAGGAAAAAATAATAAGTAGGTTGTTTTTTGTTGCCAAATAAATAAATTACTGACGATGCATAGCAATGAAAGAAAAACAAAAAATATTTTCACATGCATAAGTAATATGATATTGTAAATAAAAAAATGTTGAGTTAATTGCAAAAATATGTATGTAATATGACACCAGGGCAATAATCTGAAATATTTTCTGCGATTAAGGTCATTAGAAAGGCAAAATTCGCAAAATTAATGTGATAATTTTACTTAAAAATAGGTAATGTTTTACCATCCATTTTCTTTCACTGTTTTTTTTTTACTAGTTAAAATTTATATCAAACTACTTGACAATTAAATAAACGTGTCACAAGAATTTCATCAAGAAAGCACAGTTTTCATTTAAAAATTAATTAAAAATTACGAGAGAATCTCTAGTAAGCAGAAACAAACATCTTAAGTGACCGTAGGTAGCGCTTCGTCCAGGGTCAGGTACACATATATATATATACCTATTAGCACAGATCAGTACATTAATTTGTGCTCTGTGCTATTAGTGAATAGGTATATGGCCAGGCAAGCACACTGTGCTGTGATCCAGAATTCAGAAATAAAAAAAATCTCTTGTGGCCATCACAAAACCTCTCGCGCCCTTTCCATTGTGGTATATATAAGTACTGTATTTCTTGTACACACAAAAAATTCTAATTACACCTAATCTTTATATTTACGTACTTTCTATAATTTTAAATTCATTCTATGAGGTTTTTCCAATTCATTAACGGGACTGGCGTTATTTCAGAAGGGTTTATGTAATGTAATATATCTATAATTTTAAATATATAATTAATAATACAATAAGAAATATTAAATATCGTTCCCAGAAAAAGCCTTCAGTACTATCTCTGAATTTTTGACACTGACATTAGTGACATTTATCTGTTAATTACAGACATTTGAATTTCTCAAGTAAATACCATGCACACTTAGAAATTTGAGCCGTGTAAACTTGAAATATAACGTGGTAAACTTGTTTCGTGTAGAATTCGACACTAAAATTGGTATTATAAAAGTTAGTGTAAAAAGATTAAGTTGGTAATTTTATATCTGTGTAAAATTTGCTGAGACATACCAAATTAACACTGTAAGGTGTATTATATTTATTAAGACTAGTTTTAAACACACTTGTGGGTAAAAATTGCTTAATTTGGTGTTGCTTGTATTTTAAACTAATTTTTGTACAATTTACTACATTATATTTGTTAAAAATACACTGTCTAGTGTATTTCTAAAAACTGAACTGCCTGGTGTAATTTTAAAACTGAATGTGTAGAAAGAACACTACTTTGTGTATATCTAAAAAATCAGTGTAGAAAGTACACTACTTTGTGCATATTTGAAATATCGGTGTAAAATGTACACTTTTATGTGTATATCTAAAATATCGGTGTACAAAGTACACTACTTGGTGTATGTTTAAAACGTTGGTGTAAAAAGTACACTACTTTTGTAAAAAAAAATACACTACTTGGTGTATTTCTATCCAATAGTAAGTATAAATCTATACAACAGTTTATTTTTTTCGCATTCTTTGTCATGGTCGTTAGTTAGTATAGGTACTCGTTCGACGCTGCGCTTACGCATTGGCAATATTAAAGTACGCTACATCCCGATCGCGCAAGTTTTTACCTGCAGAGACTTAAAAACCATCTTTCAGTTGTTGCTAGAGTTTTACAAAGTTAAATAATGGAAGTGGAAGAAAGTGGACAAGAAAATAGACCAGTGCTATTTAAATTAAAAAGAGGATTGATCACTAAGTGGGTGAATTGTGTCCCTGTGTATAAGTAAGATTGCGGATGGAAATTTCATAATTCCAAAACACATTTTTGTATAACATAATTTTTATAAAGTGTAAGGGTTCATTCACAAATCGAAATTATTTTTACGCTTTAGTTTTAAGTTTTAAGCACATGTCACATCTTAGGTCAAATTGACGCAAAAAAACACAAGTTACCTTCTCACACGAGAAAAATAGGAACATTACTTAACTACTGCTAATAACAACTCTCCCATATTGCATTTGCTTAAAATTTTAAACTAAAACATAAAACTATAATTTTGATTTGTGAATGAACCTTAAAAATATTGTCTGCATGTATATAATGTAATAATAGATTAATTAAGTAATACTAAGAAGTGTTTATATGAAATATATTGTTTTTTATGTACAATAAATATTTTTCATGGAAGTTCGCATTTTTTATATATCATACCTACCTATTCACTCGATATCGTGTATAACATTTACACTAATATTACAAAAATAAAAAATGAGTACTATTGTACACCGTAATCAGTGTATATCAACACGAAATTGATGAAAATATACACTACAAATAGGTATATTTATACACTAAAATTAGTAAAAGAAACCCTCTATTAAGTGCACTAATAACCACATTTACTTATGAAAATAAACACTAGTTTGATGAAAATGTACACCACAAATAGGTATATTTTTTCACTAAACTAAGTTAAAAATGACACTACACTGTGTTCTAATAACCGCAGTTATTTGGTTAAAATAACTCATTTAAGTGTTAAAAAACTACACGGTGTAGTAGTATCTACGAAATATATAGTGTTAATTATTAACTCATATCTCGGTGTTGTTTATTACCAAATGTCGAAGTGGTAAATTCTACACTACAGCTGGTGGACCTATATAGACCACTTTTAGTGTTAAATTTAACACGGAATTTCTTAGTGTGTGGAGATGTTTGGGTTGTGAGCAGGCTGTGAGATTTACTACAACAGATTATTTTAGATTCTATGGCCCGTATAGTCCGCGAGCCAGCAACAGATTTTCATGACCAAGTTTCTCTCAGGCGATAACTTGCAAAATGCTTCAGAGAGTTGTATCATGAAGCTCCGTGAACGTCAGCTGCGGTTCGGTGGGTGGGTTAAGCAGCGGTAGCCTCCCACGCACGTTGAACAAAAAATGAATTTTAATCATTTCCTCCCGATTGAAAATTTATCAAATTATAGCTAATCCAATATCTTAAAGAAAAAAAAAAGTCAGCCGACTATAAAGTGGTGGATAATACGTCAGCTGGTCACACGAACATAATAAAAAAATATATATGTTCAATCATTTCTTCTCAATTGAAAATTTATCAGATGACAGTTTATATGATATTGTGAATAAATAAACATGTCAGCTGGCTATATCTCGGTGGGAAGATTGTCAGCTTATGCTCTGAAGGGTGTAAAGCAGGAGCCAGACAGGAGCATCTATCGCCTATTTAAATGCACCAGCTGACGAGTTTTCCCTCGGCATATTGCTAGCTGATTTTTTTTATTACTTACAGGATCATATTAACTATCAGCTTACAAATTTTTATCCGGGAGGAAATGACGTATCTAAAGTTATTCGACATTATGCTTCATGCTCTAACTGAAAGATATAATCTTTTTTATATATTTTTTTATCATGTTCGTGTGACCAGCTTACGTATTATCCACCACTTTATATTCAGCTGACTTTTTTTTTCTTTAAGATATTGGATTAGCTATAATTTGATAAATTTTCAATCGGGAGGAAATGAATAAAATTCATTTTTTTTTCAACGTGCGTGGGAGGCTACCGCTGCTTAACCCACCCACCGAACCGCAGCTGACGTTCACGGAGCTTCATGATACAACTCTCTGAAGCATTTTACAAGTTATCGCCCGAGAGGAAATGATTGACCAAATTAGTACCCTGGCTCGCGGACTAGTACTACGATCACGGTTTTAACTAAAACGCTGTTTTAAAAAATGTCAAATTCAAATTTCAACATTTAATTTTGCACGTATGTTTGAAGATCGGTTTTTTAAAAAATATTTGTTTGAATACAAACTATGTTCTGCTTTTAAAACATATTTTGATAAATTCGATATTATTTATTAGTGTTATTAAATAATGATATCTGACACTTCTTAAAACAGCGTTTTAGTTAAAACCGTGATCGTAGTACGGGCCTATATCTTTAAGGGCCGGTATTTCAATCTCCTAACAACTTCCTAATATCGGGCGTAAATCTATAAAAGGTATAATATTTTTTTTAAATGTGTCGGATAGAGAATTTTGTTTTTTAATATTTGTAATAACATAAATATTTAAAAAATAATATTTAGTAGACTTTTGTTAAAATACTACTACTTTCGGTTGTCCAATTGTTACCAGAATCTATTCAACTCTTCCCATTACTGTTAGATTGAGGAATCCGTAGTTACACAGGCCTTTAGTCTTACAGTATTTGAGAAATCGTACCTCCAACAACCTCACACATATCGTAAAAATGTTATTATCGGATGCTAGGGACTTTAAAACGTGCTTATTCACTAAAATCTGGATATGCGATTTTTAGCATGATTCCAATACCTCTCTAAGGCCCGGTTTTACCAAGTATAAATTAACATGCAGTTATGAAAAATGGAGTTAAAAATAACATGAAGTTAATGTCCGGTTACCACCGTAAACGTTTTTCCACACAAGTGGAAACTGCATGTTAGCTAACCCAAAGTTTTTGGTTATTTTTATAAGGTTGGTACAATTTCCTCATTGAAAGTGGAGTTTTATACAGTTGACTACACTGAATTTTGACAGTTGTTTGTTTTGTTTAATAATATTTCATTTGATTTGAGTGGTTGGATCAGGCCCGGGAAACGCAAATGGCAGATACCGGGATAGCATTTTTAGTTTTGCTTCCATGCACGAGATGGCGACACCAGTATCGTTAGTTTGTCAATTTTTTTTCACTTGTTCGCGTGAATTGTGACATTTGTCATTTTAAATTGAAATGATTCAGACAGTTTGTGTTTATCGTCTTGTATAGTTATTATGTGTGAAAAAACATTTTAATATTTAAGATGGGATGATTAAATTGTTGTGTACCGAATTGTACCTACTGCTACCGGTAAGTGAAAATATATTCTTATATTATTACTAGCAAAACATATTACAAAATCGTATTCTAGGAAAAACAGCATAGATTTCCCAATCCTAGAACACATCGAAATTTATTTGTCAAGTGGTTAGAAGCATTAAACATGGAGGAACTTTTGAATTTTAGATTCGGAGGTCGTATACAACAATAAGCCCACACAACTAACGTCTCCACGTACCTTAGTTGCAGTTCCATCGCTAAATTTACCTGGTGGATGTATGAATCAACCTCTACAATTTACATTTTTTTATTTAATTAATATATTTTATTTCTAAGTGCAATTATAAATTCATGAAGTACAATAATACGAAAAATGCGTTTAGATTTTACTATATACTTATCTTCCAATTGTTGTTTATTTTAATTTTTACAGGTTTAGTTCACTCATTAAATTCAGGTACCGCACTTGATGCAAATGTATCTAATACCACAATACTGAATTTTGATTTAGTTAGAGTTAATTTCGTAATAGAATGCAGAATGTTATGCCCATCGTCAATAGAAAGAAAAAGCACTATTACAATATATATTTTTTCTTATTTATTTTAAATTTTATTCACAAATTTAGCTATTGTTTTAAATAAAAATATGCGTTTTTTAAATTTAGCAACATATTTATTTTCAGATAATTTGACGCAATCCCTACTTCGGTCAGTGGCAGTTAAAATGAAGTTGGAGTTGACTCCAAAAGCTAGGAAGCTCTATTCTAGTGCTATATATTGGAAGAAACAAGCAGTTCGATCAAAAAAGAAAAACAACTCATTTAAGTAACATTCAGCAGTAGCAGAGAAATTTTCAGAAGCTGACAAATAAATAATTATGTAAATTGTAATGTATTTTTTCTGCAGCAGATTTTAAAGTTTTTTTTTTTATATATATATATTCAAAATTTCTGTTTGTGCCAATTTGTTTATTTGCAGATTTCGGCAATGACGTTATATTTGCACCGTTGAGGGTGCTTATCAGGCCGTCACCTCACGTGTTCTCAATGCTATCGTGATCCCATATTTATTTAAATGAAATACATTATAAACTTTGATGGTTTGTGTTAATAGCAACTTCAACTGTGCAATTAACGTTATCAGAAAGATCTATTCTTGCAAGAGAACCACAATTTATATTAAATTGTGCTTAAATAATAATTTAATTTATAATTGATTTTATTATTTTTTTTCTTTAAATCTGTTGAAGAAAAAAGTATGTTATATTTTATACACGACAATAAAATTTAATAGTTGACTCGCGAATAATAATTATCGTTGATAAAATACAATTTTATCCTGTAAAAAAATAACAATTGTATTTTTTCTAAATGAAATTATACTTTTTATAATTTAAAAATGTAGGTAATATGTTTTATTCATTTGATGTAATCTTTGTAAGATTTATTTGTAGTTGAAGTAGATTTTTCATAAAAATGTGGGTTGGATTGTGTAAATGAGTTCTTTCTTGTACGTATTAAAGTAATTTCTGGGTAAGTATTTTATCATGAAGTAAATAAATAATAGATAGAAAAAAACTGTTAAATATGTCATTAATTTGTAGATAAAAATGACGGAACCAACAATTCAAAAAAAGCAAAGAGGAAATTATTCTATAGATGAAGAATATTTGTTTGCCAATCTCGTATATGAAGTATATATACAGTAGAATGTAAAAAACAAGTTGGAATTATATAAAATTTATTTAATAAAAACTCATTGATTAAAAATTTAAAGCATAAATTATGATATATACTTATTCGTTTCATGTCGAATGACATCTTCAACTTGTTCTATAATATTTCCAACAGTTATCGCGGGAAGCCGGAATCTTTTAAAAAACTCATTCCCACTATATTTCTCGAAATGATTTGGCCTATTTCGAAATATCCTTGCTGCCCTTATTGGCACCTCCTCATCATCGCTATATGCATTTACATCATATGGATTCATAATTTGATAATTATGAAACGTTCAACACTAGCACTGTCAGAAACTGTACACAAAATTTGAAGTTAGTTCATGTTGCCAAGTTAACATGTACTTTTTCTTGATGTTACGATAACATGTACTTTAGCTTCAGGTTATGTGTAACATGGAATGGGAAAACAACTTTTTCTACTAACATTAAGTTAACCGCATGTTATTTCTTAACATGAAGATGGTAAAACCGGGCCTTTAGTGAGGTAAAAATATCAAAAAAATATTATGCAACCCGCAATACACAACTTCTACGTTGGAAAAGAAATATTTACACTTATATTCTGATTATATAATCCTACATTTTTCATTATATAACTTATCACTATTTAATTAACATCTTTTCATGGTAATGTATCACATTTTCCAATTAAAATTTTCATTCTACTAGCGCCAAAACACGTCAACTTCAATATCGATAATACAGCGTACAATTTTCCTAACCTGTTCTTGTGGAAAACACTTTTTGACATATTGACGTTGATACCAAACTTGTAAACAATCAAATGTCAACAATGGGTGATACAGAAAACCATCAAAAGCGGAAAAACAAGAAAAGAAAATCTGTGTTAAGCAATGCACGGAAATATGGCAAGAAAGGTAGATTTGGAAGAGGTTCAGAAATTAATGAAGATACCTATCAATATTTCGTACGAGTTTTGGAAACTTATAAAGAAGGATTTCCCAACGAAGATGAGAAAAGTAAGTATGACTAGTTTAAATTATATAAAACTGCTAACTGCTGTTAATATTATTTAAAAGTATATTATTTAAACAAGTTTTTCCCACGTGTTTCTCACATAACCTAAAAGAACAGTGGCGTATCAAAATAAACGCCACTCATTCTTGGATAAGTTTTACGATATTTACAAATTTGTTTCTAGTTATGTTCGCAAACAACGTATTGCAGACAACAGAGAATGAAGAAATAAATTATTCTTGCAATCAACTTGGATGCAGAATAATAGAAATGCTGTTACCCTTTGCATCAAATGAAAATTTATCTCGTTTTACGAATGCATTTAGCGATAATTTACGACAACATTTAAGCGACAGATTTGCTAGTCATGTTATTCAAGCTTTATTGAGAATATGTTATGCAAAATATCTAAAAGAAACCGATGAAGAATTTAAAGATACATGTAAAATGTTTACATTAAAAATTAGTAAATTTTTGTTAAATAATTTAGAAGATTATATTACCGATACCTATGGAAATCATATTATTAGAGAAGCACTTCAAACATTTTCTGGAATTCCTAAAGAAGAAAATAATAAAGAAATCAAAAAAGAAGATATAAAACAAGAAGACAGTGGCGTGCTTGAAGAATTCAAAGAAATTATCCAAGAGTATACTAAACGTTTAATATTGTGGCCGCATTTCAAAGATCTCCCTTTCAACGAATTAAGCTCAGGTTTATTACAAGTCTTACTACAATCATTGAAGAAAACCGACTTAAAGCTTTTGAAAAAAGTTATTAAAAAGCTCATAGACGAAAGTTTTTCCGTAACAACTGAAGATGAAATTTCTGAAACCAACAATGACAATTTAAAAGATGTTTTTAAATCGAAAGCAGCTACGGCTCTATTGGAAGCAGCAATAAATGTTGCTACTCCTAAATTATTTACTCAAATATATGCGAATTGTTTTATACAAAATTTAGCAATATTATCGAAGAATAAAGAAACGAATTTTGCTGTTCAAAAGTTGCTGAATTCTTGCACCGAGAAGACAGAAGTAAGAAAGATACAATAGCGAATGAAAATTAGTTTTAGTCACACAGAGAGAGAGAGATAGATAGCTCTTAAGAAGTAGTTTTCGAACATAACCCTTATACCAATTGAATCAGAAAAAAATAAGTATTTTTTAAAATAAAAATTTAATGTGAATTTACTATTATTTTGAACGCTACTGGATTAACATAGGGCGTGAACAAACACGTGACTCGAGCGACTATGTTGTGCTGGAAATCAGCTGATTTGTGTGCGCTTGTCACAATTGACAAGAACAATAGGCGATTTTTCGCGACGGACCAAACATGAACCACGGTTATACGATTGGTTCATGAAAACGTCACTGTTATGACGTAAGATAGGATATCGCGAGAAATCAGTTTGGTTAAACCTGTTGCATCATTCGGCGGTTAATTTTAAACGATGAAGAAGTATATGAGTTATATTATAGATGAATTTATGGAGATGGGCATGAGTTATTTAGTATGCGATCTTTACACATTTCGAAATATTTTGTAACTACAGGGTCTGCAAATATTTGATTGTATTATTTATAAACAAGACTTTAACCTAACTTTTACCTTTATTTATTATATCAACAGTTCCCCTGCCAACTTCCACTTCGAGCATTTCTAATCCATTGGAAATTGTGACTTTTTGCATGTTTGTAATTTATTCTAGTTTAAATCTAAAATCTCAAACGCTCAAGTGTATAAACAAAACAAAGGTAGACTGAGATGGATTGAGATTAGAAAGAGAGAACCGATGAACCAGATTCATGAACCTGCTCGCTAGCTCGGTTCGTGATCCGACGAACCTGGTCCATGATTGACGTCATTAGTTCGTCGCGAGAACGTACTGGTTCATAAAATTCATTAACCAAACCGCTTTGGTTCGTCGCGAAAATTCGCCTAATGTCTCTTTGACATGAACAATATTTTGATTTTAAACTGCTAAAAAGTTATTTTACAATTTTCAGGCAGTAAAACACATGAAATTAAAAATAATAACATTTTAACAGATCAAAATTAAAATAAGTCAAAATATTGTTCTTGTCAAAGTGACGTTGTCAATGTAACAAACGCACACAAACAAGCTGATACCAAACACTTCAAGGTCAACGTATAGCGGGCTTTTAATTAAACATTGGCGCGAGCAGATGCGTGACTCTAGCGACCTTGAAGTGCTCGGAATCAACTGATTTGAGAGCGCGTGTCACTTTGTCAAGAACAATGTCACTTTGACAATACCAGTGTTTTGACTTATTTTGATTTTGAACTGCTAAAATATTATTTTACAATTTTCAGTCAGTAAAACATATGAAATTAAAAATATCTTTTTTGCAATTCAAAATAAGTCAAAACATTGTTCTTGTCTTCATTATCGATATCTGTATACAAAGCAGATTGGCACACCTATCAATGGATAATATGCCGTGTTGATATATTTGTTCTTGTCAAAGTGACATTGTTGTTGTCAATGTGATAAGTCGCTCGAGTCACGTATCTGCTCGCGCCCTATACCCAGTCTGCGATTATTAAAGTATAGTTTCGTTCACGAAATATGACTATTCAAGGTCATTCTTAAGCCGTCTGATATAATATTACTTGCATATAACTTCATTGCATTACGTGCAGTATGCAATATTTATGTAGGTATACATTTTAACTGAAACAAATATAAAGTACTGTGTATTATTTTTTCGAACAAATGACCCTGAATAGTCATGTTTGTGATTCCAACTATCATTATGTTCCATTACGAATTAAATAATTTTGTTTTCATCAAGTTTAACGTTTTCCTTTTGGCATGTTGTGTGTTGAGAAGTTATTGAAACGTCACAGTGTTGCGTAAAAAATTGTCGTAATCGGCGAAATATACATAAGCAAATGGTTAATCCGTGGGTGCTGCCACAAACAATAGCTTTGCCTATATGCTCCCATTGTTAAAAGTTATTTGATATTGAAATTTCAATCAAAATCAGTTTTTCGTCATTATCTAGTATGAGAATTTTTGGCAAAACAAAAGCAAATCTAAGATGGTCCACCCAAAAGGCGTGCCAGATGTCTATTTAACCGAAATTATATCTCTTATAGTTTCCGAGATCCCAATGGTGGCCTTCGAAATCTGAACAGTCTGTATAGTTTGCGTTTATTCTGAAATCTCTGAATCTGTTTTAAATACTTCCAAATTGTTTTGAATTTATTCAGGACTGCCAGAAACTATATTAATTACTTCTCAGCTGTTTTAAATTAAATTAAGATTGTCTGAAATTATTTTTAATACTCTGTCCCTTGTATCAATGGTTTTTAATTGAAAGTTATAATAAAATCATGATTTATTTATTATAGTTTGAAGCAATGTTTGATGAATTATCTGAACATTTCGAATCAATAATATCTTGTGGCTATACTGGAGTAATTTCAGCTTTAGCTCAAAGTTGTAAAAGACTCCAAGGTAGACAAGGGCCATTTGTACAGGTAAATTTTATAATGAAATGCTTATATATGTGAAAAGCTCCCTAATATGAAGAATAATTTTTATTTTTAGTGTCTCATGAAAGCAATGCATTGTATCGAACCACAAGACCGACAAAACCATTTCATACCGAGTGTAATTCGTTTAATTCCTTTCGAAAGATTAGAAGCAGCCCAAAAAGAAAAATATTTTGTCAATTTACACGGTTCCCTTATTATTCAATCAATGTTTGAATTTAATAAACCAATTAAACTTGTCAATAGTTTATTAAATATGGACCCAAATGATTTGAAGAATTTATTGTGTGATCCTAAAGGCTCACATATAGCCGATTCGTACATGAGAAGCCAATATATCGGAGAAAAAAATAGAGATAAACTCACTTGGCGAATGTTGGTAAGACTATATTAGAGTTTAGGTAATTTCGTCGTTTTATTGAAAGCGCGGTCTAACGGCTGACTAATGTCTCTCCACAAAGATACCTTAAAAGTCAAGGTGGATTGCTTTTTAATTTTACATTTGTATCCGAGTGGTTCAAATTGATAATTAAAATTTTGCTAGGGCACTTACCAAGAGCTGGCCTCATCCAAACACGGCTCCCGAAGTCTGGACGCCATCTGGAACGCGGCTAATCTAAAATTCAGGATAAAAATAATGGATGAACTAGCGCACAAGGACGGACTATGGAGAAACACTCAAACTGGAATTATAATCGCCAACAAAATCAACTTGGATTTGTACAAAAGAAACGTTGACCAATGGAAACAAACTTTAACAAAAGATGACAAAACAAAGGATATGTTTGCGGATATTGTTGGAGAAAATGTGTAAATCATTTTTGTAAATAAACTATTAAAAAATGAAATTGTTGTTTTCCTGGAATATTATAGGTTTAACTGGGAATATTGTTGAAGGTTTAAAGTTTGTTTATTGAGCAAAAGTACATTTAATCGACAATATAACCAAATGTAATGTCAAACTTACAATTGATAGGCGTTTTTTATTTCTAAAAGTTACTTATAGTTACTTTGTATCCCGGTTAGTTATTGTGATTACATTAAATATCTAACCATAGTTAGTATCAGTATCATTTTCTAATGTTTGACATTTTTGAAGTTTATACAAAATATACTTTCATAATGATATTTATTGTTTGAACGATAATTAAAATATTTACCTTGAAGAAGATAAATATCTGTCAAGTATCAAGCAATAACTTTGACAGAAACAAAGTTTTTTTTAACCATAAGTAACCCGGTTAGGTAAATAAAACCCGCCTGATGTAAAAGTAAATGCTAGAACGTTCCTTACACATAAAAAATAGTGACTTGACTAGAATATTGAGAACTAACAACTGGTAATACTGAAGTGTCGACGCGTTTACGTCAAAACTTACCGAATGGTGGATCGGAAGAGTTTAGGGCGTAAAACACATTATATTGCACAGAATACACATATTCGGTTTGTGCGAAGTACATTTACACACTGAAAGTTGTAAGATATGTTCATTGTTGGGTTCTTGGAAGTTAACACCGTGAATTTTGACAGTCCATTGTCAAGTTGAAACGTTAAAACAACTGACAAACATAATCGAAGGGAAGAATTTCCACTGAAGTTTCAAACAAACTTAATAATATTTTTATTGTTTTAAATATTGACATATTACACGAAAAAATTAATATTTACAACTTTAAAAAGAGTATTAGTGAATTCACAACTTTATAAACAGAAAATTTAGCGCATTACAAATGAAAAAAAAACGAACAAACGATTTTGCGATTGCGTTAAAGTTCACAAAATAGTGGCTGCCCGAGTCAATGCAGCAACTAATTTATTCTAAACGTTTTTTTACATATGATTTATTTTAAATTTAGACAATTTTTAAGGACATAAAATACGAAATAAATAACGCAATTATTACCAGGGACTAAGAACGAAACGAAAACGAAATAACGAAATAAACCGAAATTTTTATAAGAACGAAAACGGAAACGAAAACGCAATAAATTTTTTTCGTTCATGATTGAAAACGAAATAATTTATATCGGTTACCGGTTTTAACCGTTATTTTATTTAATATTTTATTTTATTTACAGCAAATATTTTACAGGCAAATATTATTGAATTTTCAGATATTTGATTTGCAAACAAGCAGATTTTCAAAGTAGCTCTCCAGTAGCTAACCCTGTTACGTGTTAGGTTAAACGGTATACTCGTAGTTTCATCTATTGAACACTGACTGCGATAATTTTCATTTGCACACACTGTCGGTATACGTTTTATTAGTTATGTTAAGTACTTATATAAGAGAACTAACATAAAGGAAGATTTGCTTGAAAACATACTATTAGTTAAATGAAATAAAATGTAATTAATGTTTTATTCTTTATCGTAAAAAAATCAAGCCATAGCATAAGCTTTTCTTATTTTTACATATGTATTATCTTTCCTTTATATGTATGTTTTATTTTTAATGTTTAATAAAAAAAAAACTTATTATATTTCTATATTTTCATCAATTGTTACTCATTAATAGTTATAACCGGTATTTAACTACTGTGAACGAAAACGAAAATATTTAGGTGGGAACATTAAGAACGGAAACGAAATTTTTCGGTTTCGTTCGGATAAGAACTGAACGAAATATTTTTCGTTTTTAGTCCCTGATTATTACCCATTTTTGGGTGTCAATTTACTTTTTATTCGCGATATGTCTGCGCAGAGGGCGCGTACTGGAATACGTTCGCAAATTTACGTTAGTTAGAGTTAGGGAATGGGCGCGACCATTGGAGTTAAGTTCGAGTAAACTCCTTTTATGGACGATTTAGTTTTGTGTAATTCCTGCAGTCAAATACTGAAAACACCACTAATTTCAATGACCATAAACACCTAAAGAATGACAGGTTGGAATAGTTAACTCCGAGTAAAATAACATGAATTTTCGAACACAAGTTATAGTAAAGATGAAGTTAACTCTAAAATTTCCGAACGCGTCCGGTTAACTTAGAGTTAATTTCCGAATGACGATCATTTGTGTGCTATTTGAAAACTAGAAATAATTTTCAAATATGACGACGGTCGGATTCGAATCATTTAACATTAACTAGTCACAAGACATTTAGTCACACTTAGTAAAATACTTTGATCACTTTGACTTTAAAACATAAAAATGGCATAGATAAAATATATATAACGCAAATTAATGTTTAACTATATATAGTAGATTTTTTAGAATAGTGTTTCGATTCGATAGGAATGATATTCCATAAACACATTAATTTTGGGTTCGTACCAACCTACATTTTATAAAATACAGCTAAAACTTGATTAAAAATTTCTATCTCCCCGGTGGAAATTCCTCCCGTGTGCAGAAGAACGCATTTCGCGTTGTAACATCTTACATGCATATTGTAAACGGGAATCGTATTTGGACTATGCTACCATGAGAGGACTGAAATGATATCCCTAACAATAAATACTAAATAACATTGTACAATACCGAGACACGGTATATTTAGTTAATAAATAACTACTTTATGGTTCTTGCTTCAAAGAATAGTAACAATTAGATTCTGGTAACATAAAGTGATATTTGACTAGAAACTTAAACATGAAGAATTTCAACCCTGCATAGGTATTGTATCGTAAGCCGACAAAGAAACATTAGGATATTTGTTTGAAAATAATCATCGAGATTCATACTAAATCATTAGTTATGATTCCTGACCTTGAAACAATAGGATATTGTATTTATAGCTAAATTTATAATAAATAATTATTTTAATATAAAAAAATGAAAAAAAAATTCATAATTATTTTACGTATATAATAAGTTTTTTTTTGCTAAATACAGTTTAATGTTAAAGCGTAAGGTGTACTATGTAGATTTTCATGATGACACCTCAAATAGTTTTAACACGAGAGTATTGTAAAGCGGAAGGTGCATGTACGCCATTGATGAGCTGTCACCTAATTCTTGCGTTTAATTTTGGTAGCTTTGTCACGTTTATTATGTTATTACCTTTTACATACACGTGAAACAATGTTCATAACTAATAATAATCATCAATAAATTAAAAAAATAATTAGGCATATACCGTTTGTAAACAAGCCTCTCTCACTCCGCCAACAAAGCAACTGTCACAGGCAATGATCTTTCTACATTTCAGCACTAAGAAGCGCTGGCGTCACTTAGAACTGTCATCGGGAAAATCTACGTCCTTCCGGTAAAAATAAAAAATAATAACTTTAAAAAAGAGTATTTTTAGAAGAAAATATACCCCATTTCTGCCATATTCATTAAAATGTATTATTAATAAAAGTCAGCTATATACAATTTAAATATTAGAAATAACTGATGAAGCGATGATTGAATGGCTACAAAATAGAAGTACGGGAAATAATTGCACACAGTCTTATACAAATTATTTATTTCCTGACCGACGTTTCGACTGTACAACGGTTTAGCCCTGAAGAAGACTGTTGTACAGTCGAAATGTCGGCTAGGAGATAAATAATTTATATTGCTCGTCTGAGTATTTTCCAATCTTCCATTAGAAATAATATTTACGTTTACTCATTATTAAAGTATTTCCTCAATTTAGCATGAATTCGTACATATTTCAAACATCTATCCCATTTCCTCCCTCTTAAAAACAAACATAACCCCACAAACCTTTCCTTTTCGTCTACTTTCTCGGCTTACGCATCTTCCTCGTGCGTCACTTGGTGTGCCTCTGACTGTCTGCATTGCTGCTGGGAAGTGTGGGGGCGTTGGTTGTTGCGGAAGAGACGGTCCCAGCCCCAGGGGTTGCGGAGCGCATCGGTCGCAACTTGTCGCGTCCGCAGCACACCTGGTGATGGTTCTCCCAATCTTTGTGCTGGCAAAACGGCCCGCAGTAGCGGGCTATGCTGCAACCCGAGCAGGTCTCGTGGGCTTTCCTGCCGCAGTTCCAGCAAGACTAAAGAATGATGATGATTTTTCATTTCAGATATTTGAATTTATTGGAATAATTTTTAAA
The DNA here is from genome assembly GCA_951394225.1 of Harpalus rufipes. Taxonomy (NCBI): domain Eukaryota; kingdom Metazoa; phylum Arthropoda; class Insecta; order Coleoptera; family Carabidae; genus Harpalus; species Harpalus rufipes. The sequence goes on along the minus strand of OX596281.1, from coordinate 22,462,307 downwards.
TTTCCATTTTGAGAAAAAGTTCAAAATAAAAAAAAATCCAATTTTAAGTAATGTTTTTAGAAAATTCTCAACGAGCTGTTTAAAAACTTTGAAACACAAAGTTGATATCACTTTAATTTTAGTAATATTTATATTTAAAGTTTGACTTTTTTGGCCTATAACCTATATGGGAAGAGATATGAACGTGGCGATTTCTTTATTAGATTCTATGGGTAAAATTACATATATCAATTTTTAGATTTTTTTTGTAACTAATACAATCTTTAGAGTGAAATAATTGATAATAGTCAAAAAAATCTGATGTGCCCAACATAATTCAATCCCTTCTTTCAAACGTTATCTCTTTCATCATTTTAATTAGTTCGAGCAGTTCGATGTATCTAAAAACTTTTCATAACGTTTTCTAGATTTTCTTACTTGTTAAATTGTATATTATACATATGATTATATATTTTTGTTTTTAGTATTTGTAATAATGTTGTATGTATATTTTTTTCTCATTCTTTGTATCTCTTGCGTCGAAGCATTTATATTTTTGTAATTTGTTACTTTTTATAATCATCCTGTAATTGGGATCTTTCTTTTTCCTGTAGGATTGATTCACAAATAAATAATACCTCCTGTTCAATTTCATTTTTATTCATGTAAATACTTAAAATTAAATTTAAATATCGAGTTCGATCCCGACCGACGACAAATATTTCGAATTTTAAATGGCTAAAAAATGACCCCTGTGGTGCACTCTCCACACCAGCTATAAGTGCTCGTGAGGTGACACCTGGTAATCGCCCGCACGGTACAAATATGTCATCATCGTTACCGAAATCTGTGTTCAAAGCAGATTGGCAGGCCCAGCAGTGGTTAATATACCGTGATGATATATTTATTTTATTTATTTATATACTTACCTATATTCATTGCGGACGTGGAGAGTGCACCACAGGGGTCAATTTTGTGCCATTTAAAATTCTAAAATATTTGGCGTCGGTCGGAATTGAACCCGATTCCCCAGATTAGCGTGAAGTGACGCCTGGTAAACGCCCGCACGGTACAAATATCTCATCATTATTACCGACATCTGTGTAAAAATCAGACTGGCTCATCCAGCAATGGGTAATATGCCGTGATGATATATTATATATTTTTATTATTTTACCTATAATCCTACATATTTACTTATGCTGGAAACTGTATTAAGTTCCTTTCCATATAATTATTATTCCATTTACTATTTTCTTTTTAAAACGTTACTATTATTATTTGAAATGATAAGTTTGTTGACAGTGACATATATCTGTCAGTTACATACATTTGAGATCTGAACTGTGTAACCATGGAGTTGTGTTTAAAGCGTAGGCTCCGGGATTAAAATTATAGATAGTTTTATAAATTTATCCATACAATATATAGAAAAAATATTAATGCAAATCTGTAGAAAATTTAATAATCTTTAATTTTTATATAACATAAATCTCGAGAAAATAAACATTTAAAGGTATTTTTCGAAGAAAAACTATTTTGAGCTTTCAGTAAAATGTCATTTCCGGTTATCTGATTTACTCCAAAATTTAATGGCATCTTTCCATATAAGAGTAAGGTAGAAATACAAGGTTTTCAAATTTCCTGAACGATGGTATTTTAGTTAGAGCGTAAAGACGATCCATACATACACACAGACATCATCGTGAAAATGTTAAAAATGGATTCTAGGGACCTTAAAACGTGGTCATTTACCAAAATCTCGATATGCAATTTTTAGCACGATCCCTATACCTCCCTTACCAAGGGTAGCGGGAGGTAAAAATGGCAAAAAATCTAATCTGATTTTTACAATTTTTGGCCGTTTTCAATTATTTCACTATAGCGATTGGTATTAGATAGTCAAAAATTCTAAAAGTTGGTATACATGTGTAATTCTGTCTGTAGAATCGATTGGTGCCCCAAAATGAGCATTTTTGAGTGAAACTTTGAATCCAAATAACTCGGAAAAGGAAAGAGACGTACAAGCTATAATTATTAAATTATTATTATTTGCTTTTTTTGGGGTAATAATTCAAAAGTGGATACATATACAAAAAACAGAGTACTCTTACGTTTTGCTGCGAGGGTGCAGGTTGTGTTGAAACAGGAGGGGATTGACTATTTTCTCCCGAATCTACGTGGTTTGAACTGCTAGTCTCTTCTGAATGCTTGCGAGCCTCTGAAACCAAAATCTCCACATAGTATAAATTAAAGTCTTCAGTCAGCGTATGTTTATCTGTCTGTTTGTTAGAACTATTTTCGAGAACTACTGGACGGATTTCGGTATAATTTTCACTATAGACCATCTCTTGATAAGGGTTTTTATGTGACACATTTCAGTAAAAATAATCCTTTTTTATTACGTCTGTTAAAAAAATTGTAGCAGGCACACGATAAGTTAGGACTGAATTCGTACTTGGACGGGTATGTATAATGTAATAAATAGGGGGGTTGGTTACGTATATTGATATTTAGCCGATTGTTTACAATAATTATTACCTATTTACTAGTAATTCTTATATACTATATTATTCCATTTAAAATTTGTATAAAGGGAAAGGGGATTCATTCACAAGCCTAAGAAATTGTAGTCGATGTTTTAAGATTGGCTAGTATGCGAAGTGCCAGTCTCAACCTCAACTTTCGCGCGGCAGCTATGGTGGAAATTATTAGGCAGAGCACTCACGTCATCAACCTGAAAAAAACCTTATAAAAAGAAATATAACTTGTAGTAATTATTAGTTGTTATTTATTTTTTAAAAAAGAAGAAACAACATACTAGTATTAAAGAAACGTATATATTAATTAATTTACAATTATTTCTAAGTCTAAGGAATAAGGATTTTATTCCTTTTACGGAATATAAAATTATTTGGCAAAACAAAGTCATTCTCAGTAGTACCAACGTATGGTACGAAAATAAACCACAATTATTTCAAATAATTTTATATTTCGTAAAAGGAATAACGATTGACATAGAAATAATTGTAATTACATACATACATAAAATCACGCGTGTCCCACTTAGTGGGTTCGCACAAACCCGATAACAATAAGAACAACATCAACATCATACAACAAATCCTTACTCTTAAACATATTAAAGTGACCGATTTTCGGTAGCGAAATACCGCATCCGGATCACAATAATAGTTAGGAAACAATCATCCTTCGCCACACATTCCTATCTAAGCAGACTTCTTTCGCCTCGGCCACACTCATAATCGCATTCGTACATGCTCTTCTTCTCTTCTTACTTGGAAACTTTCTCTCTTTAAGGACCCTACCAACCACATCCATCCACTTACACACTTGTCGGCCACGCAATCGAAAACCCTCAACTTCACCAAGATACGAGTATATACGCTTAACAAGCCGTTCACTCGCCATTCTCTCTACCTGCCCAAACCATCTCAACTGACTCACACCAACTCTCTTAACAACATTGTTCCGGACCATATACTAAATTATTCTTCACGCGATCCCGTCTTACATACCCACATACACCACGTAAATACCTCATTTCCACGGCAGACACTCTCTTTTTATGCTTCCCCGTCCATGCCCAGCATTCGCTTCCATACATCAAAGCAGGCACTAGCACTCCATTATATACACTTAACCGAGCATCCCTTGATACGTTAACGTTTCGTGCAAACGTACCCAGAGCACCCATTACCTTACATCCCGCACTCACTCTCCTTTCTATTTCTCGATCAATTCGATCATCCCTCGACATCATGCTACCCAAATATACAAACTCATTTACCTACTCCAGTTTCACTCCATCCACCAACACATTGCACTCAGGCACCAATTTCTCCTTTCAAATACTAACACTTTGGATTTATCAACATTCAACATCAGATTCATACTTCTTCCAACTACATATATTCTCTCTATCATTCTCCTGAGTTGCTCTTCATTTTCTCCTAAAACAACTACATCATCAGCATACGCTAACGCAGGCACTACACTTTCACCAATATGTACACTGGCTTGCAAAAAAATCGCGTACACCTGTTTTTTGCTGTATTGTCATTGTCATTAGTGTCAATTAAGAAGCCTAAATTATCAGAAAACGAGAAAGTTGTAATTCTCTCTAAGTTAGAAGAGGGGTGGTCAATCAGATCAATAGCAGAAAATTAAGATCAAATAAAGTACTGGACGCTGATGTAGCGATGATAAATTACTAATGTTACTTCGTCCATAATTTGTTTCAGTCATAATTTTTACTTATTTATAATGCATTTAAAATAAATACTTGGTTGTTCTTTAATTTTTCTAGAATATATTTGTAATTTAGTAGTAACTTAGCACAATGAAGAACTTGCTCCACGATACCTAAAATAATGACATGACAGTGACAACGGTGAGAACTTCATTGACAGTTGATATTAACCTATTTAAAAAAAATCGTATTTACATAGCTAAAACAAGGTAAAAACTCGGTTACTTGATTTTTAAAGTGTACGCGATTTTTTGCAAGCCTGTGTACACCATCCACTTCACTCAAAGCTCTCCGCAATAACATATCCATATACAAGTTAAACAACCACGGAGACATACCACAGCCCTGTTTCACACCAACATTTATACGAAACCAATCACTCAACCTACCATCTATTCTCACAGCAGCCTCACTACCCGCATACAGCGCTCGAATCGCTCCCAACCAGTTTCCATTCACACCGTACTCTCTGAGTATATCCCACAAAGTATCTCGAAGAATGCTATCATACGCCTTCTTTAAATCAAGAAAGCCACAGAACACCTTCTTGTTCTTGTCAAGTGACTTCTCAACAAACATACGAAGAGCAAACAATTAATCGACACATCCCCTCTCAGCAAAAAACCACCCTGAACGTCACTAATTTTTGAAATTGTTAAGGTTCGCACCTTATGAAATAAAACCTTACCAAAAAGTTTCCCTACTACACTCAACAAACTTATCGCGCGAAAATTCGTACATTCACTCGAACTGCCTTTGCCTTTGAATAATGAGCAAATAACAGCTTTTTTCCAATCTTCAGGCACCACACTACGTTTCAAACAAAATCTAAAAAAATAAATTAACCATTCAAAAACTTTCTCTCCTCCATACTTTAACATCTCATTTGTAATCCCATCCAAACCCGCAGCCTTACTATTCCTTACACGCGCCAATGCATCACATACATCACTTTTATCTATATCATAATCATCTTCATAATCATTTTCACTGCCAGTTATGTTACCATCATCCCTCTCAATCTCACCTCCATACAAACCTTTAAAATACTCGCACCATCTATTCCTCACATCTGATTCATTGCACAATAACTCTCCATTCGCACTTCTCACAGCTTTCACAACTCGACCACTTCCACCCAGCACCAAAACAGTCGTTTATTCGTACTAAAATCATATTAATATATACATTACTTAATACTAGTACTTTTTTCTTTTTCTTTTAAAAATAAATAATACCCCATAATTTCCACAAGTTATATTTCATTAGGTATTTTTCAGGTCGATGACGTATGGTCCACTGCTCATCATTTTCACTATATACACTTGTTTTCATTAAAATGAGTTTATAAAGTACGTCTGTTTTTAACACAAAAGTGTGAAAAAACGAAAAAAGTGCACTTTTTCAACGCAAATGGGTGAAATAATGAAACGTTATGGCACTTTTTTCACACTTTTATAGTAGACGTAAAAAAATGTATGCCACTAGAGTAAAAAGTGTCTCATTTTACTCATAGGATTATTGAATTCGCCTACGGCTCGTTCGGTAAAACTCTTCCCATTTGTGAAATAAGACTACTTTTTACTCATGTTGCATAAATACCTATTTTTTTAAGTCTGTTAAAAAAGTACACATTTTTTATTAAAATGGGTTTATAAAGTATGGCTTTTTAACACAATAAAAGTGTGAAAAAAGTACACTTTTTTAACGCAAACAAGTGAAATAATGGAACGCTATAATACTCTTTTTACACTTTTATTGTCCACGTAAAATAAATTATATGCAACTAGATTAAAAGTCTTATTTCATAAAATAAGACTATACTTTTTACTTATGTTGCATAAATATTTTAAAGTAATCACTGAATCCTTCGTATCAAAATAAATTGTTTATACAACTCAAGTATCAAATGTAGATAAAACATGTCCTTTACAGCGTGTAATATGCATTTATAGTTTAAGAGATATCGTCGTTTTAGTGAAAGCGCAGGCTACCGGTCAACTATTGTCGTCCACAAGGAGATCATATAAGACCTCGGTTAAATAAAACTTTTGTCGGTAAATTAAAAATTACTTCCGGGACAGAGTGGGTTGCTAGTCATGGTTATAATTTCTTTTACTTACCTAGAAGCATTTTCTCCATTTTTGCCCGTTCGGTGGCAACCAGCTCATTCGCTTTGATTTCTGCAGCAGCCACCGCCTTCTGCAATTCAACAACAGCTTGTCTCTTGACATCATTTACAGCTTCTTCAGCCTTTCTCTTCACTTCGGCGACTCGATCTTCCGTCTGTCGGACAGCCTGTGCCATGATTTCTCCAGCTGCTTTCTTAAGATCAGCGGAGACATCTTGTTTGCGGAGCCATTCGGAGGTTAGATCTTGGGAGTTACGTTGTTGAAGGATGGAAAGAGCCCGTTTGGTCTTTTCTACCATGGATAAGATGCAGTTTAGCATAACGTGAATGTTGCGCCATTCTTCATCACCTCGGGAAGGCCTAGAAGGCAATAGTAAAAAATCAGATATGTGGCTTAAAATGGAAATAACTAATGTCATTTTTCTCTTTTTTTTGACCAAATTTAGATTGTTTATGTAATCGGCTAAAAAAAAAACTATGATCGGTAATATTTACTCTTAATCCAGGGGTGATTAAGCTAAAATAACAAATTCGTAGCCATGATAATTAGTTAGTTAGGATGACTAAAATTTTGAGTAAATGCTACCAGTTACACCCACAGAACACTACATTCAAATTGCCGCCAACGCAAAGTGACAGGCTCACCCCAAACATGGATTGGTTACAGACCAAGGGTCACGTGTGAGCCCGTAACCCGTATTTGAAATTTGAAGTTTCTTAAAGTAAATTTAATATTTATTTACTGAGTTTTAAACCCAAAAATACCTATATTTTTAAATTATTCTTACCTAGTGGAGTCATCTTCTGGTCGATGTCCCTGTGCACCAGCTGTATAAACGTGTCCATGTTGTGTATAGTCGAAGAAGTGTGAATGGGGGACGTGTCCGAGTAGACTGTGCTGTAAAAGAAGGTTGTACGGGCGTTTGGCTGCCGGTGGTATAGAATATCCTTCACCCAGGTCCGGGGGAACGCCGTTTAGGCCGTTTTCATATAACCTGAAAAGATATATTTACCTACAATATTTAGAAAAGATGGGAACTATTTAAAACTACGCGGCCTATTACAGAGAGGGGAGATGGCAACACTAGACGCACAATTATTTTTGTAGGATTTTGTGAACTGTTATTATTGTTTGTTACTTATGTGGAATTGTTTGAATTAACGTGCACCTACACACACCTACATAACATTTTACCTCTCGCTAAGAGAGGTATTGGATTCATGCTAAAAATCGCATATCCAGATTTTATTGAATAAGCACGATTTAAGGTCCATAGAATCCGATTTTAACATTTTTACAATGATGTCTGTGTGTGTGTGTGTGTGTGTGTGTGTGTGTGTGTGTGTGTGTGTGTGTGTGTGTGTGTGTGTGTGTGTGTGTGGATGTGTGTGTGTGTGTGAGAGGTTGTTGGAGACACGATTTCTCAAATTCTATAAGACTAAAGACCTGTTTGACTACGGATTCCTCAATCTAACAGTAATGGGAAGAGTTGAATAGGTTCTGGTAACAATTGGACAACCGGAAGTGGTAGTTTCTAAAAAAAAAATTTCTAAATATTATTTTTTAAAAATTTGTTACTACAAATATTAAAGATAATTAAATTCTCAATCTGGCATATTTAATTTTTTTATTATATCTCGCATAGGTTTGGCGATATAGTATATAATAATATAGAATAATCTGTTGTAATAAATCTCGTTGCCAGAAAAACAGTTGCGATATTAAAATTTTTGTAATTGACAAATAAATGCAAAATGTCAGTGTCAGTTCTGGGAGGTATGAGTACATTTAATATATATTATTGTATTATTAATTAAATATTTATTTAAATTGCAGGTATGTCAATATTACATATATCCTTAAGAAATACCGCTAATACCGTCAATGAATTTGAAGTATTTTGAACATATTAGAATAGTAGGATAAGATTTCTCATAGAACGAAAGAAGAGAAACAATTTCAATTATTTGTGTGTACAAGAAATGTTAAATTCGTTACTTATAGGGCGCGAGCAGCCATGTGACTTTGTTGGCCTTAGCAAGCAGATATGAGGATCCGTGTCAGAATGACGGCTAGTAGTTATTTACATAGATGTCACAATTGTCATATGTCATAATTTTTCATTCAAAATTTCATAATATTCTGTTTTTTTGTCATCCATTAGTATGGAATATACTTGTCGCGGAAAATAATCCACATGGATTTGGAAAATCATAATGTTTCGAATGAAAACTTATGGTACTTGACACCTATGTATATTACCAGCTGTCATTCTGACAAGGGCCCCCATATCTGCTTGCTAAGGCCAACAGAGTCACATAACTGCTCGCGCCCTATGCAAGATAAAATGAAAATGGCGAGAGGTATTGTGCTGGCCACAACAGATTTTTTTAAAAATGAATACCTGCAGAAAAAGGGTTAAACACCGAAGCAAATTTATGAAGATACGGTAAATACTTTGAGAATGTATTATTGTTCTTCATACACATTGGTAAAAAAAGCAGGTACAGTAAAATTTTGCAAAGAAGTTCGGTCAAGGTCACCTACGAATGGGGCTGTTGTAAGACTTTTTATGACTTCTAAATACTTTTTTGAAATATTGTTCTTTAAAAAGCCTCAAATTTGAAAATATCACGAAATATACATTAGTATTTTACAATTATTGAAATTTGTGTAATATTTTGAAAAAGTTACGTAATCTGAAACGTCACAGTACATACAGTTTAACATGTGACAAATTATCGCCTACTTTTATTTATATAAATAGCGTAGGTGATGGACAAACTGTTTTACTATTGGCTATGAATGACGTGTTATCTGTACTCTAACGTCACTGGAATGGGGTGTTGTTTTTCGTGACTATATCTGGCGCCAATCTTTGTGTTTAATTATTTACGAAAATAACATTTTTTTTATTACTATGAAAAATATTGCATAAACTTTCATTTAAAATACTTTTAAAAAAATATGAAATTGGCTCATTGTTTGAATTAAGATTTTAGCTCCGCCCATTCTGTCACATTCAGTAGTGTCGTATACTTAGTATTTATGGGGGTACATAAGACACTACTGTTATTATTTTATTATTATAAAAAATATATGTTACCGTAAAAGCATTCATAATTCAAAACTAAGTTTATTAGCAAATGTAAAACCAAATATATATGTAAAAAATAAGATATTGACATAGTGTCAGTATCAATGACATTGACAAAATATAACGCTCTACGCACAGCTATGGATCACGGTAATATACGCCAATTTGTTAATTCGTTCTTGATAGAGATGACCTTGATCGGACTTCTTTAAAAAAAAAATACTGTAGCTAAATTTGAACGTGGGAGAAAAAAAAACATTAAAGATGATCCTCGCAGTAGAAGCAGCGGCGGGATTTGAAGTCCCGCCTGTCCCACAGTTTAGACAACCAGAGATACAGGTTTCCCAAATTAGGAAGTCATCTGGGTAGCGTAAAAGATAACATGCGATAGCACGACTACATGAGAGATAATAATAGAATTCTAAGTAAATAATATAATCATTTGTACAGTCCGTGCAACAAGTTGAATGAACGCTCGGCAACCACCGCTGCTCTTCGTCCGGATTCGTGATTACGAAAAATATTGGTAGGATGGTAGGTACTATGCTTTATGCGTGGCACTGTACAATTAATTTCTCTTTCTCTTTGTCACTGTGCATGCAACCTTGAAATGAGTTGCTATATTAGGACTACTATAGATTATTTGTGAAGATTATGTTAACTTTAAAAGGTAGTACTTTTATAGCAAATATTTATAAATAAAAATTTAATAATTGATAATTTAATCAATATTTTTAGAAATTAGAACAATATGTAATTCTATATACTTGAAATTGAAAATCAAAAATATTGTACTTATTGATACTTAAAATGTCAAAAAAGAACAACCCTACATTCTTATAATACAAATAACAGTTTATTTCATTTATTTAGTTATTTTAATTAAAATTATTTCAATATTTTTGGGGTAACATTAAATAAAAAATCTGTTGTGGCCAGCACAATACCTCTCGCCACTTCCGTTTTTGGTTACATAAGTATAGAGCGCGAGCAGACATGTGACATTGTTGGCCTTGACAAGCAAATCTGGGGCCCGTGTCAGAATGACAATTAGTAATTATATACATAGATGCCAAATGCCAGATTTTTTCATTAAAAATTTCAAGATTTTCTAAATTCACCGTAGTTAATTTGTCACCAGGAGTGTGGAATTTTCTTGTTGAGGTAAATAAACCACATGGAATTGGAAAATCACTAAATTTAGAATAAAAAATTATGGCATCTATGTACATAATTACTAGCTATAATTCTTACACGGGTCCCATGTCTGCTTGTCAAGGCCAACAAAGTCACATGACTGCTCGCGCCCTATTGTATTTAACATTTCTTGTATACCTATGTAACAACCTGGTAAAAATTGAATATTTAAATTAAAGATTAAGAAGAAATCTTTTTCTAGGAGAGTGGCCCCACACCCCCGCTTCAAACCTTTTATAAGCGCATCTCCAGCGCTCAAAAAGATTCGATTCGATTCGCATCATATACTCTTTCAGTAATCCTATTTAAATTTTATTTTAAAATATTCTCAAGTGCCAGTCCTGTGCAAAACAACTACCTTAATTGTAAGTACTTTTAAATTTATTTTGTTATATTAATTTATGTAGAAAGTGTTGAGTGTGTTAGAATAAATCTTAGTGTATAAGATTAAACGTCTTTTCAATAAAACCCCGGGCTACGAACCCATAGTCCGATTATAACTTTTTAGAATTTTATAATCAAATATTTTCATTATAAATTCAAAATTTTAATTTAATTTAAAAAAAAAACTTAACACAGTTTGATTCTTTATTCTATTACATTGGTGACACGGATGGGATTCTATTTTATTACATTTGGTGGCACTGGTGGGATTCTATTTTATTACACCTACACTATACCAAATATTCTACTTATATCTATTCTTTATATTTAGATTTTTCCATTTTAAATTCATTCTATGAAGAAATTTTGTTCTACTCTTCTAATTTTTCGAAATGTTTCCAATTCATTGTCGGGATTGACAATATTTTTGAAGGGTATATGTAATGTATCTGTAATTTTTAAATATTTAACTAGTAATACAATTAGAAATAATATAATGTGTACTTCCCAGAAAAAAAATCTTTAGTAATGTCTCTGGATTTTTGACACTGACATTTATCTGTCAGTTACAAACATTTTAATTTTTCAATTGGTTTCCATGACATTATTTGGGCTGTGCGATTTATTAGAACAGATTATTATATACCTTATATTTCTTTATCTCTAAATCTATAAAAGATATTGTAAAATATTTATATGTATCAGATAGAGAATTTACTCTTCTTTAAGATTAGCAAGAACAAAAATTTTCAAAAAATAATATTTAGAAGAATTTTTTTTTTAAGAATCTGCTACTTCCGGTTGTCCAATTATTACCAAAACCTTTTCAGCTCTTCCCAGTAATGTCTGATTGAGAAATACGTAGTTAAACAGATAAGTATTATGTATTATAGTTTTTGAGAAATCGTCCTTCCAACATCCACGCACACACACACACACATAAACACAGACTTCATCATATTAAAATCGGATTGTAGGGACCTTAAAAAGTGCTTATTCATTAAAATCTGAATATGCGATTTTTAGCATGAATACAATATCTCTTAGCGAGAGGTGAAAATTCGTTTAAAAATAAGTACCTCTTTAAAACAAGCCCCCTCTCCCTTAAAAATCGTAGCACGAGCTGGCGCCTAAAGTTGATATAAAGACTTCAAGTCCGACTTGCCTTGTATTTATTTCTTATAGAGAATGAACAATGAACTTAGTATGTTTAGGAACAAAACTACCTTTCCAGTATCTCTTTCAGGTCGTTGTTTTAATATGAGAATAAAACGAAATTTTGAAAACATTTGAATGGAACTATGACAAAATAAATAATTAGCTTTTGTGCCGAATGGACGCGAATGGACGCTTTGGTGAAACCTCAAACAAAAATACAAAACGCGTTGATTATTTTCATTTCACATTTCCATTTTCGCATTTTTCCATCATTGACCATCATACAAATGTGTGCAAACACATCAAAAACACGTAACACAATTTTCTAAACGTCATAAAAACGCGCCAATCACAAACCAAAACCACTTGTGCGTTTGTGTATCAATCGCGAACAAATTAACACACACAGCCACACGTGGGCTTCACGTGGCCCGAGCTAAAGTCAAAAAGCATCGCGCTCTCTCTCTCTACCGCACGGAGGGTACGATGGTGGTGTCTCGCTCACACCAATGGTGGCAGCTGGGGAATTGATTAATATGACACGAACACAGTATTACGCAGTTTGTCCTAAAATTTCAAAAGTGCACGTCAGCACAAGTAATTAAAATCCAAGAGTGGCCTGTGCCTCTGACGTTTGAGAAGACACACACGCGCCAGTGACGGAGGGGAGGATTTTTTCCAAGGGATGCCATGGGGGAATCGTTGGAGGTTAACGCTCACAAACTGAAATGTCGTCATAAGTACTATAATTCATTCATGTAATTAATATTTCAAGCAAAATATGTTAGTTTAAAAATAGATAACTGTAGCACCTCCTTAGTATTTACAAAATTTATTTTAATAGTTGAAACCCGTTTATTCAATCTTACGGGACGAAGCATGTTCTGTATAATTGAAAGACCTGATAATCCGGAAAGCTGTATATATATATTTTTAGAAGATAATAAAAAAAAGGGTCCAAATAAACGGATTTTCACTGTAATTTATTTTATTTATTCTGGTGCGCCATCCACACCATAGCTTTTGAGATGATGCCTGATATGAGTGTCATAAACTGTAATAACATGGTTACCCATTTAAATTATAACTGAATTTATTTCAGCTTGAATCTTATATATTGTTATTATTATATTAAGTATTAATTTTGTTAATATATAAATTAATTTTCAGTATTAATCATATTTATTTATCAATTTTTAATTTCATCATATAATGATTTATTTTCAGGGATGATCTAATTTTCCTCAACTTAAGAAAATTTAGAAAAACTTACTCGGTTTTTTTTAATTCACTAAAAAAAATGCAAATCGTAGATTTGTCAGCAGTGCATAATCATTCATTTGACATTTCATTTCGATGCAATATTGTATTGTCAATTTAAGGAACCCTTACAGCGGTAAAAATAAATAATTTCCTATTTCCAGATTAGGTATTCCGAGAATATATTCTAACCCTGTGTTAAAATAACATTAATGCCGAGTTTGTATTAAGGTAGTTGGAGCGGAGCATGAAGTGAAATCCATAAAATCTTAATAATCTTTGGTGTACAGCTGGATTAAGTATAGCTCGATGTAAATCCAAAATTTTAGTCAACTTGCCCAGGTCTGATCGGAGTTATTGAACTCCAAAATAGGAAGATTTAACATGGGGTGTATAGAGAAGCTCAAGAAATCATCGGCATAATAGGTGAATATAAATGAAGGTCTGGGGAAAAAAACTAGATAAAAAACAAGCATGCCCATCTGATTTCAAATATATAACAAATTTAATTGGAAATTCATCAGATATTTTCAATCTCTGAAAGTTTCTTGCGCATTGTTGGTAATACTGCCGCCCACGTTTTGAGAAACATCCGGGATGATTTCTAATTTTCGGTATTTTTCTTTATTTTGTTAATCTCACGATTACAACCATTAGCTGTTGCAATACCTAGCAGCTTCCTAGCAGAATAAACAAAATGAAAATAGCCATGTGACTTGAAGCAGGCAGGCAACTCTTGAGTTTGTCTACATTGTTCGGCACGGAATCAATAGATGGCATTGCTCTCATGATACAACTACCTTGTCTTATTCCATGTTTATTATTAGACATTTGTGGGTTAAGCTCGTGATGAACTAGGAATTGCTATTCTTGTGTTAAAAAAACTTCTGAATTTAACGCTAATTTATTATTACCGCTATCAATAAAATTGAAAAACTCAATATTACCAAAAAATAAATCATATGCTGGTTAAAAAAAAAACCTTGAGTTTTTGCCAGTTTTGTATTTTATTAAATAAAGTTATTTGCCTTATACTAAAAGCGCCTCCACCAAAAATACTATTGCCTTTAAATAAACAACGTTTGTTTTGTATCAATTAAACTGAAGACAGTTAATAAGTATTTAAAATAGTTTCAGGCAGTTCAGAATAAAGTTTTAGATAATTGGGAAAGGTAAAACAGTTTCAGGTAGACGTAATTTAATTCAAAACAGATGATAAGTATTTAAAATAGTTTCAGACAGTTGATAATAAACACAAAATATGTACAAGGTCTTATTATTAGGTTTAAAATGCCAGTGAGTAAAGAGCATAATTACTTCTTAAGTACTAAATAAACTAAAGGAATATTACAATGTAGGGGACGCCTTGTTCGTTCGACATACAAATTAAAAAATATATAGTGTCGTATAAATATATTCGTATGTACTTTAAAATATTTTATTTGATTAGTCTCTCCTGTATGCAATATAAGAAATGAGAGTAAATAAAATTTATTCGTTATGCGATTTTCGTTCTTTACTCCCGCACTGTAACTGTAGGTCGGGGTTTCTAACTAGCAGAGCAGCTTGGAGCGCAAAAACGGCGCTGCCGCCCTCACCCTGGTTGCTCTGCTCTGCTCTGCTGTTTCCCGCATCTGTGCCGAGGGCGCCACATGGTGCTGGTGCCTGCTGGCGTTACCGTGGCGACGGAAAGAAACCATTACTCATTTTAATAAAACGGTCTGCTCACTGCCTCTACACCGCACATGCCGACACCTTGCAAGCAAGCAACCAAGCTGACGGCAACGCACTAAGCAGAAGGTGAAGTGGAAGGCTCCGCCAACAATCAGCATGCAACAATAATTACACCAGTCTTTCCGAAGAAAAGATCAATCAAATATAAACCGAACTATTTTACCAACGCTGAATAAGAGAGCACACACGGCTGAGACTGTCTGAGGAAGTTAGTGGATATGTCTCAATTTGTTCCTTATATTCGTGTCGACGTCCGATCATCTCGTCAGTAGCTATTACTGTGGTGGTTCTTGAGAAATATAAATAGAAACAATTATATTTTTGATGTTCGGTAATAAAGGATGAAATCAGTGAATAAACTTGGATAAATTGTAGCATTGTGTCCTTAATCATACCCAAAAAAATCTGTTGTGGCCAGCACAATAACTCTCGCCATTTTCATTTTATGTTGCATAGGGCGCGAGCAGTCATGTGACTTTGTTGGCCTTGGTAAGCAGATATAGAGGCCCGTGTTAGAATGACAGCTATTAATAATGTACATAGGTGTCAAGTATCATAATTTTCTATTTAAAACATTATTTTCCAAATCCATGTGGATTATTTTCCTCGACAAGTATATTCCATACTATTGATGACAAATAAACATCAAAATATTTTCAAATTTTGAAAGAAAAATTATAACATATGACAATTGTGACATCTATGTACATAACTACTAGCCGTCATTCTGACACGGATCCTCATATCTGCTTGCCAAGGCTAACAAAGTCACATGACTGCTCGCGTCCTATAAGTAACGAATTTAACATTTCTTGTACATACAAATAATTGAAATTGTATCTCTTCTTTCGTTCTATGAGGAATTTTGTCCTACTTTTCTAATATGTTCAAAATTCTTCAAATTCATTGACAGTATTAGCGGTATTTCTTAAGGATGTAATATTAACATACCTATAATTTAAATACATATTTAATTAATAATACAATAATATATATTAAATGTATTCGTACCTCCCAGAAAAATCTGATTTTTGACACTGACATTTTGCATTTATCTGTCAATTACAAACATTTGAATATCTCAACTGTTTTTAAGGCACCGAGATTTATTACAACAGATTATTCTATATTATTATTATTATATACTATATCCCCAAACCTATACGAGATATAATAAAAAAATCTGTTGTGGCCAGCACAATACCTTCCGTCAATCCTGTGTATTATGTACAAATTCCATACATAAATTTTCTTCTAAAAGATTCTAATTTTTTGGTATTTTATGATTCCCTTTCTCGGCAACTGAATTCCATTCTCCTGATAACAAACAAACCACATGAAATAAGAAAATCATGAAATTTTGAATGAAAAATTATGACACTTGTCAGTTATGGACATAATTAATTGCTGTCATTTTGATACGGGTTCCCATATCTGCTTGCCAAAGGCACGCGCCCTATACATATTTTTTTTTGCAAAAGATGCTATATTTCCAGTAAAGTTATTTCATAAACAAACTATGCAAATTGCACTTGACACTGACATCTACTTCTTCTTCTTTAGTTTTTCCCATTCGTTAGGGGGTCGCTATTTTTTATTTTCTTCTTCCACTCATTTTTGTTTTGCGTGTCTTTCTCATTCAGTTCCTTTTCTCTCAAGTCTTCTGCAATACAATCTTTTCATCTTATATTTGGTCTTCCTATGTTTCTTCCACCTTCTATTAATATATTCATCGCTTCTCATGACATGTTCAAACCAATGTAATCGTCTTTCTTATATCCAGAAACTTCTAACACTAGAGTTACTTCCCTTATTCTGTCATTGATTTACATTTTATTGATACTGACATCTGTCAATTTGAATTAGCAGTTTCCATGGTTAAGTTAGCATAGCTGGCTGAATTATGAAATTTATATGAATTTTTTTATCTTTATTATTCTTTAATCCTATATCTGTTAAATATGAAATATAAAATGCAATCAAATCGTATAGACAATAATATATTCTTTAAGTTATAATAACATTTAACTGAGTTTTTCAAGAAAAACTGTTAAAATCTTCAAATGAGGGTACTTCCGGTTGACCAATTATAACCAAAATCTAATCAAGTCTGCATATGGTTGTAAGGAAGAGGAATACGCAAGAATTATAATTTTTGGAATTCTAGTATTGGAGATATCGTGCAGGAAAAAACGGTCACATACACACACACACACATACACACATACACACACACACACACACGCACATACGAACACACACACACACATACAGACATCATCGTAAAAATAGTAAAATCGTATTGTAAAGACCCTAAAACGTGCTTATTCAATGGAAACTCACCACCGATTTTTTTGACCAAAGACAATACCTTCCTTACCTATAGGTGACGGAAGGTAAAAATTAATTGTGTCACACAGAATTAAATTTTCTGTAAAATGACCAAGAAAAATTTTCAGAAAATATTATTTAGAAGATTTTTTTTCAAGAATCTGCTACTTCCGGTTGTCCAATTGTTACCAAAACCTTTTCAGCTCTTCCCATTAATGTCCGATGGGAAAATACGTAGTTAAACAAATATTAAGTCATAGATTTTGAGTAACCGTCCTTACAACGTCCCACACACATCCACACACAGACACACACACAGAGACATCATCGTAATAATGTTAAAATCGGATTGTAGGGACCTTAAAACATGCTTATCATTAAAATCTGGATAAGCGATTTTTAGCATGAATCCAATACCTCCCTTAGCGAGAGGTAAAAAGGAAAGAATTGAACATCCACCTTACAGCTCCAACTTGTTTCTGTGCGATTACCATTTATTCGGACTACTCTACTACTGAAAGATGCTTTGGGAAACGATTCGACAATAATGAACAGGTGGACTCGTCCCAAACAAGAACCAAAAAAATGCCAATCCATTGGCGTTAGGATGTCTCTTTCCTATTTGCAACAAACTATAAATTATAAAATGTAGTTTGTTCAGTATAAGTAGTACTATTAAAACCGTAATCAAATTTTCAATATAAATGAAACTCTTACTCTAGTTTTATAACTACAAAGTATAAATGACTGCGGTGGTACAAATACAATCGCATATGCTTTGCAGGCAAAATTTTATAGGTTATCTCAATATTTTCAGAAGGAATAATTTTGTAACATCAACAATTTATCTACTACAGTACTACATTAAAACTACGAGTAGGTGTATTCAATATGATATTTGCGAAACAGACGTATAACACGTAATACATTAAACTTGATTAAATATGTTCAGGATTTAAACAAGGATTCATATTGCGAAGAAGAGTAGGTACTTATGGTGTTTGTACTTACGCATCGGAGGCTCGTCGCTTGGCGGGCTGTGTCCCGGCTGGTAGGGCAGGTGTGTTGCTGGGTGCAGGGGTATCTGAGGCGGACGTGGACAGGAAGATCTCGGACGGCTCGGATGGTGAAGGCGCCGCTTCCAGCACCACGTGGTCGTGGGCCCGCAAATACTGAAGCGGACTCTGAACCAGCAGACAAGAATAGTTATATACCTATTCTAAATATGATTATAATGTAAATGTCATTTTTATGTGTTTTGCACGAAACAGAACTACTTTCATTTGTATTTTATTTAAATATACCTTTACATAATTACGACCCTGAGAAATGAGGAAAAATACTCGTATATTAGTACTTGCAGTTATATTATCATCGTTTCCCAAAATATTGGACTTAACTTTTTTATTTTAAATAGGAACATGTATTTTTTATTTTCTTATTCTCTAGAAAATTAACTCTAAATTCAACGATATAATCGTTTCATATCTTTTCATTACGATTTTTTAAAAGAAATGTCCATATTCAGTTTTACATTAATTTTATTTAAATATGTGTATAAAAAGAGCCAAGTATGGAAAAAAATGAATTCATTTTACTTTTTTACATTGATTTAGAGGGCCATGAATGGAATGAGTGAGTATTTTGTATGAGCTGACATTTAATAAAAAAATATGATTAAAGTGATGAAACAAAATATTCACTAATTTCATTCATGGCATTCTAATTCTACGTAAAAAAGTAACGTATTCATTTTTTCCATTCATGGCACTCTCATTATAGACATATTTAAGGCAAATTAATATAAAACTTATTTTGGATTCGTTATGTGATGGTATGAAACGAATACATCGTTGAATTCAGAAATAAATTCTCTAGCGAGTAAGCAAATAGAAAATATATGTTCCCATTTAAAATGAAAAAGTTAGCTCTCATATTTTCAGAACTGTTGATATATATTTATTCTTGCTGATATCACAAATTTTGTAATTCAAAATGGCACATTTTTGCTCATTTACCCAAACTCGTACCTCTTCAAATAAAAAAGTTACCAATAGTGTGTACGCTTATTGGAACACCTGTATACCACACAACACATTCATAAATTAGTTCCATCTGTGGCTTTACATTTCAATTACCAGGTTTGATTGAGTTATTTATTTTATCGCATTGGTAACGTGCTCTGCGATTCTTTAAATTAAAAAATGATAACAAAGAATCTGCATTAAATTTTGTGTCAAAGTGGTACAAAGTGGAGTGAAATGGTGCAAATGTTGGAAAAGGCTTTTGACGAGGTATAAGAAATGTCGAAATCAAAGGTTTATTAATGGTATAAACGTTTCAGTGGCGTATGTTGATACCAACATGAGACAGGTATGAGGATGAAAAAGGGCAACATAATTAACATATTCAATAAGTTATACAAAAATTATGGATATTATAAATATTGCGCTTTTTAAAGTTTTTAAATAAATCAATCACCTCAGTTAAATCTATTGTTTTTGGAAAACTCTTGTTCAATATTTAATATTGCCAAATCAGACAGCCTTGTCTCAGTCATTGTAGACCTTAAATATAACTCTTTCAGTCGACTAAAGCTTCGTTCAGCAGTTGCGCTGCTTAATGGAAGGATCAAAAATATTTGATACAACGTATTTAAATTTTCGAAAGTATTAGTCTTATTGACATAGAGAAAATTTAGAATATGATTAATTTTAAGTGTTTCTTTTTTTGAAGTGAAAATATGAAAGATGATATAAGAGAGCGGGGCTTGGCACATCGTCTACACTACACATGCCTCTTGTGATTTTCTTCCTTCTCCGAAGATGATGAGAATTTTGGAAGAACGTTTTGTGACTATAATGGAGATAAAAGCAAAATCACTGAAGGAGCTGCAGGCTATACTACTCAAAGTGCATTCCACAAGTGTTTTGAAGATTGGTAACGATGTTGGCAAGTGCATTATATCTAATGGGAATATTTTGAAAGGGGCATTATTAATATTGATGGATACATTATTACTTTATTTTTTATCAAACTTCGTATGTTCGATTATTTATATTCTAATGTCAACAAAGAATGCATTTATTCCGAAGTTATAAATTACTTTTCTTGTTCAACTTTTTTCCAACTCCATGATAAATCAATGGAAAACTAGTTCATTCTTCGTAGCATTTAAACAACTATTTATAAATCATTGTATTAATTGCGTTCCGTCTGTAACTCTCAACAAACAGTCCACTGTCGCCTCTTACCCTGGTAGAGAAATGTAAAACAACACAAAAGTAAAGAATAGAAAAAAGGGAGGGAGAAAAAAAGGACTGTAATTTCGTTCAATTTTTTTACTGTTTTGTTTCCGTGTCGTGCAAAAACTCAGGGCATAAAACAAAAGAACAATTCCGGCATGCAAATTGAGCAAGGCGGCTGGGGGCAGGCTTCGGATACGGGTAGGTTGTAGGAATTGGAGCTGGAGGCCCAAGAGTGCCTGTTCCTGCCGACGCCGAAATGAAAACAAATACGTCAAACAACAGTCAATACTTGGCAGGGAAAGCGAAGCGGCAACCAAGGCACAGCCTTCACGCAAATCAAACGCTAATTGTCAAAGTTTCGCGCCAGAAGAAAGAAAGTTTTTCATTAGTATTAACTGTATTTATTCACACCAAAATGACAAAATTCTGAAGGGGATGGGGGGGGTTCACATTTCACTTAACGCACTCAGCCATGCAACTTCCATGAAAAAATATGTCAAATATATTCACCGGTATTCTGTTGTATAACAATTTAAATTTGTAGTAACAAATATACGAGAATAAATTAAATGCTAATACAAATGCTATAAACATAAAAATTTGCTATATAGAAAAAGTAAAAGCTTATTTAGAATGGGTAAACGCTATATAGAATGGATGTGATCGGGTACGTTCTCTCGTTGAACGAGGTGTAGATATTGTAACGTGCGCCCCTGACTTAAGAGTATGCGAGCGCCGCCAGTGGTAGAATATTTCCGAGCGATGACGTAATCCCCGGAGGCGGAAAAACCCATACGTCTAGACGTTTTATAATTACCCGGTGGCCTGAATCCTTTGTATTCAATGTCAATGTGGCATCGGAAAGTTCGAGAAGGACATCGCGCTATATAAACCGGTCGCCAAAGCCAGCAAAAAACAGTCTTATAAGACACGCATCGCGAATGAACAGTTGGTGATATAAATAAATAGTTATATAAATAAATGTAGTGATATAAATATTGTTTAAATAAATAATCTTAGTGTTTAAGCATTTAATAATATTCTTAGTCTTAAATTAGTGTTTATAATTATTTAATCATAGTGTTAGTTATTTTTATTATCTTTTTAATATTTATCATAATTATTTATTTTTTAATAAACGTATTATTTTAATTAATAGCATTTCTCTGATTTTGACACTTCACCCATATAAATAAATGTTACAATTCACAGGCTGTTTCCTTTAAAACAACCGATGCTTTTTTAGGAAAACTAATGACTTTAGACGATTAGAGGAAAATGATATGTACAAAAAATGATTAAGAATAAGGGGCTAATTTAATGGTAATAACAAACCGAAAATTTAATGAGTGGTTGTCAAACGATAGAACAAAATTATATTTTGTTAAATGGTACCCTATGTAATTGTTTAGTCCATTAGACAGAGATTTTTTTTATTTCAACGATATAAATGTTGTATAGGGTTGTATAACAATTATTTTAAGTAAAATAGTATTAAAAATTATAAATAATGTAATAAAAAAATGCTTTACTTACTACTAGTGTAACCTAGGCGACAGACGTATCAATACTTGTTTATTGGCATAGCCTATTTTAATTTTAACATTATTTTTAATTTGTAATACCATTTTTCTCGAAATAATTATTATACAACCCTATACAATATTTACATCGTTGAAATCAGAAAAAAAATCTCTATCTAATAGATTAAAAAATTATATAGAGTACCATTTAAAAAATATATAATTTTGTCCTACCGGTTGAATTTTCGATTTCTTATTACTGATAAATTAACTCCTTATTCTTGATCTTTTTGTTGCATATAACATTTTTTTTCTACAATCATTAGTTCGTCCAAAAAGGCGCTGGTTGTTTTAAACGAAACACCTGTATATAGTATGAATGAACGCTACACAGAATGGATATAGAAAAAATATCTAGTGTCAATAGTGTCAATAGACCTTTTCTATTTAAATGGATAGAAGATATTATGCGCAGTAGGATTCTGCGCATAGTAAGCTAACAACTGGCTGGAGTCATGGTTACGTGCTTGTAATGAGATCCGTGGCGTTCGTTTTTTAAAAATTTGTATGTAAAATATGAGGAAAGTGTTTGACAACTTCCCGAAAGAAGTTACAAAAGCTTCTATTGAAGCTAAAATATCTAACGATGCAAATTTTCACCGAGAATACAGAACGTGTCGTTTGATAGTCCGGTTAACAGTTGCAGGCGCCATTTTACTTACTATGTGCAGAGATAGAAAGAGATAGTTGTTAAATTGATAAGGTCTATTATGCAAAAAAAGAGTTTTATGAATTTGAGTTCCACAGGTTACAAAAGTTAAACACAAAAATATACGCACATACTGACCAAAACAGTCAATGAAAATTAATAATCTTTAATATTTTGGCTTATATAGAAATACGAATTTTCTATATAGCAAAAATTAATTAACTGGTAGTATTTGCTCAAAATTTTAGTTACCCTAACTAATTACCATGACTACCATTTAACAATACATTACTATGATTACAAAAACACCTGAATTTGTTATTTGTCATATGGAGCCAGAGCAATAAGTTAAAAAAAAAATATATTTCTTTCATTCCTTTTATTCCCGAATTTTGTATTATAATTATTCTTTAAATAGTGTTTTGTTATATGTATAGACCTATTTTTAATGTTTTTCGAAGAATAATTATGATTTAATAGGCAATATAGCCATGTGAATACTAACGACGCGACTAGGTTAAGAGTAAAAGTAAATATTACCAGTCATTATTTTTTATATAAAATAGTTATATGTGTTAAAAGTAACATTTAACTTTATAAGAAGGAAGTTTGGAACACGACGCGAAGCGGAGTAGTTTAAACCTTCGAATAAGATAAAATCACTTTTAACACATATCATACAATATTTTTTCTACAAACACTCTTTTACCACTTAAATTTGTACATTTTTCTAATATTTTTTGACATAATATGACAAAAATGTCGATTTGTTGTTCCATTCGTCATTCTCATTACCAAGGAAATTACTTCACGTTTAACACTAGTTTTAAAACATATTGCTAATAATATTTTTATTTACGAGGGTCATTTCATAAATAATGTACAGGTTGGCAACACTGCGAATTACAACAGTGACATTTACGTCAGTAGTAGTAGTAGTAGTAGAAGGCTTGTGAAGAGCACAACAGTTTATTATCGGGCCTTCATGCAAAAACTACACAGAAAATTACACAAAACCCGACTTCAGTTGCTCGAGACTGCGCCATTCATTCTCCATGACAATGCTCGTCCCCACATCGGGAATGTCGTAACCGAAAAACTGCGTGAATACGGTTGGGAAGTGTTACCTCATGCTCCCTACAGTCCAGACATGAGTTCACCTGACTTCAACCTATTCCCAAAGCTGAAATAGCCTATGCGTGGACATCGTTTTACGTCTCTGGAAGAGCTTCATGCTACCGTTACCCAAGCTATTCGACAGATGAACAGGGATGTGTTTTGGATGGAATAATAAAGCTTCCCAGACGTTCCGTCTCGGTCATTGAGAAACAGGGAGACTATATTGAAGGATTGTAAAGAGTGTAATAAAAATAAACAAATGAATAAACTAACAATAGTGTGCAATATTTATGAAATGGCCCTCATATATGTTAAAAGCGTGGTTAAAAGTAACAATGATATGTCAATTTTTAACACGTGTCAGAAAATGACATTTTTAACCGTATTCAAATGCCTAATTTTAATATATTTGCAGAAAAAAATGTTATTTGTTAATTTTTTATATCGCAGTTTTAATTTTCTTATATAGCATTAACGACTTTTACAGCATTTAATAATTTTCTATATATAGAATTTTATTCGCATCCTAAAAATAATTGCTTGTACAAAATGGCGGAGGCATCATTCAGTAAAATATCTTTTTTCTATCACATTTAAACATTTTTATTTATTTTCGTTAATAAATTCTCTACTTTTATTACGTTTGTGGGTGTACTGTGCGACTGTGCCGACAGAACCAATACAAGGGCCTTCAACCTCTGTACAAGTGCAATTACATTTGTGCGCGGTCTTTCTCCTCGCCGCTGCGTCTGTTATTTTAAATTTAAATATCGTAAGGAACTGGGATGGTAATTCGGTACTCATTATACAACATGCTCCCATACTAATCTTCTAAAAACAACGCATAAATACCAAGAAATGGCATGCTAATCGCCTACAATAAGAGGAATTGTTTTTTTTTTTTATTTTGTAAAACTCGTCGATGAGTTTTTAAATCAGTCACTGTTTGAGGCCAACGAACATGAAAATAAAGTTTTTTTTTTCTTGGAAATTTTATAAACACTGAATATCTAGGTATAGTTCTGTATAATAATTATAGTAATAATAATAGGGAATAAATTTAGCAGAGCACGAAATGGAAAATTTCATGAACAAAAATTCCAAATTCTAATTTTTTTCGAGTAAAAATCTAATTGACCAAAAATAGATAAGCACTAATTTTTTAACGATTGACATTAAAATGTGCGATTTTTTTAACAACTAACAGTTTGTAAAATGTCACTTTTACTGCTCAAGTAGTAAGCATATTTTTACTGCCTATTATTTATATTTATATAGCAACCGCTCAACAAACGCATAGCACAAAATAAAATTGAACACAGTAATTATAATATCAAATACGTGTATAAAAAAATCTGATGTGGCCAGCATATTACCTTCTGTCAGTCCTGTGTATTATATACAAATTCCATAAATAAATTTTATTGCAAAAGATCCTATATTTCCAGTAAAATTATTTCATAACCAAACTATGCTAATTGCATTTGACACTGACATCTTCTTCTTGTTTAGCTTTTCCCCTTCTTTAGGGGTCTATATTTTTTTATTTTCTTCTTCCACTCATTTCTGTTTTGTGTGTCGTCCTCATTCAGTTTCATTTCTTTCAAGTCTTCCACAATACGGTCCTTTAATCTTATCTTTGGTCTTTCTCTGTTCCTTCTACCTTCTACTACTAAGCTATTCATTCTTCAAATATATTTTCATCTCTCCTCATGACATATTCAAACCAATGTAATCGTCTCTCTTGTATCTTGTAACTTCATCACTTATCCTTTAGTTCCTTACCTATCTTTCCGTGTCTTCCCAAAATCTATCTCACATCCTCATCTCTGCCACATTCATTTTCTTTTAATTGATATTGACATCTGTCAATTTGAATTATCCGAATATATATTAGCAGTTTCCATGGTTAGCATAGCAAGCTGATTTATGAAATTTTGATATCTTTATCATTCTTTAACTCTATATCTATCGAATATGAAGTATAAAATCGTATATAGAATAATATATTGGTTAAAATTTATAATAACATTAAATGTCAATATATGATATTTAACTGCTTTTTTTTCAAGAAAAACTGTTAAAAGTTGCAGTTTCCATGGTTGGCATAGCTGACTGATTTATGAAATTTAATATTTTTATAATTCTTTAACTCTATATCTATTGAATATGAAGTATAAAATGCAATCACATCGTATAAAGTATAACATATTCTTCAAAATATAATAACATTAAATGTCAATAAACGATATTTAATTGCTTTTTTTCAAGAAAAATTGTTAAAAAGTTGCAAATGAGGGTACTTCCGGTGGATAAATTATAACCAAAATCTAAGCATGTCTGCATATGGATCTAAACTTGAGGACTACGAAAAATTATAATTTTTGGAATCGTGGCATTGGAGTTCTGTGATCCGAAACAATCTTCACATACATACACACACACACACAGACGCGCGCACAAATACACACACAGACATAGTAAAAATAGTAAATTAGTATTCTAGGAACCCCTAAACGTGCTTATTCATTAGAAACTCACTATCGAAAATTTGACCAAAGACAATACCTTCCTTATAAAGGTGACGGAAGGTAAAAAAAACTGTTTTTAGTCTAACATCAAATTTTGACTGCCATCATTTTGTTCGGTTGTTTAAATTCCATATTCCGTTTTTTTTTTTACCTCCCGCTACCATTGGTAAGAGAGGTATAGGAATCATGCTACAAGTCGCATATCGAGATTTTGATAAATGACGACGTTTCAAGGTCCATAGAATCCGATTTTAACATGTTCACAATGATGTCTGTGGGTGTGTATATGTGTGTATGTGTGTGTGTGTGTGTGTGTGTGTGTGTGTGTGTGTGTGTGTGAGTGTTGATCTTCTGGACACTCTAACACAAATACTATCATTCGGAAAATTTGATGTGGCCAGCACATTACCTTCCGTCAGTCCTGTATATTATGTACAAATTCCATACATAAATTTTATTGCAAAAGATCCCATATTTTCAGTAAAATTATTTCATAAACAAACTATGCAAATTACACTTGACACTGACATCTTCTTCTTCTTTAGCTTTTCCCATTCGTTAGGGGTCGCTATTTTTTATTTTCTTTTTCCACTCATTTCTGTTTTGCGTGTCGTTCTCATTCAGTTCCTTTTCTTTCAAGTCTTCCACAATACAGTCCTTCCCTTTTATTTTTGGTCTTCCTCTATCTCTTCTACCTTCTACTACTAAGCTATTCATTTTTCTTTCAATATATTCTTCATCTCTCTCCATGACATGTTCAAACCAATGCAATCCTCTCTGTTGTATCGTTCTAGAAACTTCTATCACTCGAGCTATTTCAATTATCCTTTCATTCCTTATCCTATCTTTCCGTGCTTCCCAAACATCTATCTCAACATCCTCATCTCTGTCACATTCATTTTCTTTTCATTGATATTGACATCTGTCAATTTGAAATATCCGAATATATATTAGCAGTTTCCATGGTTAGCATAGCAAGCTGATTTATGAAATTTTGATATCTTTATCATTCTTTAACTCTATATCTATCGAATATGAAGTATAAAATCGTATATAGAATAATATATTGGTTAAAATTTATAATAACATTAAATGTCAATATATGATATTTAACTGCTTTTTTTCAAGAAAAACTGTTAAAAGTTGCAAATGAGAGTACTTCCGGTGGACCAATTATAATCATATGTGCATCGTGGTATTGAGGTTATGCGATCCGAAACGATCGTCACATCATCGTAAAACTAGTAAATTCGTATTCTAGGGGCCCCAAAACGTGCTTATTCATTAGAAGCGCACTCTCGATTTTTTTTGACCAAAGACCATACTTTCCTTACCTAAAGGTGACGGAAAGTAAAAATAATCAAAAACTTGGTTTAAACGTATGACCGTATGTTAATGCATTACAGATTGCAATAGCATCAATGTTGTAGATATGTTCTTGCAGAGAGCAGAGAAAAATCGTGTAAAACGATATTCTCAAATTTACATTGAAATTAGTAAGGTAAGCGACGTGACCATTGGAGTAAACATATTTTACGAACGATTTCGAATTTTGTGTGATTCCTGTAGTGAAATATGGAAATCACTAATGACCATAAAAATCTAAAGAATGATATTAATCTGATTTAAATTTAGCTTCTGCTCATGTCTTACCTGAAATAGTTCACTCCGAGTAAACGAGTAAAGTAACTTGAATTTTGGAACGCTAATTATGGTGAAGATATAGCTCAACAATTTCCGAACGTATAAAGTTAACTAAGATAATTTTTGAATGTAGTGGCGCAGCGCAAGAACAAATGAATGATCGAAACGAAATTTTAGTAAAATATTATAAAAACGTTCGCCATGTTTCACAAGATTTCAGCATCTGAACCAACCTCTCGCTCATTTTTCAGATGTTAGCCGAGCCCCGTTAGTAACCAACCACACACGCGTTTCGCTCTTTTAATATTTTTCAACCAAAGTAATATTTTCCGTAGTTTCATATATTGGAACATCGTCTATAATTTCACGAACGAGCTGTGTTTTGGTTTGCTCTGGTCCATTTCTAGCTCTAAATTTGGATAAAAAAATAATGTTTTTACCTGTTTAGCGGAGCGCGCAAGGGCTAATACTTCTCGTTGTAGGGGCGGCAGGTGAGCGCGTAGAAAGGGCAGGACAAAAGGCCTTAATGGGAAATTCGTCACGTCTTGAAGGGACTGGTGAAACTCTTCCACACTCAAAGATGAACTCTGAAACATCACAGAAAAAAACACATTTCATAACATTTTTAGGTATACTACACACATATCAATTTTACATAGTAAAATAAATATATCATCACAGCTTATTACCCATTTTTGGGTGTACGTTAAGGGCATGTACCAGGCGTCACCCCATACTGGCTCTTAAAGCTTTCGTGGAGAGAACACAACAAGGATCACATAAAATTTGGAAACTGTAATTAATTTACAATCCGAAAATGATGTTTACTGGGCTTTCGGTAATAGAAATTATGATATAAAAAATTTGACTCATCTAAGTAATTAAAAAATAAATTGCAGAAATTCATATATTCGCCCTAAACCGCTAAAAAAATACAAATTGCATTAGACTACTCTTACAACTTCGAATTGTTCCCGTGCGATTAACATTTGTTCGGACTAATAAAAAGGCGGTGGGAGGGATAACCATTCGAAAATAAATAAATAGGTGGAAGCATTCGTGTGGAAATAAATTGTAACACGCCCCACTTCTTTGACGGGAATTAAAAATCTGCAATTCCAGTAGAAAAAAATCTGATATGGCCAGCACATGACCTCCCGCCAATTCCATATTTAAAAAACAATGAGCTTTAAGTAAAGTATCATTACTGGTTGATCGTTTGTAAACAAAATCTAATTTGTTGTTCCAATAAATATAAAAGTCTGTAACACGAAATTTTGGATTATATTTTATTATGTTTTCCTCGAAAATCTGTTAAGTATCACTTCCGGTTTATCATATATGGTGAAAATATGTAATATGTGGTTCTCAATCATATCCGAGTTTTAAATAACAAATTTGAATTTTTACCTCTCGCTAAGAGAGGTATTGCATTCATGCTAAAAATCGCATATCCAGATTTTATTGAATAAGCACGTTTTAAGGTCCCTACAATCCGATTTTAACATTTTTACGATGATGTCTGTGTGTGTGTGTGTGTGTGTGTGTGGATGTGTGTGTGTGTGTGTGTGTGTGTGTGTGTGGGATGTTGGAAGGACGGTTACTCAAAAACTATAAGACTTAAAATTTGTTTAACAACGTATTTCCCAATCGGACATTCCCGGGAAGATCTGAAAAGGTTTTGGTAACAATTGGACAACCGGAAGTAGAAGATTCTTGAAAAAAAATCTTCTAAATATTATTTTTTGAAAATTTTTCTTGATAATATTAAAGAAAAATAAATTCTCTTTCTGATACATAAGGTTTTGGTAACAATTGGACAACCGGAAGTAGAAGATTCTTGAAAAAAAATCTTCTAAATATTATTTTTTGAAAATTTTTCTTGATAATATTAAAGAAAAATAAATTCTCTTTCTGATACATTTAAATATTTTTATACATATTTTATAGATTTAGAGATAAAAGGAATATAATATATAAAATAATGTTGTAATTAATTTTACAACCGAAAGGATGCCATGAAAAATAGTTGATAATTTAAATTATTTGTAACTGACAGATAAATGTCAGTGTCAGAAATAATGAGTAATGAATTAAAAATGTACTTGGAGAATCCCTTAGTTCTTGATCTGTGACTATTATGGAGATGACAAGTCTAGGTTGAAGGACTTAAATTTGTTTCAAACATTATGGGACAATGTACACCAGTACTGTAGACTAGAGTAACTTTGAATTGCGAAAAAGCTATCAAATTCTTCTCAAGTAAGTTGTAAATATTGACAAAATTACACATCGATATAAGAATAATCGGAGTGCAATCTATCCGTCACTTTATTAAAAGGAATTAGTGTTATTTAGATATAACAAGTATGAAAAAATAAAATGTAAAAGAAGATATGTAAGAATAGATGCACAATCCAGATATATACATTTTAGACCGCCCAAAATTAATGTTTTTACTAGAAGAATATGAAGAGAAAGTAAACAAAGTTGTTCGAATTGAAAATTGCTGTTACCAGCCTAATATTTATATATGGTAAACTCTACTTTGTAATTTATTGTAACATAATTTATGGTAAATATCTTTATGTTGAGACATGCTATTATTGAATAATAAAGAAGTTTATACGTCATAGATTTATATGAATATATTATTTGTATTTATAAAAATATTCTTTGCTTTATGCATACAGCCAGGTAAAATATACGGCGAGAGGTTATGTGCTGGCCACATCAGATTTTTTTGGATTATAATATATTTTTTCACAAAAATCTGTTAAGAGCTTCATGTAAAGTAATATGTTGTTCCCATTGATATAAAAGTCTTAAATACTAAAATTGAAAAGTTGTGGATTATATTTTAATATAGTTTTTCATTAAAAGCTGTTATGGGCTTCAAGTAAAGTACCACTTATGGTTATCCAATTTTACCCAAAATCTAATTAACTCGTTATATTATTGCAGAAAGCTTAAATATGGAAAATATAAATTTATGGAAGTTTGTGAGTTATCGCGGAAGAAAAAAATCGTCATACACACAAAGACATACATCATTGTTAGAATAGTGTTTTGGGGACCCTAATTTGTGTTTATTCACTGGAAACTCACTATCGAATTTTTGAACCGATAACATTACCTCCCTTACTTATGGCGGGAGGTAATAACCTGTATATGAATGGATGTTTCCAAGACTTCTATCAAAAAAGATGTATTAATTTTAGACTTAACAATGTTGTAATTAAATTAAGAAATGTTTAATAATTATAAAGTATCTATTTCAATAAAAAGGGATATTTAATATTATCATGATGCCACCGCCGCACGACTAACTTGGGGCCTGCGTGCATGCTTTGTTGTTATGGTTGATTGTTTGACTCTAGCGCAGTGGTGGAACAAGTAGAGCTAATGAGCCCGTATTCAAACCAAAAACAAATGTCAATATACAACTTTTCGTAAAATTTTCCTACGTCTGAAAAAAATAATGCTTGTATCCTATGGGCACCTTTGACTTGTGGGCCCGTGTTCACCGTACTCCCTATTGTTACCCATTGTTTATACAAACTTACTTGAAGCTGTATTCACTCTACTTTCTTGAACATTCTAATTCTGTCATACAGCGGAATAGTTGTATACTATTATTCATGAAAGATGACTACTCAAGATCACTTGTTCGAAGAAAGAATATACGGCACTTTATATAGCAATAGCTTAGTAACATTTCATATTAGAAAGAGATAAATTATTTGACGTATGTATATGTAATTCATGTTATGTGAGAGATATTCGTAAATTGTGACATTACTTTCTAACACACTATAATTATATATATGACGTATGTAGAGTTACATATCTAATTATCTACTGCACTGCCCTCTGTGCTAATATTTTCCCAGTAACGTTGACGTTTACATTAAATTATTATTTCATGGTTTAGTTTATGTTTTTATGTTTTGCAAAAACATAGGTGAACAACATAAATCTTTGAGAAATGCATTATTGAAAAGAAATACATTTTTCTAATAAATTTCTGTTATGTTCTTACCCTCCTAATTCGTAGAATAGACACGTGTATGAACTGAGTGAACTCTTATATTCACCGAATCTTGTTTTCATAAACATGTTATTTCTAATTGTCACGTAGTCCAGTGGTATGATCCTCGGAACCGCTGATCAAGCACACAAAAAAGGTATAAATTGTGGAAGCCATTGCTAAACTCAGTTCAGTCCGGTCAAATCAGATTCAAAATCAAATTCAATTCTATCGTATCAAGTTCGCATAGTTCAACACGTCTTCGTAGATATTAAATTAATAATATATAATCATTTTTAGTGTTAATTAATAATTAATTAATTAAACGACACGTGTTTGGCAGAGCCGTTTATTGAGGAAAACCTAAACAAAACCTAAACCAAACCTTAACTTTAACACAGCCACAGATCGCTCAATGATGTCAGAATCCTGATAGTTTAACGAGCTTGCCGCACAGGTAAGACGAACTTAAATCATAACATTACACTTATTTTTTCGGTTAAAAAATGTATCCATAATATTGTAACATGCGCCCCTGACTTAAGAGTATACGAGCGCCGCTACTGGTAGAATATTCCCGAGCGATGACGTAATCCCCGGCGGCGGAAAAACCCATACGCCTAGACGTGTTAATTACACCGTTGACCTGGATCCTTTGTATTCAATGTCATTGTGGCGTCGGAAATTTCGAGAAGGACATCGCGTTATATAAACCCGTCGCCAAAGCCAGCACAAATAGTCTGATATATAGAAGCAACGAGCAATGAACAGTGGGTGGTATAAATAAACAGTCTACGAGTTGTGAACATAAATAAATGTAGTTATATAAATAAATGTAGTTATATAAATAAATGTAGTGATATAAATATTGTTTAAATAAATAATCTTAGTGTTTAAGCATTTAATAATATTATTAGTCTTAAATTAGTGTTTATAATTGTGTAATCATAGTGTTAGTTATTTTTAATATCTTTTTAATATTTAACCTACTTATTTATTGTTTAATAAACGTATAATTTTAATTAATAATATTTCTCTAATTTTTACACTTCACCCATATAAATAAACGTTACAATATTTAATGTTGCACGCCACGAAATGCAGTAAAGTTATATGCATGATATATTATATCAGACGGATTATAAATTATCTTGAATAGACATCTTTCGTGAACCAAACTATATACCTTTCTCTTTTGATACCGTTTTACAGGGTGTAATTTTTAAAACGGTTCATAGGGGCTATAACATACAAAAACAATTTGTTTTGCTGCCAAAAGTTTCTATATTAATTTATAGAAAATAGAAGTGGTGCATATTATATGAGAAAAAAATAATGATTTTTTTTTATAACCAGTCACATTACATTTCTGTTTCATATAAAACCACAAAATAAATTTCAAAATTTGCGAAATTAGGAAAAAATCTTATTAACCATGAAACTTACCAGTGACAAAACAGTTGTTGATTTAAGGCAGCTCATTAATAAATATTTATTTGCATTTTATTTGTTATAATTATTATTTTGGTTTTTGTTCATGCTAGTAAAAAATGACATCTTGTTACTGTTAGTTTCATGGTTAATGAGATTTTTTCTTAATTTCGCAAATTTTTAAATTTATTTTGTGGTTTTATATGAAACAGAAATGTAACGTGTTTGGTATCAAAAAATTCGCATTTTTTTCTTTATAATATGCACCACTTCTTTTTTCTATAAATTTTTGGGAGCTAAAAACTTTTTCTATATTATAGTCCTATGACCCGTTTTAAAAATTACACTCTGTGTGTGCTAAGCAATTTTGAACAACTTTGTTAATTTTTTTTCTCGGATAGTATTAATTTGTTGGAAAAATAAAGAAATTGGAGCCTATTTTGTGTATGTAGATTAACATAAAAATAGCAGATATGTTTTAAGTGAATTCAAGAGTTTTTGAAAAAGTCCGGTTTACATTTGACTGGTCCTCGTATATCCATATTATTCTGTGTGTATATCTTTCGTTGAAGGTGGTCTGGTGCTTCCAACTCACACAGCTAGTCTTGGTAGATCTGGATGTGACACTGAAAAATGGAGTTTTTTCGTGGGGTGGTGGTGGCAGCGGCAGACGCCGTGCCGTAGCCTGGAGTGCCTGTTGACGACTGCAGGCTTTTGACATGTTTATTTGTATAATCTGGGTTAAGTAGACGTTGACGAATAAATCACCGCACCGCCAACTATTGAAAATTGAAAAGAACGACCAAGAAAGCGAAAATACTTTGTTTAAAATCTAATACGTAACTTACACTCAAATATTGAAAGGATAAAATAAATAAATGAATATATGTATAAATTTATCATCACGGCATATTACCCATTGCTGGGTGTGCCAATCTGCTTTATACACAGATTTCGGTAATAATGATGACATATTTGTACCGTGCGGGCGTTTACCAAGCGTCACCCCACGGACACCCGTTTCTGGTGTGCCATTTAAAATTCGAAATATTTGGCGTCGTTCGGGATCGAACCCCGTTCTCAGATACGCGACCAGACATTCAGGCACCCGGCCACGACATCCTACATTGAAAGGATTGGATGTATTATTATAGTTTAAACATATAAACAATTATAACTTAATGTTAGAAATTAAATTGTAAACATAATTTCAGGCATAAAGTTTTAATAATTAAAATGTCAATTGCAGTGTTTTCACAATAATTAAAACATTGTTTAATGAAATGTTTGTTTTTAAATAGATTTTAAAACTCTCAGGTATAAGCAAAATACATTTTTATAAAATGTGTATATAAGCGGACAATTCTTTTAGGAGGACGCTTTTGTAGGAATCATTCCCATTTTGTTAAAAATTAAGACTCGGATTTTAAAGAGGTAGTAAATAATGTAACGTTTTTATTTATATGGGTGAAGTGTACAAATAACAGAAATATTATTGATTAAAGAATACGTTTATTAAACGATAAATAAATATTAAAAAGATAATTAAAAGATGATAAATTAAACTAACACTATGATAAACAAATATTGACACTAATTTAAAGACTAAGAATATTATGACACTTAAACACTAAGATTATTTATTTAAACAATTAACACAACTCTTTATGTCACTAATTACATTTATTTATGTTCACTTGTCGATTGTTGTTTTATATCACCAACTATTCACGACGCTTATTTATATCAGACTTCTTTACTCGTTACTACTACATTACAGAATGCTTCGCTGGCTTTGGCGACGGGTTATATATCTGGCGAGTTTAGTTCTAGAACCTCCTGGAGAACTTCTAGAGGTAAACAACATACACAATAGATTACGTCACCGCGACCTTTCCTAACAAGTTAGAACTCGTCAGGTAGGTGCGGACACTGTGGCACCTGCCATGGCGCGACGGCGGCGAGGGCTACGGAGCGGCGACGTTACAATAATATCTAATTTTTTTTTAGACAAATACTGTTTTTACACAGTTGAAGAATTCCTAGGCAGTACACACCATGCATAGCCTTATGATTCGTCTTTTAATTTAACTTTAAATAATGCTTGGTGGAATATACTTATCTATATAAAATTATAAGAAAATTTACCTATCATAAATGCATTTTAAAAATTTATAGACATTATTATTAAATTATTAATCTCTGATTAGTTTTGTTTATATTAGGCATTATTGACTTTTATGATATTCGTATGCCTATATATTTAATTTATACTGTACGTACTACATGTTCTTATAAATTTTTAACTTTATGTCTGATTTGCCATAAAAAAAATTCTCTTTTCTGTAAAATGGTCAAATAAAATGAATATGAATATCAGAATACTAGATTTGAAAAAAAATAATGCAAAGTAAAATATCTTTTTGCAGATTGTGTAATGGGGTCATTTAAAAAAAAAATCGTTGTTTTTTTTATAAAATCATGAAATCCGTCTCATTTAATAAATATAGTAATAAAGGGTTTTCCAATAAGAGGTGTTATTTTGAATAGCCCGCTATTTCGGTAGATGTCGCTTTTGAAGCTGTCATTTTTTGACATTTGACAAGTAGAAACTACGCCATTAATAAAAATGGAACGATACACGCTTCAACGACGCATTGAAATTATTAAAATTCACTATAAAAATGGTGAAAATTTGGCAGAGACGGTTCGTAAAACTCGACAATTTTTGGGTCGTCGTGAAGCACCTTGTCGGACCGCAATACAGAAATTGGTGGAAAAATTCGAGCTGTTGGGACAAGTTAGTGATGTGAAGAATAAAACCCGTGCACGTTGCTCAAGAACAGCCGAGAATATTGCTGCTGTAGCCGAAAGTGTTGAAGAAAACCCAGGTTTGTCCATTCCTCGTCGTTCTTTGGAATTAGGCATTCCACAAACGTCATTACACCGTATTTTGCATAAAGATTTAGGTCTTAAGGCTTATAAAGTCCAGTTAACACAAGAACTCAAGCCGGCCGATCATCAACAACGTCGTGTCTTTGCTGATTGGGTCGTTGAAATGCATGAAAATGATCCGAAATTCCATCGAAAAATCATCTTGAGTGATGAGGCCCATTTCCACCTCGGTGGCTTCGTCAACAAACAAAATTGTCGCATCTGGGGCTCAGAAAACCCAAGAGTTATTGTTGAAAAGCCTCTCTATCCTCAACGTGTGACTGTTTGGTGCGGTTTATGGTCCGGCGGAGTCATTGGACCTTACTTTTTCGAAAATGAGGCTGGAGCAACAGTTACGGTGAATGGATTGCGCTATCGAGAGATGATTAACGATTTTTTATGGCCGGAATTGGATGGTATTGATCTGGACAACGTTTACTTTCAACAAGACGGCGCTACGTGCCACACAAGCAACGAAACCATTGATCTTTTACGGGAAAAGTTTCCGGACCGTGTTATCTCTCGAAGAGGTGTCACAATTGGCCACCGAGATCT
Organism: Harpalus rufipes; assembly: GCA_951394225.1. Lineage (NCBI taxonomy): Eukaryota > Metazoa > Arthropoda > Insecta > Coleoptera > Carabidae > Harpalus > Harpalus rufipes. The sequence goes on along the minus strand of OX596281.1, from coordinate 22,425,038 downwards.
TGTGATTTAACACCTTGCGACTTGTTTCTTTGGGGCCACGTGAAAGAGAAGGTCTACGCCAACTGCCCAGCGTCGACTCAAGACCTCAAAGATGGAATTCGTGAGGCTATTGAGGACATAGGACAGCCACTTTGCGATTTGGTTATGGAAAATTTCATGAAAAGGATATTGTCCTGTCAGCGTGGTCGTGGTGGTCATTTGCCTGATGTTATTTTCCACTATTAACGGCATACCTTCCTCTTTATAATGAAATAAACATCCGATCATTTATATTAAAAAATGGCATTTTTCTTTGAATATCAAAATAACACCTCTTATTGGAAAACCCTTTATAAAATAACATGAAATATACGACTTTTCATTCATAAATTTGCTAATAAACTTTCGCGGCTGTAAAATTAGTAACGTCACGGCTTGTTACTCACACAAAGACATTCCTCTCTCTCACACACACACAACGGTCCACGTGGTATCCGTTTGCTGCTGTATACAAGCTAACCTAAAATTGCGACAGGTGACAGCAGACTTAAGAATAAAGGTATGTAAATAAAACATTTATTAAAATAAATACCAAAAGTTGTGAAAAATATGTTTTTCGTTAACAATATGTTGCTGTCACAAAATCAAACTGAGAATTGATAACCCAAACAATCATTTTTCCGAACACAATCGGTAGAGGGCTGCTGCCGCATCCGACAAGCCGTGACGTATAGCCGTGACGTCAGCGTCCAAATATTTGATATTTAAGACAACTTTTACAAAATCATATCTCTGATTGTAAAGACTTGTAAGGTGTAAAACATACACCTACATATTTAATTTGACCTATTCTTTCAAGAAAAAATAAATTAGAAAATGTGAAATAACCCCATTATATACCTAATCGCGCATCTCTAGGCAGATATTTTTGTAGGAGCTAATTCCCATACTTATGTTAGAAAATTAAGGCTAGGATTTTATAGAGGTAGTACAAAATATGAAAATACTAAGTTAAAAAAATAAAACAAACTAAAATATCTTTTTACAAAATATACATTCATAGCAAAAAAAGATTATTTGCACGGAAAATAGTATATTTTACGAGTGTGAAGTTTGACAAACGAGATGCAACCGAGTGAGTCAACACACGAGCAATACGATATTATTTTCGAGCGAGTTATAAACACTATATTTTGGACGATCACAAAAAATAACATGGGTATTTTCGAACAACCAACCATAGCTACAAATAAAGCAAAGCTGCGTAACTACGTTGATTTGGTATTATTGCGATGTAACTACATATATCGCGCTAGTACGACATTCATGCTATAGCTCGCGCCAGATAGAAATAACCTGCGCGTACCATGAACTAAGCAACTAAGGCCCCGATACACGCATCGGCCTGCGCGGCCCCTGATTTGCGCAGTTAAACCGGCTCGTGTTTATGTGTGTCTGTAATTCAAGCCGCTTGAGCGGCTACAAGGCCCTGCCTATGCATCTCCTCTATTATTCTGATATTTGGCCTGCACAAACCAGGCCTTTATAAAAAGATTGAACGTGTGTAGAGGCATACAGACCAATGGCACAGTTTTATATTGGTTTTAATATTGGTTAATAATAATAGGATACTAGGGATTATTTAAAGAGATTTTGACTAAATTTATCACCATTTAAAAAACTCTCCCTGTTTGTGGAAAGAAGTAAATATGTTTTTCTGTGACATTTGCAAAGGTTGAATATTATAAATAATAAAAATTAATTACATTTCATGTTGACTCTGTTTGCAATTAAAAACTTAATCAAAAAGCTGTGTAGTGTGGAAGGAGCAACCGGTTCAGACAAACCGGCACGTATTTGGCCTGTGCAGGCAAGTCGGAGTAAAAACCGGAGCATGTGTATGGGGCTTAAGTGAGTTTTTGCTTAAGAATGTAGTTTGCAACCTAAAAACTCTTACTTACAGTTCATGGTACGTAATATACTATTTCGCGCACGAGAAATTTTCATCTTTCTTAAGCAAATTATTTGTTATTATTTTCTGAATTGGTCGTCTAAATTTTTCAAAGTAAAATAAAGTAACATAACCTAACTTAAATGGTTTACTGTGAATTTACTTAATTTAATGACAAAAGAAGTATTTTCAATTGTATTTATACGTTAATTTTTGAGTCCGAAAAAAATCTTGTTTACTGCGTAAATAATCTATTATGATTTCTGTACTGAATTTTTTTAGTTTTTTGAAAATGTATTCTTCTTCTGTAACCTAGTATTTTGATATTTTTTATTATAAATAACTAAATTTTAAAATTGAAAGAGAATTTGTAGTCGGCACTTGGTGGACCATTTTCAGTAAGTTAAAATAAAAACAAATTTACTCTTATTTTATCCACGTTATTAATTATTGTGTGATGATTGTTTCGCCCTTTCGGACATCTTCAGACAATTGTTCTTGAAAGAGAATTAGTTAAAATCAAAAGTAAATTTGTTTTTATTTTAAAAACTTTGAATGGTATTATTTACTCAAAATTTTATTCACCCTAATTAACTAATTGCCATGGTTAACATTTAGAAATATAGTGGTATGATAAAAAACAAGTAAATTTGTTATTTTAGTCATATAGCTTAATCAACCTGTGACTAAACTTATCTGTCTGTTATTATTATTTTTTATTAGTGCGTTTAAATTTCACCGTAAATTAATTATTTGTAAACGGTTATTCTTACTAAACAGTACCAGACAAAAAAATGCCAGTTTTGTTCTTAAAGCCCTCCTTAACACGCAGACACGAAGCTCTAAAATCGAGTCTAAAACACAGATACAAAACATAATATTGATAAATAAATTAAAATTTCAGCTAAATCTTATTAAAAATATTATTTAAAAACATTTTCCAGGCAAAATAAAGCGAATTTAAGTTTGACTTGAAACATTCACAGATTGTTTTAAAAATAGATTTCATGGGGGTTCGACTAATATTGGTTATTACTCTGTTTTTAATTAAATACGTTTTTTTTGTTATTATGTTTCATTAGTTGTTCTTTGACTATTACACATGACGGTCAGCAACAAACTAGGCCAAGGATGACGGAAGACCACGGCGATTACATCTGTGTGGAATGGGGATGGGCTCAAATGCAAAAAATTAAGCCTGCTTCCAAACTCTGGCGATAGTATAAGCAGAGGTTCCTGGATTATTTATGAAGACAATAATGTTTCACTAGGTATATGCTTAGACACATGACGAAACCGTCATGAGAAGTAGATTTTAGTAATGACGATATAACTGTACCCTTGAGGCCGCTCATAGGCTCTCAAAGCTGTTGTGTATTAAATAATTATTTTCTTCACTTACCACTAAACTCAAGACAAGACTCCTGACTCGATCCCCAACCTCCTGGCCAATATCATTCCCAAACTGCACCAGCGTCCCCAAAAACTTCTTCACCTTTCCCTGCCGTCCTGCAGGGTACGTATACCCTACTCCCATGGTGGACACCGTCGCCATGGTCTGCTGGCTGGTCGGCACCTGGTGCAAATGGTCCAGCAGGCCGCCAGGAGGCGGTGTGAGGCTGTCACCGTTGACCAGAGGGGACGCGGTGCCAGAAACGGAACCGTTCAGGGGTGGCGAATGAGGAAGGGTCTGCGGGAGGGATTGTGGCAGGGACTGAGGGACGGACTGAGGAAGGGATTGGTGAGGTTGTTGGGAGGGGGAGAGGTGGGCGCCTTCGGGGCTGTCGGGGGTCTTGCAGCGGTCTTTGTGACCTGCAAAGAAAAATTATTGTAAATATAAACGATGTCTCTAATCACAGAAAACAGCAAACTTGCTGTTTGTGCTCTTCTAATACATACGAGGACCATTTAAAATATTATTAGTCTATCAGGAAGCGACATCTATGTCAAACGTAATCTAAAAATTTGCCGTTTCTCAGATAAATAGTTTTTTTTAAGATTCATTTTATATGAAACTATATTTATTTATTTAATGTTAATCTCAGTATAGATAACGTGGAACACCATAAGTAATTAGATTCTTTTTCAAAAAGGGTTAAAACCTTAAGAAATTTTTAATTAAATAAAAAATGTCTTGGATGATTATGCGCCTTCGCTTACTACTGTCAAAAAGTCATCATCTATGGCATAACAGCCCTTGTAGGACTAAGGCATCAGGTACCGTAGGTACTCGTTTCGTGACCGATTAGTACTATACCTCGTTTCAAGTAAGAAAATAGTAGATGGCGCTTGAGAGTCGACCGTATTGACATGCAGTAAATAAGTAATTCATATTCGTGAAACCAAACTTAAACATCACTTAAATCTATAGATTTTATTTGATAACTAACAACTGACAGCTGATATTTTTTTCGTGTTTGTGAACTAGGCTTGCATTCTGACCCATCAAAGGGCAGAATTTATATCTCTATCTAACCACCGCTATTTTCTTATGTGAAATGAAGTATAGTGCAAGTGGCAGTTAGTGTATTTTATTTAATCCGTGCGATAACCACTGATTGTTATACGCAACCACTTCGGTAGTGGAAATACTCCTTCAACAGCTACCACCATCTATATTTTGCATGGCCAACCTGGTCATGTCGTCCAGAAATTTTATCGCCGGTAAATTGATCGCGGAAAATTGCTCGCTGAGATATTTCATTGCCGGTAAATTGATTGCCTGGAAAATATATCGCCAAAAAATGATCGCTGGAAAATTGATTGCGAGGGAAATTGAACGCAAGGAAAATTGATCGCAAGTAAATTTATCGCGGAGAGAATTGATCGCCGGAAAATTGATCACCAGAAAACTGATCGCTAAGCAAATTGATCACTAGGAAAATTCACGTAAATTTGGACTGAGTTTTGTGCGTTAGGTTAGTTTATTTATTGTTATATTTACACAAAAGTCAGACTTGGACAACTCGGCCCAAGTTTTGGGCGTCAGATTAAGTTAATGTTGTTATATTTAGAGAAATACACCATTTCTGTCGTCAATAATAAGACCTTATAATTTAAGTCGGAACCAGACTGCGCTCCCAGTATCAAGATGCTAGGTACAGCGTAAAATTTATTCATTACAGAAGTGTAGTTGTAAATTTTGTTGAATAATTAATTTTCGTGACGATGAAATTCTGCGATATTATTTTAGCGATAAATTTTCCTAGCGCCCAAATTACTCGCGATCAATTTTCCCTGCGATATATTTACCAGCGATAAATTTTCCTTGCGATTAATTATCACGCGATCAATTTTCCTGACGATCAATTTTCCGGCGATCAATTCTCCTCGCGATAAATTTACCGCCGATGATTTTTTTCCACGATGAATTTTCCGAGATCAATTTACCTGCGATGAATTTTCCGGGAACCCATGCGAGTGCAATTAATGCCTGGTATGGTGGCATTTTAACGACTACACACTTGCCGGCCAGTGGATTCGAACCGAGGAACCTCAGCCTTAATCAGAACATATATTCTGAAATAAATATAAAATACCGATTCCCTATGCTAAATTTAAAGTTGTACCCATTTCCGCTAAAACCGGAAGTGATACAAAATTTCTGTATAATCATCTTATGAGCCCCTTTGTCTAGTTTAACTTTGCTTATTAATATTTTTTTGTATCTCTCAAAGTAAACGAAATATTCGTGGTGCCGGACTTACGCCAAACACCCTGTATATGTATCTTAGGATACTAAGAAAGAATTGTAGGTATGAATTTGTTCGTTGGTTGACGACCACTTTATTATGGAACTTGGTCTTGTTATTATTAGCTTTGTTCCAGCCGGTAATTTTGGACAAGTTTGCAACATGTATCTGATTTTTTTAGTACGCATGCGTGTACATAAACTTATAAGTTTATATACACGCATGCGTTTATTTTCCATGGCATTCTTTCGGATGTAAAATTTATTATAACAGATTATTTTATATATTATATTTCTTTTATCTCTAAATCTATAGAATAAAAATATTTAAATGTATCAGATAGAGAATTTAATTTTCTTTAATATTACCAAGACAATTTTTCAAAAAATAATATTTAGAAGATTTTTTTCAAGAATCTTCTACTTCCGGTTGTCCAATTGTTACCAAAACGTTTTCAGATCTTCCCATAAATGTTCGATTGAGAAATACGTAGTTAAACAAATATAAAGTCTTATAGTTTTTGAGTAATCGTCCTTCCAACATCCTACATACATACACACATGCACACACACATACATATATCCACGCACACACACACAGACATCATCGTAAAAATGTTAAAATCGGATTGTAGGGATCTTAAAACGTGGTTATTCAATAAAATCTGGATATGCGATTTTTAGCATGAATCCAATACCTTTCTTAGCGAGAGGGAAAAAAGCATCATAATGGATTTATTTATAAGTGTCACTAATATTGATAATATGTATATAAAATGATGTCAGGTGGTATACTTTTTCGACAATTTGAAACAAAGGATTAAAATGTGCAATAGCTGAAACCTGGAGTACTAGAATTTCGAACTAACATTACGCTCCTTTGGTAACGATTTTATTTACAACTATCAGCCAATCATTTTAAACTTACACCTTATATTATGTATTACAGTGGATTAAACATTGTGTATAATATTAGTTATGTGATATTATTATTCTCATATCATTGGATTTTACCCGAAGTTTAAAATATACAATTTTTCCCGGTCTATGTAGGGAACATTAATATTGCTGTCATATGTGAATGTATTTATACGAGTAGATATCTATTGGTTTAACCTTTATGTTAACTATAGCATACTGATATATCTGAATAACAATATAGATGTTTGTTGGTGATATTTTTACTATCATGGTCTGCTCTGCATGTGATGTGTGGTTTTGTTTGGGAGTTTTGCGTTGGTTGGCCGTGTGCTTGACTCGTTAATTCTCCGTTTGACCGGCACACAATGGGGGCGTGGCGGTCAAACAATCACCTATATCGTTCGATTGGCGATCGGACCAGATATACAGGCTATGTCTGCTATTGACACCACTTGTAAATATATGCAAAAGCTATTATACACCCCGTACAGCTGCGGTCTCGCCGCACAAAGTGCGTATAGTATACCGTCAAAGCACAACGGATAATATTCAAAAATTATCGCCAACTACGACATTATACTACAACAATGTAAAATATATGTATCATCACGGCTATTACCCACTTTGATGAACCTATAAAAAGATATCCTCAACTAAAAAAAAATCACATTTAATCAATAGGAAACATTGCTACGTAAAGCTCTAACTTTTCTAAAGTTTAAGTCAAATGCGGTATGTATTGAATTTTTTTGGATACCTGTATAACCCTGCATGATGTGTTAGGGTCTCGTAGTAAAATTTATATTTGTTACACTGAACCAAAACTATATAATATTTTAAACATAAAAACACGTTGTTGTCAAACTTGCGATATCTAAATAGGGCCCCTTTACTATTCTTTTTATTCTTCATGAAACTTCACCTGCATAAATTGAAAACGCTCTGTAGTTCTAGATAGTATAAATTGTTATTTGTTGAGTCGTAATAACTTTTTTAATGGAGTTTGCTAATAATTGCATATAAATTGATCTATTTCAACTCTCATAAAATATATAAATATGTATGTTTAATAGTTATTTACGTATGTGTTTCGTACAATATTTTATCTACGATAAAATCTAAAAATCCAATAAACTTAAAAAATACTCTTATTCATGATTTAAGATCACAAAATTTTAAATAAAAAGTTTGCCATGATAACAAAATATTCACCAATGTTTTTGCAAAAGCGTGTTTAATTTTTTTAAGCAATCCGTTACTAAACAACCGTTTTACAAACTTAAAACTGACAGTTAAACGTTAAGTTTACGCACAATTGTGTACATAATAGTTATTTACGATATAAGTGGGATATAGACATTATTAACGCACGTATCGTGGATTGCCATACGAGCCTGCAAGGCGAGTTAGGGTAACCACATAGTTCGTTAATAATATAGTATCCCGCAAATATCGTACAAAATTTTATCTATCACCGTATACCATATCGCACTCATTTTAGATATTGTTTCCCAATTAGTGCGATAATTAAATTAGTACCGTACCACACTAGAATTTCATTATCGCACTCAATGGGATAACAATGCTATTACATATCTGAAATGAGTGCGATATGGTATAACTTATCCCACGGTGACAAAATAAATTTCCCCGCCAATATTTATGAATAATTTAAGATAATAAACTTACAGCAGTAATAATAAATATGGGTTAAATTCAGAATAGCTTCCTTTTAACACAGGTATAGGTATTCCTAGTTTATCACGAGCTTATCCCACAAATGTATAATAATAAACATGTAATAAGACTTAAAACTCTAGAATAAATTCTCGATAAACGTCATTTTAGCACAGGGTTAAGAGATATTCTCGGAATACCTAATCTGGAAATAGGAAATTATTTATTATTACCGCTCTAAGTATATTAACGCCTAAGATTTGATTGTTACGGCAGTTTATGTTATTCAACATATCTTTTATTTCCATACAAATGCACGTGGTTTCTATTTGGTGTGGCATCATAGATTATTATTTGGTTTACTTTCGTTGTTTCTTTATTATCTGTACTTATTTACTTGAAAATGGATTCGGTATAATTTAAAAAAAGCAATAACGGAAGGCTTGAAAGTAATAAGAATTTAATATAGAGTAGATGTGAGAATTCATAGTAAAGGCATTAAAAATTCGATTATTTTAGATAACATCATAGATAATAACTTTTTTCTACAAATCTATAAATTAAAAGTAGGCTTTTTAATTCTTATTTTTAGGGTTAAATGTCATTTTATGAAACCAGTGTTAAAAAGTGACAGATCATTGTTATTTTATCAAATCGACATTTTTGGCATATGTCAAAAAATTATTAGAAATACAAATTTAATTGAGAAAATACTGTTTGTAGAAAAACTAGTGTATGAAATACATGTTAAAAGTGATTTTATTTTGTTCGAATTTTAACACATATCATAAATAACTATTATTTAATTTTTGTAGTCTCGATCATACAGTTTCATGGTTTAGTTTTAACATATATTATCCATGTTCTATTTATTACTATGAAGCAGGGCCTCACTGTCGGGGTCTCAACTACAGACAGTAAAAAAATATAATTGAAATGACAGCAAAAGTTGTAGAGAAAAATGGTGACGAAACAAAATGGTTACATTATTTAAAAAAAAAACACCCTATACATTATCATTACAAAAGATATATAAATATAGAGAAATGAATATTTAATCTAAGTTGATTCGTTAACTACATCTCTTAAAAATCAAATTTTGGTGGAGGTGCCAAAATAATTTTCAAGGGTATTAAATATATGTATAAAGTAAAAGTAGAACATACAATAAACAACAAATATTTCAGTATTACAGTTTAAAATCCGCATTTGAACAGTATTTTTAATCCTCGTGTTTGTGTCTTTTTGCGTCTGGATAAATTTTGCCTAATTCTATTTCCCGGAATACATATTTGTAAAAAAAGTAGTGCACACAAATATTTTCCATTTGCAAACTAACACAACACAAGTACGACTATAAAATAATAAAACTGGCAGTGGTTCTCGTCGCTCGTATTATCTCTATAGAATCTAAACAAACCGTTTTGCCTAAAAAACAATTGAATCCTCGTCAGGAACAAACGCAAAAACAATCAAAACAAATGGCAGTGTGCAGCGACGAGTCTGCAGGCATCTGCTTAAGACTCAACACAAAACGTGATTATAAATTCACCTATCAAACAAACTCGAAAACTATCCCTGCTCGAGTGGAGGGCCTGCTCGCGAGACAAAAGCAATCTATCACAAAAAACAATGGCGCAGCGCGAAGCCAACTCGATCACCAGATGTTGTCAACTTTTGTTTTAATTACGCCAAAACAAAGGCCTTAAGAAATCTGACGGGAACGTGAAGTTTTCCGGGAAACGGAAAGGGTGCAGGTGCGTGTGTATGTTTCCGGTAGACAGGAAACGGAAGGGGATTTATTGCCGATTATAAAACGTCCGGTACGGAACTGGGAGCCAGTACACCAACCAAGTTTTGAATTTATTTCGATTCTATTTCAGTTTTCTTAACAGGCAGATGGGGACTTTTCTCCTCTCGTCTATTTCTTAAAATTATTTGTTTCCATTATGGATAATTCGTTTTTCCTTTTCTTTTATAGGTATACGAGTATTTCTCGATTCAACAAAATTATATGATTTGATATAAAACTCGTAAATAGAATAAATAAAATTTTATTCCACAGACTTAAAAATTTAACAAGACCAACACATTACCTTCCGTTAATTCTATGTATTTTCTCGAAAGGTTATAATATTTCCAGTAAAATTATTTCACGAATATATTATGTAAATTGTATTTGATAATGACATCTGTCAATTAGTAATAAGAATAAGTATTTAAATTTAAATATCCTACAAGGATATCCTGTTTCAATGGTAAAGCAGCATAGGTTGCAAGATTTATGTAACTTAATATTTTTATCTCTAAAAACATTGAATTTGAAGAAAAAAAATAATCAACCATACAAAGAATAAAAGATTCTTTAATATTTATAATAATATAAAATGTTAAAAAATGATGATTCTGTTGTCGAATTTCAGAACAAACTGATGTAAATGTGCCTATAAAATAAACAAAAAGATGAGACTATTTTCAACATAAGTTTCCATTTAAAAAATCATAAATTAGTGTTAGATCTGGAGAATTATTAAGTTTTCAAAAAATCTAATTACGCCATTTTATTCCAAGCAAAAAAATTCCAAATTTGTTAAAACAATTTTTCTCTATCATAATAAATAAGATATGTGATATTTTCGAAATGAGCGAAAAGGGAGTTTTTGCCTATAGCTCAGAAACAAAAGAAGATTGAAAATTCCTGTAGTGACTATTACGTTGACCCTGAAATGTGCAAACTGTTCTCTATCGTTAATATTACCCGAGATACCTTAAAAAAACATCGAAAAAGAGACATTCTATACATGGGATCTTACATACTCAGATGAAAGTACAAGAGTGTATTGAAACGACGGTTGTGTAAGAAAAAAAAAGCTGTATGACTGAGAATTCGACTAATTGTTATTTGTTAACACTTTAAAAAAATATATTTAATTGTGCTTTTTGAAGAAAAAAAGTTAAAAACTTCCAATGAGAGTACATCTGATTTACTAATTATTATAACTGGTCTAATCAGCTTGTCATATGGATGTCGAGAAAGGAATATGAAATAATTATAATTTTTGAAATTATTGGAGTTTTCGGATCCGAAAGAATCATCACCACGCACACATACAGACATCGTAAAAATACTACGAGTAAAATCGTATTCTATGAACCTTAAAACATACTTATTCGTTAAAAATTCATCATAGAGGTAAGGTATATCCACTGTTGTTTATTATCCATTTTTGGGTATGTCAATTAGTTTCTATTCCTAAATTTTGGTAATGTCGATATACATTATATGAACCGTATTTTTAAAAGCGCCTCCACCATTGTTACATAATTTCAATTTAGGATCAGTAAAACTACCTGTAGTCTAATTTAAATTTGTGACATTCTCGTGGCATTTACGTCTAGCACTAGTGTCGCTTGTCTTTTGGTAAACAGCAATTTCACATGTTGATCCTAGAGACGTGGTGGTAGCGGTAGTGGCAGTGGCGTTCGTGTAGGACACCGCGGGACGTGTCTTATCTCCGACAGTGGCCGCCGGCTGGCTATCGCACGGCCGCAGTGTGTGCACCCATCCCACGCCCCACGCCACTGACACAAGTGTCAACAGAGCACCAGCCAGGGTGGTACTCCGACTAAATTCAGGAGATAAATTTATTTTCAAATGCAATTTTGATACATTTCGATGAATGACGTAGGCAAGCATATATAATATTAGAACAACAACAACAAGCCAATTGCGTCATCAATCGTTTGATGCGCGGCAAGGAAAAGAATGTTACGTTGGCGTTTGCTTAACTACGGTCCGAAATCAAAGTCTTGTTAATTTGTTTAAAACTGGGAACTAATTACACTCCGTAAAAAAGGTATATTTTTCATCGTTGATTTAAAAAAAAAAATTTTGTAGGAAATTTTCATTGTATTAAACAGTGATTCAATGAAAAATTCATATTGCAATTAAAAATAATTATTATTGATATAATCGAAAAAATATTAATATATAAAAATTAATATTGTGCACGCCGCTGAAGACTTCTTTGGAAGCGTGGTAGGCCGAACTGAGTAATAACGTCGCCGGCTTGTTCTTAACGTGTATGCACTCTACTGGGTTCGCAATCGAGTAGTAAATAAAGATACACATATGCTTATTAAGTTGACATTTCTAAGTATTTCTAGTTTTTTGTGTTATTGTAATTGTCCAAAAAATAGCAAAGATAAAATAATTTTCAATGACAGATAAATAACTGTTTAAAATAATATTGCAAATTTTGTTTTTAATAGCCTATCTGATTTTCTTATTTCAGTACCAGAAATATTGTAAAATTTGATTTATGTGAAATACCTTATTATACAAACAAGTAAATAAAATTATACTTTCATTCATATTGCACAGCAATAAAGTTAGTTTATTTTGGACAAAATTTAATCACTTTAAACCTGAAAAGTGTTTGTAAACCAATTTTTAATGTTTGAAATCTCCCTGAGTACTTTCCTGCGCGGGGATGAATTTGCAAGCAGGGGTTGGCTGTAAGGTTGAGATTATCCGCGAACGAAGTGCTAAGCAGGGCCGGCTGAAGGGTGTTTTCATAAGCACGATATGTGTGTATGTGACTATGAAGGTTTTTGGTTTTTGCTGCTTTACTGGCCCTACTGCCCTGCAGCCATAAATCCTGGCTGTCTTGCTGGCTGCAGGCTGCCCGCTCATATTACAACATTTATTACAGTTTTTTTCCTTCAGTATTATTACCCAAATTATTACTAATTCATTGCTGAAATAAGGATTTATAACAAGAGAATATTTTTCATATTTCACTTAAAACGTTTAAATATGTTGTTGGCAATTATTTTAGTGAATCCATGGGCGTAGATAATGGGGCAGGGCAGAGTATGTTGGCGGTTTGGGAAATGTTGTGGTTATTCCACACCCGCTACCGGCATTTATTATTTACCCCAAATAGTGGGTGGGTGGTATTGACTTGTAAATTTAAACTTTCATTACACCATTACATATGGGCGCACACGACCACGTAATTAGCGTCGAACAATGAGCCTTTATTAAATTTTAAAATAGACTGCCATAGGATACAAGCTTATTTCTCTTTAAAATTAAAATTTCATAAGACGGGAAAACGATTTTATTATTTAGCAGTTCAATTTGATTCAGGGATTATCTCAAAAGTTACATATATACAGTAATTTTTTTTAAAGATGTTCAATTAAGGTTATCTGCACCATGAACGAATTAACAAATTGGCATACATTTATCCCTCTCCTTTGCAAAGGCTATAAGCGTGTGCGATAAGGATGGATATAACACGCTTGTCTTTCAAAAATTCATTGTTTCGACTAAGTTAAGATATTCCACTTTAAAACGATGCTCGTTGTTGATAATACCTTTGCTGTAACGTAAGTTTATTTATTAATTCAGATACCTTACCGTGATTCATAGCCGTCCGACTAACGTTATTTTCTGTCAGTGTCACTGACATTGTGTCAGTATAGTTTGGTTCACGAAAGATGACTATTCAAGGTCACTTGTTCAAAGAAAGAATACACAGCACTTTATACAGTAGTAGCTTAGCAATATTTCATGTTAGAAAGAGAAAGATTATTTGACGTATGTCTATGTAATTTATGTTGCGTGACAGATATACGTAAATTGTGACATTACTTTCTAACACATTACAAATAATAATGACGTATGTTGTAGAGTTACAGATATCTAATTATCTACTGCACTGCCCTCTGTCCTAATATTTACTCAGGGGCGTTGACATTTAAATCAAATTATTATTCTATGGTTTTTGTCAAATCTATTTTTTTGGGTTCTACAAAAACATAGAAGAAGAATATAAATCTTTGAGAAAGGCATTATTTAAACAGAAACATAATTTTCAAATAAATTACACTTATTTTTTTCAGTTAAGATGTATCCATAAATATTTCATGTTGCACGTCTATGTATACGAAATGCAGTGAAGTTATCTGCTCTGCTAGTAATATTATACCATACGGTTAATAAATGACCTTGAACTGTCATCTTTCGTGAACCAAACTATATCTTATTTTTCACATATTTGGTTTTACATTTACTAATAAACTTACCAGTTGACTTATTTTTGAATTTTGAATGTTTTTATTGTAACATATATTTTTATAATAAGAAAATAACAGTACACATAGTATCTTATGTACCGTCATAAAAACTAAGCAAACGACACTACTGAATTTGTCAGAATGGGCGGAGCAAAAATCTGAATTCATATAATTCGTAGATGACCTTGATCGGACATCTTTCAAGAATTTTACTGTATATTTTATTTTTGTGTAACAATTTGAATGTATTTAATTATTTCTCGAAAATACACATTTCTAGGTAATAACCAAAAATAGGTCGATTTTACAAGCATAAATACTAATTTTCATAATTCTTGAATAACAAGTACAATCTGTCTAAAGCAAAATATCTTGAGATGTACCTATCTAAAAATATAAAATTTTGAACATTTTAAACGTAAAATGGATCCAAGTTCATGCATACATGTTTTTTTAGCGGTAATAGGTTGAAAATAAATAAAGATTTACATTCGATAATATAAAATACACAAAATTTGTGAATTTGTAAAATAACTGATAGCTCAAGAAGTATGTAATGATGGGGCTATAGGGCCATCCACCATTCACCGTAGTAACAAATTAGATCATGAGTCATATATAGTAAAATTAGACTATAAACAGTGTGATGGAGATTATTACAGATTAACAAAATATTTTTAATGCCTGTAACATCTACGTTACATATCTATTCCAAATTATTATTACTTTGAAGCCTTCTGCAATTCCTTTTTTGTCCTCCTGAATCTATTTTCAAATAAAATAATATAGAAAATACCAAACAAGTAAATCAAATAATACATATTTGCTTGAATTTCTGATTCCATGCCAGATAGAAACTTATAGTCATTTTTTTCTTAGAATGGCATTCCAATGTGATCACGTGATTACAGAGTTTGAATGAACGTGTTTGTCTTGATTGTTTTATTTTTACGCAGCGTTTATTTCGTATGTCATAACGTGAGTTTATATATGTATGACAATCAAAAAATGAGCGGTAAAAAAATATCGAAACGGTGTAAAGAAATTATTTTGAAAGCTACTGCATACTGCTTAACAAATAACAATTAAGACTTAGAACTACATATTCCTTTCAATTTAAATGAAGTTTCATAAAAAAAATCTTGTGTACTCTAGGAAATATCCTTGTTATTGTAAAGAAAATAGGAGTAATTCAACGTTGAAATATAATTTGCTCCGTCATTAATATTCATTGAATGTAAAAATATGTGTAGTTGAAAGCTGAGTGAAGAAGTATGACGTCACCGTCACGCTTTGAGTTTTTCAGGCTCTGTCGCTGACACCAAACTTCATTTGAAGCTTTTTAATCAATTATGTTAGGAAAACAATGGAATTAGTATAATTAATTTTGTAATTACTATCCAGGCATCAGACACAGTTGTAGGCTAGGCTAGGCTAAGCTAAGGCTAGGGAGACCGGGAAGGGGTAGTTTTATATAGTTGGTTGGTTGGGGAATGGAACGCGTTTGGCAAGTGAAATGCTCGCAAGAGCCAACCAATATCGCATCGCGACGAGAACGTTTTTGCAAAGAGTATAATATAGTGAATGTATGGTATGGCATGGTATGGGTACCCGCACACCACTATTACGACTATGAGGGCAGATAATATACAGCCACTGCCAACACCAACACTTTTATATCTATCCGCAGACACAGACACAGACACAGACACAGACACACACATTTCATTCATAAACTAACGCACAGGACACACACATAATTCCTTCGGGTCGCGACCTAAAACAGTATCGCGAAAGATTTTTTTTGGATCGCCATTCATTCTTGAATTAAAACGTTTTTGAAATATACGAGAATGTAATTCAATTCATAGAAAAATGTTGTTATTTTCTTCCTGTTTAATATTTTCAGATTTAGTATATTGTAGGGAATGGGAAAGATTAAATTTATCCAATTATTTTCAATAGAACTAAATTCTTCTTCATGTTAATATAACAGTGCATTTATGTAAATGGCGGTTTTCAAAAAAATTGTTGTTTTTATAATACGTTAATCTTTATTAAAAATAGTTGTGCCTTATTATTTATTTTTCCGTCAAATTAATAATACCAAAGAAAAAATACTGAAGTTGTTAAAAATTGCTTGAGACGTTACATCCCCAGCAGAAAGAGAGATACTACTTGTTCCATGTAAGACAGAGAAATAGAGTGACAAAAACAGTAGAGTGAATACAGCGACAAAAATATGCAGGCGCGTAAACATCGAAAATGCAGTGGGCACGGGTCCATGAGTCAAAGGGGGTAATCATTTTTTTAAAGACGTAGGGACCAAAATAATTAGGGCCTATTAAAAGTTGTAGACTAAGCGACTTTTTGAAGACGTTGGAACAAAAATAATTAGGGCCTATTAAAAGTTGTAGATTCAGTGATTTTTTTTGTTTGCATACTAGCCTATGCATTCTTAATACGCCACTGATATTAGCGGAATTGGAGATGTAACGTTACATTATTAAATAATTATTAATTTCACTTAAATTGATATGCAATACATTTTTTTTTTTTAAAAAAAGGCGTTGTCTTGGAAACTTCATGCTTTAGCGCTGGGTCGCGATAATGTGAATTTTAGGGGGTCGCGGTAAGCAAAAGGTTGAGAAACGTAGATATGTATATACAGATGTTCCACGACTCGACCGACAAACTTTTACCATATATTCCAGGGGTCATTACGATCAAAAAATGTTATATGACCTATAAGTTGAATTCCTCTTTGTTTCGGAGATATCGAAGAAATTAAAAAAAATGATAATTGAGTTAGCCTTGACGGATTTGTTTAACAAAAAAAACAGTTTAAGGACCTCTTAGTACAGAAACTTACCTTCACTTTTTGGAAGAAGAATTGCCGAATTACATGGAAGATATTCCTCTGGAAACTCGTCGTGGCATGTGGTTCCAGCAAGATGGGGCACCACCACATTTTGGGAGACAAGTGACGGTGTTTCTTAATGAAAATTTTTCGGAAAGATGGATAAGACGAGGTGGTCCTGTACATTGGCCAGCTCGGTCACCTGACTTGTCGCCTTTAGATTTTTTTCTGTGGGGTTGCCTCAAATCTCGTGTGTATAATAATGGTAAACCAGATACACGCCAAGAGTTGACTGACCGTATAGTTGAAGCTACTAATTCTCTAAAGAATGAATTGGCAGTAATTAACTGGCAACATTCTATGACTCGAAGGATAGCTGTATGTTTAGAAAATGGCGGTTCTCATTTTGAACAGTTGTTGTAATTTTGTGTTAATTAGCTATCCATTGATGAATAAATTTTCTTTTATCATTTTGTTTCTTAATTTCTTCGATATCTCCGAAACAAAGAGGAATTCAACTATAGGTCATATAACATTTTTTGATCGTAATGACCCCTGGAATATATGGTAAAAGTTTGTCGGTCGAGTCGTGGAACACCCTGTATAACAAATTTAAATATTTTTTCTGTCTGTTTTACAAAGATTTTTATACTATCGTTGGTTTAATACACGAATAATCAATGTCAAAATTTTGTAATTTTGGGAATGAGTGATTTAATATCAACAAGAAACTTTAAGTGTCCATACGAGGGTCACGCTAAAATGATTGATAATAAGACACAAGGTTCATATATTTTAGAATTTCATTTTAAATATGTACGTACATTCAAAGAAGTTTATTCAACAATAATACATTTAACTCTTCTTTTGTTCCACTTCTTAAAAGTTCCTAACCAATCTTCTTTTGATATGTTTTCAAAATAATTACAGGAAGATTTAAAACTGCCAAAGCCGTGAATCTAATTATAGGGGACTTAATTTTTTTAAAAGTAATTTAAGGTAAACTTAAAAGGAATCAAATTATAAAACATGATCCAAAACTGCTCTCTGGTTAATACCATATTTTCAATCATAACGATATTTTTTAAAAATAATTAACAAGCTAACCTTCGTAGCTTAATTTCAAGTAACAGATAAATAACTGTTTAAAATGATAATACAAATTTTGTTTTCTATGGTCTACGTTACCTGATTCATACATTCTAGCGTGACCCTTGTAATTCCGAGAATACATGTCTTTCACACAATGACATTCTGCACTATTAATGTTAAATACAAATGTCACTAACTCTGTTATTTAAACTGTTAAAGTTGATTGATTTTAAAAAGATCAATCAATAGGGTATTCTCTCATGATATCCAATATTAAAAAAATATTAAAAATATAAGTTGATCTGTAAACAAGAGAGAAAAAACAAAAAAAAAACATTATAAATTAATTGTTGCAAAAGTTATAAAGCATTTAAATTTTGTTGTTTTACTCAATGCGAGACCAGTTGAAATCCCCACTCCGGGTTCGAATGTGATAAGAGGCCGCATCTTAAGTACGCACATGTTCGGGTCTAATTCGGATTGTTCGGAAGAGTTAGTTTACAGCAATATTAACATGTTTTGCTAAGCGGTATGCCATCTTGTGACAAAATAATGAACTACATGTCAACTTGTTACTAATGTGTGTAATATTAAAAAAATGTTAAATACTACGTGTACAAATACACATTTGTGTATCTAAATCGACATACGGGTGGCGTTCGAAATCCGTTACATAGGCGTTTAACATGGGAAATTAAAATATCTTCCCATTCACACTAAAAAACTTTATACACATGTTCGTGAATATCTATTGCTATATTAATATAAATAGTTTTATCTGACTGTATTAAATAAATGTGATGAAAAAATAAAAATAAAGAAATTCGATAGATTTGAAACCATTACCTTAACATAAGAAACTGAAGGTTTACTACCATGCTACGAAACCCCTTTTGACATAGTCTCTTTTACAGAGGATAGCAATTAGTACATTAAATTTACTATAACGTTTTTTAAAATTTTATTTAATTATTCTTTATAAATTTTGAACAATTAATTATTATTATTGCTGCTTACATGAGTGCACATTGTCATGTGACAAAGGCAATAACATTATGTTGTCAAGTGCCACCAATTTAGTTTGAGAATGTCAAAATGTATTAGTAGTATAAGAAAAATTATGTAAATTACTCAGAAAGGTTTTCTTATAAATTTCTTTAGTTTTTTACCTCTCGCTAAGAGAGGTATTGGATTCATGCTAAAAATCGCATATCCAGATTTTATTGAATAAGCACGTTTTAAGGTCCCTACAATCCGATTTTAACATTTTTACGATGATGTCTGTGTGTGTGTGTGTGTGTGTGTGGATGTGTGTGTGTGTGTGTGTATGTGTGTGTGTGGGATGTTGGAAGGACGGTTACTCAAAAACTATAAGACTTAAAATTTGTTTAACAACGTATTTCCCAATCGGACATTCATGGGAAGATCTGAAAAGGTTTTGGTAATAATTGGACAACCGAAAGTAGAAGATTCTTGAAAAAAAATCTTCTAAATATTATTTTTTGAAAATTTTTCGTGGTAATATTAAAGAAAATTAAATTCTCTATCTGATACATTTAAATATTTTATTATATATTCCATAGATTTAGAGATAAAAGAAGTATAATATATAAAATAATCTGTTGTAATAAATTTGACAGCCGAAAGAATGCCATGAAAATTGAAATTGTTTGTAACTGACAGATAAATGTCAGTGTCAGAAATCCGGAGACATTACTAAACACTTTTTCTGGTAAGTACATACATTATATTATTTCTAAATGCATTAATAGTTAAATATTTATAGGTATATTACACATACCCTTCATATATACTGTTATTTCTGACAATGATTTGGAATCATCTCGAGAAAGAAAGGTTGGACAAAATTTCTTCATAGAATGACTTTAAATTTAAAAAATCTAAATATATGGAATAATTTAAAAAATCTAAATATATGGAATACATATAAGTAGAATTTTTGGTGTAGATTGTAAGTATACAAGAAATGTTAAATACATTAGGGCGCGAGCAGTCATGTGACTTTGTTGGCCTTGACAAGCAGATATGGGAGCCCATGTCAGAATTATAGCTAGTAATTATGTACATAGATGTCATATATCATAATTTCTCATTCTAAATTTAATGATTTTCCAATTCCATGTGGTTTATTTTCCTCGACAAGTAAATTCCACACTCCTGATGACAAATTAACTACGTGAATTTAGAAAATCTTGAAATTTTTAATGAAAAGTTCTGACATTTATGTACATAATTAATAATTATCATTCTGAAACGGGCCCCAACGTCTGCTTGTCAAGGCCAACAATGAAACATGACTGTTCGCGACCTATACTTATGTAATCAAAAAAAGACAGTGGCGAGAGGTATTGTGCTGGCCACAACAGATTTTTAATAATAGTATGTAAGTTTACCATTAAATATATTTTATTTCCAACCTTTTTCAATACTTACTATACACCGCGAAAACTCATGAACTACTGATTGCACATCGCTGGTACTTTACAACTAGTACGTCACTATCACGTGACACTAAAAAAATAAAATTTAAAAAATTAATATCTCGCTTATTAAAAGGAATTTTTATCTCGGGTTTTCAAAGATACTCTTAGATATACCTGTTCTTTAAGAAATATATATATATATATATATATATATATATATATATATATATATATATATATATATATATATATATATATATATATATATATATATATATATATATATGAGAATACCCTATTGATAAATCGATTTTTTTCAAATTCGTTAGGTGTTATTTGTGAATTGTTTCTTGTAATTTAATGTGCGTATGTGTAGTAGAAACTTATCAATAAAAATCGATTTTTTTTATATCGGTTTTTGATCCATAATTCAAATCGATCTTTTGATTCTTTATTACAATCGACTGTTTGATTTTTATTAAAATCGATATTTTGATATAGTATTTCGATTTCAAAAAATATCGATTTTTTACGGTTTATCGATCAAATCGCGACAAATCGATTCTAGCAAAAAATCTAGAATCGATTTAAAATTTCTAAGATCACACAGCCCTAGTTCTGAATTATAAGAATGAAAAAATATGTATGTATACGAAAAATGGCGGAGGTGCCAAGCAACCAGAATGTTATGCTTTAAAAACAGCAAGCACTGTTTATTATATTTGGTAGATTCTTACTACGTAGGCCTGACAACTTACTCATTTAAATACAAGTAAAATTAAGAATATATATATATATATATATATATATATATATATATATATATATATATATATATATATATATATACAGGGTGTCCCTTAACTTCGAGCAAAAACTTTAAGGGCATATAGTACTGACCAAAATGAATAAAAAAGCTTCATCAACATAGGAATGATCTTCAACTGTTTCCGAGAAAAGCGAAAAATCTAAGAAAAACTGACAAAGATAGCGATCGAATAAAATTTTGTCTATGTCAGTAAAAAGACTATAAAAAACAATAAAATTTTATATGAAACATTTTTCTCAATTTCTTATAGTTACGTAGTTATATGAAAATTAAATATTGACCAAGGTCGCCACAACATTTCACTTTTGATTTTTATAAAATAACAAAAGGCCATCTAAGATTACCTCTCAAAGGTAAACAAAAAGTCTCAATTAATCAAAATCGTAATTCTTATAGTTTTCGAGATAGCAAAGGTAAATCTCGTAAAAACTCATTTTTCACTGCGTTATATCTGGGAAACTATTAAAGATCGGACACATTTTGACTGAGCTTTTTTTACTCATTTTGATCAGTATTATATGCCCTTAAAGTTTGTGCACCAAGTTAAGGGACACCCTGTATATACATATATAATCCCGTACTCCATGTACTCCAACAAACAAGAATAATTAGCTTACAATATTTTTACCTCCGGGAGGTATAGGGATCATCGAGGAGATCATGCTAAAAATCGCATATCCAGATTTATATGAATAACCACGTTTCAATTTTAACATTTTCACAATGATGTCAGTGGGTGTGTATGTGTGTGTGTATATGTGTGTGAGTGTGGTTCTTCTGTTCACTCTAGCTCAAATACTATCAACCGCAAAATTTTGAAAACTTGTATTTCGACATTACTCTAATATGGAAAGAAGCCATTAGATTTTGGTGTAAATCGGATAACTGAAAATCGCAGTTTACTAGAAGCTCAAAATACTTTTTCTTTCAAAAATACTTTTAACTGTCATTTTTTTACGATTATGTTATTATAAAAATTAAAGATTATTAAATTTTCTACTGGCATGAGTGGCATGTATTAATAATTTTTCTAAATATTTTATAGATAAATTAATAAAATAATCAATTTTATAAATACCGGAGTCTATATTTTAAAGACAAACAAAATTTCTTAGTGACAGTTCATATTTCAAATGTATGTAACTGACAGATAAATGTCACTGTCAAAAAAAAAACATTTCAAATTAATAATAGTAACGTTTTAAAAAGAAAATTGTAAATAGATCAATAGTTATATGGAAAGGAACTTAATATTCATAGTTTCCAGCATTAGTAAATACAGGTATGTATTTATATAAAAAATAATAATAAATATCTCATCACGGCATATTACCCATTGCTGGGTGTGGTAATCTGCTTTGTATACAGATTTCGATAATAATGATGACATATTTGTATTATGCGGGTGTTTACCAGGCGCCGCTTCACGGGTACTCATTTCTGGCGTGGAGAGTGTACCATAGTGGTCAATGTTTTATGCCATTTAAAATTCGAAATATTTGGTGTTGGTAGGGATCGAATACGGTTCCCCAGATTCGCGACGAGACAATCAAGTACGCGGCCACGAGACCCCATAGGTATATGTATTTAAATTAATAAAAATTAAATGGCGGGAGGTATTGTGTTGGTCACATCAGATTTTTATGTTCTGAAACGCTGTCGGTAATATTTTCTTGTTTTTAATTTGCTCCTTTTTCCGTGTCAACGTCGAAAGCACTTTGAAGTCAAAAATTGTAATTAACAAGAAAATCAATGCCATTTGCCGTTCAAACACACTACGAATACAGTTTACCGGTACATTGTTCAAAGCTAACCAAAAATTGTTTTATTACTTACCTACTGACAAATCTATAGTAACATATAGCAAATAAATTATGATGAAATATTTTTTTCTTGTATTGAATTTGTAAAATATTAATGAAATTATTTCATTCGTTCTTTTTGTGGTTTAAGTCAAACAATATAATTTTTTAAAACCGTGTCCATTAATATTTGATATAAAAATCAATGTGAAATGAGGCACAATTACCAATAACCCATATGACGATTTTCAAATCAGTTCATTGGTTTGTAAATAAATAAAAAGTACACTATAATTATGTGAACGATTTAGCTGCACCCACATCGGAAGAACTTGTTCTCAATTTCTTTCTATCAATAAATCCTCAACCAATTATTCCGCCAATAATCAATGGAAGTAATTTCATTTTTTTCTTTTTCATTTATTTACAGTTCTTTTTATTCTTAAAGTTCACATACAATTAGAATTTAGTAGGAAAACAGTATTTTATAACTAATGTACACTGGCCTGCAAAAAAAAGTTGCATACAACTATTTTTTTACTGTATTGAGTCGATCTTTATTTTTAACTTGTGAGTGTCACTAGTATTAATAAAAAACACAAAATTAACAGATATCAAATACTTCATTGTTCTTTCATTTTTCTGGAATATGTTTATAATTAAATAGTAGGTAAATTATATACAATACACAATGAAGAACTTGCTCCACAATAACAAAACTCAGTTACTTGATTTTTAAGGTATACGCGATTTTTTTGCAAGTCAGTATATCATATTCCTATTCTTTTGTAGAAGATTTCCAAATTTTGAACACTGTATACCAGTAACTTAGTTATTGTGAATATACTAAAGTATAAATAACGAAGATGAATTTGTGAAATAATAATGGACCCCGTTGGGATTTGAACCCAATAATACTACTAATAACAGGAAGGTCCCGGGTTCAAATCCCAGCGGGGGCCATGAATTTTTCAAATCCATCTTGATAATTTTCAAATTGTATCAATTTTCAGCTCTGTTGTAGTTCTTGATTCTTGAACAACTTTTCTGCAATTCTTTTTGCGTATTATCTCACAAAACTAATTTTATTATCTTCAAAGAGTCGTAAAAACAGTTTTGTTATACATCAATTTTTACCTCTCGCTAAGAGAGGTATTGGATTCATGCTAAAAATTGCATATCCAGATTTTAGTGAATAAGCACGTTTTACGGTTCCTAGAATCCGATTATAACATTTTTACGATGATGTGTGTGTGTGTGTGTGCAATTCTGAATGTGTGTGTTGTCTGTGTGTATGGATATTGGAAGTACAGTTTCTCAAGTACTACAAGACTTGAGACAGATTCCTGAATCTAACATCTAACATTAACAAAAAGAGCTGATAACGTTTTGGTACCAATTGGACAATCGGAAATGGCAGTTTCTTAAAAAAAATCTACGAAATATTTTTTGACATTTTATATTATTACAAATAATAAAGATCATTAAATTCTCAATCTGATGCATTTAAAATTTTCGGTATATCTTCTATAGATTTAGAGATATAATATATAAATAAAAATAAATAAATAAATATTTCATCACGGCATATTACCCATTGCTGTGTGTGCCAATCTGCTTCAAACAACTCCATGGAAAACAGTTGAGATATTTAAATGTTTGTAATTAACAGATAAATGCAAAATATCAGTGTCAATAATCAAGAGTTTTACTGACATTACTGAAAGCTTTTTTTTGGAAGTAGGTACATTTATAATAAAACAAAATAACTTAGTTAAATATCACTTTTATTTTCACACTGTGACTATAGTTTCAACCTACAAGGTCATCATCAGACAATATAATATATTACAAAGATTAACAGTATTTATACAAATTTACATACAAGCAGAGAAGAGGGGAGTGTATATTAAGTCAATCTGGTCATTTAGTAAAGAGGTAGCGGTATTTTTCTTAAGCTTGGAAATTTCTAATGACTCTAAAAGGTTAAGCTTAATACCTTTTTCGGCAATATGTAGCGGTATTATTTGATTATCCGGAGAATGGTTATATTGTAAAAGATGGTTAGCATATGTTGAATCTTCTTTTTTTAATTTAAAAGAGCGTAAATGTTCTTTAAATCTTATATTAAAGTTGCGACCAGTTTGACCAATGTACACCCCATCACAATTTTTACAATTTATTTTATAAACTCCAGATTTATAAAGTGCTGGTGTTGTATCTTTGTTATTAAATATACAGTTGGAAAGTTTTTTCAAAGGTTTAAAAGAAACTTGTACATTGTGTTTAGACAATATTTTACCGATTTGTTCACTAACATTCCCAAAATATGTAAGGGATATAAACCGTTTATTTAAATCGGGTTTAATTTTTGGGTAAACTAAATTTAAAGCAATCTGAGATTGTTTTTTAGAAACCAAGTTATCTATTATTGTATCGGAAAAACCATTGTTGACTGCAATATTTTTGATAGTTAGTATTTCTTTAGCGAATTTGTTTTTATCTAAGGGTAATGTAACTGCTCTGTGAATCATTGATTTGTATGTGGAAAGTTTTTGTTTAAAACAATGTTGTGAGTCTATGGGAATAGCTGTATCTGTGGTGGTAGGTTTACGGTAAATATCAAAGGATAGTTTATTATTTCCTTTTGTTATAGTAAGATCTAAGTAGTTAATTGAATTATTATTTTCTGTTTCATTTGTGAATTTTATATTAGGATGAATATTATTTATATATTTATTAAACATTTCAATTTGTCTATCCGTACCTTTGATTGAGACAAATTGAAATGTTTAATAAATATATAAATAATATTCATCCTAATATAAAATTCACAAATGAAACAGAAAATAATAATTCAATTAACTACTTAGATCTTACTATAACAAAAGGAAATAATAAACTATCCTTTGATATTTACCGTAAACCTACCACCACAGATACAGCTATTCCCATAGACTCACAACATTGTTTTAAACAAAAACTTTCCACATACAAATCAATGATTCACAGAGCAGTTACATTACCCTTAGATAAAAACAAATTCGCTAAAGAAATACTAACTATCAAAAATATTGCAGTCAACAATGGTTTTTCCGATACAATAATAGATAACTTGGTTTCTAAAAAACAATCTCAGATTGCTTTAAATTTAGTTTACCCAAAAATTAAACCCGATTTAAATAAACGGTTTATATCCCTTACATATTTTGGGAATGTTAGTGAACAAATCGGTAAAATATTGTCTAAACACAATGTACAAGTTTCTTTTAAACCTTTGAAAAAACTTTCCAACTGTATATTTAATAACAAAGATACAACACCAGCACTTTATAAATCTGGAGTTTATAAAATAAATTGTAAAAATTGTGATGGGGTGTACATTGGTCAAACTGGTCGCAACTTTAATATAAGATTTAAAGAACATTTACGCTCTTTTAAATTAAAAAAAGAAGATTCAACATATGCTAACCATCTTTTACAATATAACCATTCTCCGGATAATCAAATAATACCGCTACATTTTGCCGAAAAAGGTATTAAGCTTAACCTTTTAGAGTCATTAGAAATTTCCAAGCTTAAGAAAAATACCGCTACCTCTTTACTAAATGACCAGATTGACTTAATATACACTCCCCTCTTCTCTGCTTGTATGTAAATTTGTATAAATACTGTTAATCTTTGTAATATATTATATTGTCTGATGATGACCTTGTAGGTTGAAACTATAGTCACAGTGTGAAAATAAAAGTGATATTTAACTAAGTTATTTTGTTTTATTATTGTTATCATGTATCACAAAGTTACGGCTGAACATATTGAAAATTTAGGTACATTTAATATTTCTTATTGCATTATTAATTATGTATTTAAAATTATAGGTATATTAATATTACATATATCCTTAAGAAATACCGCAAATACCATCGATGAAAATGAAGAATTTTGAACATATTAGAAGAGTAGGACAAAATTCCAGATAGAACGAAAGAAGAGTATTCAATTTGAATTTGTTTTTGTCAGAGGCTGATTAACCAGCAAGCAAAAGAAAGGCGCCAAAATTTGAAGGACGCAAAATTTTCCGCATTTTTTTTAATTATTTAGTTTTAAATTATTTTATGAAAGAAAAAATCTGAAAAAAGTTTGAATTTTAAAAAAATATCTCCACAAATCTGGAAAGTCGGAATACAGATAATAAAAATCTGTTGTGGCCAGCACAATACCTCTCGCCACTTCCTTTTTTGGTTACATAAGTATAGGGCGCGAACAGTCATGTTACATTGTTGGCCTTGACAAGCAGATGTGGGGGCCCGTTTCAGAATGATAATTAGTCAGTATGTTTCATTCAGAATTTCAAGATTTTCAAAATACACGTAGTTAATTTGTCACCAGGAGTGTGGAATTTACTTGTCGAGGAAAATAAACCATATGGAATTGGAAAATCACTAAATTTAGAATGAGAAATTATGATACATCTATATACATAATTACTAGCTATCATTCTGACATGAGTCCCCATATCTGCTTGTCAAGGCGCCCTATTGTATTTAACATTTCTTGTATACCTACATTCTACACCAAAAATTGTACTTACATATATCTATTCCTTATATTTAGATTGTTTAATTTTAAATTCATTATATGAAGAAATTTTGTCCTCTTCTAATTTTTCGAAATGTTTCCAATTCATTGTCAGGATTGACTGTATTTTTGAAGGATATATGTAATAGACCTATAATCTTAAATATTTAACTACTAATACATTAAGAAATAATATAATGTATATGTACTTCCCAGAAAAACTCTTTAGTAATATCTATGAATTTCTGACACTGACATTTATCTGTCAGTTACAAACAGTTCAACTGGTCAACTATTTTCCATGGCATCCTTTCGGCTGTAAAATTTATTATAACGTTATTTTATTTATTATATTTCTTTTATCTCTAAATCCATAGAATATATAATAAAATATTTAAATGTATCAGATAGAGAATTTAATTTTCTTTAATATTACCAAGAAAAATTTTCAAAAAATATTATTTAGAAGATTTTTTTTTCAAGAATCTTCTACTTCCGGTTGTCCAATTGTTACCAAAACCTTTTCAGATCTTCCCATGAATGTCCGATTGGAAAATACGTAATTAAACAATTTTTAAGTCTTATAGTTTTTGAGTAATCGTCCTTCCAACATCCTACATACATACACACACACACACACACACACATACATCCACACACACACACACACACAGACATCATCGTACAAATGTTAAAATCGGATTGTAGGGACCTTAAAACGTGCTTATTCAATAAAATATGGATATGTGATTTTTAGCATGAATGCAATACCTCTCTTAGCGAGAGGTAAAAAAGGGTGGAGGGGGGGGCAAATATTGGTTCAGCTTAGGGTGCAATATACCTTTGCTCCGCTTCTGGTTTTTTACCTCTCGCTAAGAGAGGTATTGCATTCATGCTAAAAATCGCATATCCAGATTTTATTGAATAAGCACGTTTTAAGGTCTCTACAATCCGATTTTAACATTTTTACGATGATGTCTGTGTGTGTGTGTGTGTGTGTGGATGTGTGTGTGTGTGTGTATGTGTGTATGTGTGTGGGATGTTGGAAGGACGGTTACTCAAAAACTATAAGACTTAAAATTTGTTTAACAACGTATTTCCCAATCGGACATTCATGGGAAGATCTGAAAAGGTTTTGGTAATAATTGGACAACCGGAAGTAGAAGATTCTTGAAAAAAAATCTTCTAAATATTATTTTTTGAAAATTTTTCGTGGTAATATTAAAGAAAATTAAATTCTCTATCTGATACATTTAAATATTTTATTATATATTCCATAGATTAAGAGATAAAAGAAGTATAATATATAAAATAATCTGTTGTAATAAATTTGACAGCCGAAAGAATGCCAAGAAAAATAGTTGATAATTTAAATTATTTGTAACTGACAGATAAATGTCAGTGTCAGAAATAATGAGTAATGAATTAAAAATGTACTTGGAGAATCCCTTAGTTCTTGATCTGTGACTATTATGAAGATGACAAGTCTAGGTTGAAGGACTTAAATTTGTTTCAAACATTATGGGACAATGTACACCAGTACTGTAGACTAGAGTAACTTTGAATTGCGAAAAAGCTATCAAATTCTTCTCAAGTAAGTTGTAAATATTGACAAAATCGGAGTGCAATCTATCCGTCACTTTATTAAAGGGAATTAAGGTTATTTAGATATAACAAGTATGAAAAAATAAAATGTAAAAGAAGATATATAAGAATAGATGCACAATCCAGATATATACATTTTAGACCGCCCAAAATTAATGTTTTTACTAGAAGAATATGAAGAGAAAGTAAACAAAGTTGTTCGAATTGAAAATTGCTGTTACCAGCCTAATATTTATATATGGTAAACTCTACTTTGTAATTTATTGTAACATAATTTATGGTAAATATCTTTATGTTGAGACATGCTATTATTGAATAATAAAGAAGTTTATACGTCATAGATTTATATGAATATATTATTTGTATTTATAAAAATAATCTTTGCTTTATGCATACAGCCAGGTAAAATATACGGCGAGAGGTTATGTGCTGGCCACATCAGATTTTTTGTACAAGAAAATGTAAATGGCGAGAGGTATTGTACTGGCCATAACAGATTATTTAGGATGGTAATAGTAATGTTGCGACACTTGTGCTGATATATAATGATATCAGAAAAAGAGTTCTAGATATTAATATGTAATAAATGTTTTTTTCCGATTTTGATTTGTGACATAATTCCGCAAGAATTGATTGAATATATCTGTTTGTTATATCCTGTATTTGTGTTCTATGAATTAACCGCTTTATAAATAAATAATCTGTGATAGACAGTTTAAGACGGGTAGTTTTATTTGTCTATTCTGTAACAAGTATATTACTAACCGAGGTGGAAAGTGTTTGATTACAGTGGAGGGCGAAGATAGCTAACAAAGGCGCGAAAAATAACATTTGCACAAACTAGAGGTTGTAACGGGTTCTGACAGATAAAATGTAAGACATTTGTTTGTCTTTTTGTTCAAATTTAATAATAAATTTATGGGACGTGGTTTACATGTATTTGGTGTCATTTGATGAAAATAAAACATTGTTGTCAGTTGAAGCGGAGACCAATAGTAGTGATGCCGCGAGATTCCGCATTTTTGAGATCTCGTCTTGAATTTCTCGAATTTTCGAGACGAGATTAACTTTATTCTTCGAAACGAGACGAGAGTAATGCCCCGAGATTTGCTCGAGACAAGAGTAGATATCAAAATCTTAATTGTACGATTCTTTTTATATTATCTATATAAATACATGTATCTAATTAAAATATACAAAATATTAATCGGTGTAAATAAATACTTACCTCTATTCAAATTTATTTATTCATTTTAGTAAAAAGAATATGCATAAAAGTGACACCTATGGTGTACTCTTCATGCCAGCTTCAAGTGCCCGCACTATACTAATATATAATTATCATTCTTAATATCTGGGTACGAAGTAACGGATAATAAGCCCTGATATTATTGAGTATTTTTTACTTATCAATTAAATACCAAACTTATGCATACAGTGGTAAAATTTTAAACGGTTCGTTATAATTTTTATCCAGTAAAACACTTGAAACGAGTGTTTCTGAATATGGACATTAGTAAAATAATGTAATCAGTGGTACCTACCTACTCGTTTATTAAATCCATGTTGTTTGTAATATTAATTTATTTACCATTGCTAATTATAAATTCGTAAAAATCGAAACTCTCGAGTCGAGATCGGGGGCAAGAAAAAATATAACGGGATGAGATACAGAGAAATCTCGTCTCGAATTTTCGAGACAAGACGAGAGTCGACTGTTTCTCGCCGTTACTCGTCTTACGGCATCACTAACCAACAGCCTGCGAAAATCTATTTTCCCGTGTTAACGGGCTATGTTCGAGTTTAAAGTATATTCACCCAGTAGATTATTTTAGAATTGCAACTGGAACTGCCCCCCTTTTATTAATTATTATTAATATGTAATTCTGTATCCACATATATTAATTAATATAATTGTATCGCATGATATCATTTCAAATATAAAGATTTTTCGTATAATTATCTTTGTTTAACTATTATTATTATATTTGTATACTCGTATGGCACCGTGAGCGTTTTATCCAACTGCAAATTTAGTAATTAAGGGTTGTAATAAACAAATCTACACAGAGATCAAAGTTCAGAGTTCACATGAGTTTGACACAAAACATGAAACAGAGAGGACATCATTACGCTCAGGTATGTACAACACAACACAGCACACTCTGATTCCGTTATTAATTATTATCCTATGTTTTCCCCTTCTGATATTGGGCACAGGACATACGACATTATTAATGTTGTGTGTGATGTTTGTTTGTTTATGTATAGGCACTGCCTCCAGGTATATGTACGCCTATGGTGCAGTAGAGATCATATAGAAATGAGATATATATGAAAAGCATTATGATATTCTGTCTCAAATGATAATTAATATTATATTGATGATACTTAGTATAATAAGCAAAATTATACAGTCATACACTGTAGAACAATAGTATAGACCCCAAACTAAATTTAATGACAATAATATACGTTTGTATTTGAAACTGCCGTTGGTTGTATTATTATAATAATAATAATATACATTTTCTGCGAAAAATAAGAGTTTTTGAACTCAAAACGAGGGCAGGAAATAGCAAATTCCCAGATACTGATATTATATACATTCCGTATATTTTTTTACCACTCGTTAAGAGAGGTATTAGATTCATGCTAAAAATCGCATATCCAGATTTTAATGATTAAGCACGTTTTAAGGTCCCTACAATCCGATTTTAATATTTTTGTGATGATGTAAGTGAGTGTGCGTGCGTGCGTGCGTGTGTGTGTATATATGTGTATATGTGTATGTGGGTCGGTTGCAAGTACGATATCTCAAAAAGTATAATACTTAATATCTGTTTAACTACGTATTTCTCAATCGGACATTACTGGGAAGAGCTGAAAAGGTAATAATTGGACAACCGGAAGTAGCAGATTCTTAAAAAAATCTGCTAAATATTATTTTTTGAAAATTATTCTTGCTTATTTAAGAAGAGTAAATTTTTTATCTGATACATATAAATATTTTATTATATCTTTTATAGATTTAGAGATAAAGAAATATGTTATATAATAATTTGTTATAATAAATTTCACACCCCAAATAATGTCATGGAAACCAATTGATATATTAAAATGTTTGTAATTAACAGATAAATGTCAGTGTCAAAAATCCAGATATATTACTGAAGATTTTTTCAGGGAAGTACATACATTATATTATTTCTTATTGTATTAATAGTTAAATATTTAAAATTATAGGTATATTACATATACCCTTCAAAAATACTGTAAATCCCAACAATGAATTGAAAACATTTCGAAAAATTAGAAGAGGACAAAATTTCTTCAAACAATGAATATAAAATGAAAAGATCTAAATTTGAAGAATAGATGTAGGTAAGTAGAATTTTTGGTGTAGAGTGTAGGTATACAAGACATGTTAAATACAATAGGGCGCGAGCAGTCATGTCATATTGTTGGCCTTGACAAGCAGATATGGGGGCTCGTGACATAGATGTCAAATATCATAATTTTTCATTCTAAATTTAGTGATTTTCCAATTCCATGCGGTTTATTTTCCTCGACAAATAAATTCCTAGTGACAAATTAACTACGTGAATTTCGAAAATCTTGAAATTTTTAATGAGAAATTCTGACATTTGACATCTATGTACATAATTACTAATTGTCATTTTGACACGGGCTCCCATATCTACTTGTCAAGGCCAACAATGTCACATGACTGCTCGCGCCCTATACTTATGTAACCAAAAACGGAAGTGGCGAGAGGTATTGTGCTAGCCACAACAGATTTTTACGTTTGGAAGATTGCAGAAAAAATATTGTTTGCAACATATTTAGTTTACTGTTTTCTATAAAATCAATTTTAATTTTTTTATGTAAAAGTTTGAACAAAATTAAATACACCATCCTCAAATTTGGTATACAATTCAGGATGCTGTTATACGAACAACGATATTGAAGATATAGACTATTCCAAGCAAATGTGTCACTATTACTAGAGTATGACGTGTCATTTTTGTCGTTGAAAAACTGCATGGCATAATTTTTACAGATCATAGGGCTATAACATAGAAAAACAGTTTTTCAGCTGCCAAAAGTTTCTATATTAATTTATAGAAAAAAAAAAATTGATGCACATCATAGAGAAAAACGTTACGATTTTTTTGATAACACGTTACATGTCTGTTTCATATAGAGCTATAAAATAAATTTTAAAAATTATGAAATTAAGAAAAAAAATTTATAAACCATGACCCTGACATTAACAAAACAGTTTTTGACTTAAGACAGCTCATTAATAAATATTTATTTGCATTTTATTTGTTATAATTATTACTATTATATTGGTTTTGTTCATGTTAGTAAAAAATGACAATGTTTTTGTTACTCTCAGTTTTATGGTTAATGAGATTTTTTCTTTGTTTCGCAAATTTGCTATAATAATAATTCTTTATTGTATTTAAAGTATTTTTCCGTCGACCGTTTATTAATAGGCTATCTTAATGTATCGAAAATCATTCATTAATGACCCCTATTAATGCATGATTTTTTATTAATACGATTTATTGGGTGCGTTCACCACATGGAACACAGCATGTATTGCTAACGCTAAGTTGTAGCAAAAAGGTAGACAGAATTAAAAGTCATGCTTTTGACACTTACTAGCTAGGTATATTCACGTAGCATATCTTTAAAATAAATTTGAAAGAATAAAATTCCTCAAATATCATAAAAAACCTCTTGTGTTGTCTAGCATTAAGTAAACTAAACGCACCCACTGAAAGCAATTGATGAGAAAACTTATTGATTTTCTGACGTAAAATTTGACGTTCGGTCAACCATTACTAACCTAAAAAAAATTGTCATGGAATAAAATTAGATTTTCCATTTAAGTAAGATACGGTCAACGAAAAAATATTGTAACTAACACGTGTGTTAATTGGCGATTAATGATCTCAACAATTAAAATGTCTCGATCATTAATCGCCCTCATTAACAGACTTGATAGTAAAATAACTATTAACTTATTACAATTGATATACAGGGTGTCCCTTAACTTCGAGCAAAAACTTTAAGGGCATATAGTACTGACCAAAATGAATAAAAAAGCTTCATCAACATAGGAATGATCTTCAACTGTTTCCGAGAAAAGCGAAAAATCTAAGAAAAACTGACAAAGATAGCGATCGAATAAAATTTTGTCTATGTCAGTAAAAAGACTATAAAAAACAATAAAATTTTATATGAAACATTTTTCTCAATTTCTTATAGTTACGTAGTTATATGAAAATTAAATATTGACTAAGGTCGCCACAACATTTCACTTTTGATTTTTATAAAATAACAAAAGGCCATCTAAGATTACCTCTCAAAGGTAAACAAAAAGTCTCAATTAATCAAAATCGTAATTCTTATAGTTTTCGAGATAGCAAAGGTAAATCTCGTAAAAACTCATTTTTCACTGCGTTATATCTGGGAAACTATTAAAGATCGGACACATTTTGACTGAGCTTTTTTTACTCATTTTGATCAGTATTATATGCCCTTAAAGTTTGTGCACCAAGTTAAGGGACACCCTGTATATGGGAGTGAGTCAATTTTTGCTACAATTTTGTTTCATTATCTTTGTATACATTGTATTGATCAGATGATGAAAGGGACATACACAACAACCATGCCTTATCCGGGATTCGAACCCAGGACCCTTGGAGCGTGAAGCGATAGCACTACCGCTATTCCACCTGGGTCGGCAAATTTGCAATAATTCTTTTTTCTATAAATTAACTAATATAGAAACTTTTGGAAGTTATAAACTGTTTTTCTATGTTATAGCTCTATAACCCGTTTTAAAATTTACACCTTGTATATTATTTTCATTATGTTCATATATGAAACTAAAAATTTGAAAATTTGGACGTGTTCCTTTTGTCGCAAGGTGCGATATGTGAAAAATGTGATTCTAAAACTACATGCATTCGTTTCATAATCACTAATTTACCGAACTTATAAAAATAACTGTTACAAATTGACATACGCAACTCGTTAATTATAGCATGTTGCATATATTATAAAAAATACATTTGCCACATTTAAAACGTTAAACGGTATTTGACAATGATAATAAAAATTATCGATATAGTTCGTATATTTTTTCAATTTACAAGCAGGTAAATCATATTTGAAGTTAGGGTATCATTCGTATTTTTTGTTTATATAATTATTATTGAACTTTATTGCTAAACTTACTTTTTATACCGAATCTAGTAATTACAGCGCAGCTAATAAAAAAAAAAAACTTTAGTAATTTCGCCCAACGTACAGGCAACCCTAAATTGTAGTTAACTGGAACCCTTTTTCCAGAGAACATTTAAACGTCAATGTACTCACCTTATTTATTTACATCGTGTTTTATAGCTTCTGTTCTCAAATTTCCTTCTACTAGAAGGATCTTACACTTACAAGAAGCTATCTGTATGTATTTATTTGTTTATTGGCACCTTCGCCATTTTTGTAATTTGTATGATCTATTCTCTCATATTTGTATATCGTGCGGCATTCATTGGGATAGGTGTATTGTAGTTTTTGGTGGACGCTCTATGTGTGTGTATATGTGTGGGTGTGTGTATGTGTGCCAGACCACCCGCGGCTGGATACGAGACGTCAAACGCACGTGGCCTGCTTCTCCTGCTCCCGTATTCCTGCTCTATACAACAAGGACGACTCACACACATACATACATACGGATCACAAAACGAACAATCAAAGGTAAAAATTACTGCACTCTACATGGTTATTTATATGTAAATGTGTAGAATAAGTAAAAGTAGGGATATTTCAGTAATTAATTTGTTAACAAGAGATTATTACCTTTATAACTATTATAACTACGTGTACCGAAACTGTAATGGTATCCTTACATCATCATCTCCTTCTTCTTCTTTGCATTTATTTCTACGCCGTTGTAAAGTTTGCATAAATATTCGCATGCCTTTTTCCATTTGGCTAGATCTAATACGTCGTCTGAGTTATTTATTAAGTTATTTAACTATCACCTGCATTAATAACAGTGAACAATACAGAGTTTTCACATAATGTCAAAATAGATACCGTGAACGTTAAAGTTATCTCTCTTTAAAAGTTAGGTTATGTCTGCTTTAATGTCAAATATAAAGTAATTTTCGATAAACGCTATTTATGGACAAAAAAATCTGTTGTGGCCAGCACAATACCTCTCGGTACTTCCGTTTTTAGTTACATAGGTATAGGGCGCGAGCAGTCATGTGACTTTGTTGGCATTAACAAGCAGATATGGGGCCCGCGTCAAAATGACAACTAGTAATTATGTACATAGATGACAAAAGTCAGAATTTTTCATTCAAAATTTCAAGATTTTCTAAATTCAAGGAGTGTGGAATTTACTTGTCTAGGAAAATAAACTACATAAAATTGGAAAATCACAAAATTTAGAATGAAAAATTATATTTGACATCCGTTTCTATATTTCTTTTATCGCTAAATATATAGAAGATATAATAAAATATTTAAATGTATCAGATGGAGAATTTTTTTTTTTTAATATTAGCTAGAACAAAAGTTTTCAAAAAATAATATTTAGAAGATTTTTTTCAAGAATCTGCTATTTCCGGTTGTCCAATTCTTACCAAAACCCTTTCAACTCTTCCCATTCATGTCCGATATTAAGTCTTATAGTTTTTGAGAAATAGTCCTATCAACATACATACACGCATACATACACACACATAATGTTAAAATTGGATTGTAAGGACCTTAAAACGTGCTTATTCATTAAAATCTAAATATGCGATTTTTAGCATGAATCCAATACCTCTCTTAGCGAGAGGTAAAAAGGTTAAACATTATATACTTTATAAATTTTCGTATGCATGCGCATTGAAGCCAAAATGATTATTAACGATAACTCTATTTACAGTAAAAATTTTGAAAGATGTCCGATCAAGGGCACCTGTATCACGAACGAATTAACAAATAGGCATTCATTTATCTCTTTATTTTGCAAAGGCTGTAAGAGTGTGTGATAAGGATGGATATAACACGCTTGTCTTTCAAAAATTCATATTGTTTCGACTAAGTTAGGACATTCCATTTATAAACGATGCTCGTTGTTGATAATACTTTCGCTGTAACGTAAGTTTATTTATTAATTCAGATACATTACCTGGATTCATAGCCGTACGTATAACGTTATATTCTGTCAGAGTCACTGACACTGACATTGTGTCAGTATCTTATTTTTAACATATTTAGTTTTACATTTGCTTATAAACTTACTAGTTGACTTGTTTTTGAATTTTGAATGCTTTTCCTGTAATATATATTTTTATAATAATAAAAAAACAGTAGTATCTTACGTACCCTCATAAAAACTAAGCAAACGACACTACTGAATTTGTCATGATGGGCGGAGCAAAAATCTGAATTCATACAATTCGTAGACAACTTTGATCGGACAGCTTTCAAAAATTTTACTGTACTTTGATGTTATGTGAAATCTCT
This sequence comes from Harpalus rufipes, assembly GCA_951394225.1. Taxonomy (NCBI): domain Eukaryota; kingdom Metazoa; phylum Arthropoda; class Insecta; order Coleoptera; family Carabidae; genus Harpalus; species Harpalus rufipes. The sequence goes on along the minus strand of OX596281.1, from coordinate 22,386,972 downwards.
CGAATAACGGTCTCGTGGCCATGTGCGTGAGTGATTGGTCACGAATCTGGAGAACCGGGTCCGATCCTGACCGACGCTAAAAATTTTCTCGAATTATAAATGGAATAAAAGTGACCCCTGTGGTGCATTCTCCATGCCAGCAATAAGTGCCCGTGAGGTAACGCCTGGTAAACGCTCGCACGGTATGAATGTCATCATTACACCAATATCTGCGTACAAAGCAGATAGGCATATCCAATAATGCCGTGATGATATATTTTTTAGTGATATTTTTCTGTATTAGGTGTGAAATATGTAGTCATGGCGAAGCCCAGATTAAAAACACCCCTATGTTTCCACTTTTCTAGTATTTCGAATGTTTCTATGATTCAAGACGATAATACTAAATCTATGTCTCTTTGAGAGTAACATATCTTTCCGTAATCATATCAGCATCAGCTTCAAAATTTAGCAGTATGTCGGACGACGTTTAAAAAATAACACATTTCTACCTGCAGAAGCCAAACTCGCAGAATTTTTTGTCATTTTAACTCATTAGTTAGAATTTTTTTAACCTGTTCTCTTTCCGCTGAGCCCAGTAAAGTAATACACAATTTATTGCCAAAACATATTTATTTATAAATTTACAAAGTATTCCCCTTCACAGTCAATACATTTTTGCATCCGTGAAAACTTATCTCCAAGATATTTCCACCAATCTTCCCATGTTAGGTTAGGTTCATTTTTAAATTCGTCAACCGCTTCTTCGGCCGATGTAAAACGTGAACTCCGTAACATATCCTTTACAATAATAAATAATAAAAAGAAATCATTAGGTACCAGGTCTGGACTATATGGCGAATGATCCATTATTTCAATGTTTTGGGCGTTTAAATACTCAGTCGTTCGAGCAGCAGTGTGCGGCTGAACGTTATTTTGATGTGAGATGAGCTTCCTCTTGGACGTCTTTCGCGAACATTTTGGAGAACTTGAGGCAAAAAAACTGTATTGAGTGTAGTGTACCATTCAGCATTAACAGTACGACGATCCTCCAGTACTATAATGGAAACATGTTTTTGTTTCGGCTTTTTTTGCGAATAACTTGGAGCCGACTTATTCGTAACGACCCAAACTGTCGACTGTTGCTTTTTTTCGGGATTATATCAATATACCCATGTTTCATCACCTGTAATGATGTACGCTAAATGAGACGATCCATTTTCAAAGCGATCTAGTGTAGATCTACACCATTTCACACGATTTACTTTTTGGAGTCAAATTGTGGGCTCTCCAACGAGAACAAAGCTTACGTACCATCAAATGTTTGAGTAAAATAGTGTTAATTACTTTCACAATTTTTAAAATTACTTGAATACTCCTGATAGTAACATGCTGGTCCTGGAGCATCAGTCCATACTTATTATTTGACGGCAAGTATAGTTAAAATGTCAAACAAAATTTGTTTCAAAATATCATAGGCTGTTACATGGGCTCAGCGGAAAGAGAACAGCCCTCGTATATCGTGAATCAAATTGTTTTTTTCTTCTTCATTGGTAACAGTCGTAGACCTTCCACTGCGAGGATCATTTTTATTGCTTTCCTTCCCACTTTTAAAATCAGCTGTCCATTTTCTTAACATTGTGAGAACAAGAGTTTCCGAAAGTGTTTGCCATCTATACATAAATTTACTTGGGTAATCAATCCTTTTCGTGCAGGTATTTGATCAATGCCATATTATTTTTTCCATTTTTTAAAAAAGTCAATTCACAAATTAATTTAAAAAATCCAATTAAGTCACAAATTAGCGGATTAAAGTAAAATTTCGTAAACACTAATGCCAGCTCACATAACCTCACAAAAAATAATTGTCAGTAGTCATGCCCTGTCTTTGTTAGACCGCGAACTTTTCATTACAAAAATCTATAAATAGAAACAGACTCGCGCACCCAGGAATGGGTATAAGCCGTGATGATATCATCAGGAGAATGTTATACATGTTTAGATTGTATGTGATATGATTTTATTCTGGTTGCATGAATGATTGAGGGTTGTCGTTGTCGCTGATAGTGCGTGTACTAGAAAGAGAGAGATAGAACTAGAGCGTGGGAATTTGCAGGTTGTGTGGGTGGAGGGCACGGGACGAAACCGTGAGAGATTCGCGAGGCGACGGATTCGCGACCAGGCACGATTCCTATTAACTGCTAAACCCATACACACACACCAACACACAGGAAGGATACTATCAAACAAGACAAGAAACACACTATAGTTTATTAATGAATAAAATAAATATATCATCACGGCATATTACCCATTGCTGGGTGTGCCAATCTGCTTTGCACGCAGATATCGGTAATGATGATGACATATTCATACCGTGTGGGCGTTTACTAGGAAAGTGACAAATAATAATAAAAGAAATATATTGTATAAGAAATAAATATAAATGTTACAAATGTAAAACTCGATTGAAGCTATTCAGTGATTTAAGATTGGAATGTTATTGGATAAAAGCTTTTTTTTCAAATGTGTTTTATTAAAACAAAGTACAGTAAAACCCCGGTTAACCGAACTCGGGTTAACCGAAACAATTCCACGTATTGTTGTGAGATGGCATCTAAGCGGAAACGTGTTGTGATTTCTATTGCGGATAAATTAGCCCCTATCAAAGAAGTTGAAAACATATGTACATACTGTACTGTAATTAAAAACTCTAACTTCATATGAATATTATGTAATGTTTCAAAATAATTCATTTCCCCTACACACCCATTTTAGTACATATGTAGGCTATTTTTAGGTGTTAATGGATTAACCGAAAAATTCGGTATCCGAAACGGCTGCGCCCCCTTTATTTCGGTTAACTGGGGTTCTACTGTATACAATATAATGGCGACGCTTCAAACGTGATTAAGTTCATTTTCAAGCTAAGGAGACAGGAAAATATATTATTTATAAGTACAAAAACAATTTAACAAAAGTCCCTTACCAATTAAGATTTCAGTAAAAGAAAAATATTTGTATGAGTCACATACAGGATGTAACAGAAATAAGTACATTAAATTTAACCAGTGATAGAACTCGTCGAGTGTAACAATATTTCTTAATAACTTTTTCTTATAAACCTTCTATATATAGAGTTAAAATTCTTCAAAGTTTTGTTACAAATTTCATTACCCGCCTATGGTCGAATAAATAACACCTGAATGTCGGAAAAGTAGAGCGTGTTGCATAATGGTAAAATTCAAAATGGGAATATCTGCGCGTGCGCATAAGTCTACAAACAGCTGTTTTTGGTTTGTTTCCGTTGTGACCTTGTGACTGTAACTGAATACAATAAAAGAATGAATTTCAACATGAAAGATTAGAAACTGGTGAATAAATTGATAGATACACCAGAAGATGAAACTATACCCAAATCGGGGAAGATAAAAGATACAAGTAGAATAGAATACCTCGATTAAGGTAATAAAAAAATCATACGTCAAATTATTATGTTACAACAGGTTGGACCATCCAAACATGAGGATATTTATAGGGTGCAGCCGACCAAGAACAACTCTACAATTGACGGAACAAGAAAACGCATAAAGTTGATTAAAAGTGATGCAGGCATAAATGAAATCACAATAAATAAAATGGCTGTCGTCATTGTCAATGACTGAAGGCGTCGACGAAATGATGTAACTGTTGTTCTTTCAATATCCTCCAAATTGTCATATGTGACACTGTGTTGTAGTGCTATTCGTTGAGTACAAGACCCTGGCGCTCAGCAACCTATTCAATATTCTCTATGTGATCAGGGCCTTGGGGGGGGATGTAAAAATGCTGTTACACCCTGTATTCAACTAATGTAGTTACAAGTCAACTGAAAAAAAATTACAATAACATTTTGTATTAAAGTTACTGTTACCAAAAACAGAAAAATAAGAACTAGAGCCATCTATAGTGTAAATAAAGATCTGAATGAGAACAACACTAGAAATAACTGACATCTCCATCTATTAAAAAAAGGAAATAATAATAAAAAAAATAGCTGCAGATGTCAGTATATACTGTTGTAGAATCTATTGCGAAAAGAGTATTTTTTACTGACAAGTGTAAATGTATTTTATAAATCTTTCCATGTATGTATGCGTTGTGCTAACTGTTTAGTTCGCATTTTCATAACAAGAAAAATTACATATCTTTGTTTCAATTAGAAGATTTATAAACCTAAATAAAGAAAAAATACTATTATTAGTATTAATGCCAATAAAGTTACAGATACTGTGTCATACAGGTAAAATTGATTTTAAAGCAGAATAAATATATGTATATGCAATAGTATATAATTTTTTTGTAGATTGGGATGATTCAACAAAGAATATTATTATGCTTCTAGCAGCATCACGTGGGGTCTTAATAGTAAATTAGTTATTATATGTAATATACTTACAAAAATAAGTAAGCTTTTTAATGTTTGTTTTTACCCTAAAAATGTCATTTTATGACATCAGTGTTAAAAAATTACATAGCATTGTACATTAACACTAGTGTTAAAAATAAAATAGTTACCTTGGGATAATGACGAATGTAACAACAATGAACATTTTTTTGGCATGTGAAATAATTATTAGAAATACAAATTTAAATGAAAAAATCTGATGTGGTCAACATAAAACCTCCCGCCATTTATTTTTTATTAATTTATATACATACCTACATATTTACTAATACTGCAAACTTTATTAAGTTCCTTTGCATATAATATAACTATTGTTCTATTAACTATTTTCTTTTTAAAACGTTATCATTATTAATTTGAAATTTTTAGTTTTTTGACATTGACATTTATATATCAGTCACATACATTTCAAATTTGAACTGGGTAACTAAGGAATTATATTTATCTTTAAACATAGACTCCGAGAATTATGATTTTTTTTAAAAAAATATCTGTAAAATATATAGAAATGCATACCTGTAGAAAATTTAGTAATCTTTAATTTTTGTAATAACATAAATTGCGAAAAAATGACATTTAAAAGTATTATGAATAAGGTAGAAAAACATGGTTTCAAAATTTCCTGAATGATAGTATTTGAGTTATAGCACCCAGAGGATCCACACACACATACACACCGACAGACATCATCGTGAAAATGTTAAAATCGGATTCTAAGGACCTCAAAACGTGTCATTTACCAAAATCTCGATATGCGATTTTTAGCACGATATCCCTATACCTCCCTTACCAAGGGTAGCGGGAGGTAAAAGTAAGGTATAGTAGCGCGCGCCCGACCGACGCGCCCGAATGCGAGCGCCGCCACTGGTAGAATGTTCTCGAGCGATGACGTAATCCCTGGTAGGGAAAAACCCATACGCGTCTAGACTGGTTTAATTACATCCGGCGGGCTGATCCTTTGTATTCGATGTCATTGTCACGTCGGAATGTTCCAGAAAGACATGGGCTGTATAAATACCGTCGGGAGGACAGCCGAGAAGAGTCTGTTATATAGAAGGACCGAGCAATGAACAGTGGGTGATATAAATAAACAGTGTACGAATGGTGAACATAAATAAATGTAGTTATATAAATAAATATAGTGATATAAATATTGTGGTGCACTCTCCACGCTAGCAGTGAGTGCCCGTGCGGTGACGCCTGATAAACGCCCGCACGATACAAATATGTCATCATCATTACCGAAATCTGTATACAAAGCAAATTGGCACATCCAGTAATGGGTAATATGCCGTGATGATATAATTATTTATTTATTTATATAAATATATTGTTAAATAAATAATCTTAGTGTGTAAGCATTTAATAATATTCTTAGCCTTAAATTAGTGTTTATAATTATTTGATCATAGTGTTAATGAGTTTTATAACATTTATCTTAATTATTTATCATTTAATAAACTTTTATTTTAATTACAAATAATTCTCAGATTTTTACACTTCACCCATATAAATAAACGTTACAGTATGATATACGTGTTAAATGTGATTTTATTTTGTTCGTTTTGTTCGTCGTGTTCCAAACTTCCTTCTCACAAAATAAAATGTCACTTTTACCGTATATCATAAAATAACTATTACTTAGATTTTTATAATAATTATTGTTATTAAATAAAATTTATTTCACACCCAGAATTACTCTTGTATACAGCTAATTTGAATTAGTACTTAGTAGTAAATTCTACATTTTTATTAGTAAATAATATTACTAACTAAAGTAATAATAATAATAATAAGTTTATTTGTTAAAGAGAAAAACCTACATTACAAAGATTGACAACAGAAATATAAAGAGTATTAATTTCATAACAATTTAGTTTTATAAGTTTTTATACATAAGTATATTAATTATAAGTTCATAGCATTTCGGATGGGAGAGAATATGGGACAGTGGAGTAGGAAATGATCAAGGTCATTCTGTTTGTGTAAATTGAATATGGAACATGTTTCTTCAATGCTAAATTTATGACAAATCCCATCTTGGTATATATGTACTACTTTTGTGTTTCTTGTGCGTAGTAGACTTGAGATTTTAAGTATTAAAAACTATTATTTTCTAAAAGTATATTAATAAGGATATGTACATTTTTGCTTATATTAAAGAGTACAGTTCACTTATTTATAAAATAAAAATAAAGTACTCTTTTTGATTTACTCTTTCATAAGGAGTAGAACAACCTTTGGAAATATATACCTAATCTTTTATAGAGTAAAATATTCGAACTGTTGTGATTTTATTTTTCAAAAGATAAAAATAACGACACAAAAATTAGTTCCCTTGTTCAAATTTCTGAAATCCTACAAAATTAGGAAAACCATAAAAAGGTTACAGAAATGATAGATAAATAAATTAATTCAATCTCCATTCCTAAAATATATAGGTAATAGCCGACTATATTTTTGTAAATATATATTGTAAGATCTATATTCAATCATTGTTCTCATAAACAGTGGATTGTATTCTGTATCCTTCCATTTTAATTTTAACAACATGTTAAATTTTGGGAACCAATAGAATCAAATTTATTACCTGTCATATTTTTTTTTATTCAGTGTCTGCCTACAATATTTAGGTCGATACGATATTATTCAACAAAATTATTGACAGATTCACATTTTTAATGATCCATCCGATTTTTTCAGGAAATTCTGCCGGAACTGAAACTCCAGTTTTATGGCCGGTTTAGCGGGATTCAGCATCAAAACCGGATCTTTGTTCCATCACTAACCCGAGCCATCCGAAGACTGCATAAAATGTTGTCCTTGATGTATAGCAAATCTTTCGAAACGTTAGTATGCGTTGACTGAAAAGCAAGGCGACAATAATAGAAGGATTGTAAAGAGATATTGCATAAAATAAAATGTATAAAAGTATTTCTAGTGAAACTTAGCTATTCTTTAGTTATTGTCTCTGTCTGTTTGTGTGGGTGTGTGACCAGCATGGTGTGCTTGTGTTGCGTGCGGCCGGCCGGTGCCGCGAGGGTATTTCTGCAGCAGCTGACAGTCGGGAGAACACCACCCTCTCTAAACACGCGACACGTGCACACAATACCACCCCTACACTCACAGCAAGAATATATACACAGGCAGATGGAAGAATCAACCAAGAATATTATAGAATATATTATTTCCTACAAGATTTCTTTATTATCCACTCCTGGGTTTGCCAATCTGTATATAGAGCGCTTACTACCTATTTTCTTAATTTTCAATAAATAAATTTAAAAACTTGAAACCGAAGTTATTTAATAAGTAGTATTTACATCGAATTTTTACGCTATACGGTTATACATAGGACATCCAAGATAATGTGTCCAACATGGAGATCTCGATAACTATGAGAGATACCAAATCGGGCAAATTAGATAAAATTTGTGTATTTGATTAAGGAGTACACTGGTCACTAGATATAGACTAAATTTTATTTTTACAAGTTTTTATTTTTACAAATAATTTCCATGTGTGAAATAATATTGGATTTTGATTTAAACGTTTTTTAGGGCATTTTTATGCTCTTTCGAATGACAATGATCAATTTTATTTGTCACAATTTCGAATTGTGATGTCAAAATTATAATTTTTATATGGAATTTTTTTTTTACCATAGATAATTTTTGTTCAAATTTATTTTTTTCAAATGGCAAAAATACATTAATTATTGTTAAAAACAATGGTTATGATAATAAAATAAATGAAATTATCAGTTAGTACCATTTATTTATTTTAAAATTTAATTTCATTTTCATTTAAATTTTTAATATATGTCTATACTTATCAATGAAACATTTTTCAAATTTCGTTATCAATATGTTAGCCTACCATGACGACCATTTATAGTTATTTACGTATAAAGAGTTGAAAGAAAATGTTTACACCTGCGAACGAAATTGGAAGGTATATGTACAACGTTTTATGCACTAATGCAATCAAATGAAATGCTTCTATGTAAAAATATTATGTGGCCATGTGGCCATGCCACGAAGCAATAAGGCGATATTGGATTACTAACTATTTGTTTATATGATTTCTTTAAAATGCCAAGCTTAGAGGCAATTTCTGAAGAAATTCCTCAAGCAATTCTAATAAAAGCTATAGTGACGCTTTAGCGGAACAGATATCATTTTCTAAAAATAATAGTGTTGATTATAGTTCCAATTGTATTTTTGACGTTTTGTTTATCAGCCGTCGGGCTTCTGCTCTACTTTACTGCCCGCATGGGATACTTTACCGCCCGCTGGGTGTAATCGTGTAATCTTTCAGTTCCCGCCAAGGTAATTAGATGTAAACAAACAAATTTAAAAAAATGGCTCATTCAAAAGTTTATATTTTAAATATACTATTTCGTAAACTAAAATATAAACCGCCATTTTTTTGTTTTTTCAACGATGTATTAGTTTTTATTAATGTATTTGAAAATATTCGAGAAAAATAACATAATTGAGATATATGAGAAATGAATAAATAAATAAGTAAGTAAATAATAGGTAAGTAATAATAAATAAGTAACAAACAAACGTATTCTTTGTTGATATTAACATTGTTATATTTTGTTTATTTTCACTTAGCCACCTATAATATTTGAATAAAAAATATTTTCCATATATCTTTATTATATTATTTATCTCGATTTTTTTCAAATACATTAATAAAAACTAATACATCGTTGAAAGGAGAAAAAACAATGGCGGTTTATATTTTAGTAAAATAATTATAGGTTGTTACTTAAAAAATAAAAGTTGATAAGTCGTATCTTGTAAACCTGAAATTATAAAAAATATCTACATCTGCCATAAAATAGTATATTTAATATAATTGAACTCTTACATGAACCATTTTTTTCTATGACTTATAATAAAAAAAATTAAAGGGGGGGGGGGCGAATTCCCAGACTCACCCAGTATAATGGATGGAATCGAAAGTTGGAAACATGGTTTTTCTCGGAAGTTACAGATACAACAGATACAAAAAAAATGTTCAGGTAAAGTTTTTAGTACTTCTAATAAGCTAACTAAATCTGTATAAATCTAGTTGTAATTTTTGTAGATATTAATTATTTTTGTACTTTTTTCAATGGAACATCCTATATATTCTTACACCAATTAAAAGAAAATAATTTTTACTTTGAAAAAGTATAACGGTTTTTGCCTTTATATGTGATAGTTTTTGAGTTATTGAAGAAAATATTAAAATGTTTTTCTCAAAATAAAGTGTGCCTTGAACTAAATAAATAAGGGATCTGACAATGAAAATAAACAAAATATAATGTATAATCGTATTTTTCATTTGTTTTATTGCTACTATTATTGTTTTTATCCCATATATTTAATCATTGTTGTAGTTTTGCCATTTTAAAAACATAAACATAGATAAATTATAATAAAAAATATTTTCTTTTCAATGATGTAATTTTCTAATACGGCGCCCACAGGGGTATAATAATGACAACTTTGACAAAAGTGAAAAGTGATAAAACAATTGAGCATAGCCATTCGAAAGATCATTAAAAAGTGCCCAATAGAGCGATTACTATCTCTTTTTCTTGTTTACATTGAATTTTGGAACTTCAAACCTATGTTATTTACTCGCAATTAAGGTACATTGACCTTTTACGCTATATAGAATGTTCATTTTAAATAGGCCACCAATTGCTATCTCGAGAACTATAAGAGCTACAAAAACGTTTAAATGGGCAAACAATTTCCATTTCAGAAGACAAATTTAAAGAAAATAAAAATTATTTTTTTCGACCAGTGGTTCTCATACGGGACTTAATTTTTTTTTATTTTAAATGAAAACCTATATTTTTTATATACTCATTCGTTAGAGAATTTAATTCTAAATTCAGTGATTAATATTGATATTACATAACGATTTTTATGAAAAAAATGCATATAAAATTTTATATGAACTTGATTAAATTATGGCTAATAAGAGTGTCATGAATGGAAAAAAATATATACGTGTTATTTTTTTTACATAAAATTAAAATACCTTGAATATTTTTTGTGCTTTGACCAGGGCATCGAACACGAAACTGAACCGAACCAAAACCGAACCAAACCTTAACATTTTAGGGAACCCAAACCCAGAACCGAACCCCAGATATATTTTTAAATTGAACCCGAGTCCGAACCGAACCGGGTATTAAAATTCGGGTTCAGCTTTAGTTCAGGTTCATTTTGAATTCGAAACGTGCGCGTAATCGTAAGTAATATAACCGATAATCGACGCCGGTGTTGTCTTTGTGAAAACTGTGTTCGTGTTCTTGTCTTACGTAAACTCCGGCTCGCATTTTAAATTATTTCTGTATAAAGATTGTTATTCATAAAACATTAATTCAATTTTCATTAGGTTGAACCGAACCTGAACCCAATACCTGAACCCGGAACAAAACCACAAATTGTATTAATGTTTGAACTAGAACCGCACCTGAAACCATCTCTCAAAAAATAAATTAACCTGAACCGAACCCATTTTTTGCTGGGTTCGATGCCCTGGCTTTGACAGTTATTAGAACAAAATATTAACTTCTTTCTGTCAGGGCACTCTAATTCTACGTAAAGAAAAATAGCATGTATTCATTTTTAGGTAAGGAAGGTATTGTCTTTGGTCAAAAATTCAATCATGAGTTTTTAGTGAATAAGCATGTTTTAGGGTCCCTATAATACGATTTTACCATTTTTACGATGATATCTGTTTCTGTATGTATGTGTGTCTGTGTGTGTGTGTGTCTGTGTGTGTGTCTATGTGTGTGTGACAAAAGTTCCGGATCCCATAACTTCAATACCACGATTCCAAATATTATAATTTTTTCGTATTCCTCAAGTTTACATCCAGAAGAACAAGTGATTAGATTTTGGTTATAATTGGTGAACCGGAAGTACCCTCATTTGAAGATTTAACAGTTAAATTTGATTTATTGACATTTAACGTTATTATAACTTAAAGAATATATTATTCTCTATACGATTTGATTACATTTTATACTTCATATTCAATAGATACAGAGTTAAAGAATTTTAAAGAAATTAAATTTTATATTTCAGCCAGCTATGCTAAACATGGAAACTATTAATATATATTCATATAATTCAAATTAACAGATGTCAGTATCAATAAAAAGTAAATTAATGTGGCAGAGATGAGGATGTTGAAGTAGATGTTGGGGAAAACACAGAAAGATACGGTAAGAAAATAACTCTAGTATTACAAGTTTCTAGAAAGATACAAGAAAGATGATTACATTGTCATGAGGAGAAATGAAGAATTATATTGGAACAAGAATGAATAGTTTAGTAATAGGATGTTGAAGAAACAGAGGAAGACCAAAGATAAGATGGAAGGACTGTATTGCGGAAGACTTGAGAGAAAAGGAACTGAATAATAACGAAACGCAAAAATAGCGATCCCTAACGAATGGGAAAAGCTAAAGAAAAAGAAGATGTCAGTGTCAAGTGCAATTTGAATAGTTTTTTTATGAAATAATTTTACTGGAAATTTAGAATCTTTTGCAAGAAAAATTATGTATGGAGTTTATACATTATACACAGGATTGACGGAAAGGTATGTGCTGGCCACAACAGATTTTTTCATTTGTGGTACTCTTATTCTATAGTCATATTTTACTCAAATTAATATAAAAGTTTATATACATTTTACTCAAAAAAAAAAATCGTCATATAAGGATTATAAAAATATTATATACGTGAATTCAGAATTAAATTCGCTATGGAATAGGCAAATACAAAATATATGCTCTCAATTAAAATAAAAAAATTGTTAGGCCCGTATTTTGAAAACCACAGGTCGAAATAAATAAATTTTGTTTTCTTTAAATCTGTCTTGTGCAATCAAATTGTTAGCCCATTTAACCGTCTTTGTAGCTCTTATAGTTTCCGATATAACAATGGTAGCCCATTTAATGTGAATAGCCTTTATACTATATTTGTTTGTATTTTTTTAGAATATACGAAAAGTATGGTATACTCCTTTGAAGTATAGGTTTCCCGTGTCTAACGTTCGTTCGAACGCTGAGCAGTGTCTTATGTGGTCTCTTTGTGTTCCTGCGAGACCCTGAAGGCTGGTCAGCGTGTCAAGTGCAGGAGCACGCCGCAGGACGCCTGCTGCTCTTGTTCACCGCCAGGCCAGAAGCTAAAGTCAACCACACAACCCTTAGATAAATAAATTACATACCCAACAACACAAGTGCTGAGTTGAAATTATTTTTACACTAGTGAAAATAGCTTGTACTCCATCAAAATGTAGTTCTGCAATACAACCCTTATCAACAACAGTACACATTCTTTTGTGTGCGTATATTTCTATGTGAACGCACAATATGCGTGTCGTGGTAGATCTTTTCAAATCACAGCAGATAGCAGATGATAATGCTAAAATAATAAGGGCTGAATCCAAGGGTTTCCCTGCAGCCTACAAGGGCTGAAGATAAGAGATCGAGGTACCCCTATCAACCGATAAGTATGAGGGTTGTTTTTGCTGTTTTAAAACGCTGGGAGAAAATTTGCATTTGGATTTTTAATATTTTATAAGTAAATACCCTTCAGACTTGAAATTTTGTGGCTTAACAAGAACAATCACTGTCAACATTCCCTAGATTTCAGAATGAGTCATTTAACTCAACAAGAATTTTTCAGTATTAATAATACGGAGAGACCCTTGATGATCTGCAGTATTAATTAGCTATTAACAATTACTCAAAAAATTTGCACACAGCATTTATTCTTACACATACACTTATCACTTACTCAAGGTAAGTAAAATCTTTGTTGCCGAATTTGAGGGCAAACAGATATGAATCGTATGTTTTTCGCGACTTTTTGTACGATTTTTGTAAAACTGAATGTTTAACGGAAGTATTTATGTGTACAAAAACTATGATTATGAAACTGTAAAATCTTATTTACTCTGATAAAGAGGTACCTATAAGTCATAATCGAGAAATTTGCATTATAAAAATGTTGTCAGTAATTCAAAGATTAATGCTCATATTCATAAAAACTCTTAGTTTCCAAATGGCTTGTTACAATTTTTACCTCTCGATATTGGATTCATGCTAAAAATCGCATATCCAGATTTTATTAAACAAGCACGTTTTAGTCCCTAGAATCCGATTATAACATTTTTACGATGATGTATGTGTGTGTGTGTGTGTGTGTGTGTACGTGTGTGTGTGTGTGTGTGTTAGGATGTTGTAGATACAATTCCTCAAATTCTATAAGACTATAGACCTGTGTAACGGATTCCTCAATCTAACAGTAATGGGAAAAATTGAATAGGTTCTGGTAACAATTGGAGAACCGCAAGTGGTGGTTTTAAAAAAAAATTCTAAATATTATTTTTGGAAATTTATGTTATTACAAATAATAAAGGTAGTTAAATTCTCAATTTGATACATTTACATTTTTTATTATATCTCCTATAGGTTTAGAGATACAGTATATAATAATACAGAATAATCTGTTGTAATAAATCTCGTTGCCCAAAAAACAGTTGAGCTATTTAAATGTTTATAATTGACAGTGTCAAAAATCAGCAATTTTACTAACATTACTGGAAGATTTTTCTCCGAGGTATAAGTACATTTAATATATCTTATTGTATTATTAATTAAATATTGAAAATTATAAGTATATTAATGTAACGTAACCCCCGCGGCCGCCGCCGCCGCGCTACCAGGCGCCTCAGTGTCTGGCCGCAACGCACTCGTTAGGACCGGTCGCGGTAATCTATTGTGTGATGTTGTTTACCTCTAGAAGATCTCCAGAAGGGCCTAGAAATAATTCCGCCAGGTATATAACCCACCGCGAAAGCCAGCGAAGACAGTCTCGTATATACAAGCAACCAGATATGAACTCGGTGATATAAATAAACAGTTTAACAGTTGTTAACATAAATAAATGTAGTTATATAAATAAGTGCAGTGATATAAATGTTAGTTAGATAAATAATCGTAGTATTTAAGCATTTAATAATATTCTTAGTGTTTATAATTATTTAATCATAGTGTTAGTTGTTTTTATTATCTTTTAATGTTTAATCCTTACTCAATTATCGTTTAATAAACGTATTCTTTAGTTAATAATATTTGTCTATGTTTTACACTTCACCCATATAAATAAAAACGTTAACATTGGTGTCAGGTGTGGGGTTGTTCATAACTGTGAAGTGTAAATAAAAATAAATAAAATGGCGACTAAACAAATAAAATTAAGTGAATTAAAAGTAAGTGATCTCAGGAGAGAACTGGAAGAACGAGAATTGGATACGACAGGACTGAAAAGCGTTCTACAATCTCGTCTGCGGGAAGCATTAGTCGCTGCTGGTGAAAATGCTGACGATTACTTATTTGATCTATCCGAATTTTGTAAATTAGAACAAAATTCCAGAATACTAGAACAAAAGTTGGAGGAAAGTTTTAGAAAATCAGAGGAAAGTTCTAGAGCACTAAAAGAAGAATTAAAACAGGAGATGGCAAAAAATTCTCGAATATTAAAAGAAGAATTGGCAGAAAATTCTAGAACATGAAAAGAAGAATTGACAGGAACATTAGAACAAAAATTAGAAGAAAATTCTAGAAAAACTGAAGAAGACCTGAAGAATTTAGAAGAAAAGTGTGACAGGAAGATAGAAGAATTACGAGAAAAAATCACTAAAATTACATCGTCGTCAATTCCGAATTCTGGTGTGGCTGAGCCAAGTCTAATAGAAGGAAGAAAAGTAGTAAAACCTGATACTACTTCAAAAATGCACATAAAAACTCCGGAATTTGATGGGAAATCTTCGTGGCCAAATTATTTAAAACAATTTTAAGCGGCCGCAAAAGCGAATAATTGGACGCCCGAAGAGAAGGCTACGGCGTTGACTGTCTCGTTGCGCGGAGAAGCTATCGACATCCTGCAAACGCTGAAAGAAGAAGAACAAGAGGACTACGACCAGCTAGTCAAGCGATTGGATATGCGGTATGGAAATGCGCATCTGGAGCAGGTGTACCAGACGCAACTGAGGAACCGGTATCAGAGTTCAAAAGAAAGCCTTCAAGAATTTGAAGTGGACATAGCTCGTTTGGTTCATCTCGCACATCCTACGGCTCCTGACAGCGTTTTGGAGTGCCTGGCCACTCAATCATTCATTTACGGGGTTCGGGACAGCGAAACTCAGCAAGCATTGCGATTGGCCCGGCCAAAAACTCTAATTGACGCACTCTCATACGCATTAGAGCATGAAGCTGCCAAACAAGCTTCACGTAACCAATCACGAGAGCGAAATATCGATGCTGAGAGAAAGGAAAACTCTGAAGATCTAGAAGAGACAATGCGACGAATTGCAAGTGAAGTGTTTACCGGAAGAAAGAAACTCCGCTGTTGGAATTGCGGTGAACTGGGCCATCCGCAGAGACTTTGCAGAAAAATACAAAAGAAGACGGAATCTACAAAGGAAGAAAAGGAGTCGGAAAACTAAATCGGGTTGATGCGAAGGGGCAACTGTCGACCCGCAATCTAGTAGCTCCACAATCCATCAGTTATGTCGCATCTATTCATCATAAAGCCAATAGCATCTATGTGGATGGCTCTATTAACGGAAGGCCAATGAAAATGCTACTGGATACGGGTGCGACAAAAACTATAATTAGACCCGACTTCATAAGGAAAACTGGCAAGACGCATCTTCAACCAACTAAGTGGCGGTTACGCACAGCAACGGGAGAACAAGCTACCGCATTAGGAGAAGTAGATGTCACCATCTCTATTGGAAACACCTCCTTTAAACAACGTGCGCTGGTAGCTGAAGTTGAAGATGAACTAATACTCGGAATGGACGCAATGACAAAGCATGGTTTTAAACTTGACCTGAAGAAGGGCGTGATGATGGTCAATGAAGAAGAACTCGTATTAAATCCACGAGATGACAAAGCTGTGCGCGTACTAATGGCCGAGGACATTACCCTCCCAGAACGAAGTGAAACTATCCTGGAAGCACATTTAGATGGTAGTTTCTGTGAGGGAAGTATCGTTATGCTGGAGCCCAAGAATGATGATGCCAAAACTGGCACTGGAGTTGTTGTCGGAAAATCACTGGTCAAAGCCAGCCGGGTAATACCAGTTTGAATAATGAACGTAAATTTTTATCCTGTTGTTCTGAAGGGAGGAACAATTGTAGAAGAATGCATGGCAGTATCCTCGATTATCCGAACTGTAAAGGCCAAAGGGAACACATCTCAGAAAGTTCCGCACACGTTAGTCAATCAATTGACAACATCATTTGAAGAATTGACCGCCGACCAGAGAACAAAGGCAAAGAATCTAATTGGAAATTTTAAAGATGTGTTCCAATTTGATGAGAAAACCAAAGGGAGAACTAATGTAGTTCACCATAAAATAGACACCGGAGACGCAAGACCCATCCGTCAACCAGCAAGAAGACTACCACTGGCGAAGCGTAAGGAAGCAGAAAGAATAATCGAGGACATGAAGATGGAAGGTGTGATTGAACCTTCAAGCAGTCCATGGGCTTCACCAATGGTGTTAGTGAAGAAGAAGGATGGCTCTACACGATTTTGCGTCGATTATCGTCAACTTAACAACGTGACGAAGAAGGATAGCTACCCGCTACCTCGAATAGACGACACATTAGACACTTTGGCTGGCTCAAAAATGTTCTCAACTTTGGATCTAAAGAGCGGCTACTGGCAAGTGGATTTGGATCCAAAAGACAAGGAGAAGACAGCCTTCACCATTGGTACAGGACTCTGGCAATTTACCGTAATGCCGTTTGGGCTCTGCAATGCTCCTGCAACGTTTGAAAGACTCATGGAAACGGTATTGGCTGGGCTATCTTGGAAAACCTGTTTAGTGTACCTCGACGATATTATTGTGGTAGGCAAGACATTCGAGGACCACATGAAGAATTTGGAAGAGGTTTTCCAGAGATTGTTTCAAAGAGAAGTTCATTACCTTGGACACGTGGTTTCCGGTAAGGGTATTGCAGTTGACCAGGAGAAGATAAAGGCTGTGACAGACTGGCCAGCACCTAGGGACAAACACGAACTCAGAAGTTTCCTTGGTTTGTGTACCTATTATCGACGATATGTACCTGGATTTGCCAACATAGCCAAGTCACTGACAAGGCTTACTGAAGAAGGAAGAAGATTTATCTGGGAAATGGACTGTACAGTTGCATTTAAAGAACTAAAACATGCTTTGACAATCGCACCCGTCTTGAGTTATCCTTTACCTGAAGGAGAATTCATTCTAGACACAGATGCCAGCAACGTCGGAATTGGTGGCGTTCTTTCCCAGATACAAGATGGGCATGAGAAGGTTATTGCCTACTTTAGTAAGACCTTGTCAAAACCAGAAAGGAATTACTGTGTGACCAGAAAAGAACTCTTGGCAGTCGTGAAATCCGTGGAACATTTCTACAATTTGTACGGAAGAAATTTTTTGATTAGAACTGACCATGCTGCATTAAAATGGCTGCTACAATTCAAGAATCCTGAAGGTCAGGTGGCTAGATGGATAGAAAGACTACAGGAATACGATTTCAAAATCGAGCACAGGATAGGTACCAGCCATCGTAATGCCGATGCATTGTCCAAAAGGCCTTGCCAAGATGACTGCAAACATTGTAGTCGACTTGAAGAGAAACAGTTTACCGTCGCCAGGACAACAGTAGTCGATGATAGTTGGCAGCCCGATGGACTACGCAAGGACCAAGAAAATGACCCGACTTTGAAAATCTTATTAAAATGGAAAGCAGAAGAATGCAAACCAATATGGGAAGACGTTGCACCACACTCACAGAGTGTAAAAGCGTACTGGGCGCAATGGGACTCCATGGTGATTGAGGATGGCCTGTTGAAGCGTGTGGTAGAGAATGCCGATGGAACTGAGAAGAAAGGTCAGTTGGTCATTCCTAAGAGTAGAATACCAGACGTGTTGAAAGAGATCCATGACGGGTCTGGAGGCCATTTTGGAGTCACCAAAACTCTAGAAAGATTGCGCCAGCGGTTTTACTGGGTTAACTTCACTGAAGATGCTAAAGACTGGTGCAAGAAATGTGTGGTTTGCGCTGGAAGCAACGGCCCTCATAGACGACGAAAAGCTCCAATGCGTCAATACAACGTTGGCAGTCCATTTGAGCGCATTGCGATTGATGTGGCCGGACCATTCCCAGAAAGTAACGACGGAAATAAATATATCGTGGTTGTCATGGACTACTTCACCAAGTGGGTTGAAGCCTATCCATTACCTAATCAAGAAGCCACCACGGTCGCTGAAACTTTAGTTAAAGAATGTCTATGCCGATTCGGGGTACCACGTGAACTTCATTCCGACCAGGGAAGAAATTTCGAGTCTGCCGTTTTCCAAAATATCTGTAAGATATTAGGAATTAATAAAACAAGGACAACTGCATTACATCCGCAGTCCGATGGCATGGTTGAACGAATGAACAGAACGATCAACCGATATTTGTCGAAGGTAGTTTACAACCACCAAAGAGACTGGGACCGACATCTTCATCTGTTCCTGATGGCTTATCGTTCATCCGTGCATGAGACAACAGGGAAAACTCCTGCGAACATCTTATTCGGACGTGAGTTGCGTTTACCATGCGACTTGGTGTTCGGCAGCAAACCTGGGGAAGACCTGGCCGGAGAAGACTACGTTACGGGCTTACGGAGAAGAATGGATGACATTCATGAACAAGTCCGTACGAACATTCAAACTGCCAGCGACCGAATGAAGGACCGGTATGACATCAAAGCCGAAAAAGGTGGATATCAACCTGGGGATTTAGTGTGGCTTTACAACCCACAAAGGCGCCGCGGGTTATCACCAAAGCTGCAAAAGAATTGGGAGGGCCCTATGAGTTAGTCAAAAGAATAAACGACGTGGTATATATAATTAAGAAACGACCTACCGGGAAGCCGAGAGTGGTACACTTTAATCGGCTAGCCCCTTTTGCTGGAGACAGCCACGAAGACCATAATGGAGCAGCAATTCGTCGGATCATAGCTCAAGAACCGACTTTTGAAGATTTCATGGAGAACTACTCCTTTGGGCGCAAGGCGCGGTACGGCGTGATAAGAGAAGAACATCGAGATCTGTTTACCGTGTCTTCAGATTATTCCCTCGGCCACTGCGTATCAGAAGACTTAAAGATGTCCCGCGGCATAGCCTCAGTTTTTAAGGCGAAATATGGACGACTACAAGAACTGGCCAACCAACGTCCATCTGTTGGGAAAACGCTACGACTGAGAGATAGCAATTCAGACCATCAGCGGTACATCTACTACCTTGTTACAAAACCACGCTCGTACCAGAAGCCGTCGTATCAAAGCCTATGGAACTCGCTGTGCGATTTGAGGGATCATCTACTGGAGAATGACATTTCGAAGCTAGCAGTACCGAAGTTGGGTTGTGGTCTAGACGGTTTGGATTGGAGGATTGTAAGGAACATGTTAGAGATCCTCTTCCGTTTCACCGGCGTTGAAATTCTCGTCTGCAGCTTTGACCCTAACGGACAGAAAGAAGAAGTCGAGCGGACCATCGATTGTCACTTCTTTAAGAACTCTAAATGCACCAAGGGTAGTACATGCAGGTTTCGTCACCACGGACTGTTCCGGGACGAAACAGTCTTAAGGAGGGGGCAGTGTAACGTAACCCCCGCGGCCGCCGCCGCCGCGCTACCAGGCGCCTCAGTGTCTGGCCGCAACGCACTTGTTAGGACTGGTCGCGGTAATCTATTGTGTGATGTTGTTTACTTCTAGAAGATCTCCAGAAGGGCCTAGAAATAATTCCGCCAGGCATATAACCCACCGCGAAAGCCAGCGAAGACAGTCTCGTATATACAAGCAACCAGATATGAACTCGGTGATATAAATAAACAGTTTAACAGTTGTTAACATAAATAAATGTAGTTATATAAATAAGTGCAGTGATATAAATGTTAGTTAGATAAATAATCGTAGTATTTAAGCATTTAATAATATTCTTAGTGTTTATAATTATTTAATCATAGTGTTAGTTGTTTTTATTATCTTTTAATATTTAATCCTTACTCAATTATCATTTAATAAACGTATTCTTTAGTTAATAATATTTGTCTATGTTTTACACTTCACCCATATAAATAAAAACGTTACATTAATATTACACATATCCTTAAGAAATACTGCTAACACCGTCAATGAATTTGAAGAATTTTAAACATATTAGAAGAGTAGGACAAAATTCCTCATAGAAGGAAAGATAAAACACAATTTCAATTATTTGTGTGTACAAGAAATACTAAATTCGGTACTTACAAGGCGCGAGCAGTCATGTGACATTGTTGGTCTTGGCAAGCAGATATCGGGATCCGTGTCAGAATGACGGCCAGTAGTTATTTACATAATTCGCAATTGTCATGTCATAATTTTTCATTCAAAATTTCAAAATATTCTGATGGATACACAATCATGATGTTTTGAATGAAAAATTATGATTCTTCACACCTATGTATATTATTACTAGCCGTCATTCTAACACGGGCACCCATATCTGCTTGCCAAAGCCAACAAAGTCACATGACTGCTCGCTACACATAAAATGAAAATGGCGAGAGGTATTGTGCTGGCCACAACAATTTTTTTACAAATAGCATCATACTTGACAAGTTATATTTCGATTTTTCTGTCAGTATCAACTGTTTTTACTGAAAAATAATTATAACGAACCGTTAAAATTTTACAAGTGTTCATGCATATGGGCATTAAACTATCTATAGCACTAAAGTCCTCCACGATTTTATTGAAATATATATTAAGTTCTCTAACGAATGAGCAAATTAAAAATATGCGTTTTCATTTAAAATAAATAAAAAATAGGTAACGTATTTTGAGAGCTACTGGCCGAAAATAGGATTTTGTGTCTAGGACGAAAAGTGAATCTTTAAGATATGAGCAAGTTGTTTTATTTGTGAGTACCTTAAACATACTTTTCGTCTGTGGTACATACATAATTTTATGTTATACTGGTTTCTAGTTATTAAATTATTAAAAGAAATATGCAGCAATTTGTAGCAGTATGAGTTTTGCATAAATACTCTCAATAGCAATTGTTCGAAAATCCTAGCAAATTTTTCACAGATTGACAGATTAAAATTTAATTTTTCTAGTTTCGTTAACATTCTAATTCACTATAATTCTTGAAAAATACATTTTGGATGATGCTGTTGAAGTAAAGAAAAAATTAATGACGCATAAATAAAGGATTCAGTATGAAGGTATCATTTTAAAGTCATAGAACTTTAAAATATCATTTTAAAGTTGTAGAACTTTAATGTTTCAGTTTTTGTTTTATAAATCATTTAAAAAACGTTGCTATAGAAACAAGTATACAATAGTTATTTGTATATCAAGTGCTGAAAGACTATCTTTGTCGAACCAAAACGAAAGTTGCAGCCTGAGCGCAGCGAAGGTTGCAATCGTTTGTGTCCGACAAAGGACTTTCAACACGTGTTATACACACTATTTTTTCTACTCCTGCAAGATAAAAAATAAGGAAATAAAGAATTATTTTTTAAAAATAATTTGACATTTATTTTCAATTTTTGTATTTGTGATGTGTATCTATGACAACAACAAACATTCTATACAACATTTGTAAGTAAAATTCGTTGCTAGGATACCGTAGCGTGCCGCAAAATTTTGCAGCACTAGTGTTGCAAAGAGTTACTTTCAACATGAAAAACAAACCAGAAAATTGTATTTTCAGAGCAGGAGTAGAAAAAATATTTTTTCTTTTCTGTAAATTTGTCTTATAAAATAGAAATTGTTTGCCTATTTAACCGTCTTTGTAGCTCTTACAGTTCTCGAGATAGCAATGGTGGCCCATTTAAAATTAATACCCTGTATGCATATTAAGTGCATACTTACATATTTTTAAGAAAATCAAACAATGTATAACGCAAAATAACATAAGTGCTTTTTTGCGAATTTTTGACAATTGATGGCCCATAACTTCAAAGAAAAACTAGCGGATCGGACTTTGTTGAAGAAGAGTTGTAATAAAATTTTATGTTCAGCCAGATGACCCTCTATGGTGTTCTCCATTCTGTGTTCGAAGCAACAAAGAAAATAATAGAGAAATATAATTATTTATTAAACAAAAATGCAGGATTTGAAAAACTTCCAAATATAAATAAAATATTAAATGGCGATGTTGATGATAATGTTGATTTGAATTCAAGATTAATTATTAATTTACATACGCCCCTATAACTTTTTACATAGTTGAACGTTTATTTTCTTCTTTCAAACTCATTTTTACTGACAGAAGGAAAAATCTTAGTTTAGATAATTTAGAAAAACACCTAAAGTCCATTTCCATGACTTGATCCCAATGTCATCAATCGTAAGCATAAAAGCATATAGTTCAAATCACCAAGGGGGGAGGGGGATTGATGACATCATGTTGTCGGGTGAAATCGTGTTATTTTCAAGTATTCATACAAATCAAACTGACAACTGACAGAATATAATACAACTTATATCGCGTGAGTATTATTATAATAATAAATAAATTAAATAACTGACAGTATTATAATATAATACATATTGTTTCAATTTTGTTATTCATCAAAATTCGAAGTATAAATAGTTATTTAGCAATAATAAACGAATTGAATAAATACGATATAAGTATAATGGGTGAAATATACCTCTTTGTATTGTCCGAAAACAATATGTTGCAATGCACAATATAATACCAAGAATTATCTAAACTCCCATTACACAACGAAACTCAAATTACCGTCGCCTAAATCACCTTAATCACTTGATTGACAGAATGACATGAATATTCAAATATCAAATAATTCAAATATTTGAAAATTACATTTATTACTGCAGTTACATTTCTATTTCATTCTTTGCCGTTGATTCGTTGGTTGGGCGGAGATAGCGTATACTCCCCCTCCCCCACCTACGATAATGATATTATAGCGAATAAAAGTCTCATATGTATATGGCATGTATATAAGACAAAGATGCTAGATAAAAAAATATTAATTCTTGCAACAGAAATTGATGACATGGAGATCAATTCGGAGATAGAGTGTATATAGTTCTTTATTCTAATAATTGTAATATTAAAATAAATTAATTGAAATACTTAGTTTTAAGTAAAAAATGTGTACAAGGTGTTCATTAAAGCGGACCAGGCGTTTAACATGAAAAAAGTTTTTCCTTGCGCAAAACTTCCTAATTAATTTTAGAGAAAAATGTATCACATAAATATTGTACATAATTAAATTCTACACATAAATCACTAAATCAGATTTTATTTTGTATTTTGTAATTTGTTAAATCGAATTAGACATTTTATAAATATTGCTCATTTTTCGTGGTAGCTATGGAACAGTGAAGAACCACATTTAGAAACTATACACAAAACTACTACTAATTTCAAAATCAATTCGAAATCATTTTTAATGAGTTTAACTATTTCTTCCCTTTACTTAATTATGTTTTTCATACTGTAGATTGTAGCTACACCCTACTCACTTCTGCATGCTGTATAATATCTATAAATCTGCACATAATCCCATGCATAAACACATAGTTAAAATGATACATAGCCCGGCTTTCTTCCTTCTCTAATACACTTTATTCTATCTCTCCTACATGAAAACATCCTACAGTTTATACTTTATTTTGTTTTGTAGCTGTGATCTCCTAACCTTTTAAGTAAGAATCTCAAAATTGTTTCTCGGAAAAATAACAAAATCTAAAAGATTTATTTGAAAGTTTATTTTTTATGTTAAAAGTTATTTGAAAAATGTTTCGCACGAAAGATAATGATAGCTGCAAAGTTTTCTTGTATTAATTGGTATTCTTTTAGGTATTTGTACTTATTCACTTACACAACCCTTTTATAAAATTAGTTCCGCCTAAATTATTAAAACTTGTGTTCTCTCCATGACAACTTGCTGAAAATAAAATTAATGCCGTCATTGGCAATAAAATTCAGCCAAATAAAAAATATTACAATGGTTGTGTGCCTGAATGTTTGGACGCGAATCTGGGGACCTGGGTAATTACTTTCCCACACAAGTTACTCTTGTTAGAGAATTTCGTGCAATTTTCATGGATCAATTCTTATTGCACTGATAATCTTCATCACAACTCATACACTCATTGTCGTTCATATTTATTTCGGAATCATCGTTTTCACAAATGTTCATTAAAATTTCATCTTCTGACGATGATAAATCATAATGCTTAGTTTTTTTTATTTCGTTTCTTTTCGTTTTTAATTATTTTCTTCTTTTCACATTTACTATTTTTCGCTTCCAAGGTTAGTTTTAAGTTAAACTCTATCCACTATCCTCTATTTGACCGTCCAGTAAGTGTATAATTGGTCAGTATAATGGGTAATCTATATCTTGATTTTTTGGGCCAACTATCCCAAATGATCGAGTGAGATGGCTCACATCTGTACAACGACATGTACAGCAAAACTACAATAACTTCAGGTTAAACTGTTGAACCTCTTTCTGCTTGATTGTAAAAATATATTACTTTGTGTGAAGAAAATGTCAAAAACATTGCATAAAAAACTTCTTTTTACCTCTCGCTAAGAGAGGTATTGCATGCTAAAAATCGCATATCCAGATTTTATTGAATAAGCATGTTTTAAGGTCCCTACAATCCGATTTTAACATTTTTACGATGATGTCTGTGTGTGTGTGTGTGTGTGTGTGTGTGTGTGTGTGTGTGGATGTGTGTGTGTATGTGTGTGTGTGTGTGGGATGTTGGAAGGACGGTTACTCAAAAACTATAAGACTTAAAATTTGTTTAACAACGTATTTCCCAATCGGACATTCATGGGAAGATATGAAAAGGTTTTGGTAATAATTGGACAACCGGAAGTAGAAGATTCTTGAAAAAAAATCTTCTAAATATTATTTTTTGAAAATTTTTCGTGGTAATATTAAAGAAAATTAAATTCTCTATCTGATACATTTAAATATTTTATTATATATTCCATAGATTTAGAGATAAAAGAAATATAATATATAAAATAATCTGTTGTAATAAATTTGACAGCCGAAAGAATGCCATGAAAAATAGTTGATAATTTAAATTATTTGTAACTGACAGATAAATGTCAGTGTCAGAAATAATGAGTAATGAAAGAAAAATGTACTTGGAGAATCCCTTAATTCTTGATCTGTGACTATTATGGAGATGACAAGTCTAGGTTGAAGGACTTAAATTTGTTTCAAACATTATGGGACAATGTACACCAGTACTATAGACTAGAGTAACTTTGAATTGCGAAAAAGCTATCAAATTCTTCTCAAGTAAGTTGTAAATATTGACAAAATTACACATCGATATAAGAATAATCGGAGTGCAATCTATCCGTCACTTTATTAAAGGGAATTAGTGTTATTTAGATATAACATGTATGAAAAAATAAAATGTAAAAGAAGATATGTAAGAATAGATGCACAATCCATATATACATTTTAGACCGCCCAAAATTAATGTTTTTACTAGAAGAATATGAAGAGAAAGTAAACAACGTTGTTCGAATTGAAAATTGCTGTTACCAGCCTAATATTTATATATAGTACTCTACTTTGTAATTTATTGTAACATAATTTATGGTAAAATATCTTCATGTTGAGACATGCTATTATTGAATAACAAAGAAGTTTATACGTCATAGATTTATATGAATATATTATTTGTATTTATAAAAATATTCTTTGCTTTATGCATACAGCCAGGTAAAATATACGGCGAGAGGTTATGTGCTGGCCACATCAGATATTTTTAATTTATTTATTGAACGCAAATAAAATATGACGACTGACTAAATGTACTATCCGTGTAGAAACATTCACTAACAGCTGTCTACTATTATTTGGATTTTGGCATAAAAGTCATCTCATCCATTAAGCAATCTCTCCCGAATATACCCTTACCCTATATTTACAAGAACCATATCCGCCTACATATGTATGTTGATTTACACTCTTTTCATAACCTTGAACCACGTAGTAGCAAGTATTACAAATTTTAATATTTAATAACATTTAAAAGGTATGATTAAAAAAAAACGCTATACTTGTGTGAATAAAATTCTTAGTTTCTTTACTTACACTGTAATATACCTATTGATTAGTTTTTACTGTTATCAATAAATCTTTGGATTTCAATTTAATTAAAACCAGGGCATCGAACTCGCCAAAAACTGGGTTCAGTTCACGTTCAGGTTAATTTGTTTTTTGAGGAATGGGTTCGGGTGCGGTTCTGGTTCAAACATTAATAAAATTTGCGGTTTTCTTCCGGGTTCAGGTATTGGGTTCGGGTTCGGTTCGACCTAATGAAAATTGAATTAATGTTTTTTTACGCAAGACAGGAAACGAACACAATTTTCACAAAAGTGAATACAGACACCAACGCAGACGCAGAATTATTGGCTGTATTACGATTACACTAACGTTTCGAATAGAAAATGAACCTGAACCGGAGTTGAACCCTGAACCCAAATTTAAATATCCGGTTCGGTTCTGACTAGGGTTCAATCGAAAAATATATCTCAGGTTCTGTTACGGTTTTGATTCGGTTCAGGTTCGGGTTCGATGCCCTGATTAAAACCAAGGAAATATAACAATAGTTTGTTGTTTTACTAACTAATGTTGCTGATGATGGGCTTATTTTTGCCCGAATCGTTCAATGTAATAAAAAAAAATCAAAATAAATACAACCTGGAACTTTAAGGCCTCGTTATTCAATCAACATTATTTTTTAAAGTTTATATGCATAGTATTGAATTCTGTGAGTACTCGTAGTCGTAGTTCCTGCAGATGCAGTGATTCGGGTGAGTGTGTGAACGGGCAGTTGGCGCCTGGAGCGGCTGCCGGAGCCTGGAATTAAAACTCCGGAGAGAGCTGAAGCCCGGATCTGTTGATTCAAATGTATCCACTGCCACTGCTGCTGCTGCACTCGCCAAGCGCTCGCCTCGCTCAGAATTTCAAATCATCTGCACCTGTTTGCTTTCCAACCAACACTCCCACACAGCTAACGACCCACCCATACATACAAAAGACGGAAACTGTACACCTGATATACACTTCACACATATCTTACACGAATTATCAATATGTGGTCTATAGCGATCTGTCCAAGTATTGAAGGGTTCAGTTTTGAAATTATATTTATAAAATAAAACTCAGATGACAGTTTATTATTCATGTATCGGTGTGTCAATCGAAATATTTATACCGTTAAGAGCGTTTGCCAAGCTTCACCTGTCAGGCTCTCGAAGTTGTCATAAAGAAAGCACACAACTTCTTTTGTGTTATTCGAAAATTGGAATAGTATATTACATCCGAGGTGGGATATGTTTCATTACAGCTGAGGGTTTGTGTTTATTACCGAGAGGCGAAGCCTCGAGGTGAGATACAGCACGAGGCTGTAATGAAACTCCTACCGAGCTATGTATACTATTTTATTCACAACCATCCTCTTTTTAAATCAATAATTTTCAGAATATATCATTGAGTTACAACCTTCTTTTTTAATGTTTTTTGACAGCTCTATTAAAATTTGTTTAGCCTACTTTATTATAAAAATCTATATTGCTAGGCAACCCCTACATAAACATTTCCAACCCGTGGGGTGGAAGTGAAATCTTTTATTTCCAACCCAAGAGATTGTCATTGCAGTTAGGAATGACGTATTTCCCAACCTCTAAAAGGTTAGGAATCGACATATTACTATAATAATTATAAATAAAATCATTTTCAAGTCAGGTTTTCAACACCTACCTATTACAAATTCATAACAGTTAGGCCGGTTTCAACAAATTATAAAACATACACAAAATTATTTTGGCTACTTTAAATATATACTTATTACTTAGGGATACAATGCCTAATAGAATTAAAGCTGATGGTATTATTAATAACATATTCAGTGTTTGTAAGTTTAAAATCTATATTTAAACTAGTCGAAAGAAATTTGTAGATATTTCTCACCATTTGCGTATGTTTTAATATTTGTTTGTTAAAAATGTAAACCAGCCGAAATATTATGGCTTTACAAAAAACTGACCCAGTGGTTTTTTTTTTTTGGTTTTATGGTACTTTTTGGGTTTTATTGGGCTTTTTTGAACTTTGTTTGATATTTACATATTATGAACTCAATGGCACATTTTTTTTATTAATTATACTTTGCATCTTAAATTTGACATTTTTTTTTTCGCATTTATGCGTTTATCTGCCACTTTTTCAAACTTTTGCGAAAAAGTAACCAAATCAGTCAATCAGCGATAGCCTGTCATTTTTTCGCACGAATTAAAAAAGCGACAGCCCTAATTTATAATAGTTCATTTTTTGCTTCTTGTTAAATTTAAACGGAATTGGAAAAAACCTAATAGGTGGTAATTTGCAAAATCAAATATTTGTACCGCTGAGGGCGTTTTCCAGGTATTACCTCACTGGCTCTCAAAGCTGTCATAAAGAGAGCACATAGATGTCACTTTTATGCTATTTGAAAATTGGAAAAAAATTCAAGTTTTAAGTTTTACGTTTGAATCGAACCTAGATCGTCCGAATCACCTGACACCTAACACACTTTTTAGTTTTTACCTCTCGCTAAGAGAGGTATTGGATTCATGCTAAAAATCGCATATCCGATTTTAACATTTTTACAGTGATGTCTGTGTGTGTGTATGTGTGTGGATGTGTGTATGTGTGTGTTAGGTTGTTGAAGATACGATTTCTTAAATTCTATAGGACTAAAGACCTGTTTGACTACGGATTCCTCAATCTAACATTAATGGGGAGAGTTGAATAGGTTTTGGTACCAACTGGAAAACCGGAAATAGTAGTATCTTAAAAAAAAATCTAAATATTATTTGTTTTAATTTTTTTATTATTAGTATTAAAGATTCTCTATTCGATACATTTTAAAATTTTATTATATCTTCTATATCGATGGTTTAAAGCACAATTATTCTATGTCCACTTTTTTCCTATTTCCAGTTTTTATTATATATTTTTTGTATATGACTATATCTTTGTTCCGCACAAACATAGTATATCCTTGTATGTCCACAAAACGAAATTTATTATAATTTCCAATTATTGTATGTCCCATAGTTATTTATTTTTACGTCACATATGTAGCATATCACTTAAATTATATGTGCTTTTAAAGGTTTCGTATTATGTAGTATACAGATATTGTATGTCCGACATTGTTATGAATAAATTATCTTTCATTGATGAATTATCATTCTTAACTAAATTTTAAATTTCAATTTATTCAAAATATAGAAAACTGGACATACAACAAATGTGCTTTAAATCATCGATATATTGAGATAAAAAAGTAGTATATAAAATAAATTGTTGTAATAAATTTCAGAGCCTAAAAAACTCCATAACCATCAGATGTTTGTAAATGACAGAAAAATGTCAGTGCCAAAAACAAACAGTAGTTCATAAACCTATTTGGGCGGTATTTGCACTCAATTCTAAAACTTGACCTTAAGTCTATTTTAACTAAACACACATGACAGTGGTAAAGAATCGATTCAAAATTTGTCATAGTTCGAATATGATTTTATGTAGATTTTAGCTGAACCTAAATCTTAGACTTTTTTGCAACATAGTAGTAAAACATCAAATTACGCTTTTACGTTAATGAGGAAGTTTAACTGACATTATTGAAGAATTTTTTTGTGATATTGGTAAGTTTACTATTTCTTGTTGTATAACAATAATAACAATTAAATATTTAAAATTATAGCTATATACATACATATACCCATCAGAAATACCGACAAGAAACCGGAAGAAATTCGAACATTTAGAAGTGTAGGAGAAAACTTCCTCAAAAAATAAATTTAAAATTATAAAAATAATCCAAACATAAAGAAAAGACACCAGAAATTTATAGGGCGCGAACAGTCATGGACTTGACAAGTAAATATGGGGGCCCGAGTTAGAATGACAGCTAGTAATTAGGTACATAGATGTCAAATGTCAATTTTCCATCCCAAATTTCATGATATTCCAATTCTATGTGATTTATTTTCCTCGACAAGTAAATTCCACATTCCTGGTGACAAATTAACCACGTAAAAAGTTATGACATTCGACATTTATGTAAATAATTACTAACTGTCATTTTGGCAAGGGCCTCCATATCTGCTTGTCTAGGCCAAGTATGACAAACTAACTACGTGAATTTAGAAAATATTGAAATTTGAAATTTTATTGAAAAATTCTGACATTTGACATTTATGTACATAATTACTAATTGTCATTCTGACACGGGCTCCCATATCTGCTTGTCAAGGCCAGCAATATCACATGACTGCTCGAGCCTTATACTTATGTAACCAAAAACGGCAGTGGCTAGAGGTACTGTGCTGGTCACAACGGATTTTTTTGTTAAAGTACTTGTAAACTATGTACCTGTATTCTATTTTCCAAGTGTTTTTTTTTGTTAGCGATCATCCGAAAAATCGAAAATCCGGATAGGCATGGCTCCAATTAGTCCGAATATGTAGGCGCATCCACCAAAAAATTGTAACTATTAATTTTGTAGGAAATAATAGATATACTTATAGACATCTAGACAGGTACCACATCCAAAACTAGTGTAGAAATAGAAATGTCAATGATATAATATTAATAAATTAAGTGTACTAAGCAAGCTCCGGACGACCTATTTTGCTATTCATGGAAATATCGGCGTCATTCATACATCTCGCGTATATACATATGTACGTTGAACATAAAAATTTATTACATTTGACGTGTGCTTCTTTTGTTCATTTGAATCTGGATTTATCTGTGTATTTGTTTAATTTTCCAATAAAAACATCCGCGTCGCAGTGTGCCATGCCATGACGGGATACAATGGTGGGATGTCGATGTCTGGCGATGGCATTATCTCGGATTTTATTTATTTATTATTCATTTATTCTTTTTTGTTTTAATCGCGTGAACATAAAATTAATTTCAACAAAGGCTTGTTTTTGATCTGCGGTTCGATTAGCTTTTTTATACAGATACGAATATTTATTATTATTAAATAATTATCTCTAGATTGTATTATTTTGTTTCCGTGATTTTGTAATTAGTTTCGTGTCATTTGAATTTTAATATTTATAAATATGCATAGATGTGTCAGTTACACGTTACATGGAATAAAATGTACACTTCAAACGGTGATTTTAAATTACATATTATTTTTATAATATAAAATTAATATAATTCCTTTTTATATGTCAACATATAATTTTTTAAAAGTACAACAGAATTTATACAATTTATTATTAGAATTGATGTATTGTATGAATTAGAAGGATTTACATATTTATGTATAGGAATAATGTTAAAAATCACATACATATTGAAATTTGAGTAAATACGCACATTTTAAGGTGTATGTATATACGTCTTATTATTAAATACTATAAGCAGTGTTTCTTAACCTGTGGTCCGCGGACCACAGGGGGTCCGTGAAACATCTTTAAGGGGTCCGCAACTACACCAAGAAATAATATACCTAGAGTACCATCGAATAAACAGATGGATCTGTAAAACAAATGTTCAGTGAAGTTTTAGGCTTCTCTATTTCCCGAGTAAAATTGAACAAATTTTTATTCACGCCAGCAACAGGGCCCACAGGGTCCGTTCGGCGAACAGTATATACCACAGTGCAACCGTACTTATTTGCCAAAAGGACCCGAAGCGACTACTAACTATACACGTAACAAGTCCTGCAGCCGTGTTGCAGCAGCAGTGCAGCAGAATAATATTTTTTATTTTACATAGGTTGCTGATTATCTTGCTCTAGCGAAAAAGACATTGAAAGTACTAATCCCATTTATAACTAGGTATTTGTGTGAGACGGCGTTTTCTGCACTAATTCATACGAAAACATAGGAATTGAAAAATGACGATTGTGATCTCAGAATACTACGATCTACTATTAAACCTGATATAAACAAGCTGTTTAGTGAGATGCAACATCAAGGATGAATTACTCGTATTCCATATATTTTATTCCTACAATAGTCCTGTCTTTTGTTACTAGTGTTTCTGACGAGACGATCGAGACGAGAAACTACGTTGTCTCGTCTCGTCTCGTCTCGAAGGCAAGAAATTAAGTCTCGTCTCGATTTTTTCTCGTCTCGAACAATGGAATCTCGTCTCGGCCGAGAATCTCGACGAGATTTCTCGATTTTTTTTTTAATAAATCCAATATGCGATTTAAGTTGATATATAACCGAAACACAAATAATATACAGAGTGATTAAAATTTTTGAGTCAAACATCTATATTATTCACTATCAATTTTATACCTAAAGTACAAACAGATACGGTTGAGCTGGGAAGTTTCTTTGGCGCGAAAATTCAAAATAAGGAAAATTAAATAAGAGCGTATAAAACAAATAAATAAGCTTGGTTTTCAAATCAAAAGTGTTCAATAAACAAACTGTATAAATTGCATATGGCAAAATTATATTTAGTCCATTTTTTATGTTTGATCTCTTTCTAATATTGATATTCATATTCATGCATCTTTGTTTCAAATAATATCAATTTTGTAAGTGTATCTTTTGCTTATTTAAACATTATTTATTAAAAAGAATCCCTATAAATAATAAATTATTAAAATAAAATAAATATATCATCCGATTTTTACCCATTACTGGGTGTAACATAAGTCGGTAAGTGAACAAGAATACTGTGACGTCAGGAAAGTAAGAGGTAGTTGTATTTTAAGAAATTTTAACGATTCTGTTTAGATTTATAATTACAATTCGAGACGAGACGAGACGATATTCGAGAATATCTCGTCTCGTCCGAAACACTATTTGTTACACAAGTATCATGTTTTAATAAGTAAAACATTAAGACAAAACGACAAAACTTTCGTTTTTTAATAATTTTCCTCTGCATTTCTCATTCTATAAAACTTAAGTTAAAAAAAGTTCTATTTCCACACTTTACTAGTGTTTTGAAAGGTTTTTAATTTCTAAGGGGCCCGCTATTTCAAATGTCAATATAAAGGGGTCCGCGGTTTAGAAAAGGTTAATAAACGCTGCTATAAGAGTAAAACCTAGTAAACTTCATATTCCTCATTTTAACATTAAACGAAAGAGCTGATAAGTTTTTGGTATGAATTGAAAAACGGAAATAGTAATTTTCTTTTCCTTGAAGCAATCAACGGATTTTCTTTAAAAAACTACATCAACTACTACAATATTTTTTCTCTATTTATGTTATTACAATTATTAAAGTATATTTCAAACCGCCAAAGAATACAGAAAAAATATTTGTATTCAGATTTAATTTAATTTTACTCTTTCTTGAATCTTAGACAGTTCGAATTCTTCGAAATACTCAGAAACAAACAATATATTAGATAAACATCAAATAATCACCCGTATTCTGTAACTCAATTTTTACCTTCTATCGATCGATAATACATTGTAGCCAATAATTATAATAGACACTGAATAAAAAATGAAACCGACGATGATACATTTGTTTCTATTTGTCAAAAATTATTATCGATCTACAGCTATTAGCGATTGAGTTACAGAATAGGAGCGATTGTCCTAAAACAAAGATATAAATGTCATGGCAAACTGATATTGTATTAAAGATTCATAATTTTGAAAAATTAATAACTAAGTTAATTTTTAATGAAAATGCAAATATTGGGTATCACTGTAAAGCTAAATGACATTTTTCTTCAAACGTCATAAAAGTAGCATCTTTTATGACTTGATTCACAAGGTAGAAATAAAATAAATAAATGTCCATAGAAACTATACAGAATCAACGAATAAGAAGTAACTTGTATAAAAGAAACCTGTAATATCGCCCTAAATGTCACTAGAACACACTAGATAACCTAAGAATAAAGTTACTAAATACCATCAATAGTTGTCAAATTTAAATAAATAACCTATGAATTGAAATATAAACAGAGTTTACTTTTGAGGAAATAACATATTAAAGAATAACACAGGTTACAATTACAGGGAAGGTAATGAAAATAGGAATACTTAAAATTAAAGTGATAAAAAAAATATATTGTTTTGCAGTGATTCCAGGACATATCTTTCAGCCACACTGTTAGATTTCTATCCAATTGAACAATTTCAGGGGGCGTACATTATAATACTTCATAATGTCATTTAAGTTTTCTTCTAACTCCATCCTGTATAAAATTAAAACTAAAAAAATAAGGAATGTAATTTTCCCTGACCTGTCTTTCGTGTGCGTAGAACTGGTTGCGTATCCCTGTCACCATAACTGCTGACCTCCTTCTCAATGGATTCTTCTTTAATGACCTTTGGCTCCATGATCTGCAACAATTTAAAAACAATTAAATCAACAAATTACCCTTCCTAATTTCCCTTCTTGCAACTTAGAAAATTAATTTCTCTTTTGGCCGGTCGCCCTGTATCTTTAATATCGTATCGTCGCTCCCTATCAAATAAACATCTTGTCACCCATTAAGGGTTCAACGATATCAAAATTATTTTCCGCGATTAAAGCGCGACTCGGGAGTGTTTTCCCCGCGACCACAGCGCCGCCCGCACCAGCGGTGGATGTTGGAAACATTTCCGAAACATATGACTACACAACATGTTAAATTAATTGCTGAAAAAGAGAAAAAGGGACTACCTACGCGAAATTGCTATATCGCTCTAAGATCATTTTATAAACATTCGATTTCTCAAAGATTCAAGACGTTTAAATGATTATTACTTTGCGATAATATTTAATATAAATAGTTGCTTCTGATAGTCCCACTACATTTGTTCAAATGAATTCTTCAGTTGTTTTTTTTTTAATTTCCCTTCAAACTTTCCGTAATTTGTATCATTCTCAATCGATTCCCGGACGTATCAAAATTGTTTACATTACACAATAATTTTGCAGTAACATATGACGCTAATCATTCTTTCATGAATAGTTGCTGTATCACTTGACTCTCCTTCTACTACACCAAATCAGTAAGCAGATAAATGTCACAGTAATTTGGCTAGGTAGAAACTGAAAAATATTCTAAAACAGTATAATAAACCAATGTGGACATCGTTAAGGGATTTATTGCTAAGAACAATTTAAATCACAAAATTAGTGACATTTACAATTTACATTAATAGTGCAGAATGTGAACTTAACAGAAAAGTACCTCCTCCAGTCTAGGGGCAAGTTGCATAAGACCTTATTATAGTTGCCATCAAATGGGTATGGACTGGAAATTTCTACACTGTTGTCAATTCAGTGGCGATGTTGAAAATGCTTAGTGATGAAGAAGAAGAAGAAGAGGCAACACAGTAGGGCAAGGGACAGGGTACGGAGAAGGGAAAAAGTGGAGCATCAGTCCATACTTATTTGACAGCTGGTACTAATCATGTGTATAAATAAATATTGTAATCATGGATTACATATCAAAAATACATGGGAAAATAGGCCTTGTAAAAGTTAACAACGTGATTAAAGTTAACAATGTTTTATGCAAATAGACCTAGGTATTATTATAAATGAAAGTTTCTTGTTTATTTTAAATCATTCATTTAAAAAAATCACTGAATGTTGTAAAAAGGGTAGAATTATTTGGCCGAATAAATTCCAGAAAATATTCAATATTACGAGTTTTTGTATTTATTATTTAATGTAAAACCAGTCCAACGCCACGACGAACGGAGTCGATTTTGGCGATTGACAAAATTTATAAACTGATTAATTCAAACCAATCCGAAATAGAACTTGAAATAATTAACATTCAAAATAATGTTCATTTAAAATCAGTTAATAAAGAAATAGTTTGAAAATACATACACAAATGAAAAATTAACAAATATTGCTTAAAAAATCCTGGCTTGTTTTTTGTTTTGGATCAACATATTTGTCAGAATCATCATTTTCAATCATAAATAATATAAAAAACAAAGAAAAAAATACAAATGATCATTTGGATTAATGCTTAATGCTTGCAATTAGCTACGTCATCATACGATCAAACCAACCTGACTATATGAAAGTAGGAGAGGTCAGGGCAAACCCAAATTTCATATTGATTTACTTCATAATAAATAAAAGTGTTTATTTACATTTATTATATAAATAATGATGTATTTCGGAAATAATATACATACACATATATCATTTTCTTCCAATTTATTTAATTTATATTATAACCAAATAGCTTGGTATGCAAAAGTAGATGTGTAATACAAAAGATTGAACACCCGTGGTTTAACCCTTTTGTAGGTTAGGTGACCGGTTGATTTTGGCGGGGCCCGATTCCGACTTAACTCATATTTGAAACTCGACAATTATTTCCAATTTTCAAATAGCACAAAACCACAAAAGTGACCCGTGTGATGCACTCTCCACAAAAGCTTTGAGAGCCAGTGAGGTGACGCTTGATAGTCGCCTTCTATGTTACAGATAACGTCATTACCGAAATCTGCGAATAGAAACAGATTGGCACTCAAAAATTGGTAATAAGCCATGATGATGTACTCGTGTTATACATATTTTATTTTATTTATTTGTACTACATCGTTTCTTGCCGACTTTCGCTTTACAGGTGCCGTGGTTGACGCAATGAATGTAGTCAGTCAGTACAGCCTTCGGAGAAGATAGCATGTGCGTTATCAAAGTAGACTTTCCGTTTCAGTATTTATAATTTATATTGTTATAGCGTAGAAGATGATTAAATAATTACATGTTTATTGTCTTTCATGTTAACTGAACAATACTGAAAAATATTCTTTGGCACTGGAATGTTTAAAAAGTATATTGTAAACTTTGGCTAAGTAGAATTTGAACAAAATCTCCAAAATTATTTCCCAATTAGAAGTATAAAAAGTTTTTTCGCATTTTCAGTGAAAAAAATCTAACAAAAAGTGTATAAAAAAATTTGGCAGATCAGAGAGAAAAAGTCGCTTTTGCCATTTGTGTACTGTACGTTAGCAAGCAGTTAGCCATTTATAATAGTAAGGCTTGTGGAAATTTCAATCATGATAATTGCATTTTAAAGCGTCCAGATGGCTCCATCTGTATTCTAAACACGGTGACGTCATAAAACAAAAATCACAGCCGTCCGCGATTTAACTAGAAAAACGTGACGGAAATACCGAATTGAAAATTAGCCGATATGCGAGCTGTGTTAACGTACAAGCGTAACGTTAACGCCGCGGAACGAGGCGTTATGCCGACCGGAACAAATGCGGAGAACCGTTCATTATGGGCACAAACAATTGTTAAAGAAAGATAACACTTACAATTATTAGCAAAGATATTGTTAAAATATTTTAACAACAAAAATTCAAGCATTTAATATCAGAGGACGTGGAGCCTACACCATGTTCAAAGACAAGGTCAGTGTAGGCTGTAGGCATTGGAAATTTGATTGTTTGTCGAAGTCATCTATCGGATTTGATAAATTGTAGAGTTTGCATTGTAGGTTTTACATTATTATAATACTAGACAAAATCAATTAATTATTGGACGAAGCCGTTGTCCCGAACGCAGGATCGTCTCAAAAAATTAATATTCTGATGAGGCGTGGTTTAGTACAGTGTGTAACTCGGAGCAGGCTATGAACAAAGAAACGTATGTCAATTTAAAAATATTTAATTAAATGTCAAAAAATGGTATCTAAAGAAATCAAAGCTTTTCTTCTTGAATATTATTTTAGAAATGAAAACAAATTAGAAAACGGCAAATGGCAATATACTGTATCCTTCTTTTCTCCTTAAAATGAAATATCAAGATCAATTTTGACAATTTGACTTTTGAAATGAAAAAAGGTCAGACATACGTTTCTCTGTCCATAGCCTACTTCGAGTTAGGTTTTATATTGAACACTGTGTACTAGAAACGTTCAGGACATACAAAATAAATAGGAAACCTGGACGCCGGGATCATTACTTAGTTTATACATTTATCTAAATATAACAACAATAACCTACCTAACCTAATACATAAAACTCGGCCCGACTTTTTCAAAGGTTGAATGGAATTTTTTAAAAAATACAAAATACAATAATTTTCTTAATAAAAATAAAGTTTTGTAGAGTTCTCAAGTGCCGATTCGCGAATTAAAACTTTCATATTCGTATGAAAAATAAATTAAAATTCCCGCTCAATCTCATTTGCTAGCCGAAATATTTTATTTAAAATTATTTTCCAGCAAAATACAACGAATTTAGTTTAGCTTCAAACAATCACAGATTGTTCTAAAAATAAATTTTTGGTTTGCACAAGTTCGCAAGTTATAAGAGGGAAACACTACTTAATGAAATTAGTTTTATGCAAAATTTTGTTGCTTCATTTACAGTAATAAGTTTTATTTTAAACGTGATAATTGCTGCAATTTAGTGAAAAAAAAAATTAAGTTGTCATGAATAATATTAACAACAGAGATGTCCACAATGAGTCGTAAAAAAGAATTTATTAACAATGAATGAAAAATAGATATTATAAACATCACGATAAAGAAATACCTACTACCTACTATCCGTACTTATGTGTTAGAGTATAGAATTATTGAGAATAACACATAATGGTTCATATTTTTTATATAAAATATGCTCAAAAAAATTCCCTTCAAGAATAATACACTTCTCCATTATCCTTACACTTCTTAAAACCTTACAACCTTATTTTGGGATCAGCAGTGGGATCGCGCCGTTTGGAGCTATAGAAACGAAGCGATAGAAAGAAAACGCAATAGAAATGAAATTTGGAATCGCGCTGTGTCGTTTTGTAGAATAGAAATATAATTCGACTACTTTCAAGAGTATTATCTGTATTGTAAAAATTGACTAATATTTTGACATTTGAAACAAATAAATAGTAATAAATTTATTCTTGTGATCAAAATAAAGTTTTCTACAATGAAAAATTTACGTTTCATTTCTACCTACTTTGACGTAAAGATGCGAAAAAATGCAGTTTTTTCTTGGCGCGATACCGATTTTCTACAAATATCGTTTACCCAGCAATGAGTCGCCACTTTCCTACATTTCTATATGACGCGATTCCACTGCAGGGCTGGTTTTATTTTCCCTAACCTAAAAAATCCACACTGTTTTTTTAACCCACTTAAAAACCCAATAAAACCCAGATTAGCTATTTATGTGTCTAGTTGCAAAATGATGGTATTATCGTGAAGATGTCATGTGCAAAAAACAATATTTTGCAATGTATAACATACTAAGTTTTTTCTAATTCGTTTAAATTTAACAAGAAGCAATTAATGAGTTATTATAAATTAGAGCTCTCGCTATTTGCATTAGTGCGAAAAAGTGACAGGCTCTCGTAGATTGGCTGATTTGAAGTGGTAGATGAATGCACTAATGCGAAAAGAATGTAATTTTGAATGTCAAATAATGCATAATTAATACAAAAAAATAGTGTAACCTTAAGTTTAGCATAAGTACCTAATAAAACCTAAAAAAAAGCCCAATAAAATACAATACAGCACAATATAACAAAAAAAAAAAACACTAGGTATGTTTTTTTTTTAAACTCTGTGTTTTTGACAGCCCTGTTAGGAATTCTGAATAATTACAATATAATCATAAATTACACCATCTCTTCTTCAAACAATAACCTTCTACCGCCAAAAGGTAAAAAAATAGATTTTGCTCTTTAGTTCATTCCATATTTCACTCATAACGATTAAGAAATAGATGAACTAAGCTCTACTAAAAAACTCTGTTGTGGCCAGCACAATACCTCTCGCGATTTTCATTACATGTTGCATAGGGCGCGAGCAGTTATGTGACTTTGTTAGCTTGGCAAGCAGATATGAGAGCCCGTGTCAAAATGACAGCTAGTAATAATGTACATAAGTGTCAAATATCATAAGTTTTCATTCAAAACATTATTATTTTCCCCGACAAGTATATTCCATACAATTGATGACAAATAAACATCAGTATATTTTGAAATTTTGAATGAAAAATTATGACATATGACATTTGTGACATCTATGTAAATAACTACTAGCCGTCATTTTGACATGAATCCTCATCTGCTTGCCAAGGCCAACAAAGTCACATGACTGCTCGCGCCCTATAAGTAACGAATTTAACATTTCTTGTACACACAAATAACTGATATTGTATTTCTTCTTTCGTTCTATGAGAAATTTTGTCCTACTCTTTTAATATGTTCAAAATTCTTCAAATTCATTGACAGTATTAGCGGTATTTAAGGATATATGTAATATTAACATACCTATAATTTAAATACATATTATTTAATAATTAATATATATTAAATGTACTCGTACAAACGTTTAAATATTTCAACTGTTTTTTGGGCAACGAGATTTATTACAACAGATTATTGTATATTATTATAAACTATATCTCCAAATATATACAAGATATAATTTCTTTAATATTACTAAGAAAAAAATTCAAAAAATAACATTTTTTTTTCAAGAATCTGCTACTTCCGGTTGTCCAATTGTTACCAAAACCTTTTCAGCTCTTCCCATTAATGTCCGATTGGGAAATACGTAGTTAAACAAATATTAAGTGTTTTAGTTTTTGAGTAATCGTCCTTCCAACGTCCCACACACCTACACACACACACATGCATGAATCCAATACCTCTCTTAGCGAGAGGTAAAAAAACACGCAGCTAACTGATACAATGATAATTCAAATTTTGTTTTCCACGGCCTACGCCTATCTGACTTTCTTATTAATTAATCGTAACGTGACCCTCTTATTAAATTGGATGCTTAAGAAAATAAACACACGCATACCTACTTAAATTTTTATTATCCTTACAAAATATTCGCAACGATAAGAATCCGCTCAAGAGAGATATAACTAAACACAATAAAATGCATTTCATTACTTAATTTATTATCTCGTAATTCTTTCATTTGCGCTTCCTTGTTAAGGACACTGTTCTAATAAAGGCGGCTTAGTGTGTAAAGTAAATGTTTTTCCTTGAAAGCAGGCGTGTTGTACACAGACTGTGTTGGGAGGCCTAGTGTTTAGTGTCTTTCCGACCGCGTGTGTGATGTGTTTATGCGCTCGGGAGACTGTTTGTTTAGGAACACTGAGATTTCGCATTCCCCGTTGCGTAATACATCCAAAGGAAATTTATCAGAACAGCAGGAAAGCATAGCAGAAGATGATGCAAGAATTTTCACTCCCTAACACGTAGAAGGCGAAAATTATTAAAACTTGTTACAGATGAGTAATGGGGGTTCTCCACCATAACAACAAATTAGAAAATTGATCATTTACATTAAAACTAGACCTTAATATAATGTGTTCAGAAAAAAACGTATGTCTGATCATTACTCAATTTAAAAGTTAAATTGTCAAAATTGATCTTGAAATATAATTTTAAGGAAAAAAGATAATAAAGACTAAAGTATATTGTCATTCACCGTTTTCTAGTTTATTTCCATTTCTAAAATAAGATTCAAGAAGAAAAGCTTCGATTTCTTTTGGTAACATTTTTGACAATATGTCATATTGACATTTAATTAAATACTTTTAAATTGTCATACGTTTTCTTGTTCATAGCCTACTCCGAGTTAGGAATTTTTTTGAACATACTGTACTACATAATAGGGAATATATATCAAAGTTTTTAAAAAGTTATTAGTTTTTAAAATATTCGAGTTTTTAATGCCCTTAACATCTACGTAACACATCTATTCTATTCCAAATTTTTACTTCTTTCAAGCCTTCCGCTATTGCTTTTTAAAAATACAGAATCAATTTTCAAGTAAAATGCAGAAAATAATAAAGTAACCAAGTAAACCCATTTTATGATGCCACACCAACTAACGTATGTAACAAATGTTTTCGAAAAAAGTTAGACCTCTTCATCAAATAGAAACAATTTTTGCCTCCCGCCATACCGTAGGTAGGGGGGGTATTTTTTTCGGTCAATAATGAGTTTTCAGTGAATAAGCATGAATTAGGATCCCCACAACACGTTTGTGTGTTTGTGTGTGTCGATTTTTTCTTCCACGATAACTCTTATATCAAACATTACATTTTGGGTAATATTGGACAACCAGAAGAGATACTTTACTTGAAGCCTATAACAATTTTTAATTAAAAACTATATTAAAATATATTCCAAAACTTTTTAATTTTAGTATTTTCTTAAATTTTTATATCAAGGGAAACAACAGATTAGATTTTGGCTACAAATGATAAACCGAAAATGATACTTTAAGCTCTGCACTTTTTTTCGTGAAAAATATATTATGATGTAATCCAAAAATTGTGAATTCGTCGTACAACCCTATATATATATATATATATATATATATATATATATATATATATATATATATATATATATATATATATAAACTATTTTGTAACGAAAGAGGATATATGTCAGAAAATGCACTGTACATCGTGATAAAATTAATCTCCCAGCTCCGAGTAGCTAATTACTGTAAAACGAAGATATTCGCAGTAGGCTCTGTACATTATTTTGATGCAGAAGAAATATGTTCAATGTGTAACCTATTCGAGGATGATAATTTATTTCATTTCTTTAATAGGTGCCCAATTTTTGCACCATTAAGGGCCCAGTTGTTACCACCATTCAACCCCGATACTGCCAATCCACTAGCAGATTTATTCGCCAGAGTAAATAATATGAAAACAATGTTTAATGTTTACAATTATGTAATTTCATCCCTGAAACTAAGGTCATTTATTTTAAATATATAAATTTTTAATACTATTATAATTCGATAGTATATTATGTATATAATATATATATATATGTATATATATATATATATATATATATATATATATATATATATATATATATATAATTATTTATTACTATTATTAAAATCCAAAACTTTTCAGAATTGGTATTGAGAACAACATATTAGATTTTTTCACCGGAAGTTGTACTTTACTGGAAGCTCTAAACAGATTTTCTTGAGAAAATATTTTTAAATTAATCCAAAACTTCCCAAATTTAAACTCGTATATAATTTTAAACAACATATTAGATTTGGACTATATATGACCGGAAGTTATACTTAAATTCAAGCTCATAACAGATTTTCGAGGAAAAACATTAAATATAATCCAAAATTTCGTAATACAGACTTTTCTATTTATTGGAACAACAAATTATATTGTTTACAAACGATCAACTGGAAGTGATACTTTACTTAAAGCTCATTGCATTTTAAACATGGAATTGGCGAAGGCGGAAG
The DNA here is from genome assembly GCA_951394225.1 of Harpalus rufipes. Taxonomy (NCBI): domain Eukaryota; kingdom Metazoa; phylum Arthropoda; class Insecta; order Coleoptera; family Carabidae; genus Harpalus; species Harpalus rufipes. The sequence continues at coordinate 22,343,167 of OX596281.1, read as the reverse complement.
GTAATGTGCTGACCACATCAGATTTTTTTATTGAAACATTGACATAAGGGGATGTTCCTAAAAACTAAGGGTAGATTAAATAGTTTTACACTGATAGGGGACCAGTATCTTCAATGTGGCGCAGTTTTTAATACCTTGTCTCATATGTCTCTGGACGATGTTAAATCTACTTCCCGGATCGTCAGGAATATTCTTGTCAGTAACTGTTGTTCGTTTTGGTACTCCCAGTCATTAATGCATACATTTCTGCTAAGACATGCCCAAAAGTCTTAAATCAGTTGCGCCTCAGAAACATTTAGGGAATTATACACTATCTCTGTTTTCTATAAAATGTTGGCTCCTTAATACTTTACAGCATCGGGAGATACGCTCCAGCTGGGTTTGGTTACATTATTTCTTTTTCGAAATTTTAAATCATTTCTGACTAAAGTTCTGCTAACAATCATCTTTAAAATTCTAAATCGTCAAGTTAATTTGCGCGATGACGTTCTAACTTTGGCTTCACCACTGAGTCTACTGATTCGATTTGGAGGGAAAAGTTCGGATCGCCCACTTTTTGGTAAATTAATAGATACCTTCTTCACATTCCCGTATAGTTCAGTAAATAGTCATGTGTCCAATATTTTGATCCTCAAAAACGTTAACAATTTCACGTTTCGGCTATCTGTCCAACTAATTTATAGATAGATTTGCTTATTTCAAGTAACATTTTTAAAAACTTTTTCTGACTATTTTAACGTGGTATATTATAAAAGAACTATTATGTATTTATTATGTCCGGTGACAACTAGTTTAGACATAAGACCTCATTTAGTAATAAAATTTGGAGAGTAATTTTTTTCCGAAAACTTTTGTTACATACATACGTTAGAAACCACCTACGTTTATGAAAGTGAAAGATATGTTAAATAACTGACAATGACAATCAAAATATAGGTACGTAGTTTTATATTAATTATTTTATTAAATTGCTTATTATCCATGTATATTTCCAATTCTTGACCACATTGATTCAATGTTTTTATTAAATTCTGTTGAATCTAAATTGAAAAATGAGTGATATCCCTAATTTATTAAACAAATAGATATTTTATTCCTATGTGTGCTTTTTCGAAGGTAAGTAAAATATGTAAATCGATGTTCATCAATGTATAAGTATTTTTTTATATTTCAGCAAACAGCTCTCAGGATCGGTTAAAACTTTCACATAGATTTATTCAAAAAAAAAAAACTCCATTTAAGGACAACTTTATTTAGTTACAACTAAATACATCTATACAAACAAATAGAAATAAGTATGGGGATTCCCAATTTGATATTATAAATAATATTATATATTCAGATTCAGATGATTTACTTATACAGAAAAAATAACCAAGTTTGTAGGCATCGATAAATATTTTCAATTATACATTATTAGTAGTTTAGAAATATGATGTAAGATGTACGAGTATGTAACCATCTAAAATCAATACTCTCTTACTGTACTTTAGACTTTTAGTTGTTTTATATAATTTTGTAATTATAAATATATTATACAGGGTGTTTCAAAGAAAGTGTATTTTTTTAAGGACATGTAGTACTGACCAAAATGAGTAAAAAAGCTTAATCAACATAGGTCAGCTGTTTCCGAGAAAAACGAAATATCGAAGAAAAACTGACAAAGATAGTGATTGAACAAAATTTTGTTTATGTTAGTAAAAAGACTATAAAAAAACAATAAACTTTTATATGAAACATTTTTCTCAATTTCTAGTAGTTACGAAGTTATTTGAAAATTAAATATTGGCCAGGGTCGCCACAGCATTTAATTTAGTACAATTTTTTGATTAAATACAAAAGCAAATCTAAGATGATCTCTGAAAGGTAAACAAAAAGTCTTATTTAATCGAATTCGTAACTTATAGTTTTCGAGATAGCAGAGGTAAACCCTATAAAAACTCATTTTTCACTGCCTTATAACTCGGAAATTATTGATGATTGGACCTATGTTAATTAGGCTTGTTTTTCTCATTTTGGTCAGTACTATGTACCCTTAAAAAAATTTACACTTTCTTTGAAACATCCTGTATACATATTTTGTATTAAAATAAATGTATTTACCAAATGTTTATGAATTTAATTAAACTAGACCCAAATCTTAATTTTCAGACAAAATATTTATAAATTAATTTATTAACTATTAATAACATAATTTAAATGCAGATATATAATATTCATGTATAAGGAATTCATATATTAACTATTAAATATTGTGTTTATTTAAAAATATATTATTTTATTTAAAATAGTAATTTTTTAACTGTAAAATAATCACTAGCTTACCAATATCTTTTGAAAATTTGCAATTAACGTCATACGTTATCAATGAAAATATAAATATTAATAGTTAAGTAATAATGCTTTACTGAATACCTTTATTCATTGTTGGAAAAATGATATACTTTAACTATTAAAGTATTTATTGTTTGATTTAAATTATTATAAATTTCTTTAAAATATTGTATACGCGTATATTTTAAACGTATAATACGTTATAATATTTAAATTACACTTGGCACGTTTCACAAGATTTCAGTCTCTGAATCAACCTCCCCGTCATTTATCAGAGACTGGCTCACTCAACCATATCTTTGTGCGATGTTTATCATCAGTCCGCTCAACATTCTCAGTGCCTCCTAGAGCCTTCAGTGCACCGCACTGATGAGCTCCAATAAGAGCGAAACGCGTCTGTGGTTCTGGTTGAGTGGGCCAGTCTCTGATAAATGACCGAGAGGTTGATTCAGAGACTAAAATCTTGTAAAACGTGCCAAGTGTAATTTAAATATTATATTAGAACAGTTTCACCAATTATCGCAATAATTGTACTTTGTACAATTTTATTTTTTAATATAATACGTTACCCGCCATATTCAAAGTGATTACACATTAATTGTTAATGATACTGTCCACTTCCAAATATTCCTTTTTCTCAAGGATATCAAGGAAAATAAAAAATAAAAAAATAGTGGAGGACTCCATTTTCAGTCATGTAAGACTAACTATCGGGACCAGGCGAAAATTATTGACAGTTGTTAGAAATGTATAATTATTATGAATTCATTATTATGAGAGTAAGATTAGATGTTGTTGATTGTTGGTGTGATGCAGTACAAATGCATGAGAAGTATGTCCGTAAGTAGGGAACAAAGAGAGAGCGCCAAAGCAGCCGATGTTTCCTAAATTCGTTTGTTATTTGAGCACCGCGTGTGCCGCAACCCGACTAACGTGCCCGACACCCGGGACCATACCGCCTCAACCCAAGCCGTAGAAGAGGAAAAATTCTCAAGGGGTCTTAATAAGAACTTTTGCTGTTTCAGCATCAGATAAAATAATCATTACTTTAGTTATTCTATAAATACCGGTGAACGTGTTTTTAGTCCAGTACTGAAGTAGATCTACCCTGCAAAAGGTCTGGTATTTTTGATTTTTTAGATGTTATATATTTAGGGTCCCTAATAAAAAATACAAGTTTTCGACCTTGGTGCCCTTTGGAAAGCGCCGCTATATTGAAAAAATGACGCGAAAAATAGGTTTTTTTCAAAATCTCTCCACCAATAAGCATTAGGCCAAAAAACTTTCATCTAAATTTTTTTTTTTTATAACCAATAAGTAGCGAGCTACAGCGCTTCAAACAGAGCAAATTTTGAAAATTTCCTTAATGCTTCATTTGGATCATGTTTTTATATATTTTTTGTACTTCTTTATATAAATAATTCATTATTATTATTCATTAATTATTATTATTTAACAACCTACTATATATATATATATATATTATTGTTTAACTTTTTTTCATTCTAAAGAGGTTTTATAGTCCAGGAAATTTACGATTTTACCTCAAAATAATTACAACAAAAGCTTTATGGAATCCTATCCAGAAAAATACGCTGAATAACATACCAATTTTTTCCGGAAATTGCTTCCCGGAGGACACCAAGGTCGAAAACTTGTATTTTCCATATCCAAGCTAAGATTATTGTACTTAATATTTATATTTATTGGTATATATGTTAGTGTAATTTCCATCTTTTCTCCGGCACTGTGTTGGTGGGGCCATGTGTCGGACATGTGTGCGGCATATGGCGCGCGTCTCACCGCCCCCACACCACCACCACCACCGCCGCCGCCGCCAGCCACAGCTGATGCCGTCTCCACGGCCCCCAACACTCTGCCTGCTCTGGGTCTGACCACTACTCCTTCCAACCAACCCACACCCACAACACATTTAAATACAGAAAGAACTCTTTAAAAACTAGTTGGTGGAGGCGCCAAACAGAAACAAATTTAATAATTATTTGAAAGAATTGTTTACATAAGTGCTCACAAGATTACTCCTTCCAACAACTATAATATTTGGAAAAAGGAAAAATGCTTTACTGTTAAAAAATATTTAAAAAATTGGTGAGAACACCGTACAAAATTTAATAATGGTATTATTTCTAACTCTAATCTAGAAGGTTGTTTAAGCAAACAAAAAAAAAACATAGCAAGGACAAATATGTAACAAATGTGTAATACATATGGCATATGGTACTAATATGTAATGATTATAAATAAACATGTGTACTATTTTCATTTACTAAAATATGTGTCGTAATGCAAGAACAACCAATATAAACTAAGAGCAAACTAAGAATAAGTCTAACTGTATAGAAAATAGTTATTTTTATAACAAGTTTGGGAAATTAGTGCTTCTGAAACGAAACAAAATTTTGGAATTTGCAAGAAGTTTGAGAATAAGAAAAATTATGAAATCTATTCAAATTTTTTAAATATCTACTACTTGGGCAGCTATGAATGGTGTTTTTAACCTATCATGACACTTGCTTCCATGATAACAAAAGAAAAAAATCTGTTGTGGCCAGCACAATACCTCTCGCCATTTTCATTTTATGTTGCATAGGGCGCGGTCAGTTATGTATTGGTCTTGGCAAGCAGATATGGGGGCCCGTGTCAGAATGAGAGCTAGTAATATACATACGTGTCAAGTATCATAAGTTTTCATCCGAAACATTATGATTTTCCAAATCCATGTGGATTATTTTCCTCGACAATGGATGACAAATAAACATCAGAATATTTTGAAATTTTGAATGAAAAATTATGACGACAATTGTGACATCTATGTAAATAACTACCAGCCGTCATTCTGACACGGACCCTCATATCTGCTTGCTAAGGCCAACAAAGTCACATGACTGGTCGCGCCCTATACGTATTCAACTCTTCCCATTACTGTTAGATTGAAGAATCCGTAGTTATACAGGTCTTTAGTCTTATAGAATTTGAGAAATCGTGTCTCCAACAACCTCACACACACACACATCCACACACACACACACACACACACACACACAGACATCATTGTAAAAATGTTAAAATCGGATTCTATGGACCTTAAATCGTGCTTATTCAATAAAATCTGGATATGCGATTTTTAACATGAATCCAATACCTCTCTTAGCGACAGGTAAAAAACAGTTTTTTTAAAATTATTTCTCACACTAACGCGGGCTTTAGTGCTATACAACGGTGTTCGTTTTTCGAGGGACATCATTAGAATCTCGAAAACTATAAGAGATACGAAGTCGGTTAAATAGACCATTTCTGAAATTTAAAGCACATGCGCCAAGCGTTAGACTGCAACAAAATATTAGTGCCGTTTGCCGTATATCCATCCTTGTTTATACCGTTTTGTCTATTTCACAGTTTTTTTTTTGTTTTGTTTTTCAAATAATTATGATGGGTACTAAATTCTTGGGCCCAAAATAATGCCATTTGAAATGTTTGGTCTGGTTTGAAAAATAAGTGAGGTTAGTATAGTAAATACAATATAATTGATTGATGTATATACATACTTAAATAAGTTTTTATTCGTAAAATAAGAATTTAAACCATACCCTTAAACTCAAATTCATTTTAAGAGGAAAGGTTACCCCTGTACTTAAATATGAAGCGAAAATTCAAATAAATTGTTCCTGTACTAGAACCATTAACATTTTCAAAAATTCATCACTTAGACGTGCATACTTCTGATATGAACTTGCATTTTAAAAAAGTTTTATTGAAAACTATTAGTATTTGACTTTGATTTTAATGGAAAAACGAGAAATGCTACTGAATTTTGGTTTTTCCATTAAAATCAAAGTCCAGTATTAATAGATTTCAATATATTTTTTTTAAATGCAGGTTAATATCGGAAGTATGTATGTCTAGTGTTGAATTTTTTAAAATGTTAATAGTTCTGGTACAGTAACAATTTATTTGAATTTTGGCTTCATATTTTAGTACAGGGGTAACCTTTCCTCTTAACAACTCCTGTGTAGTTCTAAAATCTAAAACATGCCAGGGTCGCGTATAAATTTGAAATGCCGTCATTTAACGGCACTAATTTTTAGTTCAAAAAGTAAAGGTAGAGGTCGCTTAAAGTTCTGAAAGTTGCCCCATTAGTCAACCATTTTAAATAATGTATGTATTTGTTTTTCTAAAGAAATTCATAGGTCACTAGATAAATACAAAAATTCAGATTATGCTGATTTTTATTTCTAAATATGAAATAATATGAAATTTTGGTTTGCATTTTTTTATTTTCGTTTGATTGTCGATGTTCAAATTTTTTTATCACTGTTAGATTTTGAGTTATGAGGTCAAAGTTATGGTTTTTATATGAACGTCATATTGGAAAATTACATCATTGAATAGAATAGAGGATTTTTTATGTTTTCTAGTGATGTATAACATGTTCATTTGTTTCAAACAGCAAAAATGCAACAATTATTAATTTTATATTGCAAAAAGAAATTATTATGGCAATGCAACAAATGAAATAATCAATTAGATATTGTTATCTGTTTATTTTTGTTTATTTTCTTCATTTTCCTAATATTTTTAACTTATTCAACTCTGAAACACTTTTCAAATTTCATTGTCCGTGTGGTTATCGCCTACTATGATCATATAAAAATATTAAAACTAATTAAATTGAACAAAATTTGGAGAACTAAACTAGGTAATTAGCAATGAAAATGAACCAATGATTTTAAATCACTTACTTCCAAAGTTACAAAATGCTGATTTTGATTGTTTTTGCATTAGGCCACAGAATACTGTGGAGCATAAAGATGAAATTACAATTAATTTAGCGACAATTTTACTTGAATGGTACAGGTTTTCAGTCTACATAATAGCCTCTATAATGAACCTACTCCATACTAAATATTTGAATACAACAGTATTTTTGCTCAACTCGTAACTCAAAATTAAAATTTCTGCATTATATTTTTAAACTGCGTTGACAACTAATTTATTTATATAGTTTGTTTTAAATACAAACAACAAACACCTAAAAATAAACCGTCCCATAATTTATACAAATATTGATGAACAATGGTAGCTTAAATTATTTTAAAAAATACGCCCTACAAAACATTTATAAATTCCGTTACAGTAAAACTATTGTGTACAGAACGTCAATAAATAAATAAATAGCCACTACTTTAAGGGATGATTATATAGATCAAAAGTATAAAAATAATTTCTGGAGATATTCACCCCAATTCAGTAACAAAGTTGCTAACTCTCAGCAACATTGCTTGTGAAAATAACCAATAATAATTGCAAACACTAAATTAAACATGAAAATGACATTTGATTCTGCTAGTTACGATTTTTATCAATGTTGCTTAGACTTTACAGAACTAGAGTAAATATCTGTATTCAAGTCCAATATCATTCCATAAAATTATGTTCCCATAGGTTCCTATGATATAGGAACACTCATGTAATAATGTTTCATTTCAATTATCGATCAGGGTAGGTTGGACAAGGTGGGGTATGGGAATTAGAAGCTTTAGAAGCACTTCACACCACCTCAACACGTGTTCGTCTCACATACTATCTCTCTCATACCTATATACGGGAAACTAAACCCCTATTTTTGTCTTATAGAGAAATAAACTCGAATAGGTACAGTTCTATTTCGTTCATAGTAATTCGTATCTAACTGACCTTTCGTTTTTTAGGTAAATACAAGGAAGACTTTGAGGGTAGTTTAGAATGTTATCTACCACTACCGAGACATGCATGACAAATACATATACATTGAATAATTATTGAAACCACATTTTTTCATACAATGAGCAGTTGCAGGTTTATGTTTCAGGATCATGTTTTCCGCATGTGTTGCAAACAAGATTTTTTCGGCAACTGTCTACAAAAACAAGAAAAATTATAACGTATTCTAAATCATGATATAATTATTGTTTCATGACAACAAATAAATATAACAAAAATACTATATTTTTAATTAGTGCGAGAATTAGCTATTTCTCGTACTTATTTAAGTTTTAATTATTTTCCGCACGCATTTTGAGTTTAAAAACAGATAATTCTTGCACAACAATATTTTTTTTTGGAATTGTCCACAAAAATAATTATAATTACGAAATGTTATCTGAATTTTTGACATAATCTATTATTTGGGTGGCTATGGTATTTTTATAAGATCATGACAATTGCTTTCTTGACAACAAAACAAAAATATTATATTTTAACTATTTCCCGAACTCATTCTCCCATGTATATCCCCAATTCAAAAACTGCAAAACTCTATCACGGCCGTCAAAGCTATCATGGAGAGAACACCATAAGAATCAGTTTTGTAGTATTTGAAAAAAGAAAATAATTATTAGGTTTCAAGTTTGACGTCGATTGAAATCGAACCCAGACCGTTCAAATCACAATCAGTCACCTAATGCACGCATAGACACGCGACCCTATTCTATTATATTTATTAGAATACAATATCAATAATAATTTATATCTGCGTATATTATTTCCATATTCCTGTATCTGGAGACCCATAAATCAATCTAATTTATAAACTAATTCCAATTTGCAATAATCCAATAATTTATCAATCATATCCGCGCAAAACAAATAAATAAATAATTAAACAAATGACAATCATTCCGGGACGTTCACTCACAACTATTAAAACTGTCAGAGACGCGAGTGACATAAATATACAGCCCGGAATTTCACCAATAATTTCAGTATTGTCAAGCACGAGTTGCTATCCTGGCCGCGAGTGCGACAGAGAGAGCTACAGTTAGAGAGGGGTATGTTGCCAGTGTGTGGAAGTGAGAGGGAGAAGGGTGCAGGTGTCCGGGTTGAGGTAATCCGGGCCCCAGGTGCGAGAGTCCGGCGACCACAGTACCGGACTCAACGGGAATCCATTATGGGATGAACAGAATAAAATGTTACTAAAATTCTGATCCATTAGGAATACTTAAATATGCAATTTAACATAGCTTAAACTCAAAATACAACTAAGTATATGAGAAATTGTTTTTACACAATTATTTTTAAAATATTCAGATTCGTGAATGATTTAAATACAGAAAAAAATTCATGGACTTGAACCCTTAATCTTCCTACTAGATATACAAAGGTCCTGAGGTCAAGTGCTAGTGAAATCTACAATTTTTTTACAAAAATCTTTCTTCGGTATAAAGCATTTAAATTGAAAGGGATCTAGGTGTAAGAAAATCGAATGAGATTAAGAGTAAGCGAGCGGTCGCCCATCCAAGTACTAACTGTGAAGTATTTAAAATTAATTCCCTATATCGACTAAGATCAGGGACTGGGAAGAAAAATGATCTGTTGGATTAGACAGAAACCGATAGAAACACACCACAGTATATTATGTTAGAAGAAACCAAAAGAGACAAAATAAGAATTCATCTAGACTACGAGCATGTAAGTACGAAGAGAAAAGTAAATTATGAATCCACAATGCTGGAAAGAAATAAAAAAAAATCAGAAATGAAGACACCACTGTAAAGCTGAGAAATCTGAAGAATGACGAAGTAGGAAAATAGTTATTTATGTATCAAGGCACTGAAGTTTTATTTTTTATCACGAATGTGGAATTTAGTTGCCGATGCCGTATGGCCGAGGAAAATAATCCATATGAGTGATAAAAAGGAACTTCAGTACCGAGCTGCATATTAAATTTTATTTGAAATCGAAATTTTGTGAAAATGAAAGATATATTTATTTTTATACGTTATCTGTCAATTGCTGGCATTCAAACAAACGAACTTCTGTTCAGTGTTGCATACCTCCGGGCATTGAAGTTATTGTAACGAATACTCAAAATTCTGCATGTTATCTTAAATTTCTTCATCGGAATTATTTAATTCGTTCTTCTTGCAGATATTTTTTGTCATTTTATATACAAATTTGCTATTTTACACCGTATGTCTGCCCAAATTGTCTTATATGTACAATAATTATATACAAGGTTGGCAACACTACATTTCATGAAATCGTGTTATAATGAATTACTTTAGTGCCGATTTCTGAACTTTTAATGATGATTTTTGTGGACTTTAGTGACGATTTCAAATAAAAATATTTTTTCTTCAAACATCATAAAAGTAGCATCTTTTGTGACTTGATTCACAAGGTAGAAATAAAATAAATAAATATCCATTGAAACTATACAGATCAACGAATAAGAAGTAACTTAAATAAAATAACCCTGTAATATCGCCCTAAATGCCACTATAACACGCTAGGTAACCTAAGAATAAAGTTACTAAATACGATCTATAGCTGTCAAATTTAAATATATAACCTGTGAATTGAAATATAAACAGAGTTTACTTTTGAGGAAATAACATTATTAAAGAATAGCAGACTTACAGATTACAATTACAGGGACGGTAATGAGCATAAGAATACTTAGAATTAAAGTGATAAGAAAAGAAAAATTGTTTGGTAGTGATTCCTGGATATCTTTCAGCCACACTTAGATTTCCATCCAATTGAATAACTTCATCGGACGTACATTATAATACTTCAAATTCCGACATAATTGCACACAAGGAGGTTATAAAATTGCACAGTTTTTATATAAACGTCAAAACGTGAAAAAATTTATTTCAATGTTTATAACAAAAGTGAACAAATAAGTATCCATAGCTACAGGGCAATTGAAATCGCAAACGTAATTTACGTAAAATGTAATAGTGAGCTAGTTTACACCCATCGTTTAGGCCGCGTCCTATACCCTATATTCGACGTATACCTTATAGGACGTCATGCTGTAAACACTTAGTAGTCGACCTGACCTAGCTTAGGTCAGGTCTCTTTTTCATGTGACCTGACCCAGTTTAGGCCACGTTTTAAACTGCGTGTAAACGCCTTAGTGACCTAAAGTGTTTGATAAAAACTCTGTAGGTGGCGGTTGATCCGTATTGTGATTTTGTTGACATCATATTTTGTAGGTTGTGTAAGTTAAATTAATTGAATTATTACGGAAAAAACTCATGTTCCGAAGCTGAATCTCCTGATCCTTGTGAAGTTCACAATGATGCAAACGAAAAAAGGCAATAAGAGCACGTATTTCACTAGTGACAGCGTAAACATACCAATAAAAAGAAATTAAAGATTGAATGATATTTGGTGATGCTGACATAACCTAAAATACTTTTATCAATCTGGGATATGAAACTGCAGTTTAAAAAAATTAAGTGCGATTGTATTTCAACAGATGGCATTGACTCGAGGACTATATTACACCTATATTAGACCTAAACTTATCATTAGTCCCCATGGTGTAAACGATTTGTAGAAGACCTATTATAGGACAAGGTATAAGCCAGGTCGCATGAATAGGATTGGGTGTAAACTAGCTCAGTAGCTATTTTTCTATAAATATCTACGTTTGAAGAAAAAATATAATGTGCCATTCGGAGTAAAAGTGTGCCTCGTGTGCATTTATCCGACTCGCTTCGCTCGTCGTTTAAACTTCCACGCTCGCCACACAAAGTATCACTTTTACTCCTAATAACACAATATACTATTAATGCCATTTTTCTCGAATTCTATTATTATTATTTAACATTTTTTTAAAAACTACGGGTATTATAAAAGCACATTACCTCACACCAATTCCATGTTTAAAATAGCAGTGAGCTCTAGTAAAGTATCATTTCCGGTTGATTGTTTGTAAACAAAATCTAATTATATAATCAATTAATATAAAAATCTGTAATATGAAATTTTGGATTATATTTTGTTTTCCCTCGAAAATCTGTTAAGTGCTCCAAGTTAAGTACCACTTCCGGTTTATCAAACGCAGTCAAAATTTAATAAGTGGTTCTCAATCATATCCGTGTTTTACATACCAAATTAGAGAAGTTATATCTCAAAATTTATTTTTGCACGAAAATCTGTTCAGAGCTTGTAGTAAAGTATCACTTCCGGTTTATCAATTTTAGCTAAAATCTAATATATTATTCCCATTGTACTAAAATTGAAACGTTTTGGATTATATTTTAATATAGTTTTTCATTAAAAACTATTATTAACTTAAAGTACCACTTTCGATTGTCCAATTTTATGCAAAATGTAATCAACTCTTTATATTAATGCAGAAAGCTTAAAAACGGAAAATATATTTTTTTGGAAGTTTGATATGAGTTATCGTGAAAGAAAAAATCGTCAAACACAGACATCATTGTAAAAATAATAGAAACGTGTTGTGGGGAGCCTAAATGCCATTGCTGATAGTTTGTGACCGTCAGACTCATGCACAATAACAAAATATCGTTCAGTACCGTTCTAATCGTAATACTGACAAGTTAGCAACTACTGGTTGGGTATACAGTGTGTCCACTGTAAGCGGGCCACCATTGCTAACTTTCTTATTTGCAGAGATAGAAAGATGATTAAATGGACAAAGTTGGGCGATATTATACTACAAATTTAACGGTGAAAAATACAAAACAATTGAACATCAACTTCACGACTTATTCAACAAATTAACATTTTTTTAAATGGAATGCCATATTGAAAATGCTACCATTTAAAAGATTTTTATTATCTGAATATAAAAGTTCATTGTCACAATGCCTCTAAAATTAAAAACAAAAGAGTTATTTCAAGTTGAAATTTAAATATTTTATTTCATATTTTGATACAAATACAATATTTTTGCTATGGAAAAACAAAAACAAATAACGAAATTAATTATTAACTAGTAAACTTAAAAAATATGTTCTATTGGGTTGAGGTCTATTGGGATATAGTTCTAAATACTTTTGCGCACTAGCTACAGAATTTTTATTGCATTTTGCATAAACAAAAAGCATATCAACTAATTCATCATTAGTATATTTTTCCATTTTGTTGACAGCATTTATCAATAAAATGTCAATTGTTCTTTGTTTAATGTTAGTTTCTGTTGTTTCCATAGCAACAATAATATATGTGTATTAAAATATGAAATAAAATATTTAAATTTCAACTTGAAATAACTCTTTTGTTTTTAATTTTAGAGGCATAGTGATAATGAACTTTTATATTCAGATAATAAAAATCTTTTAAATGGTACCATTTTCAATATGGCATTCCATTAAAAAAAAAAAGGTATTTTGTTGAATAAGTCGCATATTTGATGTTCAATTGTTTTGTATTTTCCACCGTTAAATTTGTCGTATAATATCGCCCAACTTTGTCTATTTAATCGTCTTTCTATCTCTTCAAATAAGAAAGTTAGCAATGGTGGCCCGCTTACAGTGGACACACTGTACAGTTCGACTAGCACAAACTAGTTGCTGACAGTCTAAACAGTAAAAACTTTTTCTGCTGACTGAATCAGAGCCTGCCTACTTATTACAAATTGAGTGTTGTTTTCATATTTTCCATATGTCAAGGGAAGATGAAATTTATACTTAGAACTAGATTCCTAGATAACCATAAAACATATTTCATATTATTATATTTTTCTTATAACATTATCTTATTTTATTTTTAGAAAAATATCCGACGAAGACATTTGTTAGTTGTTATTAAATAATTTATTTACTTTTCAGATTAGCTAACTTGTATGCAACAAAAATACTGGCTTTAGTACCGTCACCGTCATTCAGCGTTCCAACATTTAGGTGTTTCAAACTTGTGTTTAAGCACAGATTCAAAACACTATAGTGTTTTGAATCTGTGGTTTAAGTAACTAATTTATAAAAATAAGTAAATTTCTGGATTGCTGTCCGAAACCGGTTGAGGCCGAAAATTAAAACATTTTTATTTTAACTGCAATCCAGAAATTTACTTATTTCCATACACCCATCCAGTCAAGAAGCTTCATCATTATCTAGTTCATGTACAAACATGCGCATTTAAAAAAGCAGATACATGTTGCAAACTTGTCAAAAATTACCGCCTGGAACAAAGCTAATATAGTCAATTTTTTTGACTCTGTCGGGTACAGTAATAAAACTATAAATGAACTATAAATATCGCAATTATGATAAAGCGGCATATCCTTTACTTTATGTAGTATAATACTGTTTGGCTTCGGCCCATATTTTTGAGCCGCTCTATTCATTTATGTTAAAGGACTGTAAGGCTGTTTTTCTATACATACCTGGCAGACGTTTGATTCAATGCATGAATAGAGCGGCACAAAAATATGGGCCGATGCCAAACAGTATTATACTGCAAAAAGTAAAGGATATGCCGCTTTATCATAATTGCGATATTTATAGTTCATTTATAGTTTTATTACTGTACCCGACAGAGTCAAAATAATTGACTATACCTCCCTTACCTATGTATGTAGGTTGGCGTGGGGTAAATATAGAAAATGCTTACCTCTATGTTTACTATCCATCATTTTGAGAATGGTACGTCATAAAATTCCAGACGTGGTTGAAAAGTAGAAAACGAACACGTTTTGTGGAATAACAAAACAAAAAAAATGACATTTACATCCATTTGAATTTAAATACTTTAATTAATAATGGGCCCATAAACCATAACCAAAATACAACAAATTTATATAAAAATCGTCAAATACTTACTGGTTAATAAGCAGTAAAGCTAAATAATTTTTAAAAAAACATTCTTCAGTATAAAGTTATAAAGAATTAAACATTTTATGATATGCCGAGTGTCGATTTGTTTCTATTGGCCAGAAATATAAAAACTAAGAATCCGCGTATAATTCCACAAGGCCCCGACTATTGGCAGTTCTGGTTTACAATCACTAGAGCCACTTTTCCCTCAAACTTTTATTGCACTTTCTCGAATATCATGTAAATATCATTGAAAAATATATATATATATATATATATATATATATATATATATATATATATATTTGTTTTTGAATTAAGTTATTTAATCTTAATTAAAATTACAATATGTAATATATAATTTTTATATTAAAAAATATATAATATCTGCTCTCATGAAAGAATATTGTTTCAGTGCCACTGGATAGGCACTGGTGACGTCACGAACTCATAGCAAAACTTTAATAAATCATATCTAGCTTAATATGTATAAGGAATTTTCAGATCGAGTTTGCATTAGTCGTCATATCTTTGTACCAACTTTCATAAAAGCAATAAAAAAATTGGTTTATATGCCCATTCGTAAGCTTTAAAATATAAGTAAAATTTATTAAATATATATATATATATATATATATATATATATATTATATATAATATATATTTATTTATTTATTTATTTATTTATTTATTTATTTATTTATTTATTTATTTATTTATTTATTTATTTATTTATTTATTTATTTATTTATTTATTTATTTATTTATTTATTTATTTATTTATTTATTTATTTATTTATTTATTTATTTATTTATTTATTTATTTATTTATTTATTTATTTGTGAAATAGAAATTATGTGTTTCATGATTATACTGCATGTAAGAAAATGGTGCTACAATATAGGAAAATAGTTTTCAGTATGAATAATATATATGGTATAATAATACCGGAATGTTATTTCTGTAATAATAGTAGTTGTCGTGTCATGCCATACTACATCGTCTTACAAGAAAATCAGACTTATTTCTCCTTTCATAAACACAATCAAATATTCATCCCCAAATTAAAAATACACTTCTCCCCGGCATTTGATTATCACGAAACAAAAGAATTGGAAAAATCAACACAAGCGCGCATCGAAAAAACAACCGACAACGGCTCAACATCCAATTCCACCAATCGTGGGAAAAAATGAATAAATAAAGATGTTATACGACATAAAAGCTCGCGTGTCTCGATTCAAGCTCGCAAACAATCCCATATCATACGAATTATCAAAAAGCTCGTTTTAATAAATAACCACCGCGATTAGAAAACGAACCTACCAATACAAACATGGAGTATGGCACTGTGTATAGGTGTTATTGTTACCGTAAATTCTATGTTGAATATATTTCAATGAATGATAAAAAAGAATTATTAACATAAAGAAAAAATATTGAATGCTGCATGACATGAAAAATTGGGAATTTCTTAGTGATATTTCTCCATTTATATAAATGAATGTGGTTATTCTTGCAATGTTGCAATGCATATTAACGAGTAAAAATTTAGACAATGAGTATAAAGTATACATACAAATGTCTCAAATCAATTCTCTAAACCCTTCAAAGTGTAAATAGTAAATAAGTAAATTAAATAGCTATTTTCTTTTGCTATAAGGTTTACAGTTGTAGTTTCCTGTATTGTTATTCTAATATTACGCATTAAAAAGTAAAAGAAATAATTGTGAACTGTATAAAGTAGCGGATCCAGAATTTTTGGTGTAGAGTGTAGGTATACAAGAAATGTTAAATACAATAGGGCGCGAGCAGTCATGTGACTTTGTTGGCCTTGAAAAGCAGATATGGGAGCCCATGTCAGAATGATAGCTAATAATTATGTATATAGATGTCAAATATCATAATTTCTCATTCTAAATTTAATGATTTTCCAATTCCATGTGGTTTATTTTCCTCGACAAGTAAATTCCACACTCCTGGTGACAAATTAACTACGTGAATTTAGAAAACTTTGAAATTTTTAATGAAAAATTCTGACATTTGACATCTATGTACATAATTACTAATTATCATTCTGAAACGGGCCCCCACATCTGCTTGTCAAGGCCAACAATGTAACATGACTGTTCGCGCCCTATACTTATGTAACCAAAAAAGGAAGTGGTGAGAGGTATTGTGCTGGCCACAACAGATTTTTTAAATACCAATCTATAATTATTTTACTAAAATATTTATAAACCTCCATTTGTCCTTTCAACGATGTATTACTTTTTATTAATCTATTTGAAAAACTTCGAGAAAAATAAGATAATTGAGAAATATAAAAAAAAAATCTGATGTAACCAACACAGTACCTCCCGCCATTTACCTATGTATACAGGGTGTTAATACTAAGTCGTTACACCCGAAAATGGTAGATAGAACTCATTAAAACGAACAACTTTTCTTAGCTCAAATTTTTTATTTGGAGCCCCAGTTCATAGTTATTGGCGTTCTCTTGTTTTTCGAAAAATCGTCATAACTCCCTTATTTTAAGGAATATTTAAAAAATACAAAAACTTTCAGCATTTGCTTTCGGTTCTCTAAAACACTTGTATTTACAATTATTTTCTATTTCATCAAATAACAAAATGGCGACCAATCAAAAATTTCAAAACAAGATATTTTGAAAACCACCCCATCGATTTTCGAAAATAAAACATTTTTAAAATCCTTAAACTTTCTATTACAATATTTGTCTGAAATATTTTTTTCTATCTGTCCAAAAAAAAAGTTTTTATTCACTTACTTGGCTTGCATAAGTATTAACAAACTAAAAAAAAGCATTTAAAACGAAGTAGCTTCTGAAAACAATGAAACAAAAAAAAGATTAGATTTGACAAGTACTCAAAAACAAGTTACTTCAAATTTAGAGCACGTGTATGTCCGTTTGTATGTTCGTATTTTGCATAATTTATACGTAAACATGCATCATTATGAAAACGTTGAACTTTTTGACATGCTTCTGGTTTTTGAGGAGGCAAGGCGTAATGCACAGGAAGCTCGAAGAATTTATCGGGAAAGATACCCGAATCGTCAACAACCAAGTAGCCAACTAAACATAAGACTGAGACTTTCAGCATGATGGGGCACCGGCTCACACAACCGCATTGTTAAATAGAAAATACCCGAATAAGTGGATTGGGAGGAGAGGTCCAGTTGCGTGGCCAGCCCGGAGCCCCGACCTAACTCCACTAAATTTCTTTTTTTGGGGTCAGATGAAGAGCTCTGTTTACGAGACACCGGTGAACACAGAGTTAGAACTAGTGGCTAGAAGCTAGAATCGTGGCTGCAGCAGAAGATATAAAAGAGAAGCAGGCAGTCCTTGCGAAGGTCTCCACCAACATCAAAGCACGCTGCCGGGCTTGCGTTGCTGCGAATGGTGGCCACTTTGAAAATCATATTTAGTCCCACCTTGTTGTTTCATTGTTTATTGTTTTATTTTTCTTGTTTGTTTCTTGTTTTTATTGTTTAATGGCAGCAAGCCTACTTTGTTTTAAATGATTATTGTTGCAGTTTGTTAAAATTTATCTTGCAATTCATTTTGAATAAAAACTTTTTTTGGCCAGATACAAAAAAATGTTTCAGACAAATATTGTAATAGAAAGTTTAAGGATTTTAAAAATGTTTTATTTTCGAAAATCGATGGGGTGGTTTTCAAAATATCTTGTTTTGAAATTTTTGATTGGTCGCCATTTTGTTATTTGATGAAATAGAAAATAATTGTAAATACAAGTGTTTTAGAGAATCGAAAGCAAATGCTGAAAGTTTTTGTATTTTTTAAATATTCCTTAAAATAAGGGAGTTATGACGATTTTTCGAAAAACAAGAGAACGCCAATAACTATGAACTGGGGCTCCAAATCAAAAATTTGAGCTAAAAAAAGTTGTTTGTTTTAATGAGTTCTATCTACCATTTTCGGTAACACCCTGTATAATTTGTATATTACTTTATAAATTTATCTATATAGAAAAAGTATTAAAGCAAACTTGTAGAAAATGGAATAATCTTTAATTTTTATAATAACAAATTGAGAAAAAATTACATTTAAAGGTATTTTTTGAAGAAAAACTATCTTGAGCTTAAGTAAACTGCCATTTCCGGTTATCCGATTGCCACCAAAATCTAATCAGTTCTTTCCATATTAGAATAAGGTAGAAATACATGGTTTCAAAACTTTCTGAATGATAGTATTTGAGTTAGAGCGTAAACAGGATCCACACACACACACAGACATCATCGTGAAAATGTTAAAAATGGATTCTAGGGACCTTAAAACGTGGTCATTTACCAAAATCTCGATATGCGATTTTTAGCACGATCCCTATACCTCCCTTACCAAGGGTAGCGGGAGGTAAACAATATTTAAATATTCTAGGTGACTATATGAAAATAAATAAAATATAACAATGTTAAACAGTTAAATTAATATCAACAAAATATACATTTGTTTGTTACTTATCGCATTTTGTAAACAAAAAAACTTTCGGTTTGAAATATTTACAAAGAATGAATTTATTGATATGATTCTAACAACTGATAAATCAACTGGAACAAGAGCAAAAAGAATTTACTTGTTGACATTAATTTAACAGTCTAACATAGGGTATCTTCCCAGACATCCTCAACCTACAAAGTACTAGCTAGCGCTGCGATCAGTAACCAATTTACACCACATTTATACAACTAAAAGGCGGAATATTTGAAATGAAATTTATTAAATTAATTAAAAATATAGTTAGACATAAAGTTTCTGTGTTTTATTTAGAATAATGCAGGTGCAATAATGATAAATGCAAACGATGCTTGCTATCAACCTGTCAGTAGCTTTGGTGTTTCTCGTTATAGCGAAAGTATATTCAAAACTATTAGTTTATCTATTGTATGTTTATTATTTGGGGGGGGGTGCTTTAGGCAAAAACCTACCCCATAAATTTTCACAAAACAGTCAAAGCTACTGACAAATCAGGTGAGTATGGCGTTGTTCTATTAATCCTTTTTCACCAAAAACTGAAAAAAGTTCTGATTAACTTAACTTTCGCAACTTAATTTCAAATTACATAACTGTTTCAAATGATGTACAATTTTAGAGAACAAATAATCCCTCAAAAAAATTGTCGTTCATATAAAAGACGGTTATTCTAAAACGACAAATAATTACAAATATTTTGAAAATACATAACATTCAATATATACATACTTCAATTTACGTTACCACCACTTTTCAGTCCTATAATAATGAGAACGATTTATACATTGTACAGAACATGTTCAATAGTGGAACAAATTAAGAAATGATAAAACAAGTATAAAACACATTTAAAAAAACACTTATAACATAAAAAAATCTTAATAACGCTATAAGATTCTGATTGCACCAAAACGACTATAAACCCTATAGAATTCTTTTAAAACCCTCCCAAAAACATCATACAATAACTTAAAATCTCTAACATACCTCTTCTTTCTTTAATCACATCATCTTAGACTATAACAATTCACTGTCGCTGACAACTGACGATCGTCGATCGGTATTGTTTGTGTTGTCTGTTTGACAGGTGTGTATGCGATGCGCGTTTATTTGTGCGAGTGTACGACAGTAGACGGTTGCAATACAACTGATCACACCGCTAGGACTAGGAAACAACTGACGCTCGAGCAGCAGGCATCGCGACGACTAGGCTACGACGTCGGATGGTGTTAACCAGTAAGGAAGCATGCGCGAAGAATAAAAAATAAATAAAAATAGGATTTATGATGTGGTTGCAAGAATTTTTATCGATAAGAAGTTTAAACATTTACTACAATTAAGTATGGTGCACTCTCTATAACAGCTATAAATTCCCTAAGTCCCTATACATAATAAGATAAATTTTATTCATTTTTATGATATTACTCCCATTTTTGAATAAAAATTTCAATATTTTTTGTACACTCCTTTCCGGCTTTTTTCTTTCTATAATGAAAATCAACTTTTTAAAACTAAAAATCTGTAAAAATCTTCATTTTGGGAAAAAACTTCAAATTTTTATGTTTTATACTTAATCCAAAATTTGAAACTGTATGTATCTCGTTTCGTTGTCGAGTTATATGCATTCAAAATTTAACTAAAAATATGCCCATTTTTGGGCCATAACTTAAATTTGGTTCCATATAGATACACTCTAGACTAGACGGTATCACCAATCAATTCTATAGACAAAATTATGTAAGTTTACTAATTTCCAGAATTATTGTATATGGTCGTTCCGTATCAACCGATTTACTTCATCAACTTGCGAAAAATATGAAAAATTAAAAATCCCCAATCGTTTGAAATGTTTTCGGAAAATATGAATTATTTTAAAACTGTGACAATTAAATTTACGTTTAGTATGTACGTTATGAAATAAAACAGTAAATAAAACTTTATTCGATGTGAAATTATTAAATTTATTTTTTATTTTTTTTATGCTCCTGTTGATAAGACTTACGATTGACAATTTGATTTTATATTTACATTAATTTTTAATTTAATTGAATTTGAAGAAAAAAATCTGATGTGGGCCCCATACGACTTCATTGTACGTCTATTAAACTATACATATTTTTTTAATAATTAAATTACAAAATATTAATTTTAACTTCAAAACGGTATAGGGTATATAGTGATTATAAAGGGAGGTGTACAACTAGCCTTTATACAAGTCGTAAATACTAAATTTCAACCTTTTACGGCTTACAGGTTTTGAGTTATCGTAAATATCTCTAACAAAAACCAAAAATTATATATTTTTAAATTTACATATCTCGTTCAATTCAAAATAAAACCATTTTATTTACGAAAAACTGTTAACAACTTCAGGTAATGTATCACTTCCGGTTAGCTTATTTTAACCAAAATCTATTATGTTATTCCCATTGACATAAAAGTCTTATGTACCAAATTTGAAAAGATTTGGATTATATTTTAAAATAGTTTTTTATTAAAATCTATTATAGGCTTCAAGTAATGTATCACTTCTGGAAATTATGTAATGACCAAAAAGGGAGATGCACAACTAAATGTTATAGCAGTCCTAAATACAAAACTTCAACTTTCTACGGCTTACCGTTTTAGAGTTATGCGAGATACAGACGAGGTACAGACGTCACGACGAAATTAGTCAAAATGGGTTCAGGGATGATCAAAATGGATATTTCCGCTGAAATTTCAAAAGCGAAATTTTTCACGATTACAATACTATGTACAAGGAAGTAAAAAGATTTTATAATATTTTCGTGTTAATTAGGATAATTTGAGTACTGAAACTCTGCAGAAATCGTTATTTCCGTAAAGTCAGTAATTAGTGGCGTATTTTGAAACAGAAATACATAATAATAGTCCGTTTTTACTGCTACATTGTATAAATGAGGTAATTTTTATAGCACATAATCATTATACAGTGCTAGCATAACTAGAAATCTTGAGCCCCTGCCCTAAGAGAAATATTTTCTGAGTCCCCCCTGATTAATACTGAAAAAAATTAAAAGCAAAAAATCCTAATTTTTACAATGTACTGTGACAATAATTATAATCTCTCTTTGGCATAATTAGTCACTTTCATTATTGGAATCAAATTTTCTTTGTTGTAATCAAGCATTTGCGTTACACTATAGGCAACAATCACAACACAAAACGATCAAGTCGCATATAAAATAGCTAAAAGTTTAGTAACTTTCTACTGATGAAGTAAGTCGGTTGAAATCGTGGAACGACCATAACGGCATAACTAATACAATCTTCTAGCGCAAAATAAATGAAAATAACCAAAAATTACAAAAAGGGCGTACATTCACCCATTTTTGATCGTTGTCCCACAAATGGGTTTTTTCGTGGTCTATTTTTGAGCGCAAATATCTCAACAATGAAAAGAGATTGACATGCGATTTCAAAAGTTGAAATCAGCTCATTGGCAAGTATTTAAAGGCGCAAAATTAGATTTTAAAAAATCCTATGTTGGACACATTATCTTGTATAACAGCAGAAAATACAATTAGAAAACGACTATTTAAATCCTTTCCGAACATATTTTTTTGACAATCTCGTTCTCCACCAGCTTTCCGCTGGTGTGTTGCGGGCAACAGACACCTGGTGACGTCAGACACTTACCACGACGAGGTCTATGTGTGTGTGAGCTTGGAGAGGTGATTTTTCACCTGTCAACGACAGTGCGGCTGATGACCAAGCACGTCACCACCACTCATCTTTGTATTATCGGACTATAATAGCCCCAAGAGCGACAGGGTTGGAGAGACATATCAATCAACACTCCAATCATAATATACGCACGGGTTAGAGGGGATGGAGAGGGGTCAATTATGTGCACTATGGAAAATTGGGGGTTTATATTATCGTATAGGATAATGTAAGTTTCAGCACAGGTTACTATAATTCCAATCAAATATAAATCTGTCGCTTAATGCAAAAATAAACAATGTCATAATTTTGAGAATGAGTGATATAATATCAACAAAAAACTATCGAGTGTCTCTCTGTACAACTTGAAATTCTGATTACCTACTAATGTTCATTACTAATGTCGTTAATTCTCTAAAGCAAGAAACGCCGATTTTCGATTCCTATAAATTCCTTTGCAGATAGACTTTGGTTGTTCTGGTATATAAAAATATAATGTACATTAGTTCATTTCATTGATTGCTCGTGCTCTGAGCTACAAAAATATAATGTACAGAATGATCCTGCGCGAATGAACCAGAAAATATATACGTTATTAAGGGAGATAGCAATTATCTTGAAATAAGCAAATTTACTATAGACATGGGCAATAAGACGTCACATCTACAAGCGTTATATTACTTCCGGTTCCGGAGTATGTAATACCAACATTGAAATTACAAATGGAACTTACTATTGTTTATATTTTTTTAAAAGTACACTAAATTAAATAAATACAAATTATAGTACAGTAAAATCATTTAAAGATTTCCGATCAAGGTCATCTCTGTATCATGAACGAATTAACAAATTGGCATACATTTACATTTATCTCTCTCATTTGCAAAGACTACAAGCGTGTGCGATAAGGATGAATATAACATGCTTGTCTTTCAAAAATTTATATTGCTTCGCCCAAGTTAGGACATTCCATTTTAAAACGATGGTCGTTGTTGACAATACTTTAGCTGTAACGTAACGTAAGTTTATTTATTAATTCAGATATATTACCATGATTCATAGTCGTACGAATAACGTTATTTTCTGTCAGTTTCACTGACACAGTGTCAGTATCTTATTTTTCACATTTTTGGTTTTATATTTGCTAATAAACTTGCCAGTTGACTTAGTTTTAAATTTGAAATGGTTTTACTATAATATATATTTTTATAATAAAATAACAGTAGCTTATGTACCCTCATAAAAACTAAGTAAACGACTCTACTGAATTTGACAGAATGGGCGGAGCTAAAATCTTAATTCATACAATACATATATGACCTTGATTGGACATCTTTAAAAAATATATACATATATTGTATGTTCCTTTTGTAATTTTAATGTTAGTATTACATACTCAGGAACCAGAAGTAATAGAACGCTTCTTGATACGACATTTTATTGCTCATCTTGTATGTAGTAAATTTTCTTATTTGAAAACAATCGCCATCTCCATTAATAACTGAGATAATTGCTGGTTCATTCTCGCGTGATCGGCCCGGTCACGGTTTATTATTCAACCCATTTCTATGTTTGTCAGTTTGTATTTTATCACGTAATACGGTAATGATACAAGGATCACGCTAAAATTATTCCGAATAAAAAAATCAGGTAGGCCGTAGAAAATAAAATTTGCCCTATTATTTTAAACAATTATTTATTTGTCATTTGACATTGTTGCTAAAGTTAGTTACAACTAGTAATTTTTTTTTTAATATCATTCTAATTGAAAATATGGAATTAGATAGAGAACATTTTCTTCAATTTTTGGCGAAATCAAATATAAAAGTATGTAATAGAACACGCCCCAGGCTCATCTAACATGACAATGTACGACTTTTAGCTATTTCTTGGACTTATTTAAAATTTATGGGGGTAGAAGGTTTTCGTCTGAAGAAGAGATTGATTCTGCAATTCATGGTTATTTTGTATGTTGAAAGGAGTCTACATTCCAAAAGAAAAATAGTCGAGAGCTTTTGTGGAAGTCGAAGTAAAGAATAGTGAAGGATATTATTATGTTCAGGGAATTACTTCGAGCATATTTAAAATTAAACTAAAATTCTAAAAAACATTGAACCATGTGTCTTAAGTCCTAATACTTAATACTTAGTCATTATACCATGACCATGTGATCCTCGTGTCTATCATTAAAAGCATTGCCGCTCTTTTTTACTTCCTTGTACGTAAGTAAAGGAAGTATTGTAATCGCGAAAAATTTCGGTTTTCAGATTTCAGCGGAAATATCCATTTTGATCATCCCTGAATCCATTTTGACTAATTTCGTCGTGACGTCTGTACGTACGTACTACGTACGTCCGTACGTACGTACGTATCTCGCATAACTCAAAAACGGTAAGCCGTAGAAAGTTGAAATTTTGTATTTAGGACTCCTATAACATCTAGTTGTGCACCTCCCTTTCTGATTATTACACAATTTCCAGAAGTGGCACTTTACATGAAGCCTATAATAGATTTTAATGAAAAACTGTTTTAAAATATAATCCAAAACTTTTCAAATTTGGTATACAAGACTTTTATGTCAATCGAAATAACATAATAGATTTTGGTTAAAATAGGCTAACCGGAAGTGGTACATTACTTGAAGTTGTTAACAGTTTTTCTTGAATAAAATGATTTTATTTTGATTTTAGAAATAAATGCTTCAAATAAAAGTTTTAGAGAATTAATTTCTGCGTCTAGCACATCAAATATTATTAAATTAGCCCTTTGTATAAGCGAGATATGTATATTTAAAAATTATATACTTTTTTGTTTTTGTAATAAAGCTTGCTATGGATTAGGACAAAAACATAAAAAAAATGTTCATGTCAAATTACGTTAAATACGTGCAATTTTATGATTCGTACAATAACAAATATTATATTTTTATTGTGAAATTAGTCATATTCATTGTTGTAATCAAATATTTCTTTGTTGTAATCAAAACTCTCTTTAAAAACTCTTTATGGTCGCTATATATCTTACTGTTTTGAAGTTAAAATTAATATTTTGTAATTTATTTATTAAAAAATATGTATAGTTTAATAATCGTACAAGGAAGTCGTGTGGTGTCCATATCAGCTTTTTTTAGTACATATCAGCGTTTATAATTCATACATTCTCATAATCACATGAAGCAACATTTTAAATTAAAATAAGTGCAATTATGGTATAAGCAACATGATGGGGGATGGGGGCCAAGAATTGATTGAGAATGATCTAAAGTGCGGAAAGCCTGAAGGAAAACATCAAATAGGATGGAAATATTACTTTACATTCATTTGCATCCGTTCATAGCTAGGTAAATTACACAAAAAAAAAAAAACATTATACATAGGTACAAAATAACCATGTCTTTAGTTCATTTTCGAAATATAATCTGTATTATTTGTATTGAAACCAGAACAATATAAATGTAAACAGAATATTGAAAATAAAAAATGTAAATAGTGTCAACGGCATCACACAGATCCGTAACAAACTGAAAGCTCGTTACTCAGTTGTTCCGATAAAATTGAATGTTTTGTTGTAATTAACTACAGTATTAAAATTGCTGTTTGTGAAATGAGTCAGAACAAAAACAAATTTAAATTTAATGAAATTTCTGTAGCAGCTGAAAACATATTTACTCTCTATTAATATAAACCGTTCCCGTTATAGCGAACTTCAAAACATCAAATAAAAAACCAAAACAAAAGTAAACTAAAAACCAATCAGGAAACACGTGGAAGTTGAAAGAGGGAGAGGGTAAATTCACGTTAAAGTGAGATGGAAATATTTTCCAGAGCATTTTCTGTGGCAGCCTTCGGCGGGAGAGTGCGTTTGAAGCCAGCGCCATATTAGAAAACAAATTGCAAGGTTTGCTGCTGACAGCCGCTAGATGTCTCAAAGAGCCGCGAGTGTGTGTGGAGAGTGCGTGTATATGTGTGTGTGTGTGCTCCGTCACAAAACAGCTGAGAGTTGCCACGGTGCACATGACAACCACTTCAACAACAAACTTCACTTGTTACGATCAAACTTACAGCATCACCCCAAAGCCACCGGGTTCGACCTTTCACGGAAAAACATTCCAAAATGATTTATCATAACAGGAATGTATTCACAAATAAATCAAATTCTTTCAAATGCAATTATTTCTTTCAGGAAAGATGCTTCTATTTCAGAAATACTTTTTGTGTATATTTTTACAACAAAAAAATTGAAAACAATATAAATCAATACATAAAAACTTACGTTTAAATTAATAAAATACGCTTCAAGTTAAAATTACCCTAATTCTTATTATCATAGTTAATATTATTCTTGTTAATTATTAACTAAATAAATAATATGATTATTAACATGAATTGTGAACACGGCAAAAGTTACCATATTTAAGAAAAATTCATCGAAAAATAATTATTGTTGTATGTATTTAGGGTACATACTAACCCTTATTAATGGCGTGATTGTACGTACTTTTTATTACTAAATAATGAAATAGAACAAAACAACATATTTTAAGTCGTTTGCCCAAAAATTAAAAGCTTTCGTTTTTCTGCAACTGGCACACCATATATGTACATTAAGTTTGAGTTACATACTAATATTTTTATATTTACTATTTAGTTTATACACATACAGTAATTCCGTATAAATAAATATACCATGTAAAACCGTATAAAAATGTAAGCATATATACAACATAGTACATAAGAATAATTTTTGAGTAAAATGTTTAAATTTTTTTACCGATTTATTAAAAAAAATCTAGTTTTTTTCCTCGTTTCTTTAGTATTCTTTGTACTATAATTCTCTGTAGTTTGTCTACAAACACCCGCACAATCTTGATAATTCTGTGTTCAACGACACAAAGCTACAAATTTTCAGTTTTATTTTACGAAAAACATTGCAAATAATAAGTTCAACTGTTTCCCAAAACTATATAATAATCCACTTTTTATTGTTTTTTGATATTAAACAATTTATTTAGCATTTTTTCAAAAAAAAAACTGAAATTTACATATTTATTTGTCATTTATTTATACTACCATCCATTATTGTTGGTAACAATCCACTGCCGGCGATATGCTAGCGCCACCAAGTAAAGTTTCTGCGAACTATTTCCGTCACGCGAATCAGAAGAAGGCTAATGTCATTGGATTGGGCAAACGGGAAAATAAACACTTGATTGGTTCTTTATAATAAATATAAATCTGCCCGGTCGATTTTCAAAATACTTATTAGCAATAATACTTAATTAGTTTACAAAGTAATCTTGTGTGTTTAGTAAACAGTGTGTGAAATGTCTGTGTTCTTTGTAAATACTGGAAAGTAAGTATTGATGAAAATGTCTTCTTTTTACAGTTATTTGTAATATGTAATTATAATTTAAAATTTAGTGATGCAGATAGCGAAATTCAAATGGATAATAATTCTGGAGAACCCAGCCCAACTGCCAGTGAAGCACACGCTGCTTTACAGGCCTTTTGGCCCAAAGTTATGGACGATGTCAAGAAAATTGGACTTGTAAGTTTATTTCAAAGTGCAGTGCTCTTAAATTACTTATTGTTTTGTAGCTTGACTTAAAAAACCAAGTATTACCTTTAGCCAGAATTAAAAAAATAATGAAACTTGACGAGGAGGTTAAAATGATTTCCGCAGAAGCTCCTCTGCTTTTTGCAAAAGCTGCAGAAATATTTATCCACGAGCTTACTTTGAGAGCTTGGGTACACACAGAGGACAACAAAAGACGTACATTACAGGTAGGTACATAACAATTATTTTGTTTAAAAATTCGTAACAATTACAATTTTAGAGAAACGATATTGCCATGGCAATAACCAAATATGACCAGTTCGATTTTTTAATTGATATTGTCCCTCGCGACGAAATAAAGCCCACTAGAATTAAAGAAGAAAGCGGTGTACGAACTTCCATGAATCCAGATCAGGTAAACTCTGAAATCTTACAAAAAAATATTTCTTACTAACCTCACTTTCAGGTCCATTACTACTTCCAGTTAGCTCAGCAGCACCAAGCTGCTCTCCAACAAAACACAAGCACAGCTCAACCCGTGAACTCAACCGTGTCTCAACCTACGATTCAAATTGTCCAACCTCAAGTACAAACTGTGCAGGTGAACCCAATTGATACAGTGCAAACTGCGACAACTCCAACGGTGACGGCAGCGGGGTCGCAGCAAGTTTTATTGCAGTCAACTCAAACGAGCCCTCAGCAGCAAGGGAGCATACAGATTGTGCAACAAGTTGTTACACCCAGCGGGGAGATTCAACAAATACCAGTAAGAAAACAAACTTTATATTTTTGAAGGACAAAATCGTGGTTTGAATTCATATACCAACTTTTTAACATCCAGGGTCGGCTTTTTAATTTTTTGATTTTTTTTTTTATCAATATTTTGTTCGTTACGTGACCCCGGTAGTAAACGGCGCGGGTTCTAATCCGACTGACGTCAAACTTGAAACTTATTTCTAATTTTCAAATAGCATTGAACGCGCTCAACAATACAAATATACAAGTGTTCATTTTATTTTGTCCACTATTGCTATCTCGATAACTATAAGAGCAACGAGGTTGGGTATGGATCATTTTCACTGAAGTTGTGCGCATGATTCGAGTGAGAGGTTCAAACTGCCCTGTGATATTATTCACATGTCGGTGATAAATGATCGATGATATGGTCAGCTAACTTCATAGTTATTTATATCAATCTGTCATCTCTCATTGCCAAATAAGAAGTGGTTTGTCTACTAAAATCGTTGGAATACATTGTTGTGGCCTGAGGTGTAAAAACAAATCAAATGAAAACAAAAATGTGTTTTAGCATTTCTTCCTGTTCTGACAGGTTGCCGGTGATAGCTACACTGTAGATCTAGATCACAGTTCAGTTGAGGTCGCTTTGTAGAGAATAAAATTTGAAGTTTCAAAAATTTGCAATAGATGTCTCATTCTCAGTGAAAATGGTCCATTAGCAAACAGTTTCTATTTTACTAGACTATTACAATGAGCAACAAAAATATTTTTTTCTACCAGTGGTTGTCAAAACTTCTTATTTTAAATGGAATCTAGGTTTGACTGATAGAAACTAACAGATGTCAACATAATCTATAAAAATAAATATACTTTCATTTCACGAAATTTCGATTTCAAATAAAATTTAATATGTACCTCGACACTGAAGTTCCTTTTTATCACTCGTATTCCACATTCGTGAGAACAAGTAGAACCTCAGTACCTTGATACATAAATGACTATAGTTTGGTTCGCGAAAGATGACTATTCAAGGTCACTTGTTCGAAGAAAGAATACACAGCACTCTTTATACAGCAGTAGTTTAATAACATTTCATGTTAAAAAGAGAAAGATTATTTAACGTATGTTGTATGACAGATATGGTAAATGGTGACATTACTTTTTAACACACTACAAATAATAATGACGTATATCATAGAGTTACAGATATAATTATCTACTACACTACCCACTGTGTTAATGTTTACCCAGTGACGTTGACGTTTAAATCAAATTATTATTCCATGGTTTATGTCAAGTTCATGTTTTTGTATATTGCAAAAACATAGGTGAAGAACAATAAAGGCATTATTTAAAAAGGAACATAATTTTCAAATAAATTATACCTATTTTTTTCAGTTAAAATGTACCCATAAATATTTCATGTTCCACGCCTATGCATACGAAATGCAGTGAAATTATCTGCAATAACATTACATCAGGGCCCGTATTCTTGAGCGTTCGTCATTTCGTTCGTATTCGTATTCGCGTTCGTTTTCATGTTAGTAGTCACAGTAGTCTGTGTTTCAAAAACAATATTGGATATGTCATTGTCAGTGTCAACTGTATTGCAGCATTTATTCATATCATTTACAAGTTAAAACATTATTATTTATTAATCGTTAATAAATATATGCTAAAAGTGAACTCTTAACTTGTAAGTGATCTGAATAAATGTGACAATACAATTGGCACTGACACTGACATAAATATAGAGTACTATCGCTACTAACATGAAAACGAAAGCGAATACGAATATAATTACGAACGCTCAAGAATAAGGGCCCTGACGGCTTATACATGACCTTGAATAGCCATCTTTCGTGAACCAAACTATGTATATTATTCACGAAGAAAAGCTTGATATGTATGAAGTTTATAGAGTAGAATCCGCTTATAATGGACTTCAGAGAACCATGAAAAATAGTCCATCTCATCAGATTAATTATTAATTAAACAAATGTATATGCATGTTATTTCATTGTCATGTTTTTATTAACTACAACATGAAACTATATACCTACTAGTAAATAGGTATACATAAGCACGAAAATAAAAGCAAAAAACTTATTGTAATACATACATACATACATAAGTACATACTCGCATATATTTACTGTCCATACGATGTAACTTGGCGAGTTGGGGCAATTCACATTATCACTGCGGTAATGGGGAAGTTATAAAATCCATAGGTGTACCGAAGAAGAATGAAGTTCAATAAAATTACGAATATTACAAAAAAAAAGAAATTATTTATACAAAAAAAAAATATTACAAATATTGGAATGAATTATTTATTATATAAAACATATTATAATTAATTATTTTTTAAATTAATTAAGTTAAGAAAATAAAATTTCTATTGCTATTGAAAAAAAAATGCACCAACGCTTATGTATGAATATAACTTCTTGGGTTGAAAAGTACCTGACACCCCGAGTTTGAGTGTATTAGGGTGAAATTTGCTTTGTATAAGGCAATAAAACATTGTAAAATCACTATTTCAATTCTGAAGCTGTGCGGCATCGAAGTAAAAGTAAATATTTGACAAAACGCAAGTTCATTATAGGTGGATTCCACTGTATTTTGTTTTCTTCATAGCACTCTTATTACAATCAGATTTAAATCAAATGAGCATAATTTTCCAATGCATTTTTCTCAAATATTTTATAATATTAGGGTATGAAATATGTATATCGATGAATTAAAAAAAATACTGAATCGAATAAGTGAATAAAATAATAGGTTCCTATTTAAAATAACAAAATTATATCCCCTATTTTAAAACCACTTGTATAAAAAATATTTTTGTTGCTTACTGAAATAGTGAAGTAAAATATATATTTTTTTGCTAATTTAACCAACCTCGTAGCTCTTATAGTTCTCGAGATAGCAATAGTGAAAAAAATTAAATTAACACCTTTATAGTAAGAAATGTGTGAATTCTCGTAGAAGCAGATTGGCACACTTAAAGATGGGTATAAATCGAAAAAATTTAGATATGTTTTACATATCCTTCTTCTTCGCTGAATCAACATTTCTGACAGGTCGCCACTATTTCAAACAAATATAAATGCGACTGAAAAAAAACTTGAATCATGTGTCGCTTCACTTGACGTTCAAGGTGTGACTTAGATTACACTTCAGGTGAAATACGACGGGTTTATAAAACTATAGGTAGTTGCTCATCCTCGTTTTACTCTTTTATATTTTTGCTGCAGTAAAATTTTCATTTTCATGTCTTCAAACAAATTTTATGTTTCTTAATATATAGTATGTTTGAAAAAGTGGAAACACCCTTTTTTCTCGCTTATTATTGCAGATACACATATTGCTTATAGCAATTAGTGCAATATAACCGGAAGTGACATCAACTTTATAGCTGGTACCACAAGCCTGGTTTTAACTGAAACGCTGTTTTAAGAAATGTCAAATTCAAATTTCAATATTTAATTTCACCCTTACGATTAAAGAGCGATTTTTTTTAAAATATTTGTTTGAATATAAACTATGTTCTGCCTTTAAAATCATATTTTGATGAATTTAATATTATTTATTATTAATGGCACAAAATTGACCCCTGTGGCGCACTCTCCACGCCAGCAATGAGTGCCCGTGAGGTGACGCCTGGTAAGCGCCCACACGGTACAAATATTCCATCATTACCGATATCTGCGTACGAAGCAGATTGGCACACCCAGCAATGGGTAATATGCCGTGATGAAATATTTATTTTATTTTTATTTAAATTTGACATTTCTTAAAACATCGTTTTAGTTAAAACAAGGCTTGTGGTACCAGCCTATAAGTTTAAATACAACCTATACTATTTTTTTTTATAAATTTGGATTGTATTTTTTGTTTTCTTTCTGACAGTACCAAATATATTAGTAATAACGTTATTCATTTGAAAAAAAAATACTTTCTTTCGCTGAATTTTATCGTTAAGAGATGTAATTTAATACGCGTTAAAATGTCTCGATCATTAATCGCCCTCATTAACACACTTGAAAGTTAAATAACTATTAATAAATGCTTGTTAATATTAAAAAAATTGATATGATCCGAAAGAGAACAAAAAATACAATCCAAATTTATAAAAAATATAGATTTTATTTAAATTTACAAAGTTGATGTCACTTCCAGTTATGCCGGAAGTTCTACAATTACAATTTTCACACAATTCAATTATAAATATTGCACTGAATTATCATGTCCTATAAGCATTATTTTTATGTGTATCTGTAATAATAAGCGAGATAAAAGGGTGTATCCATTTTTTCAAACACACTATAAATTATATTACACATAGACGCAGAATTTTATTAGAAATTAATTTATTATAAACACATCACTGTACTTTGTAAATTTCACAAAAAAATTAAGAAAACTATTTTTATATATCCTACATAAGATAAACCTTTGTTTTATATGTTAGTCGCAGTGGCGGCTCGTGGGTAAAGGCTGCGGGCTGCAGCCGTGAGTAAAAAAATGAATTATTCTGTTAAATGATTTAAATAATCAACAGAATCAAGTATGTATAAAAATATTTCATGTAATTTAAAAAAAAATACTTGCGCCTAATGCATATATTATTTGTAATACTATGTCGCATCGCTTTGCAACAGTATCCCCACCACATTCGGAGCGAATCTCTAATAGTCAAGAACTTCCAAATTGACTGGTGTGATGAAGGGGGGGGCTATGTATATTAACGTTGTGAACGGGGCGCTACCATCACCGCTTGTAGTACGTATTCTCCTTTGCAATAAGATTTACAATTATTTGCGCTATAATATATAATGCTGAAATGTATAATTTTCAAAGATATATATTATTATTTCATGAAAATTCATGTTTTATTTGATATATTGATGTTTTTATTGTTATTTTTACCTTCCGTCACCTTTAGGTAAGGAAGGTATTGTCTTTGGTCAAAAAAATCGATGTCGAGCTTTTAAAGAATAAGCACGTTTTAGAGTCCCTAGAATACGATTTTACTATTTTTACGATGATGTGTGTGAGTATATGTGTGATAAAAATTTGTCGTTCAATAATACTAAATTTCCAAAAATTATATTTTTTTTTTATTTCCCTTTTGTACGTCCGTATGAAGAGTTGGTTAAATTTTGGCTATAATTGGTTTACTGGAAGTACCCTTATTTGAAGTTCTTAACAGTTTTTTTCGAAAATACTAATTAAATGCCATTTTTTGACATTTTACGTTATCATAAATACTAAAGAATATTTTAATCTCTTTACGATTTGATTGAATTTTTTCTTCATTTTCAATATATTTTGCAATAAAAAATTATAAAGAAATTAATTTTCATAAAACTTGCAACTTATGCTTCTACAAGCTCATCACGGAAAAAATAAATACTATTATTGACAGATGTCAGTGTCACGTACAATTTACATAGTTCATGAAATAATTTTACTGGAAATATATAATATTTACCTTATTATATACTTATATGAAATTTATATAAAATACATAAAATTGACGGAAGGTCATGTGTTGGTCACATCAGATTTTTTTTATTTAATATTCATAATAATTATATGTATTTTTATTTGCAGCCCCTATCTTAATAAAATCACGAGCCGACACTGGTCAGTCGTTTTAAACATTTATTCTCAAACAGAAAAACACAAAAAGACTCAAATTATTAAATCACTATTTTAAAAAATATGCTTAATTATTTCAAATTTGTTCAGCAACACAAACACAATTAAGATAGGTGTGCGTCTCGGGACACCCGACAGAAGTGATAATTTTATCCCGATTATTTTAAGTTAAAGAAATTTTATCGTTTTAAGTATTAGTAGAATAAATTTAATGATTTGACAAAGGCTTTGAATTAAATAAATGTTTTGTAAATAGTTATATTTGATGATTTATTTACGAACACAACAACGTATAAAATATTAAAAACAAGATGAGTGTGCGTGCCGCATCGTCGGCAGCTAGAAAAAGCGAGAGTTGCTTGCTATTCTCAGCGGCAGCTTGGGCGCTGAAGTAGAGAAAAGTCTTAATCGCCAGGTCTGAATTCCTTAGTTCACCCTCCCATAAGAGCAAGAAGGAATCACTTCAAAAAGTTCGGGAATATGTTGGGTCGTTTATTTCACACAAATCTATACAGCATATAAACTTTTGCAAAGAAGTTGTCGTTTGGTTTCAGATTCAGTTGACACCTCAACAAATCCAAATGATTAGAAATCAAGTGCAATTGGGTACAGGGCAACCCATTATTATCCAAACCCCCATACAGACAGCTAGTCAACCCCAATTAATACAGGTAAGACTTTGAAACATTTTGATTTATGAACGACGAGAAAGAAAATTTTCTACACCGTTTTCAATTTTTAAGTATTTCAGAAATTGTCAAATTTATTTCAGACATTGTTACTTGTAATAATTTATGAATAGTCAATTTTTATTCAGAAAGGGTCAATAATTATTGTTATTCAGAAAAAATAAATATATTTTTAAATACTTCTGGAGAAGACGTAGTTTATGTGAATGTATACGAGGCAAGAGTTGTGCGTTTGGATAAGAATGTATTTTTGGGTTCGAATCAACCTAACGGAAAAATAAAAAAAATTGTTTATAGGTGGCGCAGCAATCGGCAGGCCCGCAACCTGTGTACCTAACCCAAGCGAACGGAACAAACGAAGGAGACTAGTGTTTAAATACTTCCTTTAAGTTTAAGTTTTGTTTTTAAATAATACTTCTTTAATACAGTTATGTTACATCATGAAAATACATTTTGAATACTTTCGTAAATATACTATTTATTCAACTAACAAATTGTATTCTACAGCTCATGTCCCTTACGTTAATAAATGTTCACAGCGCTAGAGCAGGTAACCGAATTCAAGGAAAATTTAAACAAACAAGGAATGTAGGTAGGTACTAATATAATCTTATAAAACCAACACCAGTTTATAAATAAAATGTGCGATTTCACAACTATTACCTGATGCAAACTTTGCAAATTCTATTAAAATATCTAAAATTTGCAAAGGTTAATACATACTGTTTTCTACTATCAGTTTCACAAGTTAAAATATAGTGGATTACATAAATTTTATGAAAATACGAAGAAAGATCATTATTTAGGTCCCTGACGTTAAATTACTTGTACATTAAAGATTCAATTATTTATTGTTGATTCAGTTGTGATTTGGTATATTTACAAATATTCTTAGTTTTAAAAAGATGTCCGCACGAAATGTTCTAGACTTCCAGAGTACTG
The DNA here is from genome assembly GCA_951394225.1 of Harpalus rufipes. Classification (NCBI taxonomy): domain Eukaryota; kingdom Metazoa; phylum Arthropoda; class Insecta; order Coleoptera; family Carabidae; genus Harpalus; species Harpalus rufipes. The sequence goes on along the minus strand of OX596281.1, from coordinate 22,306,456 downwards.
CATTCTGAGACAAATTTAGCAAGTTTCAAGCAGATCTGGATGAATTTCTTTCCAAATTTGTGACTGTTAATGGCTTCACTACTTCGATCTCAAATCGAAATAATGTGTGGAGTGGCATCCACTTCGTAAATTTCATGTTTTATCGTCCGCTAGTAGTTATGGCCACAATTTTTTGGGACGCGGATAGAATTTTGACTGGTTTTTGGGATGTGGAGATTCTATAACAGAATGCCAATTTAATTTCGAAACTGTTGAGTGTAATCAAAGATAAAAGACGGGGGGAATTAAGCAAAAGAATTTTGTTGTAGGGCGTGAGCAGTCACGTTACTCGAGCGACCTTGAATGCTTAAAATCAGCTTATTTGTATGCATTTGTAATTTCAAAATTTTGTTTTGTTATTTTGCTCTTTTATTAATCTTTTTAGAATACACATACTTAAAAATATTCATTTTATTAAATAAAGAATAAGAAATCTATTCATAATTCAAGTTATATATAAAATCTGTTTGACGGCCCTTCGTGTCTCAATTTTCCAAACTACATTCTTGATCAAAAAACTATCACTTATGGTTCCTGGTACGTAATATATTATTACAAAGAGACATGGTCAACTATGCGATGGTTAACTGGACGATAGCCAAGTGGGCACCGGACATCTAGGCGATAAACAATAGACCATTCCAGAATGACGTCACAGAATCGTCGGCATGTTTGTTGAGGGGCATACAAAGTTGTTATTCACATAGTACTCTCGTTTGAAAACGTTGGGCTGTTGATATTTTGTGCTTTGTGACAAATATTTGCTTATAGATCATAATTATGGATGTAAAAAGTGATATTTTTGTAATAATTTGAGTGGTGATCCTAAAGAACGCTATAAGAAAAAAATATCTCTTATAAATAACTGTGATCCTTACTATTTGAAGGATTTTAATTTCTCACATTTACCAAATATTGAAATGATTGACTTAGTCAATTATTTAATATTAACTCAGTTATTATACTGGACAATTAAAAGTTTGGAAGCTTATAAATATTACGAAGCAGGTTTTCGAAACATTGGTTACAAAATAGCCGAAAATGGAAAATTTATAGTTGTTGCACAGGTAAATAAATATTATTTGTATAACATTTTTATAAAAAAAATTATATTCGAAATTTTGGCAAGGAATCCAATCAGGATCATTTTCACAATTTAATTCAGCTGGTTTCCCTTAAAAAGTATTTTAATAAAAATAATATAAACATTAACTGCTACTTAATTTTTGAATAATTCCACCACGATTTTGTATAATGGCCGGAAATCGAGAAAATTACAATTTGTCTCTTTCTGCCCTGCTACAACCCACAACAGAGCAAAATGAAGGCATTTTCTCGAACTAAAAGTATATAATACATTGTTTAAAAGAGGATTATGAACTATTTGTTCGTATATATGTATGTTGAATTTACCTGATAAAATTTACTTTAATTGCAATAATACTACTTCCTATAATATAAAACTGATGTTGTTTGTATGCCCCTCAACAAACATGGCCGACATGTCAAAGTCACGTGATCTGGAATGGTCTATAGTTGTATAAAATTTGGCGTTAGGTTAGGTTACGTAAAAGTTTGGTTAGAAAAATCAGAGCGTCACTTTTAACTATTAATCCTGTTGCAAAAAATCCACCAAATTGTAGTTAATTATGCAATTTTTTTATCGCACAGGTGGCCTTCGCAAGTTGTCTCGTAACGGATTACGAAATGATGATAGCCGTAAATAACTGGTTGGAGGAACAACTGCAAAAGTTATCTTCTAATCAAAGCTCTGGGATGCATCCAAATTCAAAGGAGCTTGTTAGTAATATAAACATCATTTTCCATATTTGTGTCCTATTCCATAAATAATAATCTTCCCTCGTTGATTCATCCATAGTTCTCAAAAATCACAACTAACTTTTCGAATAAGCCTTGTTAAAATTGAAAGAAAATTCAAACATACATTACATGTTTTGTTTAATTTATCATTTAAAATTATTATAAATCATTTTTTTTATTAAACTGTGCCGGTAGTAGAAATAATTTAATACAATAAACGCGCGCAAACTATTTGGACGTCGTAAGTTTTACAAAAACCAACTCCCGACCAAAAAGTTTACGTTCGCACTAATAATTTTTAAATTGTTTGGCAAGTTCAACAATTCATGTAAAAGTTTACAAATGTACAAATATTTTACAGAATATACACTGCAATTTCAGTAAATAAATATTACGTATAGTTTTATGTATACCTTTACAACTAAAGCTTATTTCATTCAACTTATTGGATACATTTTTGAGAAATTTCTTTAGGGACGGACGGTTAGAAATTAAAACTATTTGGGAATGTAATCTAATACTACGTGCACCAAAAATATCAGCAATTAGTTTTAAATCGTTCTTAGCAACAATAACAACAGAAATAGACTTTTTAGGGGTTAACTATTCTATACATTCGAGCGCAGCGACAATTTTGATGTTGTCCAGGTAGGTTTTTTCTTTTGTAAAGACTGTTTTGTACCTTGTTTCACCTCAAGAATGAATTATTGCGCAAGACAGGCAAAATGGTAGCACTATTTAGTTCATTTTTAAGGTGGAACAAAATTTACAATTTGACAACAAAATTTTAAAATCTTGTACTAATTTTTCGACACATTTTTTATAACAATATGCTTAAAAAATACACTTTGAAATATATACATATTATTAAATTCTATATAATAAATCTACTTGATCCCATCTTTAAAAATATAAATATTTATTTAGCAATAGCACACATCATTCATACACCATTTAAACATTTAAATACCAAGTAATCAAATAAAAAATAAAACATTTTATCTGCTTACTTCGTCTTCACATCAGCGACTAATTTTGCCAAAAGTTGCAAATTTTAAACACGATAGCTGCAAAACAACACACAAAAAAGAATATTGAACTCAGTCAATACACTGGAATGAAACAAAGTAGGTACCGTACAGAATTATGGATACACCTTCCGATATATAAAAAATCAACATACTAAAATTTTTAAAGAGAAGTTACAGAACACAATAAAATTGAACATTTTATTTAATTTTTGTTGAAATTCTGTAAAATGAAACCAGATCAAAATCGGTTTCTAAAGTTTGTCAAGCCGTTATCCAGGTCAGAGAATTTTTTTCGGAAAATCGAAATATTTTTTCTTGGTTAAATGTTTATAACAATGTTCTATTTTGTTAAAATAAATATATTTATTTCGAATATATATATAGTTTTAGCTTTCCTGTATTCTGTTCAAGTATCTAATGTAGATAAAACATGTCCTGTATATTTCAGGATATATCCCTGTCTTATTGAAAGCGCAGCCTGGCGGTCGACTAATGTCCGCTGACAAGAAGATCTTGTAAGACGTCAATTAAACAAACTTTTGGCAGTAAACTGAAAAATAATTCCGGGTGAAATCAGGGCGAATCGTTAGTTTTTTTTCTGGAACCTTGTATGATATAAATACTTATATTTCTTAAATAATACAAATTGACTGGCAACATTATAAGCATTTGTGTAGCTCAATTTTTGCGCCTTCTTGGAGATGCCAACGTTTTAGAAATTTAATCACCGTTGATTTAAGGCTGCCGCGCAGTGGGGAGTTACAAGTCAAATGTTTCAGTGGCCATCTAATGTGTAAAAAAGTATTTAATAATTAGTTATGTAGTGAGCAAGATTTAGCTCTACGTTTGACGTTTATCACGTGATCCACCAAGTGTTTCCCGTCATCATAACAACTGCTTTTTGAAAGAAGATATAATTAATAACAGGCACTACACAAAATAACTTAACCAAACTTTGTTGAAGCGACTTGCCGGAATTCTTCAGTGAGAATGTTTTGTTCTGCTCCGCGCTTCTCTGATCTAAAGTGCGCGACAGCGCAGCTACCTAAATCAGAACGAATACGCTTGAGATGAATCGAAAATAGCCGAAAAAGAACTAAATTTCTCATATTCTAATAATTCCAAGAACTTTTCATAAATAGTTCATACGAAAATATTGATGGGATTTAATACCATCTTTTATTAAATCTGAAAATACGGTTTTACACTCGTCCTGTTTTTGTTTTCTTGTTAATGGGATGAACCCACATCCTCAGCCTTTTCTTCTTGTTCTGCTTCTTCACACAAAATGACACAATGATAATTTATTCGTCTGAGCTCTTAATCTTTCTTTGCATTAAATTTATAAAATTGTAACAAACGCGGCTGTTTCTCGTTGAAAACTGCTACAAATGCGCGTTCTTACTAAATTTGACTCTTCGCCACCCTTCGTTTTGTCGCGCTTCGCATCGTTCTTCAAATAAGCGACGGTCTTTAGCGATGCAAAACTGCTGTTTTTGTTTCCGGCCATCTACAATAGTTTCCTGTTGTCGTTCGTTCAAATATCACCGTGTTTTTGCCATATTCATATTACAAATACTAAATAATACAGATTTTTTCAATAACTATAAATATAACACACAAGAAAGCGCAATAAAATCAACAAGCGATTTTGGAAAATAATCAGTTTGAAATACATAATATATTATTGACTGGAATGCGCATACGTACTATGATAGTGAAGGGAATACATTGTAATCCCGAAGTCTCAAATCTCAACTACGCATTGTCACCAGTACTAGTACTACGCATATCGGGTCGTCTGGGCAAAGTTCGATATACACTGGGAAAATATACATATGTAGTAGAAAGATAGGTTCAACATTAGGAAAATAGATGTCTCTCTTGTTTCTTAAAAGAAATTTATATAGCAATCTGTCAAGTGCCGGTTAACGGGGGGGGGGGGCTTTGCGGTCTATAGCCCCCGGCGGTAGATACGTGAAGGGCGGACACTGAGCAGATCATGTTCCTAAATATTTTTATTTTAAATAAAAAATTGAAATTAAGCAAATTATAAACTATCACAATAGAAATATATCGAAAAATAATTGAATTTAGTATTATTTCCTTGTTTCTAAAACGGACTACGGTAAGTACGCTGCTATGTTGCGTGAAGGATACTCTTTCAGTCGCAGAGCCCTATTGCTCTATACTCGTATTTCACGCTATGATTTCAATAAAATTTTATTTTAAAAATATTGTTTTTGATCCAGTTTTTTTCTTAATTGACTTTATACAGCGTGTTGACCGCAACACTGGAACATAGGACTTTAACATATAAAATCATATTTTCGTATTTTCCTGCTTCCTAAAAATGCTTCGAATAAAATGGTAGAGCTTAAAATTATGCATATGAATCAATTAGCAAAATTAATTTTATTCACAATCATTATAGTAATACATCGATTCCTAACGTTTTAGAGGTTGGAAAATACGTCATTCATAATTCCACTGACAATCTCTTGGATGGGAAATGACCGATCACGCTTCCACCCTATGGGTTGGAAATGTTTATGTAGGATTGTCTAGTAATATTGTCATAGTTCCCTATAATAAAGTTAGGCTAAATAAACTTTAATAGAGCTGTCAAAAATTAAAGGTTGTAACTCAATGATTTATTTTAAAATTATTGATTTAAAAAGAGGATGAAATGAAATAAATATTTTTTTATAACAGAAATTACAAAATATAGGTAATAAACAATAAAATTAAATTTTAGTTTCAATGGCCGCATTCAGCACGTCGAAGTTTGCCGAACGTAATGAATGACGAATGTGATGGCCTAGCAACTGCAATCGGCAAACTTCAATTTCATACCTAATTTCTGCCGTTATAGAGAATGGATAATTAATCTTATTTATTGAATGATTATCATGTAGAATTGTATACTCTACAACATTTATTTGAAGCAGTTTTAATTAAAATAATTAGAGAAACAGGAAATTACGGAAGTATGATTCTAAATATTAAAGTCCTATGTACCGGTGTCGCGGTCAACACCCCTGTATATACCCTTTATAATATAAAACAGTTTGATGTTGGAAAAACGATTTTCTCTTTGTCACGAATGGCGGTTTTAGTTTAGTTAGCGCTGGGCGGAAAAATATCTTAAGTCGGCACTGAATCTGTCAGATATTCAAATTTAGTAATAAAATATTTACTAAGGTTACAGGGTCCAGCAGAACTAATTTTTTATCCAACATTAAATTCCAGCCACTCTTTCATCACAGTTAAAACTACCGTTAATGTAATTCTTGACGTCCCTGAAAAGTTAGGGATGTTATATTAAGAATCGATGGAAGCTAACATGGAACGAAGCAGAGTGATTGGCTTCCGCCGGATCGTCAGTGTAGCGATTAAGTTTTCTGATTCATATTAAAAAATATTTGTAATTTATTTCACAAAACAATTTTAAGACGTTCAACAAGTTATGTCACAAAATTTTACTTGAGTAATGAGGATTTCAAAAGTTTCTCTAAAGAAAACGAAGTGTTCGGTTGTCGTCATTTTCGGACTTATGAAAAATTTAATATATAAGAATTCTGAGTTCCGATATGTAGTCATAGTGAAGGCCTATTAAATACCGGCTACTGAAGAAATCGGCAAACATCGGGACAATTCGTGAGGGCGAATATTACTTGGTCTATGTAGTTTTAAATGTGAGTAGTGGGAAGAGTGTATACAACTATTCAGCTATGTTCGATTCGACACGAACATGACGAACAGGGCCAGCTATTGTCATTCAAAGAGACTTCAATTCAGCGTATGCTGATAGGTAGAGTATGCGACTTCCAGTCATTAACATAATTAAGTAGATCAAACCTGTTATTAGATATTGTGTACTGTGGAATTCTGAGAGCATTTTAATGAAAGTAATGCTGAAAAAACACAAAGGTTATATGTTATCGACCGGTACTGTGCTACGCAAATTTCCTATAGCATTATAAGTCTTCATATATATATTATTTAATCAATGATAATATGCTTTAATTTGCACGGTTATTCAAAATTATCAAACTTGTATCATTTTGATTTTAAACGCGTCATTCCAGTATTTTACAGAGTTCATTGAAAATAAGAAACAACCATAACAATGAAATAAAAAACACAGTCAATCATTCCTAACAACTTCACTCATTTCATTGTTGGCACACATATACAGTCTTAAAGAAAGGCAATCACAATTTAGTGCACCAAAGCAACCACATTTGCAACAATCGTGTAGTTGAAGTCCCACAATAAAGGCGTTTTCCAATACAATACTGTTTAGTTGGCTTGCGCGTTTGTTACAGTCTTAACTGAACACAAAATGTGCTGAGAAGAGAATTACAAAAGAGTCAAGCACCGAATAATAGTACTCAAATGTGCGTCATTACAAACAATTATTGTTTTACGTCTTCGTATATAAACTGTAATGAACTTTTGTCGACAAATGAGATATTCTAGTATAATGAATACTAAATTTTTTGAGGTAGATTTCCCTCCAGACGTTTCGGTATTTTTACAAATTTGGAAGCAAATAACATTAAACTTGATAATGAATTGCAAAAAAAATCAGACATTATTGGTTTTAAACATTATTCAACAATTCCCCTTTCCCCGTCTATCGCACAACTATCTGTTGCAAGTTTGCTACCCTGTTTAACTAATAGATGGCACTATAAGCATCTGTAAATGTCTTCAGGGAAATCTACGTCGCACCCACTAAATTTAAAATTTGTAGTACAAAAACTCCTTGTATGATTCAAGCAAAAGGTTGTTTCAGAAAAAATACATAAAATAGTAGAATACCCCATTATCAACTAGAAATGGTTAAAATTTTATAGAAAATTGTAAATACTGACTTGATATGAAGAAATATGTATGGTATTTAGATAACTAACAAAAATATCTTCTTTTATAGTGTAATTCACATTAGTCTTGAGATGAAATCTTTTCAGAAATAAGTATTTTAAATTGTTTATCAATTAGTTTTGGAACGGATTTTCTGTGAGATCTAAATTAGGCCTTAAGATTTTTAATATCAGTCGAAAATTATTGTCACAATTTTTGCTCAACATCAATCAATTAAAATCGGAACGAAATTTATATTTCGATAGAAATTATGGTGACGAATGATTGATAATGAATCAAAAAATTATAAGTCAGAGGAATAAAATGGTTTATATTAATATTATGTAAGGTACTGGGTGCTCTAGGTACGTTTGCTACAAACGTGAATATATCTAACGATGATTGGATAAGCGTGTATAATGGAGTGCTTATGCCTGCTTTGATACAAAGTAGTGAATATTAGGCACGGATGGAAAATCATAACGGAGAGAGATATTTTGCTGATGTTTATACAAATTTTAAGAGGATTTGTGTGAGGAATGACTTAGTACATAAAAAATAATGATTAGGAATGTTATTGAATTTTTTTCTAATTTTAAAAATGGAAAAGGTATCAAATGTAATTCAAGATGAGTCAATTTATTTTCAGAAGGCGTCAATTATAATCAGAATGATTAATTTAAATTCAAAAGGTGTCAAATGTCAAATTTAAAATAGCTAATTTTTATTTCATTTAACAATAATTAATAATAGTGGAAAATTGCGATTTCCCGTTCTTTTTGAAACGAGTAAAAAATCCAAATTTAATTTCTTTCGGTTGAAAGTTACTATTTTTTAGTAAATAAAAATATCGGTTTCGATTAAAAATAGTTTTGACTTAAATCGGTTTTTGAACCAGTTTAAAAAACCAGTATCTTATCCTAATTCAGAATGATTGATTTTATTTCAGGTTTCAAGTGTAATTCGGAATAAATTTCATTTCAGAAGACGACAAATGTAATTGAAAGGCCATATAATTTCAGAAAGTATCAATTCTATTGAAAAATAATAATAATAATATTGTAGAAGATATTGTTATTCAGACCGCTGTACAAGTACTAAAATACAAATACGTATTTGCATGGATTTAAGAACCAAAGGAAATTTATCTTGTTCACTATGTTATGTAGGTTTAATGACCATAAACTTGTATAATGAAAATGTGGGAAAATTTCTCGACTTTTCGATACACTCTTGAATCTTCATCAAGGTACGATCTTACTTACCGAAACGTCGGTTGTGTAAGAGAATAAATTCATCCCGACTTGCATATTGCAGGACGAGAAACAGTATCGCAAAAGCTATCTTTGTTTATTAAGTCTAAATAATAAATTGTTCTCAATGATAAATGTCAAATAAAGTATAATAACAAATTTTAAATGTATCTGATGAATTGTACTGAATTATTGACATATGGAGTGGAATGAACCGTCATTGTAATTTATGGGTAGTTCCGAATATATTTAAAATAGTTTCAGCTAGTCCTAATCGTCCTAATTCAATTTAAAACAGTTGAATAGTAGGAGCTATCCCCTCGTTTCGCTACACTTAAGTATGTAGCTTCACAGCGCGTTCCAATAAATAAATTCCTCTTTTTAAATTGAGCAAAAACTGCAACTAAATTCCTCCTAACAAACATAAACTTCTTTAATTTCACCCCAAGAATAATGTTCTCGTTCCTTTCACGAACTGAATGCCTTACTATACTCTTGCGCAGATCCAACAGAGTGATGTTTGGGAGGATGTGACGTACTGGGCCCCGCTCCTCCAGAAGAGACAGCCAGGCACTTCCCTCGAGGCGCAGATGGATGGAACCATCGATAATACAAGCACATGAACACCAGTGACAGTAAGAATGTACACACTTGCAGTATTACAGAACCGTAGTAGATTGATGGTGCACCAGAAGAGTTGAACGTTACGCACCTAACAAAAAGATGCCCTTGAAATATTATTATTCTGTACGGACAATGACGATGTGATGGTTTATTCCTTTATTATTCAGTTTAGTGATAGTAATTCGAGGATTAATAACTGGATTTTAATAGCAAACTACATATTTAAACAAAAAAATTGATAGACTCAAATATTCAATCCGGTAAAAATAAAAACGATTTCGAATCTAAACTTAACACGGTCATAATTTTGTAAAGTCTATGTGACACGATCATAAATTATTATCAAATTTGTTAACAAACTTAGTAACAAATCGGATATACTGGTGTTATGGAATTTATGCAAAATAGTAACTTTTTATGGTTTACATCTTCACATAATAGAAAAATTCAATAAAACTTGTTTAGAAAAAAGTTTCATTCATTAATTTGATGTTAGAAAATTGAAATTCTTTACATCTTGAAACGTCCTTGGATACTATGACGTCATTTCGATATGCTTTTGAGTAGTTTTTGCCAATTTCAGATTAAATATATGCCGCTAGTATGGTAAAAATGATTAGGCAGAAGACTCACGTCATCAACCTGAAAAAAACCTTATAAAAAGAAATATAACTTGTAGAAATTATTAGTTATTTATTTTTTAAAAAAAGAAGAAAAAAATATACTAGTATTAAAGAAACGTATATATTAATGCATTTACAATTATTTCTAAGTCAACCCTTATTCCTTTTACGGAATATAAAATTATTTGACACATGATCATTCTCAGTAGTGCCAACGTATGGTACGAAAATGAACTACAATCATTTCAAATAATTTTATATTCCGTAAAAGGAATAACGATTGACTTAGAAATAATTATAAATATCATAAATATATACATTACTTAATACTAGTACTCTTTTCTTCTTTTAAAAATAAATAACTCCTAATAATTTCTACAAGTTATATTTAATTTTATACGGTTTTTTACCTTCCGTCACCTATAGGTAAGGAAGGTCAGGAAGGTATTGTCTTTGGTCAAAAAATTCGGTGGTGAGTTTTCATTGAATAAGCACGTTTTAGGGTCTTTACAATACGATTTTACTATTTTTACGATGATGTCTGTATGTATGTATGTGTGTGTGTGTGTGTGTGTGTTCGTATGTGCGTGTGTGTGTGTATGTGTGTGTGTATGTGACCGCGGTTTCGTCAACGATATCTCCAACACAGTCCATACGATGTAATTTGGCGAGCCAAAAGAATGTAATTCAGTTCACTATTCCTAAGTTGCGTTTTGTCAAATATTTACTTTTACTTCGATGCCGCACAGCTTCAGAAGTGAAATAGTGATTTTACAATGTTTTATTGCCTTACACAAGCAAATTTCACCCTAATACACTCAAACTCGGGGTGTCAGGTACTTTTCAACCCAAGAAGTTATATTCATACATAAGCGTTGGTGCATTTTTTTCTCAATAGCAATAGAAATTTTATTTTCTTAACTTTATTAATTTAAAAAATAATTCATTCCAATATTTGTAATATTTTTTTTTGTATAAATAATTTCTTTTTTTTTGTAATATTCGTAATTTTATTGAACTTCATTCTTCTTCGGTACGCCTATGGATTTTATAACTTTCCCATTACCGCAGTGATAATGTGAATTGCCCCAACTCGCCAAGTTACATCGTATGGACTGTACTAGAATTCCAAAAAATACAATTCTTGCGTATTCCTCTTCCTTACAACCATATGCAGACATGTTTAGATTTTGGTTATAATTGGTCAACCGGAAGTACCCTCATTTGAAGATTTTAACAGTTTTTCTTGAAAAATTCAGTTAAATGTTATTATAACTTAAAGAATATATTATTCTCTATACGATTTGATTGCATTTTATATTTCATATTCAACAGATATAGAGTTAAAGAATAATAAAGATAAAAAAATACATATAAATTTCATAATTCAGCCAGCTATGCTAACTTAACCATGGAAACTGCTAATATATTCAGGTAATTCAAATTAACAGATGTCAGTATCAATAAAAAGCAAGTAAATGAATAAAAGAATAAGGGAAGTAACTCTAGTGTTAGAAGTTTTTAGATATAATAGAGACGATTACATTGGTTTGAACATGTCATGAGGAGAGATGAATATATTAATAGAAGGTGGAAGAAACATAGGAAGACCAAATATAAGATGAAAAGACTGTATTGCAGAAGACTTGAGAGAAAAGGAACTAAATGAGGACGACACGCAAAACAAAAATGAGTAGAAAAAGAAAATAAAAAATAGCGACCCCCTAACGAATGGGAAAAACTAAAGAAGAAGAAAATGTCAGTTTCAAGTGCAATTTGCATAGTTTGTTTATGAAATAACTTTACTGGAAATATAGGATCTTTTGCAAAAAAAATATGTATAGGGCGCTGCCTTTTGCAAGCAGATATGGGGACCCGTATCAAAATGACAGCAATTAATTATGTCCATGACTGACAAGTGTCATAATTTTTCATTCAAAATTTCATGATTTTCTTATTTCATGTGGTTTGTTTGTTATCAGGAGTATGGAATTCAGTTGCCGAGAAAAGGAATCATAAAATACCAAAAATTTAGAATCTTTTGCAAGAAAATTTATGTATGGAATTTGTACATAATACACAGGATTGACGGAAGGTATTGTGCTGGCCACATCAGATTTTTTCAGGTTGATGACGTGGTCTTCTGCCTAATCATTTTCACTATAGTTACTACGCGACGCGCATATATTTTGTATTTAATATTTTATTCACTATGTTTGTGTTAATTATTACATGTTCTTCTGATATTTGTTTGTTTACCTACGTTTTCTTGTTATAAACAGGCAAATAGCTCTATGAACATGTGTTTAGGCGCTGAAGTTCGCTGCAGATGTCAATATCGGATGCTCGTCATAAGCACACTATGATAGAAAATTTGAATTACGATTTCATATCTCACTTATTCAGGGTTGTGACCGACACAGTCAAACGTAGGACTTTAACATGTAAAATCAGACTTTTCGTAATTTCCTGCTTCCCTAATTATTTTAGGAAAAAAGCTTCAAATAAATGTTATAGGGCATAAATCAATAAACAAAATTAATTTTGTGTGCCTTGTAACGGCAGAAATTAGATATGAAAATGTTGAAAATCACCCCAACAATAGTTAATAGCCATGGAATTGAAACAAAATTAATTTTGCTTATTGATTCAGATGCAGAATTTTATGCTCTACAACTTTTATTTGAATCTTTTACCTAAAATAATTAGGGAAGCAGGAAATTAGGAAAGTCTGATTTTACATGTTCAAGTCCTATGTGCGGTTGTGCCGGTCACCACCCTGTGTGTATTTTCTTTCTCAAAATTATGTATTCATAGTGCTAATGGACTGAAGTAATGAAATTTTTTTTAAAGCCGGAATACCACAAAATTTTGTTATTAATAATTAATTCGGTAACAAATTAGTTTCATTGGAAACAAATTTTTGAACAAGTAGGATGTTCTATTTCATCACAAATTTAATTACAAATCATCATTACCGATATCTGTGTACAAAGCAGATTGGCACACCCAGCAATGGATAATATGCCGTGATGAAATATTTATTTATTTATTTTATTTTCTGTTTGACACGTATAAAATTTTGATAACAAAATTATGATCATATCAAACGGGCTTTTATGGAATAAAACATCATATTTGTTTCCCATTAAACAGTATATCAAATTTGGTAAGAAAATTATGACCGTATTAAACCGGCTTATATATATATATATATATATATATATATATATATATATATATATATATATATATATATATATATATATATATAATCATCATCATCATCATCATCAAGATCATTTTCCAAATTAAAATTAAAAAGGAAAGAATGACCCAAAAAAAATAGAAGTCTTGTCTTTTGATATTACTGTTGAAACTCACTTATCTCAAGTTTTATACAATAGCTTAAAAAAATTGAAATTTTATATAAATTTAAAAATAAATATTTTTGTTAATCTACAAAGTGATCAAAAATAACTTATTCAGTTGGCAATAAAATTCCGGGGATCTATTTATTCCATAGTTTATACAGTAGACGGGCGGAAATACTATTGGACATGTCATTTCTAAAATAAATACAAATAGGTTATGTCAGAGCAAGAGCCTGACAGCTAACAAAAATAAGGATATGGGTAAGGGAAACAACGACCATTCTAATAAAAAATTGTAAATGTACTCAAATTTAAATTTTCCAATATCACTGTCAACAACAGAAAGTAAATTTATGAATCAGTCTTAACAATTTCAAGTATTTTTTTTTACTGCCAACAGAATCAGTTATTTTCGATCACTCTGTAGAAACTTATGTGATATAAAATATACATATAGATTTAATTAGGTACTATACAAGAAACAACATTAATTGGACAATATGGGATGATCCTATTTTGATACTTGCATCATTTCTAAAACCATAAGATTTGGCTCTTAGAACGTTTCCACATAAAAAAAATATATTTTTATGCCTTTCAAACCCCTTTGAAATCAAATGCTTCAATTCTATATTTTCAGAGATAAATTGCTTGGAAACAGAATAACTGACAAAATATTTGCTATAGGCACATATTTTATAGACATTATTCTGTTTTTGAATAAACGGCAACTTAAGTAATATATTTTTGATACTGTAATCAACTATGTCCATGCAATTTACAAGGCGGAAATAATTTCAAAACTATTTTTTGCAATTTCCTTTTAGATATTTTTATCATGTTTAAATATTATTCAAAGATTAGATTGTTGATTTCCAACACAAGGAAATATTTTACATAAAAAATACTCACGTTAAGTATTTTTTTTTCATTGGATTCAAATTACGTTTTATTTTAAATCAAATAGCACAAAAGTGATTCACGTGGTGCTCTCTATACGACAGCTTAGAAAACCCATGAAGTGACGCTTCGTAAGCGCCCTCAACGGTATAAATACATCTAATAAAAAATAGATCTCACTCACCACACAACGAGGGCAGCAGTGTTCTCCATAAAACACACCAAATAATAGGCCAGGTAGCTATACCTCGTTGGTCCATCCCGAGGCGCTATGAAGGCAAGAACATACGCCAAACCCAGCGCTGTACTCAGGAGCAATTCTTCACATCTGCTGGCACATACTGCCGTCTGTGCTTGACCTAGCGCCAACCAGGCCCCCATAACCGCCCAGTGCAGGAGCCCTACGGCTCCAAACCACACCGGCCGCACCGAGGCCAGGAGCGATAGCGCTAGCACGCGAGACACTAGAAGAAATGAAATATAGATATCAAAAAATGATGTTCAAATTCAAAGACAAATGTATTTGATGAATCGGTTTCATCCTCCACCATAGTAACAAATTAGCAAATTGGCCATTTATATTACAAGTTAGACCTTAAAACTGTATGTGGAACTATCAAAGTTTAAAACGAGTTATTATACCCTGTTTGAAATAACAAAAGAATTTTGACAGTTAATTGGGGCGTGGTTTAGGAGTTTGTTTTACACCAAAACATTTGTGATGTTTAAAAAGAAGCACCAATTGCACAAAACCGTAAGAGAATAAATACAGGGAAATAGCCAGGTAAAAATTATTAAACGACCACTTGACCACAGCCCATAGTAAGCAATAGAATCACAAGAATCTGTCAAAATTCTTTCTTTATTTCAAACAAAGTATAGTTTTTAAAATATTCGAGTTTTTATTGTCCTTAACGCTTAGCCTCGCTTTAATATTTACGTTACACATCTACTCTATCCCAATTCTTACTACTTTCAAGTGTTTCTACTACAGCCTTTTTGAAATCCGGAATCCATTTTCAAATAAATAAATGCAAAAAAATAACACAACGAAAGTTTTTTATTACCGTATTTTTTGGACTATATTTCATTTCACGTAAGAAAATAGTAGATGTCGCTTGAGAGCCGACCGTTTTTACATGCATTAAAAAATAATTTAAATTCGTAAAACCAAACTTTGTCAATAATATTTTTATTTGTAAAAATGTACAAGATCTGAACATTAAAAATTACAACAAGACATGGTTAGGGTAGGATCGCAACACACGAAAACTTATGTACCGTTCGACAAGGTCACTAGCAAGTACACTCCAGAGTACAAATTGTAAATAAAAAATACTACCAATAACGCCAATAACACAACCTATCCTCCTTCAATTTGTACTCCACAGTGTACTTGTCAGTGACCTTGCCGAACGGTGCAAAAGTCAAGATTTGAGCAGGACTAGATTTGCGGAGTCGAGAAATGCATAAGTCATGATTTGAAGAAGGCTATGTAAAAGTTTTCGTGTGGTTCATGTAATCCCCATGGTTAAATATCACATAATTATGTATATTTTATTTGATAACTAACAAATTACAGGTGATATTTTCTTCGTTTTTATGAAATAGGTTTGCATTCTGACCAATCAAAGGGCAGAATTTATATCCCTACCTAAACCAACGCTATTTTCTTACGTAAAATGAAGTACAGAAGGCGCATTGGACGATAGACACACCCAAAATTTATAAAACATTTTTTAGAAAAAAATATTCATCTATCTTCGGACCGTAAAATGCACCCCAATTTCCAATAGATTTTCTATATGAAAACAGTGCATCTTATAGTCCGAATATAGTAGTTATTTTATTAAATTGCTAATTATCCATGCATATTTCTACATATTGACCACGAAAGTTATTTAAACATATTTATAATATATTTTTATAACTGTTGATATAGATGAATTATTAGCACACTCCACTTTTTGACAACAAAATGAACTTGCTAAGCACCGCCTCCTAGTTTACAGGCGCCAAATAATAAATGACAAAAATATGTGCTCTGTGAAATGTTTACACACGATCTTACAGGTAGATGACAATATAGAAAAAATAACTGTCTTCGAAAGTTTTGCATTCTACGGGGAGCTACAAAACTAAAATTTATACACCAAGAGGCGGAGCTAACACATTCAAGGTCAAATATTTCGGTAACACGAAGAGTGCAACTACTGTTTATATTAATACTATGACCACACTATTAAACCCTTACCATCTACAATACATAATCAACTTTAATTAACAGAAATAATAAAATATTTTGCAATTTATACCCAACAATCAGCAGGACAATCGGTATTTCGTAACTTGTTCAGTCAACAATATGTTTTAAATTTAGAATATATGTATCACGACTAGTAAGAGCCCTGAATGGTGCAGATATATCGTCATTAGCAAAATAATACATAAATGGTAAGTAAACAATATAATATTTTTTAAATAGATAATATTTATAGTTATGTTGTTATTTCAGTGTATTTTATATTTTATTTTTTATCAAAATAAAATAAATTACCGACTACTGCGTCAAGCATTATGTCACAATTTATAAAAAAGTATGTAACAATGATATTTACTTTTTTAAAACATATTTAGCTTTGGATAAAATAGTTCTAAATTTGGAATAATCACTCCCGAAGGTCCTGCTATCATTGCAATCAAAATCTACATAATTCCAAGTACAAAAAATCGGCTTTTCATCTCAAAAAAAGTTGTTTAACGAAGGTCAATTAAAGCAATCAAGACCGGTAGTTACATAATTCTATTTATAGTTTAGTAATAAAGTTTTCCTTACCCGCACTCATTAAATGCCAGCAGAAAGACACTACCGTCGCCGTCCACGACATTTTTTCTTTGTCATCTCTCGCGTATCTGACTGACCTATGGTACGTCGTAATCGACCACGCTATAGAGAGGACTCCACAGATTGCTGACCACATTTGGAGAACTGCCATTTCTAAGATAGACGACAATATATTTATAATACAGTTCACGTTAATTTCTTTGGATTTTTAACCCGTAACATTAAGATAAGAATATAGAAAACCAGAAATCGAAATATTATAACAAAAAAAATTGTCATTACTTACAAACTGCTTAGGTTCATAATCGATTAAGCTTTGAGAGGTTTAGAGAATACCTGAGATATACTGATTTTGTAAATTTTTACTTGTAAAAATGCATTGCAAGAAAGACCATTAGAAAACTGTGTAACTGAAGAAAGATTGCTAAGAAACCCGAAAATTTTCAGGTGAATTCTCTGAATTTATTAATTTTTTATTTATATTACAACTTTGAGCCCCACACGGTGACGCCTGGTAAATCTCTCAATGGTACAGATATAGCATCATTACTGAAATCTGCAAATAAAAGCAAATTGGCACACCCATAAATGGGTAGTAAGTTGTAATGATACACATTGTATTTATATTAAATGGTAAATATTTTAAAAATAATAATCAGGATTCAGCAAATAATCGCTGTTTAATACTGTAAAGTAATGGGGGATTACAGAGAATTAGTAAATAATAGTGAAAGTATATACTTAATAATGAATATTAATAAAGAAATAAAATTATTTAACTGAAATACCTTGAAAATAAGGGTTTTTGTTCTACCGGCTCGTCACGAATATGATAATATTTTGATTGGCGACTGAAAAAACGCCTATAAATGTGTAACGAATACCGAGTTAGAAGGTTCGTACTACCAATGAAAGTATAGATATTCAAATAGCGGTGGCGTCAATCCAGCACTGCAATTCTCAAATAGTTTTTACTTGAATATAAATGTCTTGCAATTATAAAGTGTTATAATCATTTATTTTTTTATAAATATAATAGAAAAAGAATATATATTTCAAGTACATTTAAGTCCGCGAAGAAAACAGTTTGATATGAAAACTTATATTTGTAACGTTACATTTATTTTTTCAAACCTTGGAGGGCCTTAATCTGCTTATTAATAAGATTTTTTCGTCAGATTTTTACCAATAGTCTTAGTTTCAATTATACTTTCAGATGTAGTTATATAAAAAAAACAGGTGGAATCCCCCATTTAAGGCAGTAAAAAGGTTACTAATTTCATAAAACATTTAAAAATTATCCCACATAGGTTCTTTTCATTTGAAACGCTCAGAACGACACGCATTAATAAATATTTTTTTGAAAAACTCGTAAAACTAATAATATAGATTCTTATTTGATAATTTTTTTTCTAATTGTTATTACACTACAGAGAGACCGATTGATTCAGCCGGCTCCGACCGACGTCGAACTTGGAAATTATTTTCAATTGGTGGCGCTCTCTGCACGAAAGCTTTGAGAGTTCGTTAGTTAACGCCTAGTAAGTGCCCTCATTACCAAAAGTAATTTGCACACCCAGAAAAGCTTTTAATTTCTTACCGTTCCCAGCTTCGTCCATTTTATCTTGAGATTGAGACACATATTGCAAAACAATCATCAACTGTATGATAGACTGCGGTGCAGCGTGTAAAAAACAGTGAAACAATCGTAATAAAGCACCATTTGAGTCCTCGTCCAACATCCTTCTATAAAGTTTATTTTGTCGTTGTCTGTTTCCTGCACATGCAGCTGCTTTGCTCCTAATTCCATAGCTAAGAGCATCACAATATCTCAACAATGGAGCAAGTTGAAGTAACAATAATATTATCCTCAAAACCCATTTCAAAACAGAGGGTTTTCCTAATGATGGGTCGTCATGGTCAACAATATACCTGAAAAACACTTTTCAACACTGCTCCGCACTTTAAAGAAATTTATTCTCACCATCTCATGCTAAAAGCGGTCATAAGAATCGCTGGCAATACGACAAAAGTCAGAGTTAGGGCGAAATAAACTCCATATCCGTGTATTGAGTAATAATACAGCAACCAACAAGCAAGTATGTAATCTAGGGCATACGTAATAATTGACAACGAAATGCAAATCATGTAAAATAGACCGAATTCTGGAGCCGTGTCCGACATTTTATCACCATTGTCGTTATTCTTTAATGTTTCTATTCGAGCAGAATGCGATTCGTTAGAAAATCTCACTACGGTACAATCATCCGCCATTTCACATTATTAAAACGTCAGTCAAATGAATACAAAACAAACAGAACTAGGGAACTAATAGAACCAATATACTAATAATAAAATGCACTGAAAATAATGACCGTCAGTGTTGCCAATGGTTTGGGAAATTTCCCTTTCACAACATTCAATGAACGTCAGCGCCTCTAATGGCTACTTTGTAACTTTTGGGTACCAAATAAATTTTGACATTTTCAGAAAATGATACAATTTACAACTTTATTTTGAATTTTTGGTATTGT
Source organism: Harpalus rufipes (assembly GCA_951394225.1). Taxonomy (NCBI): domain Eukaryota; kingdom Metazoa; phylum Arthropoda; class Insecta; order Coleoptera; family Carabidae; genus Harpalus; species Harpalus rufipes. The sequence continues at coordinate 22,286,540 of OX596281.1, read as the reverse complement.
ATATGAATATTATACATCATAGTATATTGAAATGAATAAAGAAATTATTTAAAATGCTATACGTGATGTGACTAATTCAAAAAGTTAAAATACCAGTGAAGGTATTGTAACACAAAATATAATTTTTCTCATGTGTGAATTCTTTAAACCATTTTATCATCCCACTGTATCACATATAATAATTTGATGTCCTATTATTCACATTCATTGCAAATATTTTACAAAATAGAAATTGCAAGATTATTCTGACATAAAACCCTATTATGTACTAGGGTACCTTTATATTCCAAAAATAAAATATAAAAACCGAAACCACGGTTCTGGTAACTGACTGGTTGCAGTCACGTGACTATTTTTAATGAAACACTTCGGTTTCATTCGGTTCTCAAAATTATAATAACCTCTAAACCTAGATCATATGATAGTAGCGGCAACTCTAAAATATTTCGGACAATGAACGAAAACATTTTATTTATGGATTTATTACTTTCAACAAGTAGTGATGAAAGCAGTGATGATGAACAAATAAAGCAAATAGTTACACAGTTATTGCCGTCTATAAAAAGCAAGTTAAAAATCATTAATTTTGCGAAATACCTATTATATTATTGAATTATTGTTTGTTTTTGTTAGGGAAGAGACCTAGAATAGAAGAATATGTTGAAATAATTACAGTGACGAGGTATTTCGATCACATTTCCGGATGAATAGAAAAACTTTTTATTTTTTATTAAATTTCAATGGAGGCAATTTAACATCTCCCGTTTTCTTAGAGGTCGCCCAAAAAAGAAGCCGAATTACAGCTTCTACTTGCAATTTGGTATTTAATACAAAAATAATATAAATTCTGTATATTGTATATATAATATAAAATGTATGTAAAATAAAGCTTCATTCACAGCTCCAAACATAGTCGTAATCTTTGTCATAGTTTTTGTCGTAGTACGTTTCACTTGCTTACACCATTCACAGCTTCCAAACATATGCATAAGCTTTACTTTTAGGTTTGTTCAAGGGCTGTACAATTGAAATGAAACTATTTAGAAAAGTATAAAAAATATTTTACCTCCCTCTTAGAAATAAAATTTTCTGATTAAGAGCGAAACCATATTTTAATAATGTACACAATTAGATATACAATAAGATTTTTATTTTGAAACGCTTGCTGTGAATCGCCATTATCACAAAAAAATAAATGATTTGAACAAGGCATGTTGACACCTTAAATAACATGTACCTAACCTATATTTTATGCACTAAAAAGAGATAAAGCAAGTTTCTCTATCTTCGTCACACAAGACTATGACAGCTGACAACGACAAAAGTTTGGAGTTTACATACTTTCTAGACTACAGACTAAGACTACGATTATGACAAAGACTGTGACAGTAGCTCTGAACTGTATGCCGTTGTTCCGTAAACCAAAGTATTCAAGGTTATGACGTGCGACACAGACAACGACTATGTACAGAGCTGTGAATGAAGCTTAAAAATATATTATTTATATAACGAAAATCAAGTTCCTTATAAACTAACAATTGCATTAATGTGTACAAACACAAAAAAAAGACTACCACGTGTGACAGAAGTTTTGGGTAAATACGTAAATATAACCCAACATTCATTTATGTTTTAGAAAAGAATAGATATACGTAACCGGCGTAACCGAGCTAAAAGAATGGTTACGCTGGTTGCAACCGCTTTAAGAGCATACTGCAAATTTTAACCATAAAAACTACTTTACAAGCAAACCCCTCACGCGCACATTATTGCATATATTGATATAAATTAAATTTTATATGTTAGTTAAAGAATAAATCTAAGTGACATTAGCGCCAGTTTTTTAATTTTATCCCCAAGTTTTAAGAAAAAAAACCGCAAAAATTGACATTTTTCATTTTTAATTTATTTTAAAACCAAAAATATTTTCAAAAATATGGCGCAATATAAACATAGATTGAACTTTAAACAACATGACAGCCATAAAAAAACAATTTTTGTTAAATAGTAACAAAAATCTGTCTATTCTTCTAAACATGTTCTAAACGCTTGCAAGTTACCATTTTTGCTATTTTCGACGGTGCAAATGTGCTGGTCTCTGGCGGCAGACATTATCAACTACTCAATCATTTATAGTTTGCAGTCGTATGCGAAGGTCAAATAAACAAAAACACTCCAATAAGGGTAGTAAAAGTGAAAACCAAATATTATAATTTGTATTCTTATATTATACTTATATATATTTTCGAATTTCTTTATATTATATTCATTTGATAATGTCAAAAGATAAAAGAAAGGGAAATAAAAAGCGTTTGCATATAAATGCTAAGAGAAAGAAACCCAGAAATTTAGAAAGTTATAACAGGTAGGTACTCGTATATTGCATGAGTTGAGTACATAAAAGACTTATTTAAATTTAATTTGTTTCTTTATTATAAATAGGTGCAGAAAATTTGATTTGCCGTACCCGTATCGCACAAAAACTGAAGAGAAAGAAATTGCAGAGTACGGTTGAACCGCTGCCTGGTTGCAGTACGTGGAATATTCCAAGTACATATAATGGTTACTACTATTTTTATTAATATTATAATATAAATACATTTTTTCGCTAACAACTAAACTATTGTGTTTTTGTAGAATATAATGACATTTGCGGTACTGAGAACGATAATTCTTGGAGTGAGAACATTGTAAGAATAATATTGTTTTAAGCATTTTTTAAATAGTTATTTTTTTAATATTATAGGATATTGAAAACGAAATGGCTGACAATACTTTTGAAGTTAATGGCCGCAGAATAATAGATATCCAATATTTTTTTAATAAATTACTTGAAATTTCTAATCACGCTCCAGAATTTGGATGTGCATTAAAAAATGTTAACATAATTAGCGAAAAAAGACATGGTTTACTATCTGTTTTTAAAATTAAGTGCAATATGTGTAACAAGACATTTGATATTTCTTCGGAAGCATTACAAGAAGATAAATTAAATATAAATTCTGGTGCTGTTGCTGGAATTATGGGCATAGGAGGGGGAAATTATAATTTGGAAGAATTTTTGGGTGTATTGAATGTCCCTGTATGTTTGAAAAACATACCAAAAATATCATGAAGAGGTTAGTGACGGATGGGAAAAAAACCGCTGTTCAAAAAATGGAGGAGGCGGCTGCAAGAGAAGCAAGATACGCGATAGAAACAAATTCAGTAGATTCCAACGGAATACCTATCATAACTGTTGTTGCTGATGGGTGCTGGTCAAAGCGATCATATCGCAAGAATTATAATGCACTATCAGGGGCTGCGGCAATAATTGGACGTCAGTTTGGTGAGATACTGTACATAGGAATTAAAAATAAATTTTGCTGTGTATGTGCTAGAGCAAAATCAAAAAATGAGAATCATCCAGACCACAAATGTTACAAGAATTACCAGGGCAGTTCTACTAGCATGGAGGGAGAAATATTGGCTGAAGGTTTTAAAATGAATGTACAAATGTACAATTTAATATATGGAAAATTTATAGCAGATGGTGACAGCAATACATACAAAAAGATATTAGAATGTCGGCCTTACAAAAATGTAACTGTGGAAAAAATTGAGTGCACAAATCACTTACTACGAAATTTCTGCAACAAATTATATCAAGTAGAGCAAGATATCAAATATAATAAAAAATTAAAAAGTAAAATAGAAGGTAAAACTATGAGACTTAGAAACGCAGTAGTAGGTGCTGTAACTTATTGGAAAAAGGAAAAAAAATAACCAAGAAGCAATAAGAAGTTTAAAAAATGATATTTTAAATTCAATTCATCATGTTTTCGAAGACCATGAAAATTGTGCTAGCTATTTTTGTTCCAAAAAAAATGAAGAGAATTTTTTTGAAATACTTAGTGCGAATTATCTAGTAATATTAAAGAAATACGAAAAAATTGTGCAACAATTATCTTATCACGCCAGAAGTTTAATACACAATGTAAATAGCAATGTTGTTGAACAATTTAATTCTATAATTGCTAAATTCGTTGGAGGTAAACGCATAAATTATAGTAGTCGCCGATCATACACTACGCGCTGCTATGCTGCTGTTACTTCGTTCAATAGTAAGCGACCGCATTACGAATTACACAAAACATTATGTGAAGGTAAAAGTCCTGGTAAATATACCAAACTTTTAGAAGAACGCCGAATATCAAAAATCCTAAAAAGTAATAATAAAATAAGACGACCCAAAATTAAATGTAACAAAGAGCCCGAGACAAAAAGAAGTGATCCAAACTATGGAGAAGATTGTCAGAAACCTGACATGACAGAAGAAGAATTAACAGAAGAAATGGATATATACTTAAAAAAATTACAAAGAAGTAAGGAGGAAATTATAAATTTAGAAAGAAGTACACTACTACAAGCTGATAGTGGAGTGTGGATGGAAGAGCGCAGAAAAATTTTAACTGCCTCAAACTTTGGTATAATTTGTAAACGCAGAGATACTACAAGTTGTTGTAAATTAGTCGAAAAATTATTATACAAATCTAATTTAGCGGATATTCCATCCCTTTGCCATGGGAAAGAAAATGAGAAACAAGCCTTAGAATGTATGGAACAAAAAGAAAATATTAAAATTTCTCCATGTGGATTATTTATTGATGAAGTTATACCTTACTTAGGAGCAACACCAGATGGAATTGTTGATAACAACACTCTTGTTGAGGTAAAGTGTCCATTTTCCGCATATAGGTTGAATCCAGAAGAAGAAAAAAAAATAAAAAAAAAATAACATTTTGGAACTTCAATTTAGAAAAAGATTCGTTTGAAGTAAACAAAAAATATAATTGGTATTATCAGGCACAGGGACAGCTTCACATAGCAAAACGTAATGTATGTATTTTTGGAGTGTGGACTGGACATAATGAATATCCAATTAAAATTGAATATATATTTAAAGATGACACATTTTGGAATTCAATGTTAAGTAAATTAGAATTTTTTTATTTGAATTGTGTACTTCCTGAACTCGTAGATCCCAGACATACCAGGAATTTAGCTATTAGAGATCCACAATACATAAAAGCTGCTATGGAGCAACATAAATGAAAGAAAACTAAAAAAATATGTGCTAGAAAATTATTTTAAACTTTATATAGTATTATACATAGATATTTGTATATCGTAAAATAAAGTGATATTTATTATACGTAAATTATGTACGCATATAAATAATATCCCACAGTAATAGTTATTTGTGTAACAAGGGAAGAAAGTGAATAGAAATTGTTGGATTATTTGAAAAGAAAAGTTTGGTTTTATTATGTGTTTTTCCTATAGATAAATATTGTCCCGTATTGCAATAAAAAAAGATTTAGATATCTTTATTAGTTTCCGAAATATGAGTTGATAAATGTAAACAAGTCCTAAAAATAAATTTCTGAAAAAGCTGAAAAATTGAAATTTTGAGGTAGGTATTATACAATTCTGTATCGAATTAAAAATATCATATATCGATAGAGCAGAAAATTTTACATCGATTTCATCTATTTTCAAAAATCGAATAGATTATCTAAGGCTACGAAATTTTTTGACGAGATTCGAGCGCTAAGACTCCTACTGTCCATACGATGTAACTTGGCGAGTTGGGGCAATTCACATTATCACTGCGGTAATGGGGAAGTTATAAAATCCATAGGCGTACCGAAGAAGAATGAAGTTCAATAAAATTACGAATATTACAAAAAAAATAGAAATTATTTATACAAAAAAAAATACTACAAATATTAGAATGAATTATTTATTATATAAATCATATTATAATTAATTATTTTTTAAATTAATTAAGATAAGAAAATAAAATTTCTATTGATTGAAAAAAATGTACCAACGCTTATGTATAAATATAACTTTTTGGGTTGAACAGTACCTGACACCCCGAGTTTGAGTGTATTAGGGTGAAATTTGCTTTGTGTAAGGCAATAAAACATTGTAAAATCACTATTTTACTTCTGAAGCTGTGCGGCATCGAAGTAAAAGTAAATATTTGACAAAACGCAACTTAGGAATAGTGAACTGAATTACATTCCTTTGGCTTGCCAAGTTATATCGTATGGACTGTAGATATCTTTCATATCTGTTACGGCTAGTGGCAGTGGCTGCCCGCTGACTGTGGCTGTACCTCTCACTTCTGCTATGACTGAAAACTATCTATGAGAGTCTAAAAGTGTCCGCCCCTAAATGAGCGCATGGCTAAGCCCCTCTTACACCGACCCCGCAGTGCACCACTAGCATAAACTATACAGAATACTCTTGTTTCCATGTTTCATTAGGGTAGTTGTCACTCGAGTGTACCTATTCAAAAACTTGTTCTATGTTCAAAATAAAAATTAAGCTAATGCAGTTTATATTTGCAATAACTTATATTTTTTAACATTATATTATATAAACAGATTGCATCAAAATAGTTAAAAGCTAATATCAACGACTGTAACATATGAATTTTCTTTATTTTTCAGTAGCAAAGTTTTTTTTTTGAACAGTACCACTCGCACTAACAGATACACAAGTGTCGTATTTCAAATGTTGAAGAATAACTGTGGCATCGTCGTATCTAGACATTTATTTTTCATCAGTTGTAAAATAGAGGAAAAAAAACCTTGAACATTTTTTTAGAATTACGGTTCTACCGCGCAATTTTTGTTTGAATTCTAAAAATTGCGTAATTTTTTTAAAAATAAATTAACCCTTAGAAACCTAACACCTATTAAACTATATACATTTCCTGTGTGCCTTTTTTGGCGTAGGAAAATAGCAGATGGCGCTTGAGCGCCGGCCGTATTTACATGCAGTAAACAGATAATTTAAATTCGTGAAACTAAACTATTATTTTTATCTATAAAAATGTATCATGCCTTAATATTAAAAATTACAAAATCGAAATCAAAAACATGGTTAAATGTCACAATATACCTATTAGACTATAACGCTAAAAGGTATATAGGAAATGTCCGGAACAATATATTTGCACGCTTCAAGCGTGAACAAACACGCATGCGGAACTGTATTTGTTTCATTATTCGCCTACCACACGCCTACCGGCTGTGCGCGCATCACAGAACACTACACTAACAGAAGCGCAAGCTCCTTGATATGACACAGAAACGCGATCCAAGTGCCATCTGATATTCGTCTGGATATATTAACGTATATACGCGGTAAATATAAATCTGTACTTCAAATTAAATTCATATTAAAATTTTAAATAAGGTCAAACTTTATTACTTACCTTAAAAAATAAAAGACTAATTATTAATAGCAATATAAATATTTATTTCGCACAAAATCTATTGTTTTATATTGGATCTTAAAAAAATAAACAAACAAAATAAAAAAATAAAGTTATTCTAATTGCACATGAGATCTTCAAGAAAATAAATAGGATTACCTAACAATTATAAATAAAAATACACCTAAGCAAATGAATGAATGAAATAGTTTTCACTTCGTGTAATTCTTAACGGTTGTTCTTCCTAAAACATTTCTAATTCAATTTGATCCCAAAATCCAATCATAAACATCTTGCACTTACCTTGACAGAAGTGTATTCAAAAATGCTTCCCATCTGCACTGGATAAAAAATTATGTTTTTCTAAACTAACTGCTTTTTATTGAATATTTTGTGGCCGAATAAGAATGTCCTTTTGCTCCCAACAGAATTTCGTAAAGTGGTTCATTAATAGGGATTGCATTCGAAGGCGTTAGCAAAATAAAAGCTTCTCACGGTGCCAAGACCGAAAAATGGAAATCAAAAATGAGAGAATTGTTGGTTGTTCTCCTATTTCGTAAAAGGTTTTGTAGGTTCCTTCTAATCGGGAATAATGTACTTTACATTTCAAAAAGTCTACAATACGATAATTTTTTTGTAATGAATACATAATTGATGAATAATGTATGTTTTACCTTCATTTGCAGTAAAATTGGAATGGCAATTTACTGTAGTAAATAATATAAACATCTGTGATAATATAATCCTAAAATACTTTATTAATTTAGCATAAAATATCATATCACATGTTGTTAATTTATTGTATTGTTTTCTGTTTGTAATACTGTCAGTGTGTTGTCAATTTAGTTCATTAAAGCCTAATATTATACGGGTAATTATTACTACAATTTAATGAACTAAATATTTGATTGTATTCTATTCTACTAATATGAATAAATTCCTACAACCAACGAAGTTCGAAATAAGTCCTCAAGATACTAGTGGAGATAACTCTTCTAAATGGTCACATTGGAAAGTTACTTTCTCTAATTTTATTGAGAGTTTAGGAGAACCTTTTCCTGATGATAAAACTAAATTAAAGCTTCCTGATGAGAAAACGAAATTAAATCTTCTAATAAATTATTTATCTCCAGAAATATACACTCATGTCAGTGAATGTCAAGACTATCAATCCGCGATATCAACTCTTGATGAAATATTTTTGAAACCCAAGAACGAAGTATACGCTCGTCACCAACTCGCCTCTAGACGTCAACTTCCCGACGAAACTGTAGATAAATATTTGCAAGCATTAAATCTGTTAGCGAAGGAATGTGAATTCAAATCTGTAACTGCAGATGAACACCGTAGCTTAGCTATTCGGGATGCTTTCATTTCTGGTCTCACATCGGCTAGTATACGCCAAAGAATCCTCGAAAATACAACCGTTACCTTAGATGAAGCATTCAAACAAGCTAGATCTTTAGAACAAGCTCTGTCTCAGTCTCAAAGTTTTGTTACTGATAAATTAGTCAATGCTTTTCATCAAAAACTAAACACGACAAAACAAAAATGTTACTTCTGTGGTGGTACTCGCCATCCAAGAACAGAATGTCCTGCTAGGAATAGCCAGTGCTTGAAGTGTGGCAAAAGAGGGCATTTTGCGAAGGTATGTAAGAGCCAATCTACTTCAGCATCTACAAACTCGGAGGACTTGACAGGCTCCCAAGAGAATCAATTATCGAACTGTATGGTAATGTCGGCTGCTGCGCCTTCCTTACTACGGAAAACTACTGTTATCGCCCGAATAAATGGATACCCCGTCAGAGCTCTTATTGATACCGGGAGCACGAACAATTTTGTTAATGAAAAGGTAGTGAAACAATACTGCCTCAAAATGTTACCTCATACTGAAACTATAACTTTAGCTTCGAAAGATCATCGTGCTGAAGTACTAGGTAAATGTAATGCCACTTTAAAAGTTGGAGGCCATCGTCACGAAAATGTAGAACTGTTAGTAATGAAGGGATTGTGTGTTGAAGTAATATTAGGCACTTCTCTTTTTGAACGACATTCTTCATTGCAAGTTGATTTTGATGGACCCCAATCCCCGCTTATTATTACGTGCGCTGCTTTTAAAAGTGCTAACGTAGAATCCGTTAGACTCTTTGAACACTTAGACAAAGAATGTCGTCCAATAGCTATCAAATCAAGACGACACTCTAACGATGACGAAACATTTATTCGTAAAGAAATAAAAGCTTTGCTTGAAAATGGAATCATTGAGGAGAGTTCATCGCCGTGGAGAGCACAGGTTCTAGTTACATCTAATGCTAATCACAAAAAGCGAATGGTTATAGATTACTCTAGAACTATAAATAGATTTACAGACCTAGATGCATATCCTCTACCTAATATCGAAAATCTTGTTAATAAAGTTGCTCAATATCATGTATTCAGTAAGATTGACCTACGTAGTGCTTATCATCAAGTACCGATTGCTAAAGAAGATAAAAAGTATACTGCTTTTGAAGCTAATGGTAATTTGTACCAGTTCAACAGAATACCATTTGGCGTGACCAATGGTGTGGCGGCTTTCCAGAGAACTATTGATAAAATCATAAAAACGAAAAATCTGAAAGGTGTGTATCCATATCTAGACGATATTACTATTTGTGGAGTTGATGTTGACGATCATGATAGAAAACTAAAACAATTTATGGAAGCAGTAAAAGAATTCAATCTCACTCTCAATTTAAAAAAAAGCACTTTTAGACAATCTCAAATAAATTTATTGGGATATTCTATATCAAATAATGAAATCAAGCCCGACGTTGATCGTTTACGTCCACTACTAGATTTACCTATCCCTCAAGATGCAGTGTCTATGAGAAGAGTCATAGGAATGTTCGCTCATTATTCGAAGTGGATACCAGGATTCTCAGAAAAGATCAGACATCTTACTACAATTGAAGCGTATCCTATTAATGAAAAGGCTAAAATAGCATACGAAACTCTAAAAGCCGAAATAGCTAAATCAATGGTAAAAGCTATTGATGATCGTATACCATTTACTATAGAAACAGATGCCTCTGAACATACTATAGCTGCGTCATTGTCACAAGAAGGTAGACCTGTCGCATTCTTTTCTCGCAGTCTATCGGACAGCGAACGACGGCATTCAGCAATCGAAAAAGAATCGTACGCCATTATTGAATCTATAAGGAAGTGGCGTCAATTTCTGCTTGGAAGACATTTCACTGTGATAACAGATCAAAGATGTGTGTCTTTTATGTTAAATAAACATCATTCAAGCAAAATTAAAAATGAGAAAATTGAACGTTGGCGGCTAGAATTATCAGAATACAAGTTTGACATATCTTACAGGCCAGGAAAAGAAAACATAATAGCTGATACGTTGTCCAGAGTTTGTTCGAGCGTAGCTGACGCAAGTACAGAACTCTACCATTTGCACAAAACCCTTTGCCATCCTGGTATTACTCGCATGACACATTGGGTAAGAACTAAAAATTTACCATTCTCTACAGAAGAAATAAGAATTATGACTAAAGGATGTCCCATATGCGCTGAAATTAAGCCTCAGTTCTACCGCCGAAGGAATACTTCGACACTCATAAAAGCCACTTCACCCTTTGAGCGATTATCCATCGATTTCAAAGGACCTCTTCCTTCCAATACACGAAACAAATATATCTTAACTATAGTAGACGAATATTCGCGATTTCCTTTCGCATTTCCTTGTCCTGACATAACAACGTCTACTGTCATAAGCCGTTTGGATCAGATTTTTGTTATGTTCGGAATGCCATCATTTATTCATTCTGACCGTGGCACTTCTTTCATGTCTGTCGAATTTCAAAATTTTCTTCGAGAAAAGGGTATAGCCATGAGTCGAACAACCGCTTATAATCCACAAGGAAACGGCCAAGTGGAAAGGTACAATGGCATTATTTGGAAAACGGTTCAACTCGCTCTAAAAACAAATAAACTTGCTATTGAAAAATGGGAACTAGTACTTCCAGATGCCCTACATTCTATTAGATCGCTGCTGTGCACAGCTACCAATACTACTCCTCATGAACGCATATTCCGTTACAACCGAAAGTCTACTATAGGGACCTCAATTCCTACTTGGCTAGCGCAGGGTGGTACTGCTTTTCTAAAATCTCATACTAAAAATAAGAATAATCTCGTCGAGGAGGTAGAAATCCTACAATCAAACCCCAATTACTCATTTGTTCGTTATAATGATGGGCGTGAAACAACTGTTAGTAACAGACATTTGGCTCCCAGAGGTAACATAGACTTTGAATCAGACAGAGGAGAAGAGGCAGAATTTATACCTATAACTACATCTACACCTATACAAGAAAACTCACAACAATTGCGACAGCCAGTACCGGACCAAGAGACTGTATCTACACCATCTCAAAGACTTGATTTTCCAGAAAATCAACAAATACAGCAACCATCAATGGATCCGGAAAACCTAACCAATGAAGGAACTCGACGATCAAACAGACAACGACGGCAACCTACGTATCTGCGAGACTACATTCAGCATTGAAATTTAATGGCTGGAAGAATGTGATAATATAATCCTAAAATACTTTATTAATTTAGCATAAAATATCATATCACATGTTGTTAATTTATTGTATTGTTTTCTGTTTGTAATACTGTCAGTGTGTTGTCAATTTAGTTCATTAAAGCCTAATATTATACGGGTAATTATTACTACAACATCATAACCTCAACGTCTCGTCACAAATACAAACAACTGTCATTTGTTGAACAGAACACACTCCACCTCCACAGAGACGGCGCAAACATACGCGCGAACTTGCCGTCTTCTTATTGGTCAAAATTTTAAAAAGTTCCCCCGTTTTCATCTGGAATGATGTTTCCAAAACTCAGATACTACCTGAACCCTCGTGGCGCGCATGCGCTTGTAGACATATGTCTGTCGCTATCTTTAGATTATTGGTCCGTGCTGTCGCTACACGTGGATGTCCCGGACATTCTCCAATGGACCTTTTACATGAAAAGAGAAAGATAGAGAAAAAAGGACATATATGTAGTGCGCAGTAGTTTGTTTGCGCATAGAGGAGGCCAAATATATTTCAAACAAAATTTGAAATGGCGGAAATAAGAATGTAACTATATTAAATAAATTCACACAAAGCGTTTGTGAAGAGAAATATTTCAAGACGAGAGGACGGGTAAATGGGAATCAGAAACGTGGTTATATGTTCTAAAGACGCGAAATAAACACCAAGACAGATAATTGCGTAGTTGCCAGTTTGTTATTAAGAAAGTTACAAACAAGAATAAAACCACAGAATACAGAACAGAGTTCTGTATTCTGTGATAAAACTATTGTTATTATTTTAAATAAATTGTTTTGTCTTTATTAATAATTTATTTACAGTCAAAATCAAAATAATTTCAGTTTTTGTTTTGTTTAAACATTTTTTTTATCAAAAATAAATGCTTGTCCTTTTAATCATTTTACTTGACAACATGGTGCCTAGCCTACTCATCTCTAGTTCATAAAAATTTCACTACGTGATGTACTGAAAAATTACGTCACGGTGCAATAAAAATGTAAAAGGTCCATATACGTTTTAGAATTAGAAATTATTTTCTAATACGTATATGCATTCTCCACTTATACGAGAGATAGGGGTTCAACGGTATATAGTTTAATAGGTACATTAATATCACTTAATTCTGTCCCTGGTCGAGTTTACGCACTGTAATTTCAAAATAGTGTGTCAGTGTACATGACATGCGACATCTCGTGTCATTTTTGTGTGCAATATCAAGTATCGTTTACATCCGGTTTGGAAAGCAGTTAGATAATACTTTATATTTCGCACTTACTGACTGGAATATACAAAGTTTCAATGGCATTATGATGCATTTTCAATATTTTACTAAAATGTCCGATGACAGCAGTTGAATACCGCCATTTTTTAATTTCGCCTATTTAAAACTGGTGCTAATCTACTGAATTGATTAAGTCGAATAGGATATAAATTATGTTTTGCCAAGTTTTGTTGTAATTCTTAATATTCAGGTCTTATACATTTTTACAACTAAAAATATTTATTATTGACAAAGTTTAGTTTCATGAATTTAAATTATTTAATTCATGTAAAAACGGTCACGGTCGGCTCTCAAGCGCCATCTACTATTTTCTTACGTGAAATGAAGTATAGATGTGCGCTTAGACAAAAGTGCTGGACCCCGATTCTAATTCAACTTTTCGACGTGAAATAATTTTAATCGTCGAAAAGCTACACGCAGCCATCTATGAGTTGAGTCAGATACTAAAACTAATTTACCGACATGGAATCGTTTGCGTCGAATTCTTTTCGACGCCAAATTTCGCGTCGAATTCTTTTTTCACGTCGAATAGTTTGACATTTCACATTTCAAGTTAGTTTTGTTCATGATTTTGATGCAGATTTGGAGGTTAATATTATTTTCAATAGCACTGTAGACAATTTGTAAATAAAATACTTTATTTTTTATGTATGATTTAGCTATAGCGTGGTTTTATATGCATCATTTATTAATTAGAACTAGAAGAAGAAGAGTGGCGAAATGCAGGCAGAATTTTTGCCACTTATATGTAGATTTTGTAGCACCGTCCAAATTATTTAAAATATTTGTTAATTCTTCCCACAAAATTTTGGCCATTTTGCGCCCATTTGCCCCCAAAAAATTCAATAATTGTATTTTTTTGTTGTTTTGTGACCCTTTCCAAATATGTTCGATCCATTATAAAAAATTAAAAACGCTTACACAAACAACACAACTTGTCTAGCTAAAGGCTGAAGGGAAAATGATTTCATCTTTAAGATTTCATGGCCATCTAAGGGTGAAGGGTGACCATAAAACTCGCTTTCGGTTCATCCAGGCTATTTCTAAGTAAGGATGGTTGGGATTTTCTGAGGAAATTTTAATGTGTAGACAACCGTTTCTCATTTTCGTCATATGAAACATTTTTACCTTTTTTACTGCATTTTAATGGTATTCAAAATAAATTTTCTCCCGTTAATTTGCAATTTTTTATTGAATCGAAGAATGCAACTTGATTTCAAACTTAATACTTACCCGGCAAAAGTAAATTTTATTGATACCAACAATAAATGACAAAAAATCCCTACAGTGAAGGTGATGAGAGCGTTAATTTCCCTAGATATATTTAATCGTCGAAAAGTTTAAAATTGGCGCTATGATTTTAGTTTCACTATGCGCCACTAGACTTCGTTCAGCGCCACTATCTTTTTCGACATGAGTTCGCGTCGAAAACAATTAGAATCGAGGCCGAATAGCAGAAATTATTTCCCTATCTAAACCAACCAAAACCAAACTAACGCCATTGATTATATATACTAACGTACAACGTTTACGTTAGTATATATAATCAATGCTAACGCTATGTGAAATGAAGTAACATTGGCAACATTGCCACTAACCACAAAAAAAAATTGTCCCTAAATTCAAACAAGCATTTTATTATTTATATTTATTTAAATACGGCATTATACCAAGTAACGCGTAACAAAAAAATCACATTTATTAATTACCGACCATTATGTTTTTTACATTTCTATCAAAGGCCCTGTAAGAAATTAAATATGTCACAAATATTTCAAATTGTAATATATTGTACTTACTTTGATGTAATCGGTTCACCAGGAATGTAAAAAGGATTAAATACTACATCTGCATACAATGAATGCAGTTTTCTGAACATCTACATACGAATAAATTAACAATAATCCGCTAAATTTTAATAAAACTTACCGTGCGTACTTCATTATCTCGTAATGAAGTATTCGATGAATCCACTACAATTATCAATTTAATTTTAGTATTTGTAACGTATCCATATCTATTGAAAGAGTTAAGATAATATATTACACTAACAATACTTCATGCAACAATTTAAAGGATACATTTTGTGTGTTTCCATAGAATACAACAATCCCAAATATAATTCTCTAATATCCGTCCCAGTTTTAGCATTAATGTTTAATTTTTCGTCAACTACATCTAAAGACGAGAGAACTTTATACTGAAAATTTAATTCTTCCTCGGGATTTAAACATGATATGTATTTCGGAGAATTCTGCAATGTATTTTTAAGAGATAAACATGCTCACAGCTGATTATGTGTCATACATTTTAGCACTTGATATTGCTTTGAATTTAACGTATTAATATATGAATTTTATTGTACATATATACAAGTATTTAATTAAGAAATAGGTAATAAAATTTGAGGTATGTAAACAATTACATTACACTTACATCTTTCCCAATGATCGCCACACAAACAGCCATTTTCGAGCTCATTCTAACCTAACACTAGTAACAAATATGTTAACTTTTTAGAATAATGCCACAAATTGTTGTAAAATCAAAACAGTCCAGAACTCCAGTTGCAGTACGGTTCATAAATAAGTCATTCCGTACTATAAACATTCTCTGGATAGATTTTTCCGGCGATTTCATTCCATACAAAACATTATTTCACAATCAATTTGTGGATATAAACACCTACACCAACCATCCGTGGTTGTTTGCAGATTCTAAAACTGGAGATTTTATGAAAGTTAGGAATAAAGATGTTTTTTATCCGAAGCCTATTCTGTGCCCTAGAACAGGCGCAACTGGAAGAATGCGAGTAGAGATATATTTTCCACTTTATACTTTAAGAACTAATGCATTACTAACTGTAAGGAATCTCATACAAAACTCTGTAAATATAAATTCTTTAGAATTGCCGCTAGAATTAAAAAGAGATTTGCAAATATCTTTTGAAAACCAAAGTAAGACTAGATATACTTTAGTTGAAGATGTACAATAATTACATTATTTTATCTTTGATCGGGTAAAAAACAACGAATTTTTGCATTTAAAAATGGCAAGAGCGTGGCACAATTGACTCAGAAAGTTGTTTTGTAAAATAATATTCGATCGTAGAAAAATTTAGGTGCAGCGCTTGCGAAGTTTACACTCATTCAATAAATATAAACTTTGTGCACCCATAGCAAAAATAACTATTTTATGTACAAATATCTGTATTTAGTTTATATTTTTATAAATATATTTATATATTGTTAAAATGTTTTTATTTTTGTATTACAAAAATACAAATAGTTTGAGTTTTCACATTAAATAATTAAACCCTTTGACAATGGACATTTAAAAAAGAATAAGACAATTCTACAAAAAAAAAAATGAGACAAAACAAATACAAAAATTTAGCAGACAAAACACAAACAAAATAAATTATTTTTTAACAGTTATAACTTTCTTTAAATCCCTTACGAAATTGTATAACTGAGTAACCATTTTTAAATGATTCCTACTTGGAAATAATAAAGTACTCTGAATTATTTGCTTCACATGGTTGTATTGGGTTTCGAGTAGTTTGTCGCTGAAAAACAAAATTTAAAATATATATTCCCAAAAATATGAAACAAATTTCATATAATGGATGACAGTGAAAAGCCGGCTACTCAAAATAACTTTTTATTTATAATTACTTTTTAATTATTTTTATATAATTGTAAACTAGGCTTTGGGATTAACAATTCATGGTATTTGGCATGATGGTAGCGCTTCCGGTTTTCATATTTGAAATTGGACATCCTATATATTTTTGTATATTTGGAATGTACGTAAAATTACGAATTCAGTGATACGTTTGAAGTGAATTTTTATTGAAGAAATAAATTACAAACACGTAAGAGAAAATTATGAATAATTAACCTTGGTAAGCCAAGATGGAAGGCTGTGAAAACAGTTGAGGTAATAGGGTATTCTCTCATGATCACCAATATTTAAAAAATATGAAAAATATTAATGTTGATCGGTAACCAAGAGGGAAAAAACGAAAAAAACAAATTATTGTTGCAAAAGATATAAAGCATTAAATTTTGCTGATATACTAGTTGTACTACCAATGGGAAACCAGTTGAAATCCCTACTCCATGTTCGAATGTGATGAGGCGGCATTTCAAGTACGCACATGCTCGGGTCTAGTACTTCGGATCGTTCGTGTTCAGCTGTATTAGCATGTATTACTAAGCGATATGCCATCTTGTAACAAAATAATGAACTATATGTCAAATTATTAATGTATGTAATATTAAAAAATTGTTAAATACTATGTACAAATACGTATTGTGTATCTAAATCGACATACGGGTGGGGTTCGAAATCCGTTACAAAGGCATTTAACATGGAAAATTAAAATATTTTGAATATTTGCTTCCCATTCAAACTCATAAACTTTGTACACATGTTTGTCAATACCTGTTGCTATTTTAATATAACCATTTTTGTCTGATTATATTAAATGAATATGAAGAAAAAAAAATCGGTAAGATTTGAACCCATCACCCTTAACATAAGAAGCAAAAGCTTTACCACCCGGCTACGAAACCACTTTTTACATACCCTCTTTTACAGAGGATAACAATTATTACATTAAATTTGCTATAACGTTTTTAAAACTTATTTAATTATTTCTTATTAATTTTGAACAATTAATTATTATTATATTTTATTTTTAATCTTTTGCAATAAAAATTTACTTCAAGCATATCGTTGAATTCATAATTTTACGTATATTCTAAATACAGGTATAAAAAGGATAAAGTATTTTAAGGGCATATAGTACTGACCAAAATGATTAAAAAATGCATGGGTCCGATATTCAAATTTTTTTTCGATCACATCTTTATCAGTTTTTCTTTGATTTTTCGTTTTTCTCGGCAACAGTTGAAAATCAAACCTACGTTGATTAAGCTTTTTACTTATTTTATTTTGGTCTCCATCAAAAATAATTACCCTTTTTTAACATTCTGTATATAAAAATATGCAAGTTGTCACTTCTGGTCAAACCGAAAGCGCTACAACCATACATGATTTGTGAGCCCCTAAGCCTATTTTACAAATATATAAAGAAAATTAAAAAATATTTAGAGATAAAAAAGTTATTTCGATTGGCTCTTTTTTTCAGTGTCGCCCGATATAGGGCTCAGTTGACAATGGTACAAAACGTCAGCTCAATTCTACATCCTCAACATTTACAAAATTCAATTCAGATCTTGTAAGCCATGATCATTTTTATGTCTAAAGGTAGTATTTATTAATTTAATTATTTTAATATAATTGTCATCATATCTTTAATCCCATCCAATCCTTCCCCGCAATTCTTAACATTCTTTATGAATTCTAGTGCAGACGCCTTTTTTAATTGGCCTGATTTTAATGTGCCCCTTTTTATTTGTTTATACTTTGATAAAAAAAACTTGTATCGAAAAACGTTATATCAAAAATTCACCAACAAAAACGATCATGCGCAATAGATCAAATTAATTCGAAGAGAAAACATCGAGTCAATTTGTAATATGTACCATGTTTCTGATTCCCTAATATAAATATATACTTACTTCCTGTCGAGTTCCTCTTTGCTGACTTCGTTCTGAGATATTGCGAAATTTAATTCAGGGTTCAAAGTTCCCTCATCTTTGCGCTTCCTTCTCGGTTTTTTAGGGACTTTCTCTTGTAATGCGCCTACCGCCTTACTTTTCGGCTTCCTTCCGCGTTTTTTCTTTTCACCACTATTATTATTCTCCAAGTTAGATTTCTTTCCTTTTGCTTTTGGCTTCTCAGGAGAAGATTCCGAGAGAGAAGTGAATACAAAATCTGGTATTTCTGGACTTGTCTTTTTTCGGCGTCCTGGTCCTTTTTTCTTTTCATTGTTGTTTTTCTCAGATCTAGAAGTTTTATTACTTTCGGGAGAAATTGGGGAACTGGAGATGGAAATTGGGGACTCCGGGTTGATATTTTGTTGAGGAGTTGATGTGAAATTTAAGTTACGAACTGGGGCGGTATTGTCTTGCTGGGGAGAATATTGAGAACAAGAAGAAAAATTTAAATTTCTAACAGCAGGCAAGCGCTCGGAAGAAACACCGTATTTTACTCGGTCAAATAAATCCATGCCGTGATTTTGATCGATATGTCGATCGTTGCTGGATATGTTCAAGCTATGAGTCGTTGACGACAATATATTTTTTGTCACGGGAGTTGAATTCATAGACGAAGCGACTCTAACAACTGGTAAAATAGTTTTTATCCGTTTTTTAGGCGGTTCTGAATGCATGCTTAGTTGACTCAAAGGAGATCCCGCGGTTGACTTTTTCGGTTTTCTTCTTTTCCTTGGGCTTTCGGTTTCACTAGCATAGAAGTCTGGTTTTTTGATAACCCGAGTGCGAGTACGAATTTCTTTTCCTTCGGATTTGTAGGAGGAGCTATAAAAACTGGTGCTTTTGAATTCAGGTCCTGGGCTTATATTGGACATTCTCCTTTTGCGTTTCTTTTTAGGTGTAGATTTAGTGCTAGTTCGGGAAGCCTGCGTTGCGGTACAAGAACGAGGAGAGTCATTTTTACTTTGGGAAAAAGTTTGCGTGCAATTATTTACTCCGTCGGGTATTATAGAAACTATATCGGAATTTGTAACGCGTTCTAGCAGTTTTTCATTATTAGGAGACATTTGATTTTTTTCAAAAACGTTTACATTTTGATTTTCGGTTTCTTTTGAACTTTGGCTCGACAATTCAATCATTGACCCTTCTTCAAAATTTGTTCCAATTTCTATATCTGACGCAATAGTATTTGTAATAGTTGTCAAACGTCTCTTTATAATCCTCTTATCATCATTTTCGCTTTCATGCAATTCTTGCAAGCTGTTAATTACTTCGGGAGTTCTAATCGTCAACATCTGAATTTTAGTAACATTTCTAGGAATACCCGAATTTTTTTCTCCATTCGCAGCCTCGAGAGAAGAGGCTTTACATGTTTTCCGAACATTGGAATCACTGGTTTGAGACGCAACTGTTTCTGCTACAGAAACGCAGGTGTTGCGAATCTTTGGAGTGGCCAAAAGGGCGCTAGTAGTGAGATTATTTTCAGAATTCGAATAAACGGATTGAGTTTCGATGCTGTCATATTCTGTTTCTTGAACAGAAATGTTTGGCGATGAGCGGTTACGCTGAATATATGGCGAATCAACGACTATAAATTCA
The DNA here is from genome assembly GCA_951394225.1 of Harpalus rufipes. Lineage (NCBI taxonomy): Eukaryota > Metazoa > Arthropoda > Insecta > Coleoptera > Carabidae > Harpalus > Harpalus rufipes. Next base: position 22,266,149 of record OX596281.1, on the reverse strand, counting down.
TCAGAATTGGAGCTATAAAAGTAGATAAAAACTGAACTTAAATACACAAAAATAAAGTAATTGAGGGAATTCCCACAAGAACGAAATAAATACTTTCTATTTCTAGTAACAACCAAAATAATTCTAACTTTGCCTAATTACGATCTCTAACAATTAATTTTCGGCCACTTTATAATTTCTATCAAAATATTTTTAAAAAATACCGTTACTAGCTTAATATATTCTTTATTAATAGGGGATTACAGCTCAATCGAATTAAGAGAAATTAGTAAAAAAAAAAAATAGTGAAAGTATATTCTTAATAATGAATATTAATAATGAAATAAAATTATGTAATTGAAATACTTCAGAAATAATGGTATTTTTATTATAGCAGCTCGTCACTTATACACATGAAATCCATAAATATTATTTTGATTGATGACTCAAAGGATGTAGAGAAATTCAAATAGCGGTGGCGTGGCTATTTGTCCAGTACTGCAATTCTCAAACAGTTCTTATTTGAATATGTCTTGCATTAAACTTAATAATTTAAATACACTTGCAATTATAAAGCATGTAGACTTGCGCAGTGTTATATTTATTTATTTTTTATAAATATAATTTAGAAATAGCATATATTTCAAGAACATTTAGATCCACGAAGAAAACAGTTTAATTTAAAAATTTATATTTGTGACGTCACATCTATATTTTCAAACTTCGGGGGACCACCATAACTCGCTTATTAATATGATTTTTTTTCTTTTTCACCAATAGTCTTAGTTTTACTTATACTTTCGGATGAAATTATAAAAAAATGATGGAATCCCCTATTTAATAACTTGGATTTTAGATTCAACCATAATTTGACTACTCTATAACGATAAAATAAAATATTTGTGGTTTTTTAAAAAAAGATATTAAAAAAATATTGGCAATTAAATATTCGGCCAGATTAACATTTAATACTAATGATGAATTTATTTATTTAACATGGCGTAACATGACTTTTAACTTTTATTCTTGTCTCAATTTTTTTAGACATGGAATCTACTAGTGCCTGGTACTTTTCTACTGTAATCCCGTCCAGATTTCTGGAGAATCTATCCAATACTGTCATGTCACACATTTTGAAACAATTTCGGCTAGTTTTGGCCATATGACATGAGACTCCGGCATGTTGGAAAATAAACGGCGCCTCTGAATACAATTAACGGTGCGCTATGAAAAGACTCATTTTTGTTGTGAATCAATTTTTCTATTATTACCTACATTGATATCAATAAAAATAATAGAATTCCACTGGTCTTGTGAGTGTTACGTTTTTACCATAAGATCTTATAAGTCACTGTTGATTTTGCTATTTCTAAATCGATGGCAATTTTTCTCTTTTTTGTCACAAACATTTTTAATAATAATACGTTCGGACAAAACTAAGAAATTTAATACGATATAAATTCTAAAACGCACTATCAAACACAAAACATTCGTTTCATAGTTAAAAACAAATTTCAAAGTCATATCTACCCTTGTATTTAATCATTTCTAAATTAGGTATACAGTTTTGACCGAATATTTGTCAATAATTTTTCAATAAAAATAAATTTTTAATCAACCACAAATATATTTTTCTTCTATTTTATCGTTATAGAGTAGTCAAATTATGGGTGAATCTAAAATCCAAGAAATTAAATTAATAAACAGTAAATATTTTAATAGAAATTATAAAGTGGTCGAACATGTAGTTGTTAGGGCCCGAAGAGTTATGTCATTTGATTTCGGAGAAAGTGAATAATTGCAAACTACATAGGTCTTTGCAGATCGCTGCATGTGGAGCAACTTTAATTTGGTTTGAAGTTTACATTAGTCTAATACCAAAAATAATATTGTTTTCCTTTCAGCCGTTTACAAAAACTAAAGTAAATCTCATGAAAGAAAATGGTCGAAAGTTTTATTTAAAACATAGATTATAGGAAAAAACATTCACCGTCAATCATTTTGTTCTAATGGTAATACCACGGCAGACTACGTATGATATAATTAAAAGAGTTGACAGCAGATAATCACTGTAAAGAGCCAAAGGTATTTGTACAAAAGCTAGGAAAATTGATAAAAACTAGACAAAGAAGCTTCAGACGGAATATATTGGAAACGATAAGCAATCTTTAAGAAAATTAGGCAGAATTCAAAATTTTATAATTATCGATGCCGACTTCTATTTCACGTTAGATGATAGTGATTGTGCAGGAAATAAGAGTAAATTTTATAAATAAGGCATTCATGGTCCGACAGAATAGAAATTTAATCGAAATACAAAATTTCATATAAAGAATTAAAAATACAATTCGCCACTTTAAAAAGGAGAATATTTTGACTTTGACAATATTAGCTGGACTTTCAACAATAAATTAAATCAGCGGCGGATTTTATGCAGATTGTTTTTAACTGTAGTTTATATGAGGGTAAAGTTGTTTTAGCTCGTTGCCTTTTCTAAGTTAAATAATAAAGTTATAAAGTTTGTGCAAATTTTTTGTTAACACACCCTTATTTTATGTGCAAAATTAAAAAATAATAATAATAAATATACCATCACGGCATATTTTCTATTTCTGGGTATACTAATTGGTAATGATGATGACATATTTGCTTCACGGCCACTCATTTTTGTCGTGAAGAGTGCACCACGGGAAATTAAAATACATCAGATTTTATTATTTCCTTCTTCATTTTTTTAGTTTTATTTCATCAGATAAATACGAAATTTAATAACTAAACAAGTCCAGATTTTTTAAATTTTTTAATAAATAAAAGATTTACAAAATATACTTTCAAACTAAACGCCTTGTTTGTAAGCTTAAGTACGGAGAAAAATTGTTACAATTATGAAAATTTTAATTTTTGAGCATGTTCAGTTTTTGTGAGAAGCCCCTCAATTATTGTACTTAAACCATGTTATACTTAAACTTAAATTTATGGAGCGAGCTTACCTTCTTGGAGAAGCCGTACTCCTAACAACATTATCTTCATCAGTAAGGCCATCCTGTAAAAATTAAATTAACACACAAAATCAAACAGTTCCATATTTCTTACCGAGAATGTTTCACTGGGCCTAAAATACTCAAAATCAGATTCCAAATCTTGTGAAGTAGTCTATAAAAAATGCAAGTAAAGTCAATGAAAATGTTAAAAATAAAATTAATTACATACCGTTTGTTTTATTTTAAAGAACTCCACAATAAAACTGCGAAATTCCTCGATATCTTTGGACACTTTAAAATTAATTGTTTTATAGTTTTGTAGGAATTTTGTAGATGATTCCAATAGTCCTGTACACGGTTCATTTAAGTCCACAATTAGCTCGGCGAAATTCTGCTTATCGTCGCTACAAAATAAAATAATTCATTCAAGAGTACTCTATTTTCATAGAAGTTTAAAAAAATCTGTTATCACAATATCTCCACCAATTCAATTTCATTTTATATAAATATCGTATAACATATTTTGTAAACAAATTTGTATAAAATTCAATTAAAAATTATTTTCTGGCAGAATTACAATTTTTATTTCCAGTAAAATTATATCACGGACTACATACATGCATACATATAAACTATTTAACTTCTTGTATTATTTTATATGTTGTTATATTCTCTTGGAGGTACATTTTAAATGTGAAAAACTACAAATTCTCAATATGGCCGCCGTTATTTTCTATACATTTTCTTATACGTAATAAAAACTCTTTCATTACATTTTCTAGGATATTATCATTAATTTCTCTAACAGTCGCTCTAACTTTTATTTCTAAATTTTCCAAAGTAGTTGGAGGTGTTCGGTATATTTTATCTTTCAAATAACCCCAAAGAAAGTAGTCCAGTAGCGTAAGGTCAGGAGATCGTGCCGGCCAAGGATTTGGAGAATTTGTTCCAATCCAATTATCTTCATATTTTTCATTTAAATAGGCTACTACATTTCTTGCATTATGAGCTGGCGCTCCATCTTATTGGAACCACATGCCAATGGTATTGACAATAGGTAAGTCGTCCAACAGATCTTCCACTTCGTCTTGTAAAAATAGTAAATACCTTTCTGCTGTCAGAGTACCTTGAAATATATAATAGGGCCAAGAATTCTGGTCCCAATTATTCCCAGCCAAACATTAAAACCAAATCTTTCTTGATGCCTGGATGTTCTCAGTATTCTGGGATTTTCGGTTACCCAACGTCTTACATTATTTCTGTTAAAAAGCCCATTGTTCGAAAAATATGATTCATCAGAAAATAAAATTTTATGATGAAATCTGTTATCATTCTACCACATTTGTAAAAACCAATTGCAAAAAATCTTTCTACGATCATAGTCATATTCCTTAAGAGATTGACTAATGTGCATGTTATAAGAATTAAAACTATGTATTTTTAAAATTTTGAATGCTCTCCAACATGATACCGCGCATTCTCTACTTAATTCCCTCACCGACACTTCAGGATTGTAATTAATGTAAACTAATATTCTTTCTTCTTCTTCATCTCGATGATTATCTACTTCATTTCCTCTTCTTGCACGTCGATTTTTCAGTTTAAATGATCCATGTGTTTTCAATTTATTAACAACTTCATTAATATATTGTCTTCTCGGTTGTCGTCGGTGAGGATACCTCTCTCCATAAAGTTGAAGTGCTCTAACAGAATTTCTTTGACATTCTCCGAACATTAAAATCATATCATTTCTTCATTTGTGTAATTCACTTGAGCCATAATTATTTAATTATTACAAAAAATTGTCACTATCACAAATGTAGGTAAATTATTCTTTTCTTTTGTTATAAGATAATAAATTTGTTTTTATTGTTAAAGTAAAACTATGATAATTTGGTATCATTGTGAAGCTAATTTTATGTATATTCTGAAAAAAAAATATAAAAATACCGATTCTCTATGCTAGATTTAAAGTTGTACCCATTTCCGCTAAAACCGGAAGTGACACAAAATGTCTGCTATGATTATCTTATGAGCCCCTTTGTCTAGTTTAACTTTGCTTATTAATATTTTTTTGTATCTCTCAAAATAAACGAAATATTCGTGGTGCCGGACTTACGCCAAACACCCTGTATATTCAGAGCTTCAAGTAAAGTTTTGGATTACATATTATTATACAGGATGTCTCAAAAAAATGTACTCACACTTTAACTGACGCTAACATGCTGCCTCTTTTGAATTGCAGGTGTAGTTAATTTATTACAGCATGGCAGTAAATCAACTTAGCTTGAAAGAGAGGATGTTTGTCCTGAAATGTTATTGGAATACCGAAAACGCCATTGAAGTGCAAAGACGATACAGAAGGGAATTCGCAAAATCGCCACCAACGCGCCGGACCATTGCTCGCATCAGAGACAAATTTGAAGCAGATGAAACCGTCCAGAACGTCAAAGAACGTCAACAAGAAACGTTCTGAACGACCACGGACAATTGATGCATTGAAATTGGAAATTGAAAGACAATGTCGCGATATTCAAAATGACCTGTTTCGTGACGTTTGCGAATCCCTTGGTGCGCGTTATCAGCGTTGTCTGGACAATGATGGTCATCAGTTTGAACATTTACGAACATGATTCCTTAATTATATTTGTCTTCTGTATTCGAAGCCATTCCATTTCACTCTGTGTTCAGAAATAAAGTTTTTCTCGTCATTCGAAGTGTGAGTACATTTTTTTGAGACACTCTGTAGTTTTTCATTAAAAACTGGTATGGGCTCCAAGTACAAGGTAACCGTATTTTATTGAGCATTCCGGTTACGTAGGGTTACGTCAAACGTGTAACTGCGGTACGTAGGGTGGTTCCGAGGCTACCCCCCCCCCACGCGCCAATTCACAGGGGAGCCTGAGATCAGTTTTTTATTAATTAAATAAAATAATTTTTAAAGAAATGTTGCATATAAATAAATTGACTAATACTTGTCGGTATGCAGTATGGTTAGAATCGTTACAAACTTCGCCAAAATCTAAACTGATTCAAACCCTACTTCAGATGAAAATATTTGCGATAATATCAAATAGGTATACAAGTTAAAATCAATATATGATAAACATGTTAAATAATACGATTTAAATTTTAACAGATAGAAAGAACGAGAGAAGAAATATTACTATAAATTTATGTGTTTGTATCTAAAAACCTCCTAATCTTCTATAAGTCACTGTGATATAGAGAACTCTTCACAACTTAATCGAATATTATAAATAATGTTATTAAAGAACAAGACTCTTTCGAATTAATTACAAAAATTAAAATATTGATTAGAACAATGAATTGGTACAATGTTTTGCGTAGCGTAAATAATTTAACCCTAAAAAATATAAATAAATAAATATATCATCACAGCATATTACCCATTGCTGGGTGTGCCAATCTCCTTTGTACACAGATTTCGGTAATGATGATGATATATTTGTACCGTGCGGGCATTTACCAGGCGTTACCTCACGGGCACTCATTGCTGGCGTGGAGAGTGCACCACAGGGATAAATTTTGTGCCATTTAAAATTCGAAATATTTGGCGTCGGTCGGGATCGAACCCAGTTCCCCAGATTCGCGACCAGACACTTAGGCACGCGGCCACGAGACCCCATAAAAATATTACTCCTTAAAAACAATTACTCAAAAATCCACCCCCCCTACCAGAGTGAACTTGCAGCAGATTCGCAGCAGCGGATTCGAACGAAAAATAGCGTTGGACAACCCTGACGTTCGTTGATGTTCTTTGCCGTTCGTTGGCGATCGCTGCCGTTCGTTTGTTTATTTCAATAAAATCAAACAAAAATTAAGAAATACGTTAAATATCTAATTCAATATGTACATTACGTTACTTGGTAACTTAAATCAGGGACCCAGGGTACATAATAACAATTTCAGTAAGATAATATATACTTTAACAGATATTACTGGCTCATACTAAGCCTGAAAAGAATGCGGACAGAATGAAACATTTATAAAATGATTGCTACATTATTAAGCAATACAAAAAATATCATTTGGTTAAATAATTCAGGGGAACAGGGTACCTAATAACAATAAAACTTTGAAAATTTATATGTTAATAGATATTGGCTCATAGTTATCCTGAAAAGGATACGGACAAAATGATTCATATGCAAAATGATTGTTACATTAATAAACAATACAAAACATATCATTTGGTTAAATAATTCAGGGGAACAGGGTACCTAATAACAATAAAACTTTGAAAAATTAAATCTTAGTAGATATTATTGGCTCATAGTTATCCTGAAAAGGATACGGACAAAATGAATCATATACAAAATGATTGTTACATGAATAAACAATACAAAAAATATCATTTGGTTAAATAATTCAGGGGGGCAGGGTACGTAATAACAATAAAACTTTGAAAATTTATATCTTATAGATATTATTGGCTCATTGTTATCCTGAAAAGGATACGGACAAAATGATTCATATGCAAAATGATTGTTACATTAATAAACAATACAAAACATATCATTTGGTTAAATAATTCAGGGGAACAGGTTACCTAATAACAATAAAACTTTGAAAAATTAAATCTTAGTAGATATTATTGGCTCATAGTTATCCTGAAAAGGATACGGACAAAATGTATCATATACAAAATGATTGTTACATGAATAACCCTTCGTCATACAAGCTGGGTCCATTTTGTACCCAGACCCAATATTTTTTTAATAACTTTTAGTGAACTTATTTGCGAGGTCTGGGGGTTTCAGTAGCTGCTTATTACTAAATTATACACATATTCTTCCAGTTGTCTAAAACTTTCTGTTATTGCGAAATATTTTAAGAATATTTTTTTAACTAGGGTCCATATTGGACCCACGTTATAATATTATGCAACTACATTTTCGCCATTGCAGATAGTTTACGCATTGGTTTAATTTGCGTTGTGTAGTATATGCACATTTATCCCCTAACCCCTAACCTGAAAGTTTTTGTTCTGCAGTGACGTAGTGATTAAATGTACTCAAACAATGGCTTCGGCTTCAAGAATTTATCTGACAGTGAGTTACAACGCTTGTTATTTATGAATCCGATGATGAGGAAATAGTAATTGTGAATAATAATGACGATGATTATGTGCCGCCCTCTGATTCGGAGAACGAAGAAGATATCGTTGAAAGTGAAGACAAGAAGGTTCCCTCTGATTCGGAGAACGAAGAAGATATCGTTGAAAATGAAGACAAGAAGGTCGATAGTGCCGATATTGAAAGTGAGTCAGTAGCTGAGATTGCTCCTGATCCAGATTTACATTCCCTTACCGCAAAGAGTGGTAGAAAATGGCAAGTAAATCCACGAAGTGAAAAACGACGCCGATCGACATGTAACATAGTAATTGGTAAACCTGGTCTGACCGATTACAGTAAATACACATCCTCAATGCGTGAATGTTTTTTATTATTCTTCACCCAAACAATAGGGTATTCTCGCATATTTTTTTTATTTTTTATTCTTAAAGAACAGGTATTTCTAAGAGTACCTGTGAAAACCCGAATTAAAAATTCCTTTTAATAAGCGAGATATTAATTTTTAAAATTTAATTTTGGTAGGTCACGTGACACGTGACGTATTAGTTGTACGTACCAGCGGTGTACAATCAGTGGTTCATGAGTTTTCGAGATGGTATTCAGTAAGTATTACAAAAGGTAGGAAATCAAATATATTTAATTGTAATCTTACATATTATTACTAAAAAAATGTAAAGATAATTATAAGAAAACCATTTTAAGTAAATGATTACATTTATTTATCCCTACAGCTGTAGTACGAATACTCCCGAACGAACCGAAGTAGACCCGAGCATGTACGTACCTAAATGCGGCGTGTTATCATATTCGAGCATGTAGTAGGGATATCAACTGGTCTCCCATTGATAGTACAACTAAGTACATCATCAAAATTTTAATGCTTTATATCTTTTGCAACAATCAATTTATAACATGTTTTTTTGCTTTTTCTCTCTCGTTTACCAATCAACTTTAGTATTTTAAATAACTTTTTAATGTTTGTAATCATGAGAGAATACCCTATTCTTGATAAAATTTGTTTTTATACTAATCTTGAAGCAGAGCGAGTACATACTAAGCTAAATTTGAATAAAACATGGAAACCATTGATCACAGAAGAATTTGAAGCTTTTTTGGGCCTTCTTATTCTAAGTGGCGAAATGCGAGAGAAGAAGCAATTGCTTCAAGAATTGTGGTGTAATAATGAGATGGTAAAACGTCCAGTTTTTACTGCTACCATGCCGTACCATAGAAGATCCGAAAAGGTTTTGGTAACAATTGGACAACCGGAAGTAGAAGATTCTTGAAAAAAAATCTAAATATTATTTTTTGAAAAAAATTCTTGGTAATAATTAAAGAAAATTAAATTCTCTATCTGATACATTTAAATATTTTATTATAATATATTCTATGGATTTAGATATAAAAGAAATATAATATATAAAATAATCTGTTGTAATAAATTTTACAGCCGAAAGAATGCCATGGAAAATATTTGAAAATTTAAATTGTTTGTAACTGACAGATCCGAAAACATTACTGAAGACTTTTTCTGGGAAGTACATACATTATATTATTTCTTAATGTATTAATAGTTAAATATTTAATATAATATGTGTATTACACATACCCTTCAGAAATACTGTTAATGCCAACAATGAATGAAAAGAGTAGGACAAAATTTCTTCATAGAATGAATTTAAATTTAAAAAATCTAAATATATGGAATAGATATAAGTAGAATTTTTGATGTAGAGTGTAGGTATACAAGAAATGTTAAATACATTAGGGCGCGAGCAGTCATGTGACTTTGTTGGCCTTGACAAGTAGATATGGGGGCCCATGTCAGAATGATAGTTAATAATTATGTATATAGATGTCAAATATCATAATTTCTCATTCTAAATTTAGTGATTTTCCCATTCCATGTGGTTTATTTTCCTCGACAAGTAAATCCCACACTCCTGGTGACAAATTAACTACTTGAATTTAGAAAATCTTGAAATTTTTAATGAAAAATTCTGACATTTGACATCTATGTACATAATTACTAATTATTATTCTGAAACGCATCTGCTTGTCAAGGCCAACAATGTAACATGACTGTTCGCGCCCTATACTTATGTAACTAAAAAAAAAGAAGTGGCGAGAGGTATTGTGCTGGCCATAACAGATTTTTTTTGTCTTGTTAAATAATTATTCTTACCGTTTAAGTTTCAAGTGGCCTATGGAAAACAACGTGATCGTAATTATATCAGATTCTTCGTCTTCAAAATCATTATCAGATAAGTATTTTCGTGGGCAAAGAAAACTCAGTTTACGTCGTTTTTTGCTGAAGTCAATCCACTGATTCCTTATCTAGACAAATTATTCATTAAAACTTGAAGAACAAAGTATATTAGTTTTTCTCACCAGTATGTTTCGACTGATTTCTATTGTTTCACAAAAGAAGGATATAATATTGTCAGCAAAACGATTAAATTTATTTATGAAAAGCCTAGCCGCCATGTCATTGTTCTCTTCTGAACACACTTCATTAAATAATTGTTCTAACTCAGCATTACATGTTTTCTTTATATATTGTTGGACTATAGAAATATTCATGTGTTTTGCAATAACTTTTACCAAAGCTATCTGTCGACATGAACTTTTATCATTCCACATTGACAAAAATATTTTTGGCCTAAAACATCCAATATTCACAATTCTAAAAATTATAATGTATAGTGAACTTACAGCAACTTTTCAAACTGGTACAGACGAAGAACATTTTCCAGAACAAGTACGGAATACCATATTGGTAAGTCGTTGTTCAGACTTATAACGTCATTAATTAAAACTACCAGAGGTCCGTTTATTATATTTGAACGCTTGTTTATAGGTTTATTTTTCAAATAATTCTACAAGTAAAAATTATAAAACATTGGTAAAATCAAAACTGAAACGTACTTCCAAATACTCAAACAACTTCTGTATATGATCTCTGTAGGTATCGGAATTTTCTTTGTCTTTAAAATATTCGGGCAGTTCGGAACAGAATGTAGATAAACCATTCTCAATGGGACGCGTAATAACAGATTCTGCATTTAAAATTTTATAAATCGACCTTAATTTTCTACGCAACTCTTGGAAATGCTGAAGAAAAACATGCACGTATTTAAGAATTTCTGCACATAAAAATATAAAACACATCACACTTACATCACACATTTCTTCTGATTTTTAACGAAAGTATTTTCTGTATAACTATTAAATTTTGAGATCCTAATTGACAATCCAGTGATTTAGACGTAAGGGATGTAAAATGTGTTGTCAGCGCTACAAATCGAACTAATTTAAGCGGGAATGTCACTGTCATCACCAAATAATGCGTAAGAAACATACATTTCTAGCGACGAATTTAGCATTTCAGGTTGTTCTTATTGAAGAAAATTATTTTTAATTATTTATTTGTACATTGACGTATTTGACGCAAACAATTTAAATCCATAACTGCTATATTTTGAGAATTGTCAAACGAAATACATAAAAATGAGCGCTGAATTATACGTTCTTGATTTGAATAAAATATTATAATAAAAAATATAATTATACAAATATAACAATATTTACAACTGAAAAAATACTTAAATTCAATATAAGTTCAAAATATTCATTGGCTGTTGGCTGCATGTTGGCGAACCGTGTAGTGAAATTAGGCTTTTGTAATCTTGATTGTCAAAACGTCAAATAGTACAGCAATTTCCATTTCCTTGTAAATAACAATCTAATTTCAACTTAAAATGACATCTTTGCAAGGTATTATCAACAAAATATTCATTTTTTGTGTATTGCACAACAAAATGTTCGATTTTATATTTTCCAATCAGATTCCAATCGTCCAGAATTACTAGAAGAAGTAAAACTTTCCAGAAATGCCAGAGAACGCGAAAAATACGATAATATGGCAGACTTATACGCCGTTATAAACACATTACAACATCTTGAAAAGGCATACATTCGCGATTGTGTTACTCCGAAAGAGTACACAGCTGCTTGCAGCAAATTATTGGTGCAATACAGAGCTGCATTTAAACAAATTCAGGGAGATGAATATCCTACTGTTGATACATTTGTTAAAAAATTTCGGGTAAGGGAAATAATATAAAATTTGAAAGTATTTGATGTATTTTTTGTTTGTAGTTGGATTGCCCAGCCGCCTTAGAACGTATCAAAGAAGATCGACCAATTACAATAAAAGACGACAAAGGAAACACAAGTAAATGCATTGCAGATATCGTTTCTGTAAGTTTTTATTGTATTTATTTATTGAAAACAAATTTGAGAGTACTATTTTTAGTTGTTCATTACACTTATGGATAAACTACGCTTGGAAATCAAAGCTATGGATGAGCTTCACCCAGATTTGCGTGATTTAATGGACACTATGAACAGATTGAGTATTTTACCCTCAGATTTTGAGGGCAAACAAAAAGTCTCAGAATGGTTGACTACGTTAAACTCTATGCAAGCATCCGATGAGTTATCCGAAACTCAAGTTCGACAACTTATTTTTGATTTGGAAAGTTCTTACAACGCTTTTAATAAAATATTACATCATACATGAAAACATTACTGCCTATATTATATTGTGTGCTTTATATATAAAATTATTGTTAACAATTATAATAAATATGTATTTTAAGTTTTGAATTAGTATTCCATTGATTCGTCAGAGTGATTGGAGTCATTTTCTTCTTGTTCTTCATCACTGTTTTCTTCATTATATATTCTTCCTTCTGCTTCTTGCCACGGTTTTTTGCAGACAGGGCATTTAGAACTTTGATTCACATACTTTGAAGAACAGTGATCGTGTAAAACTTCATTGCATTCAGCACAAATTTTACCCTGAAAAGTAATCAAATTTTTGTTGTAATAGCAAAACTACAAAGTTTATATCATTTTTTTCTGGCTTTGATGCCAGTCGACATCAAACTTAAAAATTATTTTCAGACAACACAAAAGTGATCCTATATTCGCGATAGCTTTGAGAGCCCATGAGGTGACGCTAGGAAAGTGTCCACGACGCTACAAATACATCCTCATTACTAAAATTTGCGAATAGAAACAGATTAACACACCCAGAAATGGGCTATATACCGTGATAATACACCGGAAAAATTAGAGGAACACAAAAAAATCACATTTTTGCCGATTGACATTAAAAGTGCGATTTCTTATAGCTGTCTGTAAAATGTCACTTTTACTGCCTATTGTTTGTTGTTACATAGCAACCGTTCAATAAACGCTTACCAACATAATTTAACTTATAACTTTGAATATATAATGTAATACAAGAACGGCAACGTAATGTATTTAGATTACATATTTCGAGAGAAGGTGCCATTTATTCCTCCGTATACGAATTATTTCTGAGTTAGTTCAAAAAATACATAATAGGTGGATGTTGCACAGTGTTGCCACGTAGCTAGAACAACAAGATAAGATTTTAAAAAGGTTTTTAAGTTTGCTACTGTAAAACAAGTATACATGTACATTGAAGATTCAAAATATATTATCTGGTTATTATGAAACAATATTTTTGAATTATTGATTATTGAATACCTCTAACAAATACTATTTGGCAACGCTGTCAGCACGATTTATCGTAGTTCACAGTTTTGTGGTAGGAGTCACTAGCTATCTATAATAATTTTGTGAATAAAAAGAGACAGATATAGTATCTTGCTAGGCCATATGCGTTGTCGTTCTTATATGTATTATATATTCAAAGCTTATAACTTTCAAAATAGATATTAAAAATAATCACAAGGACACGTTTTACAATCTCCGGTTAAAAATTTAACTGTAAGTTAAATAAACAATATTGAATGGGATTATTGACAGCAATGATCAATTTGTCATTTGACAGTTCATTTCATTTCAATTTTGTTTATTTAACTGATTAACCGGAGATTGTACACTGGCACTAAATTAATATTCTAAAATAGGCAAAAAAATAATGGCCGTTAGTATGCACAACTGATTAATGATGATTAGCGAGCAGTTGATTAGTATTTTATCTTTGTCAAACGTTTATAGATTATTTTAGAGAAAAATACAAATAACAGTTATAGAAAAATTAATTGCCTGCATCTTTTATTTGTAGCATTTTTCTCTAAAATAATACATAAACGATTGACAGATAAAACAATGCTACTCAAATGCTCGCTAATCACCCTTAATCATATTAGCGGCCAATGTGTTCAACACGCCACCAAACACAAATTTACAGCTACGGCAGCATTAATGAAACGGCAGCCTCTGTTATAAATCTGGTATTTTAGTGCCTAGTTAAACATAACTATTTTGTGATATTTTTTGATGAATTATTTGACTGAATTTAGTAGCGGCAAATTCACATTGCAAAGATTAAATAAAAAACTAAATTATCCATTATTTATAAATCTTTATTTATTACTTAAAAAGACTTATTTTCATTTTTTATATATATATAGGATGTAATAGCTAAACGAGCTACCTCAAATATTTTTATATTACTAAAGATACAATAAAACACTGTAAGACAATCTTATAGAAGATCAAGGGGGACATCCTATTACAGAAGAAAATATTTTTTTGAACCAGTGGTTCTCAACGTACAACACAACGTTATATTTTTTTAAATGGGACGGTATATATTTTTTAGGCCCATTCGATAGAATATATTTTTCTGAATTCAACCGTATAATCATTTTATATCCTTATATGACAAAAATATTGAGAAAAATTCAATTGAAATTTAAATAAATTAAATTTTTATAGTTATTTTTCAGTAGGCTATGTATGGAAAAATTGAGCGTAAATTAAAACGTAACATAAATATTTGTTAATAATTTTATAAATAGTGTTCTATTTGATTTCCATCCTAAATAATTCAAATTATCAAATAGCAGTTTATGTTTTTCGTACATAGCCTACTGAAAAATAGCAATAAAAATCAAATTTATTTAGATTTTAATTGAATTTTTCGCAATGTTTTTATTATGTAAGAATATAAAATAATTACATGGTTGAGTTCAGAAAAAATAATCTATCGAACGGGCCTAAAAAAATATACACCATTCCATTTAAACAAATGTAACTTTGTGTTATAAGTTGAGAACCACTGGTTTAAAAAAATACATTTTCTTATCAAATCGGATGTCCCCCTTGGTCTTCTATAAGATTGTCTTATATTTTATCGTATCTTTAATAGTATACGAATTATTTGACGTAGCTCGTTTAGCTGTTACACCCTGTATATATATATATATATATATATATATATATATATATATATATATATATATATATATATATATATATATATATATATATATCTATATTTCCAGATATATTTCAAACAAAATTTGAAATGGCGGAAATAAGAATGTAACTATATTAAATAAATTCCCACAAAGCGTTTGTGATGATAAATATTTCAAGACGAGAGGACGGGTAAATGGGAATCAGAAACGTGGTTATATGTTCTAAACACGCGAAATAAACACCACATAAAGTGACAGATAATTGCGTAGTTGCCTGTTTGTTATTAAGAAAGTTACAAACAAGAATAAAACTATTATTATTTTTAATTAAATTGTTTTGTCTTTATTAATAATTTCTTTACAATCAAAGTCAAAATAATTTCAGTTTTTGTGTTTTAAATATTTTTTATCAAAAATTAATGCTTGTCCTTTTAATCATTTTACTTGGCAACATGGTGTCTACTCATCTCTAGTTCATAAAAATTTCACTACGTGGTGTATTGAAAAATTACGTCACGGTGCAATAAAAATGTAAAAGGTCCATTGAAACAACAAAAGCAGAAATGATTATTACCCCTTGCTTTATAGTGAACACGAATAAAACACTCATATTCACAAAAACCTCGATAAATTATCATCAATCCTTATTAGGTGACTATATTTGAGTTTTATATTGTTATTTGGTGTACATGTAAATAGGCCCATAAACCATAATCAAAATATATCAAATATATATATATATATATATATATATATATATATATATATATATATATATATATATATATATATATATATATATATATACTTATAAATGGTATGTTAATAAGCCCGAGATAATAAAGGACCGCTGTTGCACCCACTGTTAGAAATACTAAAAGGGGTGTATATTTAAAAGTTATAGTTACATTTCATTAAATTTAAACGAAATTCACTTAGAGGGGTAACTTTTTACTTGATATTGGTTCATTTTATATTTGCAGTTCCTTGCGTAGCCCGAGGGTATACAAGATATAATTATTACGTTATAAAGCCTTTTTATATACAAATTGCTATCTTACGGTCATTGTGTATCCCGACAGTGTTGCCGCTTTTATCACCATTTTTCTACACCTGCATGTGTTAACGCATAGAAAACTACAAGAGATTTGCCATCCGAGGTATCACTGGTTATAGTCATACGTATTTGTATTTGTCTGAGTACATATTATACCCTAGAAAACTAAGTTTCATCGAACTTTTAAGTAGAATCTGTAGTATTACTTGATTTTATGGAGATGATCCGCAGAGATCGCTTTTGTCTTTTGTGTCAATTAAAAATTAAAATATATACGCTCATTTTATCTGAAAATTAGTGAATAGGCAATCCATGTTACATTTCATAAGTGACTTGGTTTTTAAAATTTTGTTTTGCTCTTGTACCTATTGTGATATTTCGATTTAAAGTACTAATATTTACCAAGTGGCTTATGAAATGTAACCCGTTTTGTTTCTTCGTAAAATTTCAAGCGGGAACATATAAAATGGGCACGCTGTATAAATATAAAGGGCCCATTCCGTAAACATGCTAGATAATATCATTTCGAAAATAATTTCAAATTTCCTAAGTTAATGACAATTTAATAAATTATAATTATTAATACATGCTACTTCATTGAATAAATAATGATCTTAATTTGAAGTTTTTTCTACGAGAGAATAATAATTTAGTAAAGTAATAGTAGTAACAAATAATATATCAATATCCAATATAATAATAATAATAATAACAGATCACTAATTTATTCAATTATTTTTATGGAAGACGCAACTTATATAAAAAATAACGAGAATATTCAAAAATCAATATTTTTCATAACTAAAAAAAAAAATTCCTATTGTCAAAATGTATTAATATAAATATTTTATATTGATAGTCATTAATGGTACTAACGTATGTCCCATAAGTTTTGGCACAAATTTCAACAATTATTTTTTGTAAACATATATGTATTTATTAAAGTTTTGTAATACTTAAAAATGAACTGTTTCATAAGCAACCAAATTAAATAAAGATGGCAGTGTTCTTCCAGAAGACGCAACTTTCTGCGGACACCTAGCATTAGGTTTTGGACGACATTTACATCGAGTCCTCGGACTTTCACGTATATTATACGTCGAAGATCCGCCTCAATTCGGGTTTCCCATCATTTATCGTAAGCTTTTCGAGATAAAAGAGCCCAAAACCTTCTATGGGACGAGCCGGAGGAAGGTCCTCGGGGATTGTCTTTTTGCGACTAAACCTTGTGTCCTGTCACTATGCAAGACAAATTCATTGGCCAACAGACCAAAACGTATCTTTGTACCACGAAATGACAATTCCCTATAACCTTCCTTAAGCTCATCTCATAGACGATTTCTGGGCTTCTTTATCTTGAAAAGAAAAATTGTAAAAGCGCACCATGCGTACACGCGGGAATACAACAAAAAAATCTGATGTGGCCAGCACAATACCTCCCGTCGTTTCATTTCTGTTAACTTAAATACATACATATATACTAATGCTGACAACTGGATTAAGTTCCTTTGCATGATATAATATAACTACGAGCTTTCGCTAGTAATATAACTATTGTTCCAATTTATTATATGTATTATCCGTATTTTCTTCTCCAGAATCTTACCATAATTTTATTTTGTGATGTAACTTTAATTTCGTTTCAATTACGAACATATGTAAATTAATTTATTGATTACATATTTTAATGTTTTCTTCTTAAAATACTACCATTATTAATTTGAAATGATTATTTTATTAACATTGACATGTATCTGTCAGTTATATAAATTTGAGATCTGAACTATGTAACCTAGGAGATATGTTTGTCTTCAAAGCATAGACTCCGGGATATATAAAATAAATTATTTTATAAATTTATTCATAAAATAAATAGAAAAGTTTTAATACATATTTGTACAAAATTTAATAATCTTTCTTTTTATAATAACATAAATTGCGAAAAATGTAATTTAAATGAATTTTTCGAAGAAAAACTGCTTTGAGCTTCAAGTAAAGTGCCATTTCTGGTGATATGATTTATACCAAAAATCTAATAGCTTCTTTCTAAATATTAGTATAAGGTATAAATACAAGGTTTCAATTCTTTTTTTTAATGATAATATTTGAGTTAGAGCTAAAGAGAATCCACACACACATACAAACACACATACATTCACACACACATACATCCACACACACCCACACACATCATATTGAAAATATTAAAATCTGAATCTACGTCTCTACAATCCAATTTTAACATTTTCACGATGATGTCTGTGTGTATGTATGTATGTATGTGTGGATCCTGTTTACGCTCTAACTCAAATACTATCATTCAGAAAGTTTTGAAACCATGTATTTCTACCTTATTTTAATATGGAAATGTCTGATTAGATTTTGGTGGCAATCGGATAACCGGAAATGGCAGTTTACTTGAAGCTCAAGATAGTTTTTCTTCAAAAAATACCTTTAAATGTAATTTTTTCTCAATTTGTTATTATAAAAATTAAAGACTATTCCATTTTCTACAAGTTTGCTTTAATACTTTTTCTATATATTGTATGGATAAATTTATAAAGTAATATAAAAATTATATACATAGGTAAATGGCGGGAGGTACTGTGTTGGTCACATCAGATTTTTATTATTATAGCTTCCACAAGACGTAAATATGTCCACCAGCAAAAATTTCAAAATTATTTGTTGCAGAGTAGAAAAGGCTCCTTCATATATAATGTTATAACTTCAAGAAAATGTAACTACAGATTCGAATGAGCAGACGGTGTGTAATAAGCCGGGATGGGATAACGTTTACAAATTGTTACCTTATTTCATAACGTTGTAAAAAAAATACGTTGTATAACGTTATAAATTACTTAATAAAAAACAAAATAACATCATGTAAACTTACATTAACCGTATTTTTGTAATAAAATTTCATTAAAATGTAAAAATAAAAACAATGTTAAAACATGTACACATTTATCTTATTCTAGAAATGAAATATTGTTCAATATCGGAATTTGACCACTAAGGACATCTGTTCATTATAAAACACGAAATAAAATAACAGGAAATTATACTTTCAAACGTCAAAAATCCCGTAAAATTTGTAAAGTTGGATAACGTTATAGTGAATTGATATTTATGTTAGGGTTACCTAACGTTATGTTTTAATAACGTTATAAAATAATAATAAATGAAACGTTATAACGTTATCGGGTATCGTTACATTACGTTTTCCATCCCTGATCATAAAACTTGTTAATTCTAAACAAATCTGTAAGTCTTACAGATTTGTAAATAATAAAAATATTGTAAAAATGCGGTGGACAGAAGACAAAAAGAAATTAATAAAAGAGAACATTAAAAAGAAACCATCACCTAAAAAATAAGAAATGGGAATTTTCATATCACAATACAAAGAAACATTTAAAAGCAGAAACTGAATAACAGTGAAAGGTGTCGTGTAGAATACTTATAAGAAAACAAATAGTTTATATCAAATTGTTCATGTATATGTACCTATATTCAAAAATTATAATTTGTATAGTAAGTATATTGATTTGTAAAAGTATTTTTCTTCTCCCGTTGTTTTAAAATGACAGCGTTAAATTACATTTTACCACAACTCTGAGCATAGTGAATTTTATTGTAATGCAGTGTTGTCATATCTCGGGCTACACAAGATCCAAAAAGTATGATTACATATATACACTGTGTGACGCGCCATCCACAGTGAATGCGTTGAACTATTCTGTATATTTGTATGGGTAAATAGCACATTGTATAGCCCTCTCAATATTTGTCAGGGAGGTTACTGTTGATGTAACTTAGTGAAAAATGATGATATACACGTAAAACGTTATGAAGCCCGGAGGTGGGCTTAACAACGTCGTTTCGGGCCGATCAAGGTATCATTTGTGTATGAATTGGGCTACACAATGACCGTTTATAAGTCTATATATATATATATATATATATATATATATATATATATATATATATATATATATATATATATATACACAGGGTGATTCATCGGTCTGTCCTCTCTTTATAACTCTTTTATTTTAAGTCAGATAGAAAAACTCTTCAGATAAAATTTATATGATATATTATTGTCTATCTACTTACTATATGCACTTGTATACAGGGTGCTCCGTTGAAGCGCAACAATATGTAACTTTATATTTCTTAATGAAACATCCTATATATATTTATTTATTTTGATAGTAAATTAGAGTTTCTTTAAAAAAGTATTAAGTAATAAGGGGTCTAAAATTATAAATTAAGAAGTTATTTACTTTTATTCGTTGAATGATATTTTTGTTATCATGTTATTATTAACAAAGTAAGCTATGGATAATTTGATCAATTGTTTCGAATTTAAACAAGCAATACTCTTAGTTTATCATCGTTGATGTTGATTGTTTAAAATAAGTATTAATAAAAAAGAATCAAAATTTTGTTATAAATAAATTGGGGTTTTTCCACTATGAACTACTATTTTTTATGAACGTAAATAACTTCTTAATTTATAATTTTAGACCCCTTATTACTTAATAGTTTTTTAAAGGTAATCTAATTTACTATCAAAATAAATAAATATATATAGGTGTTCCATTAAGAAATATAAAGTTATATATTGTTGCGCTTCAACGGAGCACCCTGTATACAAATGCATACAGTACGTAGATAGACAATAATATATTATATAAATTATATTTGGAGAGTTTTTCTATCTGACTTAAAATAAAAGAGTTATAAAGAGAGGACAGACCGATGAATCACCCTGTATATATATATATATATATATATATATATATATATATATATATATATATATATATATATATATATATATACAGGTGAGTCACCGAAATCGCCGTCTTCGATATCTCCTTTATCGTTAGAAATACAGCATAAGTTTATTAACAGAATTTATTCGTCTACTCAAGGAGCATAACGTAAAATTATTTTCACATATACAGGATGTTGCATTACGGCTCGGCGAGAATAGTTTCTCTTTTTTTAAATGGAACATCCTATATATTTTTATATATTTTGAATTGTATTTTATTCACCTATACGAACATATGAATTTTGTTTTAGTTTTCTACGGCGTTGCCAAGTTATTCCGTTTTTTCTCTAAAAAAGACCGAATACACGCATTGCTTTATAAAGGCGTACTGAAGTTATTTTAATAGTAAGAATTTTCTTTTCTGTATAACTGTAATTATACTCTATGTTCTGACATATTTTTTTTTAAATGTAATTATACAGGCTGTTCAATAAAGCGAATCAAATGTGCTCAATTTCAAATGATTATAACTCGTCATTTTCAAATGGAATACCCTATATTTTATTATTCAGTTGTGTGTATTTTTGTATTATCTTCATATGTTATTAAGGGTATCCCATGCCTAAAACCAATAATTTTGGAGATTTTCACCATTTTTCTCTAAATTTATATATTTAACTAAAAATTAAATCTAGTATACTGTACTACTACTAGTATACTAGGATATTGTTTTTTGAATAAGAAACAATTGCAGTAATGATAGTATTTTCATTAGCCAGGTTGTTATTAATAACACAGGGATTAAGTAAATTAATTTATTAAGGTCGCCGTCGAATACAGTCCAATCTTAATTCAGTTTGTTTGATTGAAGGAATTCATTAAAACAAATGCAGTTTTGTTTATTGATTTTGAGAAATGTAAATCTAATGGTTGAACTTATATTCATTTTTTTATTAACAATAATAATATTGTTTATAACATTAAATCACGTAATAAAATAAAAAAATGGGTCCAAAGCATGTTCGTCATATGCAGATATTTTTTTTATAATGAATAATGAAAAAAAAAACTTAATGCAATAAGTAATTGTTATAAACCAATTGAATTACGATATTGCCCTATACTGTAATGTAAATTTAGTGCAGCGTTTTGTCGGAGCGCACTACTGGAGCTCTGCCGTCGCTCTCTCTACACCGCGCTCGCCACCACCCCTCCTCAGGTCATACCAACAAGCTAGAGAGAGGAGAGACAACGATTTCGCATGAAATCTTGTTGGCTCGGTCCGAATAGAGGCTAGCTGGCTAGCATCAGTTTTGAAATTTTATGCGCCAAGTTTATATACTCTTATTATAAAATGGTTAAAAGTAAAAATTCAAATCAAAACAGGCCTTCAAAATCAAAGAAACGAACGGCTACTGCTTTAAGGAGGCGAAAAAATGCTCTTCTTCAACAAAAGAACTTGCAAACAAATATAAATTTGGTCAAAAAAGCAACTAGAAGAATTTTGTTGGATTCGTATGACGTTCCCAATCAAATGCCATAAAATTCTGAAGTACTAATTAGTTTGGAAGATGGCACACATATTTCAGATGATTTAATTAATTTCGAAGATGTTTGGTGCCAAAAAAATGTATACGAAAGGTTTGTTAATACTCCTTTTGTAAATGTTTATGTATATAGTTTATATAGTGTAAGGTTGGCAGATATGTACCAATAAAATGTTCTAAATGTTGATCAATTATAACCAAAATCTAATCAGCTCTTCATATGGATATAAATAAAAGGAAGACGAAATAATTATAATTTTTAGAATTGTAGTGTTCGTGTTATCGTCACACACACACACACACACACACACACACACACACACACGCACGCACGCACTCACATACACGCACACATCATCGTAAAAAAATGCTAAAATCGTACTCTACGGACCCTAAAACGTGACGGAAGGTGAAAACTACTCTGATATTTACGGTTCTAATAAATAATTTATTTTTAATATAAAAAATTATAAATTATGTATTGAAAGTGATCCTAATCCTACGAGTGAATTTGATTTTGAGAAAACCATAACAGGTAATAGAATTGAGCAATTAGGATATGTTCGAAAATGGGCCATGAAATTACAACTGGATCATTCCAAAATTTGCATTATGGGTCACTTATATCCGAAACCTGCAGAGGATTAGGTCTAGTAAGCCTAACATGCTTCAAATTTTCAATGTATGATATTGAAATTTCTAAATACACCGAAGAATCAAATAAAGAAAAATCACAAATAAATATTGGTTCCGTATGGGGCAATATAGCAACTGGTAGTATAAATTCGCACAAATAAGAATTGCTTTCTATCATGAACATTAAATCTCTGAATAAGGATACATTTTACAAAATTGAAAATGAAAAGGTATATCCACCTCCTAATAAATTCACTAATAAATTTATTTAGCTGATTAATAAAAAATATCTCGGAAACATAAACTTCTGTCACATATATCATAACATTGCTTTCATAAACGATACTTTATAAGCTGTGCCTAGCCTCCCACGTCGGTATCGGTATTAATCCCGGTTTTCTAATTATGTCTTAGTCAGATTGTAAAATTAGCCAAATTATAAAACACCTATGCATTTCACAATATGGATAGACGTTTTAATAAACGAAGAATAGCTTTCATACAAGCTAAGTGCACACGACTAGCCAGATTGTAAATCATTGTAGTCAACGAATATTTGACAATGTGGCGGTACGTTACAATCTCGCCACTTTTTATTTAGAATGCATGTTACCGGAAATCATGAACAGGAAAATTTCAAATGGGTTATTCTACAAAAGAGAAACAAGTCACTTGAGGGAATTAGATTTAGAATAAATTCAGAATAAAATTATCTATCGTTCTATGTAAAAGTATATGTTTTCATTTAAAAAAAAATACGTATTCCAATTTGAAGAACTATTTTCTTTTATAAGTAGCTGTCACTTTTGGCTCCTACAACTTTATTATTTACATATATGCTTTTGCTCTTAAAAAACTTGCACAAAATACCATAGTAAATACAGCAAAAAAAATTATGTTGCAAAATTTTATAGTAAGTCAGTCATATGGCATAATTTTCTGGGGCTGCTCTCCCAATGCCGTTCGCATTTTTATAATACAAAAACGAGCTACATATTAGAAATATTTATAACCTTAGCTACAGAAATACCTGTAAACATAGTTTTATAAAAGAAAAATTTCTTACTCTGCCATGTTTATATATTTTAAATGTCATTTTATTTATTAGAAAAAATTAAAAATAAAATTTTAAAATATAAGAATTGTCATAGTTATAATACTAGATATAAAGAGAATTTAGTGCTTCCAAAACAAGTGACATTTAACTCTAAATAATTATTTTGTAATAGGAATCAAATTATATAACCATTACCCAAACATATAAAGAACATTGATTCGTTTAATTTATTTAAAAGGAAACTAAAATATTTATTAATTGATAAATGTTACTACATTTAATGAATATTATACGGATAATTTTAAGTAGGTACTTTGTTTATTGAAATATCATGAACACTATATTTGTGACATGTATGTATTTTTGACATTCCATATACCGATGCAATTTTGGTCTTACTTGAAGAATAAATTATTATTATTGTTATTAGTATTATTATTATTATTTTTAACTTGAATAATAGAGAAATTATAGGGAGCCGCGTTTTTTTCTAGATATGTTCTTTATGTACTCGTAGTATAAATTCAAACCCTAATTATATTTATAAAAATACAATTTTTCTTCAAACCAAAATTAAATACTTTTCGTTCTTGAAGTATGAAAGAATGAAAATACTGCAGTGTAGAGATATTTCCCGTCCAGTACGTACTAGACTAGCCTCCAAGCGAGGTATCGCTCGCGCTGGCCTTAATTTTTAAATCTTGCTCTTTGAGATTTTGGCGCCTCTCCCTGCGATTGTAGCGCTAGAGATCCGCAGCGGATTAGTTTGTCAAGCCCAATTCGACGGCAACCTTAATGAGTCTCTCACAAGAAGAACTTACGAATATGGTGTACGCACTTGGAGAAACGGAAAGAAACCTTCTTTTGTCGTACTGAACATGACCAGTTCTTTCAAACCTTTCCCTTAGTTTTTCAAAACAACGCGGATTTGGTTGTCGTCTTCCCGGAAACCGTTGTGCATAAATTCTTGATGCCAAAAGAGGGTTTGTTTCCGCTGCTTCAAGTGCGTACACCATATTCGTAAGTTCTTCTTGCGCAGTTTCCACGCCAGCATTGAGTGCCCGTGAGGTGACGCCTCGTCTGACCAGCATACACCATATTCGTAAGTTCTTCTTGCGAGAGACTCATATTAATAAACTAATTTACTAAATCCCTCTGTTATTAATAATAACCTGGCTAATGAAAATACTATCATTACTGCAATTGTTTCTTATTCAAAAAACAATATCCATGGTATACTAGATTTAATTTTTAGTTAAATATATAAATTTAGAAAAAAATGGTGAAAATCTCCAAAATTATTGGTTTTAGGCATGGGATACCCTTAATAACATATGAAGATAATACAAAAATACACACAACTGAATAATAAAATATAGGGTATTCCATTTAAAAATGACGAGTTATAGTCATTTGAAATTGAGCACATTTGATTCACTTTATTGAACAGCCTGTATAATTACATTTAAAAAAAAATATGTCAGAACTTACAGCTATACAGAAAAGAAAATTCTTAATTCTTACTATTAAAATAACTTCAGTAAGCCTTTATAAAGCAATGCGTGTATTCGGTCTTTTTTAGAGAAAAAACGGAATAACTTGGCAACGCCGTAGAAAACTAAAACAAAATTCATATGTTCGTATAGGTGAATAAAATACAATTCAAAATATATAAAAATATATAGGATGTTCCATTTAAAAAAAGAGAAACTATTCTCGCCGAGCCGTAATGCAACATCCTGTATATGTGAAAATAATTTTACGTTATGCTCCTTGAGTAGACGAATAAATTCTGTTAATAAACTTATGCTGTATTTCTAACGATAAGGGAGATATCGAAGACGGCGATTTCGGTGACTCACCTGTATATAAATTAGTTACTGTTTAATAAAAGTAGTAAAGCTAAATAATTTTAAAAGACATTCTTCAATGAAAAGTTATAATTAAACATTTTATAACTATCACGCGTGTCGATTTGATTCTATTGGTCAGCGCCCCGCGGTAGTCTGGGACTACCCATTTTCCATTCCCGTTGGTCATATCTTTATACAGTTCCATAAAAAAAATTAGAAATAGGTTTATGAGCCCATTAACAACACAAGACACAAATATAAAAAGCAGAGGGTTCAAACTTTTATAAAAACATAGCTTTTTTATTTTCCCATAATTTTGCCGGTGTGTAGAGTAGTTATTTAGTTAGTATTATCGTAGAAATAGTGTGCAAAATGGATCTTTTTAAACCCATCATTAAAAAAAGACCCATTTTCTGCACAAATTAGTATTTCTTACATAATATACGAAGTCGGTGCACAGTTTACATGTAGTCATCCTATCTGTAAATCGTCCTTTTAAATATATTCCAAATTCAGAAATTGTTCTTGCACCTAAAAAAATATTGCCGTCCTTTTTTGCTAAATACCCTCTCAAAACCCAAAAATCTATTTTGTCCTGGGCTTGATCTTTACTTATATGCGCTTTCATACGATTTGTTAAATTAAGGCATATAATACTTGATATATATTTTGCGTCTGATGTCATTATAGCTTCTACAACACTTTCAAATAGTTCTAATTCTGCTGGTGTATGCTTTGCTACACAAGAACTAATATCATCTATGGATTTGTTTATAAGAACACACATTTTTTCGCCACTGATTTCGCAAACTTTTATATCCAGTTGCAAAAGATGATCTGATATAACTTCATTGATTTGTGATACAACTTTGTTGAAAGATTTAGGTTGTTCGTTAATTTTTTCTACAAGAACATTTACAGTAATATCTATAGTATTTTATTAGACAGTTACAAACCTGCGATGTTTCTTAATATCGTATCGCCATCAGCATATTTTATTATGCCAGTATTCATCATATATTGCAGAAAATATTTTTGTAAGATGTGCATTTTTTTGGTTATGTTTACTCAACGACTCAACCATAAACTACACAAAACAAAAGATCTTGTATAAGCACGTATTTCAATTTTTTCCTCTATTTTTTTTTTAAAAAAGCTTTATTTTACCAGGGCCAAGACAAAAGTAAAACATTAATTTTTTATAAAACAAAGTTTATTTGAAAATATACATTTTTACAAATAAAAATTACAAAACAAAAATTAACTATTCTTGAAGTTAAACGTGCTGAACTCTTGTAAGAGCGACATAACTCTTTCTGGTAGCGATATCGTGATATCCAATAGGGCCAGCTTCGCAATCAGCACAAATTAAATATTTTGTGTTGCCTACTGTGTTTGAAAATCCAACATTTTCGAAAGTATACATATCATTTACCACCCAGAAAAGAGAAATTGTTTCGGATTCAATTGAATTTTCAGACTTTTTCTGCCGCATGAGAGGCAAAGAAAACTAGAAGGAATAACATAACCATGCTTTACACATTATTAACTAATAAATAAAACAATTTCTGCGACCAATATTTATTATTTGTTGTACATAAAATTATTACCTCTGAGTTTGTAAATTCGGCCGAAGTTGGATTCAAAATTTTAGAACTGCAAAATTTACATTTTACGCTGTTAACATTTTTCCCATTTTCAATTTCATTTTCGAAATTGTCTGCACAATTAGGCATTTTTATAATTTTATTAACAGTGTTTACCGGTTGACAAATGACAACAAAAATGGTAGCGTTCAGATTTTCAAACAAAACAAATCAACACAAAAGTGGCGGCCATTTCAAAATTGTTTTCAAAGAAAAATTAGTTGCTGTGCTTAGCACAATAATGCCTGACACCATTTTCAGTGGAAGCTCGTGCATACTTGGCTAATAAAGCATTCGCATCCATTTTATCCGTTGTTAAGCTCTGAATATATGGAGTAATTTCACCAACACTCCACTTATTTTTTGCTTTGAATAAAGCTTCAAGTCTTTCTGAAATACTTTCCGGCAGAGAATTTTCAGAGAAGAACCAAATAAGTTTTGGTTCTGCATTTCTATCTATGATCGTCATTCCAGCTAACATTTCTTCTTTGGCTTCAATTCCTTCCGGCACTGACGCTTTCCATGTTTCTAGAAAATCGTTCAAATTGAATTTTTTCGCGTGGAACAGCATCACTTTTGCATAAAATCGACAAAGCTTCGTTTCATTAAACTTGTAAAGTTGTTCTTCATTGACTATTTCAGATTTTTCAGTGTAGATATCGAAAATTGTTTCGAGAACTTCCAAAGGAACGATTTGGTTCCAGGAAGATAATGTTTCTTGTTTGTGGATTGCGTCCAGAGGCCAGGAATTTTCTTCAACTGATTGTGTTATAAATGATAGAACTCGAAAATGGTATTCCATTTCTAACATTCGTACTTTTCCGTCTATTATTGCTGTATCCATTTTTTTCAATATTTGTTGTAGCTCTTTTCTTGAAGATTGAGATATTTTTAACAACTCTTCAAATGTTAGGAAATGTTCATTTTCATATTCGAATTCTCGTTCAGGCCCTCTATAAACTGTTTGTTCTAAAAGTTTCATTACTTTGTCAACTTGTGGTTTTGAAGGAGTTACTTCAAAATATTTGTAATTTATCCCGGCAACATGTTTGTTGTTAACATTTTTGCCTGGTGAAGACTTTAATTCAGTTTTCAATTGAAGATTTGGTAACAATAACAAACTATTAGATGTCTCACATTCTCTTACGTCGTAGGTTCTAGTTTCTGTACATAAAACTACATCATCATCTTTGCCACCTTTAAAAACTATCGTGTCATTGCATTTTAGTGATTCTAATAAATGATTATCTAATTCTAAAAGTTTGTATTGGTCAGTTTTGGCATTTTCTCCACTGATGTACAAAACTTGTGTCGTCGGCAAAAAATCATCTTCTTTTAACTTTGCATGTGTTAAAATAATAGAAATTTGCTCTAATGTTCTTTGAGGAGCTGTTCTGTTATTAGAAGTTAGTTTTAAGAAGTTTTTCTCTGAAGTATTCGAAAACTTACCCGCCAACTGAAGCCATTTTGACATTAACAACTTAACCAACAAATATCTCTAATCCCGATCCCGTGGTCTAAATCCCCACCCAGTCTCCCGCAAGACAGATTCCAGTTTTCTGACATCACACCTGATTCTGTAAATATTTCCCCATGTTAATAATTCATATTTTAACTCTTGTTAGTCCTGTTATTTAAACGATATATAGTTCTTATAAGGTTACTTTAAATACGTCAAAGTCCAAGAACAAGCAAAAAAGATTAGTGACGTATTTTACGATGTAAGTGAGTGATAAAAGTTGTTGCTTTTGCAAGGTTGACAGTGTTTGTGAATTATGTCTGCTCCATCGAAACCATGGGAGCAAAGAATTTTGCAAAGTTCTGCGCCAATTTTCCAAGTTATGCCTGGGGAGAGGGGCCCGTCAAGAGCGAGGGCTAATCTCCCTTCGGTACCCCCGAGGCCTAACATGATAGGGCCCACCAGTTTCATGAGCTGTAAGTTACTGGATTGTACATTTTATCAAAAATTCTTGAGTAATTTAAATGTTTTGTAGCTCCGTATAACCGACCGATGGGTTTAGGGTATAACTCTTACGATACGTACAACTCATACAGCGGATTTAATAACTATGGAAGCTATCCAGGTTATAGGGGAAATTTATTTGGGAGTTATGGTGGATTCCATGGAAATGCGTACGGATATGGACCTGAAAGCAGGTATTTTATTCGTACATAATAACAAACATTTTTTTTTTGTTTATATTCTTGTTTAGATTTATACAAATGGCCGAAGAAAGCACCCGAGGAGCTTTCCAAGGCATCGAATCCCTTGTCCGAGCTTTCGGCAGCGTAGCCATGATGTTAGATTCAACATTTTTCGCTGTCCAAAGCTCTTTTCGCGCTGTATTAGGGGTGGCAGAAAACTTCGGCCGTATCAGGACTATGTTTGGACAATTGTGGAGCAGTTTCGCTTTACTCCGGTTTATTAATTGGTGCATTAATAGATTGCTTCAGTTGTTGGGAGTTAAAAGGACTGAAGATTTGGGAAAAGCTGCTTGGAGTGAAGCAGTACAATCTACTTCTGATGGAGTGCAGTCTAACACTTCTAGCTGGCCTATTTTTATGTTTTTGGGGATGATTGTCTCGGCACCGTATCTGATCAGCAAGCTTCTGCCGCCTTTAATTGGTGAGTCATTACAATAATAATAACATTTTTTATTTTAAAAATATGTTGACGTGCAGTGTATGAGCGATAAAGGTGACAATGATAAGCATAATTTTCCACATTGTTTATATTTTAACTTGCATATCTACTACGAAAAAACTAGTAAACAAAATAATTCAAACAGTTGCTAAGATTCGTATCCTATCTTATTAGTAGTTCGGGGTAGCCAATAGTTTTAGCTCGCGGGCCACACATTATGAACATTTTTTTCTTCGCAGGCCGGACGAAATATTTATATATAAAAAACGTAAAACATATCCAAGATTTATTTTATGAATTATTTAACCTCGGGCCGTATGTTAGCCATGCCTGGTTTCTTATTTCAAATTATATGTTAATTATATACATACATACATAATGACTCATTTCATTTTGTATGCATATTAAACTGTAATTAATTCTTCTAATATAACTAGGATAAAGAGTATTGTTTCATCACGGCCTATTACCCATTTCTGGATGTACCGATCTGCTTTTTATTTGCAGATTTCAGTGATGGCAATATATATGTACTGTAAAGGTGATGTGATTTTCGACCAAAACCAATTTTTACCTCCCGCTGCCATTGGTAAGGGAGGTATACGGATCGTGACAAAAATCGCATATCGAGATTTTGATAAAAATCGCATATCAAGATTTTGATAAAAATCGCATATCAAGATTTTGGTAAATTTGTAAAATAATCTGTTGCATAAATCCCGGAGCCAATGCTTTAAACACAACTCCTACTCATTGGTTACACAGTTCAAATCAGGGATCTGAACCTGAACCGAAAACCCGAAATTTTTATGAAACTGAACCCGAACCAAACCTTTATTTGTCAAGGTCAATAAACCTGAAGCGAATTTAAACCGTTTTAAATTTAGATTCGGATCACATCTGCTAAATATATTACAAATTGGATTCAAATTAAATTATTAAGATTTTAAAAATAATAAATATTAATATTTTTTTGTAGTTGTGCTATGAACCGAAAACTGAAACCGAACCCAAAACCGATGCACCGTTATATATTTTTTTTCTTGAACCGAATCTTAATCTGAACCGACATTTATTTCTTGAATCTGAACCAACGGTTCGGTTCAGATCTTAAATGTATGCAACTGATAGAATGTCTCTGTCAAAAAACTAATCATTTAAAATTACTTTTTAATAAAAAATAGTAAATAGAACAATAGTTATAATGAAAGGAACTTAATATAGTTTCCAGCATTAGTATATACTCTCTGTTTTAAATGTGGTGATCCTCACGTCATTAGCCCCTGAACCAAGAACCAACATCCATGTCCATGCCTGATTGTCACTCACATTCTGAATGACAAAAGACAGACACAAACATGATTGCCCATTCCCAGCCCAGAAACGGATGACGTGAGGATCACCACATCCAAAACAGGGAGTATGTAGGTACCTACATGTATTTAAAAAATAAATGGCGGGAGGTATTGTGTTGCCCACATCAATTATTTTTTAAACTTAAAACTGTTGTACCATATACAATGGTAAAATTTCATAGGACTAATTTGTAATTTTTGACTATTTACAGACTGACATGAGAAAGAGAACAAAAATGTTAAACTGTTGTATTGTTTGAGTTGGCATCTGTCATAAGTATTACTAATGATTGATTTAATTAAATTATGTGTTTATCAATAATCATGGATACGTGATACACTCGGCCGTACCTTAATAACATATTAGAGTAATCGCGAACAGTATGCTGATTCATAATACGTCTGCAATTCAACGTTAAAAGTTAATGGACCTTTTACATGTTTATTGCACCCCTGACGTCATTTTTGAATGCACCACGTAGTAAGAATTATTATGAACTAGAGATGGGTAGGTACCATGTTGTCAAGTAAAATAATTAAAAGGACAAGTATTTATTTTCGATAAAAACTTTTAACAACACAGAAACTTAAATTATTTTGACTTTGATTATAAGGAAATTATTAATAACGACAAAACAATTTATTTAAAATAAATTTGATGTGGCCAGCACAATAACTTCCGTCAATCCTGTGTATTGTGTATACATTCCATACATAAATTTTCTTTCAAAAGATTCTAAATTTCCAGTAAAATTATTTCATAAACAAACTATGCAAATTGCACTTGACACTGACATCTCTACTCTTTAGCTTTTCCCATTCGTTACGGGCCACTATTTTTTATTTTCTTCTTCCACTCATTTCTGTTTTGCGTGTCGTTCTTATTCATTTCCTTTTCTCTCAAGCCATTCCAACTTATCTTTGGTCTTCCTCTGTTTCTTCAACCTTTTATTTCTCGCTTGTCTTGCTAACTTATGAAATATAATGGCGGGAAATGCAAATCGTACATACATGAATTTAACTTGTATTGTTTCGATCTCATTTTATAGTGTGTTTATATCAATTACATATCAAAAAGGCTTTTAAAGTTTTGTGATGAATGTTC
This sequence comes from Harpalus rufipes, assembly GCA_951394225.1. NCBI lineage: Eukaryota > Metazoa > Arthropoda > Insecta > Coleoptera > Carabidae > Harpalus > Harpalus rufipes. Next base: position 22,233,133 of record OX596281.1, on the reverse strand, counting down.
ATAACATTGTTAAATTTGAAATATTTTCTTAGACCTAAAAAAATGTTCAAAATTAATTCCACTATCTGCAAATAACTGTACCTATCTATAAATTCATTTCGTATAACTTTCCAGACCAATAAAAGGGATATGAGAGATACACATGTTATATTTGACAACTGTATAACTTTCTCGATGACATTTGTGAATATCAGTTCGTCATATAGCTAGCAAATCTTTCAGTGTACTAAGCAACAAGTCTCGTTTGCTTACCTAGCACTTGCTTGAACTGCTTACTTCATTGAACGCACCTATTGATACTGACATCTGTCAATTTGAATTATCTGAATATATTAGCAATTTCCTTAGTTAGCATATCTGGCTAATTTATGAAATTTAATATCTTTATAATTCTTTAACTCTATATCTAATGAATATGAAGTATAAAATGCGATCAAGTCGTATAGAAAATAATATATTCTTCAAGTTATAATAACGTTAAATGTCAATAAATGATATTTAACTGCGTTTTTTTAAGTAAAACTGTTATAATCTTCAAATAAGGGTACTTCCGGTTGACCATTTATAACCAAAATCTAATCACTTGTTTTTCTGGATGTAAACTTGAGAAATATGAACAAATTATAGCTTTTGGAATCGTAGTATTAGTTATTCGATCCGAAACTTTCGTTACACACAGACAATACATACATATATACATCATCGTAAAAATGGCAAAATCGTATTATATGGACCCTAAAACGTACTTATTTACTAAAAACTCATCATTGATTTTTTTGACCAAAGACAATACCTTCCTTACCTAAAGGTGACGGAAGGTAAAAACAACAATTTTATTCTTGTTTGTATTTATTCAATTATTTCGCGTCTTTAGAACATATAACCACGTTTCTGATTCCCATCTACTCGTCGTCTTGTTTTAAAATATTCATCATCACAAACACTTTGTGTGAATTTATTTAATATAGTTACGTTTTTACTTTCCGCCATTTCAAATTTTGTTTGAAATATATCTGGCCTCCCCAATGCGCAAACAACCTACTATACTTCACTATGGTTCATGAAAGATGACTATTCAAGGTCACTTGTTCGAAGAAAGAATACACAGTAGCTTAGCAACATTTCATGTTATAAAGAGACAGATTATTTGACGTAATTATGTTGTGTGACATATTAAGTAAATGGTGACATTTCTTTCGAACACATACGTATGTCGTAGAGTTACAGATATCTAATTATCTACTGCATAATATTTATCCAGTGACGTTGACATTTAAATCAAATTATTATTCCATGGTTTTAGTCAAGTCTCCGTTCTTGTGTTTTGTAAAAACATAGGTGAAGAGCATAAATTTTTGAGAAAGGCATTATTTAAAAAGAAACATAATTTTCAAATAAATTACACGTATTTTTTTCAGTTAAAATATATCCATAAATATTTCATGTTTCACGTCTATGTATACGAAATGCAGTGAAGTTATCTGCAAGTAATATTACACCATACGGTTAATAAATGATCTTGAATAGTCATCTTTCGTGAACCAAACTTTACGCACTACATGTCATTTTTATCTATCTCTCTCTTTTGATGTAAAAGGTCCATAGGCGATGGGAAATACGATCGTAGCACCAAAGTGGCTTTTAAAGGAACTAATGTTAACGGGATAATTTGACATTTACTAATTGTATTTATGCATTAAGTGTATAATATTAAAAGATATTACATATCGAAACGTAAATATTATAAACATAATAGATAACACTTGTGTTTATATAATCAAGAAAATGTCACATGTATAACTTATCTCATCAACTATAGTTCCGCAAAATACCACCATATGTTATATTCAATGAGGTTCTATATTATACTAGAGCTCTCACTGCCATAAAATCGTGTCGCCGGGTTTTCTATTGCATTCTAATAGCATTAACTTATATATTGCGGATACCTTGCTTTTATGAAGCAAAGAATGAGAGATGGGAATATCATTGCTGCATAAGTCTGTCACTCTCTAATTCTGGTTTTTTGATTATACGCATGCGCGTAATATTTTAATTCTATTGGCTGACGCTGACAGCGACTGCCAGTTGATCCGGGTGCGTTCCAAAATCATAGCATGGAGTACGGAGTAGAGTATTAGAGTAAGAGTATATAACTACAAATCTGAGAAATTAAGTAATGTACCTACTATTTATTTTGTGTGTAAATTCTTGAACATAAATATTAGTAATAATAAATAACAATGAACTATTCTAGTACTGAATTTGAATTAAATAATTTACTTTGTTGTACTGTAAAAATAATAGGAATTAAATCTGGTCAGGATTAATTCATTTTGGTGAAGGTAAAGAGTAAAAGAAATAATTTCTAAAATATTTATTGATTTCTAAATAATACAATTCTGGTGAATTTATTTTTAATATAATCGTCTTTCTCTGACAGTAACTTCGTCTCGTAATAAAATCTAAATTTTAGAAAAGTATCAATTATAATTTTTATAATTTGCGTTTTGTGGTTGTCTAAAATGGTTTGTTCTTTGATGTGGTTTAAAAATTCTGTTGTATTAAATACATATGGAAAACATTGTTGATATATGTTAAGAACCATCTGTTGTTTGTTTATTTTTAAACATTTGTTCTTGCTTTTCTCTGAATATCCTTTCAGCGCGTTTACATATAAATATAATGTCTTTTGAGGGGTATGACTCCCCCGATTTTTTATGTTTATTAATATGCTCTCTTTTATCAGAGCACAAGTAGTCCCAACAAAATGAGCAGATGTTCATTTTTTTAATTTTGCTTAGAACATATCCCGCTATGTATTCTACTACATTTTCAACATAGGTGTTTAGACCCCACATAATCATATAATAAGAAACTGGTGCTAAAATTATTTGGTGAAATTACAGTTTATTTATTCTACCGTTATAATTTATTGCTTTATTAGGTAAACATACCTTTAACTGCCCTTGGTGAAAACCACCCTAAATAATACATTTTATTTCTATTATTCCAACTTGTAATAATAACGAGAATAAAAAAATAAAATATTTTACAAAACATATCTTGCTATATATAACTACAAACATAAAGCATCTACAATATTACTACAAATTACCGATAATGCAAATAAAACACTGTATGACTGAATACGACCGGTATGAACGACTCAAAGTGCAAACAGAAAATGAATGAATGAAACTGTGCTCGCTGGATCAACTGGCAGTCGCTGTCACCGTTAGCCAATAGAATTCAAATATTACGTGCATGCGCGAAATCAAGAAACCAGAATTAGAGAGTGACAGACTTATGCAGCAATGATATTCCCATCTCTCATTCTTGGCCTCAACTGGTTTCTACGTAAGCTAGGGTCACATAGCTTGTGTTATGTTATGTTATGTCTGTGTTATGTCGTTTTATTATGTTATGTCTATAGATTTAACGGTTTGTGGAGCCATCTTTTGAGAAAATTCAAAAATTATTGTGACGTAAAGAGGTTATATACGAAATATTAACCCCTAAATTTTATAAACTTTAATATGGTAAGTATTAAAATAATTATGAGTACAAAAATAAGCGTAAACGTAAATAATGACCAGACGACCAAACCAGCTGATAGACATTCACAAACAGGCACTACTGCGCCGGCGCAGACATAGACATAACGCTGAAAGTTGAGTTGAAATCAACTGGAGACCTATTCTGTAACTTTAGCAACAGGTAGTGTTGCTATACGTCATCGTTTGAGTGTTGTTTGACTTCGGATATTCTCGGAACAGGTCGTGATTTTCGTCTAGTAATTTTATTGTGGCTATGTTGTTGGGGAAATTACAGTGGGTTGGTCATGCATTTAAAATCTGACATTTCCTCAAAACGTGTAACAACCGCATAAATTGGTCAATAAATATACATATTTCAGATTGAAATATTGTAGTGAAAAATGAATATATTCACATTACTCGATTACCCGTAGTAGACATATCCTCTGTGGATGTAAAGACAAATAAATGTTATATAAAAACAAAACATTGGATATAAAAACTCTTTTATTTTTAAAGGGACAATAATTCTCTACAATACAGCGACACTTGTGATAATAAATACTGTATACCTCTCCTTCGAATCATTATTCTCTTCGTCGGTTTTCGGAAACTTATGGGTCGATTCTGTTCACATCTATGAATCTTACAGATCTGTAAATCTGTAAATAATGAACAAAATCGCAACGAAAACTGTCACTCTAATGTACAATTCTATATTAATCAACAAAAATAGATACGTTTTTGACAGGTTTTACAGATATGTAAGACTTACAGATGTGAACAGAATCGATAAATTAATCTATATCTTCCCGAGTTGAAGAACTATCAATGTTGAAACTTCCTTCAAAGACCTACTTACAACCGACTGGCTCATAACGTGCCAGCAAGTTGTTTCCCACATTTCGCTGATAACTTCCAACAGTGTAAAAAATTAATGCTGTTAAAACCTAGAATCGTAAAATAATTTTAGATGACTATTTTAAATAAATAAATATGTTTTCTTACTCTGAGATGCGGCGGAATTCTTGTGTTCCTTTGGCGTATATCCATATGTGGAGACAATACTTCAATTATATATCGGCAAGCTTCTTTATTCAATCTAAAATTCGCCACAAATTCTGTCTCTGACACACCGAAAGAATCTTGAGCGTCTCTTAAATTTCGTCTCAGTAGAGCAGCTTCTTCCAACTCTATATCCAGTTCTTCCTCTGCTACAATTTTCAGTTTAGCATATAATAATGCCATCTAAAGAAAGATTACAATAAATATGTTATATCGGAAAGAGTTATTTTTTTTTTTTGTTAGCGAACCATTGCTTAATGTTATTGTATCACTATTTACACAAAAAAATATTTTTAATATCCTTATTCACTTTTGAATAGTATATATCAAATTCACTTTGCAATAATAATAAGAAAATAATTATATTTTCAACTTACCTCAGAAAAATAAAAGATGATATAAACACAATTTGAAACTTATTGACAAACTTTCACTCACGAATACCGCCAACAAACTGTCAAATCAGTATTGCTATGTCCTTATGTCCATAACACTACCTACATAGGTGGTGTTATCCCTCCTACTTTTTTTCAAGATTCTTCACCGAGAGTGACGTCATATAGTTCGTACTCTGTCTGACATTATCGTGCGCGCTCTTTCCAAAATGGCCGTATCAACACGATATCGGTGTTGCTAAAAGTTACAGAATAGGGGTCCTGTTGTATTATGTCAAAAGACATGACATATGTGACATAAGCTATGTGACTTGTTCCATCAGATTTAACATATCTCAACATAAGGACATAACACAGACATGACATGACATAAGCTATGTGACCAGGCCTTTTAAGGATAGGAGCATAAGCAATATATTAGCATTGATTATATATACTAACGTAAGTATATATAATCAATGGTAGTACGCTAAGCGGCCAAAGCTTAGCTTATTATAATAACTTGTAAACGGGACAAAGACATTTAGTGATTGGAAAATTACATTTAACTAGTCAGAAAAACAATATTACATCTTACTGGGTATTCAAGTAAATAATAAACGATTATGAATAAAAACTTTTACAGTTTAAAAGTGTAAAATAGTATATTACGTATACCGAACCGGTAAATAGCCGAGCGCTGAAATATATGAGTGAGGTGTACTGAGGTCAGCTATGAGCGCGAGGCTGAAATAAGTATTCCCGTGAGATGTATATACTATTTTATTTATATTCAATTAGTAATCAGTTTACAGTTTTATTATTTGTTTAATCTGCTTTCGCTATCCCAAAGCGTAAAACAAATAATCATTTATACACGAGTACATATTCTTATAAACTAATTAGGTACTGATAAGAGGGGATCTCTATATTTACTTAACTAAAAACTATTCCAAATCTACTAAAATAACAAATATTTTACATAATTCTAATCTAACATGCACTTATTTTTTCTAAACTTTCACTATTCACTTACACACTATACACAAAACGGTCACAACAACCGTCATAAAAAAGGAAGGGTCACTGCACTAACACTAGGGGCGGAGGAGGTTCTTTACACCATGGGCTGCCAATTCTCTGAATGAAGGTTGACCCCATGTAGGAAATATATGCCCTCAAAATCTACTACAGTCCATACGATGTAACTTGGCGAGTTGGGGCAATTCACATTATCACTGCGGTAATGGGAAAGTTATAAAAGTTCAATAAAATTACGAATATTACAAACAAAAAAGAAATTATTTATACAAAATCTATTACAAATATTGGAATGAATTATTTATTATATAAATCATATTATAATTAATTATTTTTTAAATTAATAAAGTTAAGAAAATAAAATTTCTATTGCTATTGAGAAAAAAAATGCACCAACGCTTATGTATGAATATAACTTCTTGGGTACCTGACACCCCGAGTTTGAGTGTATTAGGATGAAATTTGCTTTGTGTAAGGCAATAAAACATTGTAAAATCACTATTTCACTTCTGAAGCTGTGCGGCATCGAAGTAAAAGTAAATATTTGACAAAACGCAACTTAGGAATAGTGAACTGAATTACATTCTTTTGGATCGCCAAGTTAAATCGTATGGACTGTACAAGCGCCGTAGGTCCTTTCACACAATTGAAACTGTCCATCTGGATCTATGACGTCCTTAAGAACACCTACAATTCTATAATGTCCACCCTGGACATGTGTTTTCCACATGTCAAACTGCACTTGTTACAGAGTTTAAAAATTTCATACATTTCTTTATAGACAGTGTTGGTGTGTACATCAAATTTTTCTGAGTTTCGTTATTCTGTATTTTTTCCGAACGCTGTTAATAGTGTGTATTGTAAATTGTCACCTTTTTCATATTTACCATGCCAGGAAATAAATTCCATTATTTTAAGTGTAACAAAACATCAAACACTAAAGATATAAAGTTGTATCGGTTTCTTGTCAGTAATAAAGACAGATTACAAAAATGGATTATAAACTCAGGTATGTATATTCATTTAATATTTTTTTAAAATAAAAAATGATAAAATTTCATATGTAAAGTTGTTTAAAGAATTCTTAAAAAACTCACGCAAATAAGTAGTCTGTATTTTCTGCCATATTAATTTTAGAACAAAAGTGTAAGTACAAATTTTAATACTATGTATGTTTCATTTAAAATTTCAAAGTTAATTTTGAATATACCGGGCCGGGTACGGAAAATTGTAATTGCATCGATATTTTTTCTTTCAAGTTATATTGTGTCAATAGGAAAATTATAGAGAAATATCAAAAAAGTCCCCTGAATTAATACAGTGAAACTGATTTGATTTTATTTGAGGTAAACTTATATTTATTTTTAGGAAATTCTGATTAATGGTGAATTTGGCCGTTAGAAGAAGAAAAGCTAATAAATAGATACATTTGCCAACTTCATTTCACCAAAGAATCCTTTTTAAATGCAACAAAACACAGACTGACAAATTTTGCAATTCCTGTACAATATAAAAATTCTGGACACGAAAAGACAATTGCATCCGTTCCTGAAGTACCCATTTGAAGAAAGTATAATACCGGAAGACAAACTTATTTACTGTCCTCGTTGAAAAGTGTGCCGATATATTCACCTACTATATTAAAGTTAAAAACTCCTAAGAAAACATACTCATATATACAAAATTTAAATTCACCCATTTCTGAAGTACCATTTGAAGAAAATTTAATACCGGAAGACAAACTTCATTTTCCGTCCACATCCAGTAGTGTACCGATATATTCACCTACTATGTTGAAGTTAAAAACGCCTGAGAAAACATATTCGTCTAAACAAAATTTAAATTCACCAAGATCATTTGCCGTAGAGTCTCCTAGTATTTCAAATAAAGAGAATATGTTTTTAGAATCTATTATTAATATGCCAATCCCTATTTCCAAATCATCAAAACTGAAATTGATATTTACTCCGCATGAAGGAGACTCACTTGAACAAAAAAAAATTAAGTCTGAACTTGAAAAATACAAAAAAAATTGCACAAAATCAGAGATCCTATATTTCTAAATAAAACGAAATGTTTATTCGTATAAAAAACAAAACACAATTGATAATATTATCGGCAAATTTAATTTTCCATCGATTTACTCTAAAGCGTTAAAATGCAGTTTCGTAAGAAAAAAAACATCATGGACATTACAAGAAAGAAATTTAGCATTAATGTTGTTTCATAAATCACCTTCTGCTTACAAATTTTTGTTATCAATGAAGATCAAGCGCAATCAACTATAAGAAAATGGCTTGGTACAGTTAAATTCCAGCCTGGTTTCAATTTAATTTTTTTCCACCAATTAAAAAATATTTTTTTGTATTCTACTCAAAAGGATAAATCATGTATATTGTGTTTCGATGAAATGTCCATTATGCAAAATTTTGAATATTCGCCAGAAATGGATTTTTTAGAAGGACTTCAAGATTTAGGGCCTTTAGGTAGAAAACCATTACCTGCGAAATACTGCTTAGTATTTATGATTAGAGGTTTATATTCAAATTGGAAAGTCCCTATTTGTTACTTTCTATCAAAAACAGGTGTCAAAGCAACAGACTTAGTGATTTTATTAAAAGATGTCATAAAAAAAATGTTTAGTTCCGGACTGCTACCAAAAGTAATTATATGTGACCAAGGTACAAGTAATCAAAGTGTTTTTAAATAATTAAATATAACATACGAAAGACCTTATTTTGAAATTTGTAAAACAAATTACTCAAGATTACAGTACTCGTACTATCGGGAAAATAATTATAGTCAGTTGAGTTTGAAACTCAAATTGCTTAAAAAAAATTCAAAAATTATGAAACACATTTTCATTTATAAACTATACATTTCTATGTAATTATTGAGAACTGACATGTCCGATGGCGGCAGCACCATCGGGCTGATCAGCTGCTTCTGAATTGGTACTCGCAGTGTTGTGACATATGAGAACAAACAACAAAAGCATTTTTTTTCACTTAAAATGGGGTTTGGTACCACAGAACATTTTAGATTTCTGGAAGCAACAGCTACTTCTAAATGTATTATAAAAGATATGTTAAAATGTAATTATAATTTTATATATATTTAATCAATCGAAATTGATGATCGCAGGTGAGTAAATTATAAACGCTAACCACATAATATTATGTGGAGTATTAAAAAATGACGGTATAATGTGGGTAATATTTGCACTTTGTCTGCGAACCAGTGCAATTTCTGCAAAACCACATGAAATCAAAATACATTTAGAGAAAATTTAAAAAGTATTAGTGCAGAATGCACGTGTAAAGCTAGATAAAGACCACGAAATATGTAATTATCCGATTTAAAATGAAGAGAACAAACTTTCATATGTTTTCTTATCTGTTTTGCACTACGAATTGCATATTCCCATGCTTTTCGTCGATCCATATCCATTTCAACATTTGCTCTTGTCGTAATTTTAACTTTATTTTGGCCATGTTTCGGAAAATTATAAGACCCAATGCCTGTGTCTCGACCAGATCTTGAGAGTGACGTTAGAATATTCAACAATTTGTACGACTTTTTCCCATTTTTATTCACATCAAATGATCAAACCACATGTAACTCAAGCATACATTCACAATATAGTACCAAATCGGAAAGTTCATATTTTTCCCACCAGATGTCATGTCGCAGCTTGTCAGTTGTCAATACTAATTTTCATATTTTTAAATTAATTAATATCAAAATAATGACAATGACCTCAATGTTTAGCGCGATTGAAGAAATGTTCAATTTCATTGATGTCTATAATATTAATATGTATTAATAAAATAAAAAAATGCATGTTGTAACCATAGACTTTATAAATAATTTAAACGTTATTTTTTTCGATTTATTTGTTTTGTTTATAACAATAAAAAAGTGAAAGTGTTAGTAGATGTGAGCTTTTATTAATATTTAAGAATTGAAATTTGGCATGTTAATTCATATATACTAATAAAACCTGAGATCTAACACTTACTTTTTTAATTATTATAAACATAATATAAACAAATCGAAAAAAAACGTTTAAATGATTCATAAAGCCTGTGGTTACATTACAACATTTTTTTTTTTCATTCATAAATATTGATATTAGAATGAAGTTGAGCAATTCTTCAAACGCTTTAAAAATGGGAGTCACTGTCATTAGTTTTATATTAATTAATTTAGTTACGTAGAATGTATAGTCTATAAATTAAAATGTGTTTAATAATTTTTGAATTTTCTTAAGCAAGTTATTGAGTTTCAAACACAACTGACTATAATTATTTCCCCACTAGTAGTAATATTGAAGAACTGAATACGCAATGCCATGTGAGGAATTGACAGTATCAAGCTTAATATTATTATGGCTGAATTAAAAAGACGTACTATAAAATGTATTACTGTAAATGTGGGACCTGTTGAATAAATGTTTTGTTGTAATTTTTTTATTTTATACTAACATTAAATTAAAAATAAATGAACTTATTACCATAATATCAGGGGAAAAATACTGTCATAGCCCTCTCACATATTAAATTACATCTCTTAACGATAAAAATCGAGTGAGAGAAAGTTATTATTTTTAACAAATGAATAACGTTAATACTAATAAATTTGGCATGATCGGAAAGAGAACAAAGAATGTAATCCAAATTTATAAAAAATAATAGTATGGGTTGTATTTAAATTTACAAAGTTGATGTCACTTCCGGTTATACCGGAAGTTCCTCAGTTACAATTTTCACATAATTCAATCACAAATATTGCACCCATTAAATCATGTAGGCAATATGTGTATGTGCAATAATAAGCGAGAAAAAAGGTGTATCCATGTTTTCAAACACACTGTAAATAACACAATACTGCCATTATAACAACAAATTAGGAGATAAAACAAAAATTGACTGTTTTTTTAAATTATTCAATAAATGTATCTACCGAAAAATAAGTATTCATAAGATAAGAGTAGTTTACTATTCTCGCATATCGATATTATTTTTTGTACAGGCATCCCTACCAAGGTGCTGAGTCGGGCAACAGACGACCCTTTGCTATCTTGAGACTACCTGCTCTGCTTAAGATAATGCTTTTTTTTTACATGTAGTGTACCTTAGTTAAACCTCGCTTTCAGTGGGAGTGTACCTTTCTCTCCGAAAACGAAAATTCAGGCACTTGGCTTGTATTGACTACACTAGAGACATCTAACAATCATTTTGGAACTAATTTTGTCGTTGCCAATCTTGCCATAAGAAATGTCAATCTGTTTACGTTAGTATAATAATATATAATCAATGATATTAGTTATAGATATGTCTAATAGCTTCTATCTCTTTTTAACCAGCGGTTTTCAAACGGTGGTTAATTATTCCAGTGGTACTCAAACCAGCACAAGGCTTATAGGAAACATTTTATTTGAAAATAATAATTTTATTTTACAAATTAAAGTAAACATTTCATTTAACAGTAGACAATAATCATTTTATTTCACACCATTTTTGTAACAACTAAAGAATAAATTGAAGTACACTTTATGGAAGATGGGATGCAAATATCTGAAATAGAAAACATAATTTACAAAAATATACACTTTATAATAAATTGATACAATGTGCAATATAATAAATTACAAATTTTTAAACAAAATTGTTTTATTTAATATTGCACGTACGGATGCACGACCTCCTTGTTTTGCTAATGTTAATTGGTTTCCATGTGCCGTACTTCTTATATTAATATATATTTTGTTAGTACATTCTTTAATTTAATAAAATTAGAAATCCTCATTATAACATACAAATATTGAATATTTGATTTATATTTCAATTCATAATTTATTTTCCAAAAAAGATATACTGTTAAAGAAATCCTCCTGACTATTTGTTATGAATAGTAATAATTTATTTGTTTATTTTATAATAATAACAAGTATTACATTGTTTAGAAAAGTTTTTATTTAGTAGTTAATAATATATAGTATAAAGAAAATAACTGTTGCAATCATTTTGTCACATCAGTTAACATTATTTTATCACAAAAAATAAACTTCATATTTTAAATATTTAAACAAAAAGAAATGAGAATTATATAGAATTAAATAACTTACCTATGAAAATGAAGATTTTTTTCCTACATCACTGTAATTTTTACACGATGGTACACTACATGAAATTACCATGTTGGCAAAATTAACACTCAATACGTCCGCAGAAGGGCAGAATTGAAATTAACAAAAATTCGAAGACGGAGCTGGCTTATATACGCGCGCATGCGAAGGGCTAACACAAAAGAGAGAGATATCCGAGATTAGAAAAGGATAGATTGCCCATAGATACTGTGGTCTTGAAGTTTCTCTGACGACAGGCTAATCTCTATCTTCAGCATTGGAGTTTTATGGCAGTAAGCGCTCTAGTATAGTATAACCTCATTGGTTATATTGCTTATTTCCTATCGCCTATAATCAAAATAACTGAAGTAACAGGTGACAGATCACAGATAACTAAAGTTAAGGTATAGTTGAATTTACAAAAGATGACTAGTCAAGGTCACTTGTTCGCTCGCTTATAGACTGCAAAGGAGAGAGATAAATATATGCCAATTTGATAATTCGTTCATGATACAAATAACCTTCATCGGACATCTTTAAATAATTTTACTGTACGTACAGTAAAAATTTTGAAAGAAGTCCGATCAAGGTTTTCTATATCATGAACGAATTAATAAATGGGGACTTATGATTTTGACGTCATCCGCGATGAATCGGCAGCGGACCTCCCTCCACACAATTTAGAAAAAGACAAGAAATTTTTAGAAAGGGCGAGGTGATATACCATGTCCGAGTTGATCAAATGCTCTCCCTTTCAGCATTTCTCACCGTTGATCCCGATTCTCGTCATTTTTTTTTTTAGTCAGCAAAGTTTGGTTAAGTTATTTTATGTAGTGCTCAGACCAAATATAAATTTATGTTTGGTCTGAGGTGTAGTGCCCGTTATTAATTATCTCTCCTTTCAAAAAGCAGTTGTGATCACGTGATAAACGTCAAACTTAGAGTTAAATCTTGCTCACTACATAACTAATTATTAAACACTTTTTTGCACACTAGATGGCCACCGAAATATTTGAATTGTATAAATCCCCATTGGCATACATTTATCACTCTCATTTACCATGATATGAAGCGTGTGCGATAAGGATGGATATAACACACGTCTTTCAAAAATTCATATTGTTTCGACTAAGTTAGGACATTCAATTTTTAAATGTTGCTCGTTGTTAACAATACTTTCGCTGTAACGTAAGTTTATTTATTTATTCAGATATATTACCTTGATTCATAGCCGTACGAATAAAGTTATTTTCTGTCAGTGTCACTGATAGTGACACTCTCAGTATCTTATTTTTCACATATTTGGTTTTACATTTGCTAATAAACTAACCAGTTGACTTAGTTTTGAATGCTTTTACTGTAACATACATTTTTATAATAATAAAATAACAATGTACCCACATAAAAACCAAATAAACGACACTACTGAATTTGACAGAATGAGCAGAGCTAAAATCTTTAATTCATACAATTCGTAGATGACCTTGATCGGACATCTTTCAAAAAATCTGCTGTAGATGACATTACTTTCTAACACGTTGACGTTTAATTCAAATTATTATTCCATGGTTTATGTCGATTTTTTGTGTTTTGCAAAAACATAGGTAAAGAACATAAATCTTTGAGAAATGCATTCAAATAAATTACACTTATTTTTTTCAGTTAAAATAAATATTTCATGTTGCACGCCTATGCAAACGTAATGCAGTGAAGTTATCTGTAAGTAATATTATATCAAACGGCTTATAAATGCCCTGAAATAGTCATCTTTCGTGAACCAAACTATAGATACTTACTCTTTAAGAGCTTGTGCCTCGAAAACTATGCGATTCCGGAAATGATTATTAGTAAAAGTAGTCTATTTTGCATCCCCTATAAATTTGTAACACATATTAACATCCTGTATAACAAGTACTTATAATACCTCGGTTAAACAGAAATTTAACAGCAAACTTAAAATAGCCTTTTCTTCCTAGACAAGCGCGATCCGAAGAACTGGGGAGCTCCAGGTCGCCTGGCCATCGCTATGCATCAGTTCCAATCCTCCAACCCTCAAGAACTGTCCATCTTCGCTGGAGAGAAAATAGTCGTCGCCCCTCCAGGAATCCAGCAAGAAATGGGGCTCAGTAGTTCTGGCTGGGTGTTCGTCGCTGGCGAGCAAGGACAGGGAATAATCCCAATGAACTATATCCAACTTGTGATACGCAAACATTCCGCTCCGAAGGTTGCCCCGGTGGGGTCAAGCGCCTCTCCTGGGCCCCAAGAAGAAAGCGAGAGTAAGATGGAATTAGGAGAACATTTCAAAAAAGCAGAGGAGTCTAGTCAAGGAGACAAATAAATTTATTTTTTTAGTTAAATAAGTTGTATTGTTTGCGACAATTGATGTACCAATTGATAACGTGCCAATTATAGTGAAAATGATTAGGCAGACGACTCACGTCATCAACCTGAAAAAAACCTTATAAAATGAAATACAATTTGTAGAAATTTTTAGGTAGAAGAAAAAAAAAGTACTAGTATTAAGTAATGTATATATTAATGATATTTACAATCGTTATTTCTTTTTACGGAATATAAAATTATTTGAAATAATTATAGTTTATTGTCGTACCATACGTTGGCTCTACTGAGAATGACATTGTTGTGTCAAATAATTTTATATTATGTAAAAGGAATAAGGATTGACTTAGAAATAGTTGTAAATTCATTAATATATACGTTTCTTTAATACTAGTAGGTTTTCTTTTTTAAAAAATAAATAACAGCTAATAATTTGTACAAGTTATATTTCTTTTTATAAGGTTTTTTTTTTCAGGTTGTTGACGTGAGTCTCCTGCCTAATAATTTTACCATACCAAACGTTCGGGGTTTTATTTTTATTATTAAGGATGATTTTCAAAGAAAATTATTATGTTAAGGAAATATTGGCAACTTAACTTTTATTTATTATTTAAAGGATTTATTCCAGAATTTTGTGTTAATTTTGTATTTTTAATATGAGGAAATAAACAGTGCAATCGACATTTTTTTTTACAAAATGTTAAACATTGAACCCAATCTATAAACTGAAACGTGCCACCATATCACGGAATAATATAACATATCAAAGGTATTTGATTAATTGCGCTGACGTATACTGGACATCTATGGTTTATGTATATTTATTTATTTCACAGAAAATGTGCTAATATTATGTAAATTTAAGTGTTTGTAAGTGAACTCGTGAACTACTAAACATGTAGGGCATGAAGAGAATTTCATGCTGAATTCGAATAGTCATACCGCGTTATCCTGTTTCAGTGTTGGAAGAAAAAATAAGAAATGAACCGATTAGATTTTTAAAATATTAGAAAAAATTCATTTATGTTTGTAATTCGTGAACCGCCTTTTAGTAAAATTCGTGTAATACATTATGAAAAAGAATTTCATGCCGAATTCAAAATTTTAAACCGCACTATCCTATTTTTAACAATGCCCGACACTGTAAGGCCAAATAATAATTTCGAGCATTTTTTTTCTTAAATATGTATAGATCACATATCAACGACAATTTGCTTAATTTAATGCCACGACGAATACAGTGAGTTGAAAAGGTAAATTAAAAGGATATTCTAGCGTTACACGCATAATTAATAAAGGTACACAACTTATACAAAATACATGATTTGTTTTCAATATTTATTATTTAATAAACATATTACAAATAGGGTTCAGGGAATTCGAATGTGACTTCCCTTCCAGTAAGTTTCTTGTATACTGACGCAAAAGTATCAACCTAGAAAGAAAAGTAATAATTTAAAAATAAACAATTATTAGTCAGATAAACATTCTTAACTAAACATTCAAAATAAAAAACTAATCAATTAGTATGTTGACATGAACTCGTTTATTCATAAATTATAAAACAAGCTTTATTTTGTGTCGTGAAAAATAAATAAAATGGCTGATCTGTCTAATACAGACTGTGGTAAGTTTTATTTTTGTGCCTGAAGTTATTTTAAATGCATTATTTGTTACAAAGTGAGTTAAAATTCTGTCTTACTTTTTTTTTTTAATTCACTAGCAAATAAAGTGAAACATAGGCGTTTAATAT
Source organism: Harpalus rufipes (assembly GCA_951394225.1). Taxonomy (NCBI): domain Eukaryota; kingdom Metazoa; phylum Arthropoda; class Insecta; order Coleoptera; family Carabidae; genus Harpalus; species Harpalus rufipes. The sequence goes on along the minus strand of OX596281.1, from coordinate 22,216,891 downwards.
GGGAAATCAGTTTTTCCGTGCGCATTGTTCTCCTAATTATTTTAGACAAAAATACAGTTTAATAGTATTAGCCATGGAATTAGATAGAAACAAGAAACGAACAAAAGCGTGACGTTTTATTACGTCAGTGTCAGAATAATGATTGTCAAAATAAATACTAATAAATTGACGTATAAAACGTTACGCTTTTGTTCATCTCTTGTTTCTAATTCCATGACTAATATTAAATTGTAATTCCGTGAATTTTCAAATTTTATTTCTGCAGTTATGAAATAGCCAAAATGATTTTTTTTATTGATTCGGATGTATGTAGATTATTTTTGCTTTACAACATCCATGTGAAACTTTTTAACTAAAATAATTAGGGGCACAATGCGCACGGAAAAACTGATTTCCCATGTTAAACGTCTATGTTTCACTTTCCGTGATACATCCTGAATGTTCCAAAATGATTGAAAATCACGTGACTTGAAAAAGTTCTGATTATGATCAAAATTACCTTCCACGGAAAAAAAATAGTATCAATTTACCAGCAATGTCAAATTTAATGTACCTATATTACAGACATTTGGAAAAATCAGCTAGCGGCGTTACGTATTTTTTTACACAGTTTGTTTTTATCTTTTAAAATTAAACTGTTATTTATTCAAATCGTTATGTTAGAATAGTGTTTTAGGGAAAAACATGGCAAGTTTATTTTGATAGCATATTTTCGTAATGCGAGAAATGAGTAGAAATATGTACGCCAATGCAGTCAATTACACTATCACAACGATGCGGCAAACAAAAAATCAGACCGAGGCGGAACTTTCAGTCAATCTGGATCACTCTGTATTTAAACAAAATGGATAGGAGATTTTAATAAATGAAGTTGCAGCTATCGTTATTGTTTCGCGTACAGCACTTTTAATTTAAAACACAAAAACTACCCACTATTTTTCAATTTTTTTATGTTATTCTTCATGAAAAAATTGCCAAATATTTTTATAAAAAAATTATGTAAATGATAACAGAGAATATAGTATAAAACACATGTTACAGAAGGCAATTCAAGCACTCATTCGTTCGCGAATTTATAACTCGTGCTAGAATACGTTGCCTACTGTAACTCATGTTTTAAAGTAGTAATATCGTGGAACCATTTTACCCAGAATTAATTGAAATTTAAAGTATATCTTAACTGAAGTATAATCCATCTGCTCTCCTAATTTAAAAACAATTAACCACGCGGTAGCTGAGATATTTGCAATTAAATTTGTCCTTTTTAATACGTGAAGAATAGGAAATTGCAAAATATACATAACATTTTAAATTATAACTTTTACATCCAAACCGATATTTAATCGAAAAACTAGTATGTTATAGTAGAATAATTAAATTTTATATAAAAATTTGAAAATTATTTACCACCCAGATTTCATTTTATTGCCTCTAGAAAATTATAATCTGAAGATACGATAAATAGGTAGAAATATATTTGGCAACCATGTACAAGCGTTCCAGATGGAGTATCAGTTAGCAATGCCCACTTTGGTATACGCGAATAAGAGGTATTCTTGGTTAAAGGAATTTCAGACGTACATTCGAAGGAAATATATTTTAAATGGGTATTTTACGTGAAAAGCATGAAAAGTTTAAACGATATGATACTTTTTTTGTTACTTTAAGAAAGAAATATAATAATTTGTTATGCAGTTCCGATTTGTAGTTTAGAATTAGTATTATATCTCAAAATATCTTATTACTTTTATAGCCGAATGTATCAATAAATATGGGAACATTATGGGAATACCGATTACATTTTCAGATAAAAATTGTATAACACCTTTTCTTCCATTTTCTGTATATATTGTATTTAGTGTTTCAAAATTAATTCCAGTATTTGTAATTTTTTGAATCACGCTTTTGGAAATTATACCTCTTAAAACCTTTAAAGTTTGTGATGTAATTGTAACTTCTTATAACTTAGTTTCATTGTTGACTGCTACTACAAATGTACATACTTTATCTTTTATAAATCTTGCTTTATATCGTAAACGATTGGACATTTTCACGAATTACACAAATGTTAAAATTAAAACTCAACGCAAACCAAATATTAAAATACCTCTTTGTTTGTCAAAGCGCGAAGTTGCCACAGTTATTCTTCAACATTCATACTTTGGTATGAGTAATTGAAATACGACACATGTGTTAGTGCGATTGGTACAGTTCAAAGAAAAACTTTTCTACGGAAAAATAAAGAAAATTCATTTGTTACGGTGTTTGATATTAGCTTTTAACTATTTTTATACAATTTGTGTATATAATATAATGTTAAAAATATAAGGTATTGCAAATACAAACTGCATTAGCTTAATTTTTATTTTGAACATAGAACAAATTTTTGAATAGGTACACCCGAGTGACAACTACCTTAATATACTATTATTATAACAGGTTTTCTGAAAAAAACATTGAAAACATTTTTTGTAGCTCGTTTGCTAATTTATACCGCCACGACAATGCGCCATATGTCATGTTTGCTCAGAATTCAAAATTTAGTTCTGTAAATCTAAGCAATGGAGTAGAAGTGCTTAAAATCGACTCGCCTTGCACTCGTCTACATATATGGAGTTCACAATATTTTATGCCATAAAATATTGTGAACTCCGAGTTGATCCCCACGTCATCAATTTCTGATACAAGAATTACTAAACTTTTATCTAGCATCTTTGACACACCCAGCAATGGGTAATATGCCTTGATGATATATTATTTATTTTTTATCTTATCACACATGACATATGTATACATATGACTTTATTCGCTATTTCATTATCATAGGTGTTCCGGCGGGATATACGCTATCTCCGTCCAACAATGGCAGAACATGAAATAGAAACAGTATTGTAACCGCGGTAACAAATGTCATTTTCAAATATTTGAATATTCATATCATTATGTCAATCATGTGATTGAAGTGTGATTTTGGCGTCGATAATTTGTGTTTTGTTGTATGTTGGTATTTTTGTTAATTCTTGTTATTATATTCTGCATTTTGCTATTGCAGAGACGGTGCAATTATTTTTTCTATAACTTTTATTAGAAATATTTTTCTCTAAAATAATAAATAAACGATTGACAGGGATAAAACAATGCTAGTCAAATGCTCGCTAATCACCCTTAATCAGTTGTTCATACTAGGGGTCGGTATTTCTAAAATTACTGACAATTATTGCAACATATTACTTTTGGAGAATAAAAAGAGGTATATTTCAAACATTTTACATGTATCATATTTATTCAATTCGTTTATTATTACTAAATAACTATTTATAGTTCGAATTTTGATGAAAAACAAGATTGACACAATATTGGGATATTTTACTACATAGAGATGGCGTTGTGTAAACGTCAAACCTTCAACAAGGGAGCACAAGCACATTAGTTTAACTTCCAGAAGCGTATCATTGCTGTCAATAGTTTTTCTTTGATTCTTCTTGTATTTTGACTTTTCTCTCAGTGTTTATTATTATTGAGTATATTACCGTGTGTCCTGTTTTATGAATTGTAGCGGCAGATTAATTATTATTTTTCATTTTAAATACTTACTATTTGTTAGTTTATGTATGTGTGTGTATGTTTGATTTTTCTTAGGGAGTTTTACAGCATATATTAGGTAATAGTAGTTTAATTACTTGTAAATATTTCTATTATCTATTTTCCACTATACAAACTACACGAGTATATAAAAACATACAAATGAAATAAAATTGCTCTCTTGTTTTCAATTCCAAATTTTGCCACCGTTCGCATTCTTAATGAAATATCACCCTAAGGTCTTACTGTCAGTTTTGACATTACATCGTAATTATTCAATTGATTTATTTTTGCGAAATAAATGTCTTACTTCGAATTTGATGAAATATAATATTCACACGATATAAGTTATAGTTAAAATGCTTAGGCAGAAGACTCACGGCATCAACCTGAAAAAAACCTTATAAAATGAAATATAACTTGCAGAATTTTTTGGGTGTTAATTATTTTTAACGGAAGAAGAAAAAAAAGCACTAGTATTAAGTAAGGTATATATCAATGATATTTACAATTATTTCTGTCAATCGTTATTCCTTTTACGGAATATAATATTATTTGAAATAATTTTAGTTTATTTTCGTACCATACGTTGGCACTACTGAGAATGACCATGTTTTGTCAAAGAATTTTATATTCCGTAAAAGGAATAAGGATTGACTTAGAAATAATTATAAATTCATTAATATATACGTTTCTTTAATATTGGTATGTTTTCTTCTTTTTTAAAAAATAAATAACAACTAATAATTTCTACAAGTTTTATTTTTTTTTATAAGGTTTTTTTCAGGTTGATGACGTGAGTTTTCTGCCTAATCATTTTTACCATATATTATATTGACAGTTTTAATTTGTCTGAATACTATGGAAATCACACGATTTCACCCGATAACATGACGTCATTAATTCCCCCCGTCCCCCGGCGATTTGAACCATATGGTTACGACTGATGACGTGGGGATCAAGTCGTGGAAACAGATTTACTCTTATGTTGAGAGGTAAACAAAAAACTGTAAACTCGATCCGACATGTGACGTCATAACAGTGTTATTTTTCACTATTTTGATTACGATGGAGCCCCCCCCCATTCATGCGTTCATATTGCAATCGTTCTTCGACAAAATTCCACCTCAGAAGAATAAATTAATCTCTTTCTTACTTTGTGTTCAATGGTGGTCTGCTGGTTCTTGTCCAAGTGCACCTTGATCAACTGCGATCCATCAAGCTTGACGCGAATTCTCTTGCCGACAATTTCCGCGGGGAATACCAGGTCCTCGAGGATGGCGTCGTACACGGCGGTCAGAGTGCGGGAACGAGGACGCTTCTGCTTGTTCTTCGTGCGGGTTTTACGGGTGGGCTTGGGTAGAATTTTGCGTTCACCTACGAACACTACGTGCTTGCCTGAGAACTTCTTCTCTAGCTCGCGGACCAGGCGGGCTTGCACCTTCTGGAAGGCCTTCAATTTTGGCATCGGGACGTAGATAATAATAGACTAGAAAGAATAAATTGTTACTAAAAAACCTGTTATGGCCGACACAGCACCTCCTTTTATTTTACGTAAGTATCGTATATAATATATCCTGCCGAGATTTATTTATAATTCCATTAAAAAATGTATATTTTTTTGTATATAGTGCAGGAAATAACAACACTTATGGAATGCCGTTTTAACATTAATCCCACATTTTAAAACAGTCGTAGACATTAATGTATCGTAAAAATTAACTTACATTAAAAAGAAAGATTTAAACTGATTGTTGAATTAAATTGTTCGTTGATAATATAATTACAATTTTTTCAAACAAAGATTTTAAATCAACAGTCAACGCAAAACTTTGTTTTTAATATTAGTTTAATTTTGTTTGTTTAATTTATGATTGTTGATATTTTTATGACAATTGTAAAAATTCAAATATCATACAAATGATATAACATTTATATGAATGAATTAAATTGACCCTTTTACGAGTCATGAATTAAAACGATTGTTTATTTCTGCGATACTTGTATTATTTTTTTGTTTAATTCTACGATACATGATTTAATATGGTTGTTAATAATTTTTGGACAGGCAATTTAATTAGCACCGTTGTGACTATTTCAAAAACTATTTGCAATTTGGTCATTCTTACGCAAATTGCTCCACCGATCATCTTTGTAATATCAAACAAAATAAAACTTATCAAACATATATACGAGCCCAACCTCAAATGTATTCGTACCCTCTGAAATAATAGTTATTTGTATATCAAGGCCGCGAAATCACTCTTTAGCGTACGGAGAGAAAAATTGTCGCCGAGGCCGCTTGCGGCCGAGGCAAGTCAATCTCGAGGACGCTAAAGGATTTCGCGGACAAGGTGTACACAATATTTTTTGTGCAACCGTAAAAAATATGTAATTACAAATTTTATTAATTTTAAACAGTTTCACTGTAAATTGAAAGTTGGCTTTCAAGGTAGCTATGGAATTGACATTTGATAAACAAAACACTTGTCATAGTGATTGTTTACTCAATGGATTTCGCGGCCGTTGCCATAACAACAACCGCGAAATTCAATTTCGTGGCCTATATTGCGGCTGCGAAATGCCTATTTCGCGGCCGGTTGCACAAAAATATATTAAAAGCAATAAAAAATATTTTTTGTGCAACCGGCCGCGAAATAGGCATTTCGCAGCCGAATATAGGCCACAAAATTGAATTTCGCGGTTGTTGTTATGGCATGGTAGCGGCCGCGAAATTGAGTAAACAATCACTATGATTTTTTCTAAACTAATTGTTTTGTTTATCAAATGTCAATTCCATAGCTATCTTGAAAGCCAACTTTCAATTTACAGTGAAACTGTTTAAAATTAATAAAATTTGTAATTACTTATTTTTTACGGTTGCACAAAAAATATTGTGTACACCTTGTCCGCGAAATCCTTTAGCGTCCTCGAGATTGTCTTGCCTCGGCCGCAAGCGGCCTCGGCGACAATTTTTCTCTCGGTACGCTAAAGAGTGATTTCGCGGCCTTGATATACAAATAACTAGGTTATTTAGGTTACAATAGTTGAGACTAGGGCATTTTTTATGTTTAATGTATTAATAAAGTGTACTGGATTTAAACACGTTATTAACTAAATTTCTTATTTAAACAATAATCTACGGGCAAATATATGACAAAAGACAAGTCCCAAATTTTTTAGTTCCAACAGTAAATAATACAATATTTATGTTAGTTAGTATTATCTATAAAACTGCGGGTAAAGGTAAATGACAATATACTAAATTAATTGCGATCTTAAATTTTATTACTTTAATAAAAATTATTTGCGAATTATTAAAGACGAAAACATTTGTCACATGCAGACAATGGTTTATTTGCAAATAAATTATTATTAAACCTAAGAAATTTTATAAGCAATGTAATCAATCTATACATTCTATTAATACGTTTATTTACCTTCAGTTTTATAAATAATACTAACATAAATATTGTATTATTTACTGTTGGAACTAAAAAAAATAGCACGTGTCTGTTGTCATATATTTGCCCGTATTGACAACTGACAAGCTGCGACATGACATCTGGTGGAAAAAATATGAACTTTCCGATTTGGTACTATATTGTGACTGTATGCTTGAGTTACATGTGGTTTGATCATTTAATGTGAATAAAAATGGGAAAAAGTCGTACAAATTGTTGTGCATTCTGATGTCACTCAAGATCTGGTCGAGACACAGGCAATGGGTTTTATAATTCTTCGAAACATGGCCAAAATAAAGTTAAAATTACGACAAGAGCAGGTGTTGAAATGGACATGGATCGACGAAAAGCATGGGAATATGCAATTCGTAGTGCAAAACAAATAAAAAAACATATGAAAGTTTGTTCTCGTCATTTTAAATCGGTTAATTACATTTTTCCTGGTTTTCGTCCAGCTTTACACATGCATTCTGGACTAATAATTTTTAATTTTTTTCTAAATGTATTTTGATTTCATGTGGCTTTGCAGAAATTGCACTGGTTTGCAGACAGAGTGCAAATATTACCCACATTATACCGTCATTTTTTAATACTCCACGTGATATTATGTGGTTAGCGTTTATAATTCGCTCACCTGCGATCATCAATTTCGATTGATTAAATATACATATATAAATATATAAAATTATAAATACATTTTAACATATCTTCTATAATACATCTAGAAGTAGCTGTTGGTTCCAGAAATCTAAAATGTTTTGTGATACCAAGCCCCATTTTAAGTGAAAAAATTGCTTTTGTTGTTTATTTTCATATGCCACAACACTGCGAGTACCAATTCAGAGGCAGCTGATCGGTCCGATGGTGCTGCCGCCATCGGACATGTCAGTTCTCAATATTGTTAAAATAATAAATTTAGGTAATCGCATTATATTTAAATCCAGTACACTTTATTAATACATAATAGTACATTAAAACACAAGTATCATAAGGCAATCTGTTAACGTACGAGTCCAAGTTTGGAAAACGAGCCGCTAGGCGAGTTTTACAAAGGACGAGTGCGTCAACAGGCCTTATGATACGTGTTTTTTATACTATTTTTTCTATTGAGGTAATTTTACGATTAAATTTATTTAAATTGCGACGTCAAATTATGACTAGGTATTTTTTTGTTAGTTATGTTTATGTTGGTAACGCTTCTCGCTAACAATTGAAATTTCATATTTTGTCAACTATTGATTAATTAGTGTATTGCAAGGTGTATTGTATTTATGATTCAAGGTCTGATTCTGGTTGTGAAATTAATATTATATTTCTTTCTAGTCCTATCACCTAAAGAAAGCATAAAAATCCATAATTAAAAGTAATATGTTGAAATATTATCAACAACTTACCATTTTGAGGTTACCTGTCATCTGTCAGTTATGAAAGCATGACTACCAACTCGAGAACATGAAAGGCGCCAAAAATAGTACGCTTATAGATCTTCTAAACGTCGTGTTTGCAGTACAAAACAGTGCGTTTATAGAAATATAAGAACACCGAAATAGAAAAAATAAAAAAATGCCCAAATATAGTATTAACTATTGTAATCTAAAAAAATATTTCTTCTTGCTGTTAATATATTTTTTCAGAGAGTACGAATACATTTGGGGTTGGGCACGTATATATATTTGATATTATAAACATATACTCATCCTCATGATTTAGTGTCACTAATAAATTACAACCATCTGTAAAAAGTTATAAAGGTGATATATGGAGCCATCTGTGAAAGCATGACCGAATTGCAAATAGTTTTTGAAATAGACACCACGGCACTAATTAAATTTATTGTTTTCATATTATTAACAGTTATATTAATACATGTATCTTAGAATTAAACAATTTAATTCCAGTATTACAAAAATAAATAATCGTTTTAATTCATTCATATATATGGTACTTCATTTCTATGATATTTGAATTTTTACGATTGTTTTGAAAATATCAACAATCATATAAATTAAACAAAATTAAACTAATATTAAAAATAAAGTTTTTTTTTGACTGTTGATTTAAAATATTTGTTTGAAAATTTGTAAGTATATTATCAACAAACATTTTATTCAACAATCAGTTTAAATATTTTCTTTTAATGTGATTATTTTTACAATACATCATTTTCTAAGACTGTTTTAAAATGTGGAAATAAATATTAAAACGACATTCCATGAACACCAGTGAAGAAAATATTTAAAAAAGATTTTTTTTGTTGCCATGAACGCTTAAAATATCTCGTTTCAGAAACTTACATTTGTTTCAGAATCACTAATTTCCCACATTTGTTATAAAAATAACTATTCTGATTACTTTTTATTTTCAGCAAAATTATATCACGAACTATTCTTACTTTTTGACACTCTGTCAATAAAAATATTTCATACTTCCTTGGAGTAGTATGGGTTGCAAAATTTACACGATATAATGAAAAATGTAAATTTAATAGTTTAATACTTCTAATACGATAAATTGTCAAAATAGTATTTAAATGTATTGGCTGGTATAGTTTGGTTCACGAAAGATGACAATTCAAGGTCATTTATTAACCGTATGGTGTAATATTACTTACAGATAACTTCACTGTATTTCGAATACATAGACGTGCAACAGAAATATGTATGCATACATTTTAACTGAAAAAATAAGTGTAATTTATTAGAAAATTGTTTCTTTTTAAATAATACCTTTCTCAAAGATTTATGCTCTTCACCCATGTTTTTGCAAAACACAATAACCTAAACTTGACAAAAACCATGCAATAGTAATTCGATTTAAATGTCAACATCACTGGGTAAATACAGCGTACATACATCATAAAGTAGGGACAAAGTGTGTCGGCACCTTTGAAGTTCGTATGGCTAGATCGAATAACCTTGAATAACGTTAGCAGGAATTTCCGAAAAGTGCTACGAGATGGAGACACAGTAATATTGTGCAAAATTCAAATTGGACGAAAAAGTTTTTTAGATTAAAATTTAATGCAAGAGATTTAAACAAAATTCTCATTTCTTTTCTTGAAAATGAACCCCACACACTCTGTAGTATGAATTATACAATGGCATTCCAGTGGTTTGCATTTCTTGAATTAAATCATACCGTTGACAAGATGTAACCCGTTATTACAGCTATAACAATGTTTATAATGATAAAAATATATTTACTTATGATTATTTTCATAATAAATACAAATCTCCGCAATATCTTCACAAAATAGTGTATTTACAATATATCATACCGTTTAAAATCCTTCGAAAATCTAAATAAAGATGTATTTTTATGAGTATATGTCCGTAGACAAGTTCTCATAGAACACATGTTTTTAGCAACTTTGCACATTTTTACTAGAAAACAAAACAAGTAAATCACGGGACGATGGAATCCCAAAGAAATTGTGGTTAGAAAATTATTTTGTAAATAAACAGTGCTGCTTTCCGAACGGATTTATGCAGAAGCTACAGCCAATATCGCGCATGCGCATACAAATTTGAATTGTAAAATTTCATTGCTTTTCCGTACTTTATGATGTATGTATGCTGGTAAATATTAGCATAGAGGGCAGTGTAGTAGATAATTAGATAAGTTACTCTACGACATACGTCATTAATATTTCTATCGTGTTAGAAAGTAATGTCAACATGAACGTATATCTGTCACACAACATAAACTACATGGACATACGTCAAGTAATCTTTCTCTTTCTAACATGAAATGTTGCTAAGTTATACTTTGGTTCACGAAAGATGACAATTCAAGGTCACTTGTTCGAAGAAAGAATACACAATACTTAATACAGTAGTACCTTAGCAACATTTCATGTTAGAAAGAGAAAGATTACTTGACGTATGTCTATGTAGTTTATGTTGTGTGATAGATATACGTTCATGTTGACATTATTTTCTAACACGTTACAAATATTAATGACGTATGTCGTAGAGTAACAGATATCTAATTATCTACTACACTGCCCTCTATGCTAATATTTATCCAGTGACGTTGACATTTAAATCAAATTATTATTCCATGGTTTTTGTCAAGTCTAAGTTATTGTGTTTTGCAAAAACATAGGTGAAGAGCATAAATCTTTGTGAAAGGTATTATTTAAAAAGAAACATAATTTTCTAATAAATTACACATCTTTTTTCAGTTGAAAGTATGCATAAATATTTCTGTTGCAGTGAAGTTATCTGTAATATTACACCATACGGTTAATAAATGACCTTGAATTGTCATCTTTCGTTAACCAAACTATATACTTTGGTTCACGAAAGATGACAATTCAAGGTCACTTGTTCGAAGAAAGAATACACAATACTTAATACAGTAGTACCTTAGCAACATTTCATGTTAGAAAGAGAAAGATTACTTGACGTATGTCTATGTAGTTTATGTTGTGTGATAGATATACGTTCATGTTGACATTATTTTCTAACACGTTACAAATATTAATGACGTATGTCGTAGAGTAACAGATATCTAATTATCTACTACACTGCCCTCTATGCTAATATTTATCCAGTGACGTTGACATTTAAATCAAATTATTATTCCATGGTTTTTGTCAAGTCTAAGTTATTGTGTTTTGCAAAAACATAGGTGAAGAGCATAAATCTTTGTGAAAGGTATTATTTAAAAAGAAACATAATTTTCTAATAAATTACACATCTTTTTTCAGTTGAAAGTATGCATAAATATTTCTGTTGCAGTGAAGTTATCTGTAATATTACACCATACGGTTAATAAATGACCTTGAATTGTCATCTTTCGTTAACCAAACTATATACTTTGGTTCACGAAAGAAGACAATTCAAGGTCACTTGTTCGAAGAAAGAAAACACAACATTTAATACAGTAGTATCTTAGCAACATTTTATGTTAGAAAGAGAAAGATTACTTAGCGTATGTCTATGTAGTTTATGTTGTGTGACAGATATACGTTCATGTTGACATTACTTTCTATCACATTAGAAATATTAATGACGTATGTCGTATAGTTACAGATATCTAATTATCTACTACACTGCCCTCTATGCTAATATTTATCCAGTGACGTTGACATTTAAATCAAATTATTATTCCATGATTTTTGCCAAGTCTAGGTTATTGTGTTTTGCAAAAACAGAGGTGAAGAGCATAAATCTTTGAGAAAGGTATTATTTTAAAAGGAATATAATTTTCTAATAAATTACACTTATTTTTTTCAGTTAAAATGTATCCATAAATATTTCATGTTGCACGTCTATGTATTTGAAATGCAGTGAAGTTATCTGTAAGTAATATTACACCATACGGTTAATGAATGACCTTGAATTGTCATCTTTCGTGAACCAAAGTATAGCACGAGCGTGGTTCTAACACCGGTGTCAACTAAAACCATGTCAACAACTTGGCTCACACTTCAGGGTTATCAACAAAATCAGTGTTGCCAATATACTGATTAAGACGAAAATGTACTGACAACCATATTCAATCAATTTAGCAGCATTATTTAAAATAGTTTAATATGATCTTTGAATATATTAGTACATTAAGATACAAGTTTATTTTATACTATTTTTTCTATTTTGATCCTTTTGTCAAAAAAATATTTACAAATATACGTGATTTCATTTTTAAGAATATTTTAATTTTTATTTGATTGTTGGTAACCATACTTACCACGAAACTGATTATAACAATTAAACACTTATTTGCATCCGAAGTTCCTACTGTCATTTGCGAAAAGGTTATGTTTACAGGATAGTATAAACCATTCCTATTTAAAATACAATATTAATATATTTAAAATATAACAAAATAATTATTAATATATTTACTTATATGTATTATTACTTCATTTCAATAGTGGGGTCTTCTAGGCTAGAAATAATATTTACTTTCACATGACAAATGTCTAGAAATGTAGGTACTACGTAACAACCTAACAGAAATTAGGTTTGAGTTCTTTTAAGAATTTATGACATCCAAATGGGTTTCATAAAGTACATATTAAAGAACCAAAATAGAAAAAATACATTTAAGAACGGCAACGCATATGGCCTAGCAAGATACTATATCTATCTCTTTTTATTCACAAAATTATTATAGATAGCTAGTGACTCCTACCACAAAACTGTGAACTACGATAAATCGTGCTAACAGCATTGCCAAATAGTATTTGTTAGAGGTATTCAATATCCAATAATTCAAAAATATTGTTTCATAATAACCAGATAATATATTTTGAATCTTCAATGTACATGTATACTTGTTTTACAGTAGCAAACTTAAAAATCTTTTTAAAATCTTATCTCGTTGTTCTAGCTACATGGCAACACTATGCAACATCCACCTATTATGTATTTTTTGAACTAACTCAGAAATAATTCTTATACGGAGGAATAGATGGCACCTTCTCTCGAAATATTTAATCTAAATACATTGTTGCCGTTCTTGTATTGTATTATATATTCAAAGATATGATTTATTTCTTGACTTGTTTGTAGGATAAACAATTTAAAACAATGAAACTAAATTTATTGAATATATCTGTCAGTATAGTTTTAGTTTAATCAGTTTATTGGCAACATTGATTTTGTTAACAACCCTGAAATATGTGCCAAGTCGTTGACATGGTTCTAGTTAACACCGGTGTTAGAAATGTTTGAAGAATATGTAGCTCTACACGTTTTAGTCGTAATATTTGAGAAATTGTCCTGACTACATCCACAATTACACAAAAAAGACATTATAAAAATGTTAAAATCAGATTGTATAACGCGGTATTTACTAAAATCTCGATATACGATTTTTAGCATGATTATAATAATTCATTTACCGACGATGACGAAGTAAAAATATTCTTTTTTTTTAGTAGTTTATAATAAATTGTATATTTTAAAGTTATGTTCGCTCTAAGAAATTTTTAAAAGCCAAGGAGGGTCGTCTCGTATGTGCCCTTAGCGATACGATGTCATTACTCTCAAAGCTGTCGTGGAAATAATTTTTAAGTTTGACGTCAGTCAGATCTGAACCCGGATTCGAGCCACAGTAACTTCAAACACGAAAAAAAATACTACGTAAATTTATTTGAAGTTTTTGTATCCTACTTACTTTCTTATTATTTAATTCAATCTCCCTAGCCTTGGTGATGTGAAGCTCACGAAGTTGAGCTTTCAAATCAGAGTTCATTTCTAGCTCCAGAAGAGCTTGAGAAACCTGAGTTTCAAAAGCATCTGGCTCCGCACCATTTGCTTTAATTATTTTTGTGGCAGACATCTGAAAACATTAAATTATCACAAGTTAACACCATAAACAACACCATATAACCTATAAAATTTCAATTAAATCGATCAAATATCTATAAATACTGTACATATAGAGCAATTACTTTATGATGGTTTAAATAATTGTGCTACACTAAAATTATTAAACCGCACTATCTAAAAACACAGTTGACACTAGTACAACATGGAACAAGTAAAATTTATCTAATTTTATCCACAGTTTTAAATACCATCCACGAAGTATTTGAATCACAAACGAAGAATAACGATACGTAGATTTTTTATAAACTAGTATTAAGTCACAAAAGTATTCATTTATGTATAAAATTTGCAAAAAGTAACTTAAAATATTAGAATAAAACGTGTACCTTGCCGTATTATTTTAGAAAAGGATCGCACAGAAACGGGAAACACGCATGCGTGCGATTATCCGAAGGAAGCAACAGTACAACATACAACAATAATAATATCCCTAAGATTGTTCCCAACAATTGTATTATTCTTTAAAATAATTATATAAAACTATTGAAATATACAGTATATATGTTAAAAATGTACATTTATACTTATATTTTGATTACGATAATAAATGTAAAATGTATTTTCAATGTAGGGATTTTCTTGAAATCAAAGTTGTCCGTCAGCCATAGTCATTTGTCTTTCGTAGTGAGTGAGTGCGAGAAAAATGGCTTCGTTATTCGCTCGAACTGCAGTTTCTGCCTGCAGAAGAAATGTCTTCTTCACCACACAACGATACTGCACTTGTAAATAAATATTCTTCAATATATTATCTTTATTTTTGTATAATTTTTATTTCCGTTCAACTTAAATATCATTGAATTTTCATTACGTAATTTGTGTAGAGTTTTCCTCGTAAAAGATAAATAAGATTATCTAACATTTTTATAATAGCTTAAAAATCAGTTTACATTATTTTTATTAAATATTATTCCATATAACACGTAAAATAACTTTGGGAAGATGTCATTGACATCTTTGGAGTTTGAACATATTTGGGCGTATTTTTAAGATCAAATAATACAAAAATGCTTTTCTTCAGCGATGGGTGACCCCCTCGAGCACGCAACAGGACTGGAAAAGCGCGAATTGCTCGCGCAAGTTGCTGGCAACGACAACCCCTTTGACATGAAAGTTATGAAACGTGGAGCAGGCACTAAGGAATGCCCTAACGAAATCCCGTCTGCGTTTGACTCTCGCATCGTCGGCTGTATCTGCGAGGAAGACGCAACTGCAGTCAATTGGATGTGGTTGCACAAGGGCATGCCTAGAAGATGTGAGTGCGGACATTGGTTCAAACTCGTAGCTAAGGCGCCCGTATAAATGTTATTGTATCCTACATGAAATTTAGAATGTTTTATAGTAATAAATTTATTGTACCATAGAATGTGTATCATTTCAGTGTATAAAACGCCAGTCAACTTAATAAATAAGTACCATTAATTAAACATTTTTTTACCAAAAAAATTAGTTGCCTTCTTAATACTTAAATAAATATAACCTATAATCTTTTTAATTATGTATATGTGATATTTAATGCCCTTCAAATTGATTAATCGATTTTTCCAAAAATAGTTTTTCAATTTGCCTCTGAAAAATTTCTAGGAATTTTTATTTTCTAAAAGTTTAATGAATAATATAACCCTACTTTTCAAAATAATAAGACTTTAACGTGTTTATAAATTAAAACAAGATGCCTGTAGACCATAAACGAATAAATGGTCCGGAAAATACTGAATCATATCATTTATATTCAAAAGATTACAAAAAATCATTCCAAGAAACTTTTCGAAAAATATATATAGAAGGAAAGAGGATAGACGGGCGAAAATCTGAAGATTTACGTAAAATATGTATGCAATTACTGCAACACTTTTTAAAATAACTAAACAATAATTAAAATTCATTATTTTAGTTATGAAAACTGGTGTTGTAACTCAAGCAAAAGGATCCGCATACATCGAACTGCAAAACACAAAAGTAATCGTTTCTGTCTTCGATCCCAGAGAAATTCCCAACAAAAACGATTACAGTCAAACCGGAGAACTTTATTGTGAATTTAAATATGCCCCATTCAGCTGCCGCAAACGTCGTCTTCACCAACAAGACAGCGAAGAAAAGGAATATAGCGTCATACTTCGCCGCGCATTAGAATCTGCTGTTTGCCGTCACGAATTTCCCAATTTCCAAGTTGATATTTACGCTTTAGTTTTAGAAAACGATGGCTCTGCTCTTTCTGCAGCTATAAATTGTGCAGGGCTGGCTTTAGCCCACGCTGGAGTTCCGATGTATGATTTGGTAACCGCAGTAAGTTTAGGACGACAAGGGGAGAAAATATTTTTAGATCCAACTTTGGACGAAGAAAATGTATGTAATTTAAGTATTCCGAAAGATAATTCTATGGAAACTGATAATCAACAATTTAATGAACATGGTATTGTTGTTTTGTCTGTCTTATCAACGCATAAACAAATTTCAGAGTTGTACCAAACTGGATGTTTCAGTTTGGAGACTCTAACGAATAGTATATCGATGTTAACTGACGCAAATATTAAAATTGTTCCTCTCGCTGAGAAATGTTTGGTTAAGTTTGTAATGAAACATGTTGAAGATAAAAAAATTGAAGACGAGCATATTAAAGAAAGTTCTGTATTATAATTAAATGTATTTTACAATAAATGTTTTTATTTAATCTTCTGGTTTGTCTGGTGGAGGACCGCAAGGCTGCAGCATTTTCTCCATCAAATTGAACCGAACTCTAGCCTTAGCTTCATTTTCACAAATTGCAAAATAATTCAATAAATCTGTATGACCCAAATAACTGGAATAGCTGTCTCGATGTTGGTTGACCAGCCACTCATATTTACTTGTGTCTGCATGACCTGTACCAATATATTTCGATTGTAGATGTTCTAATTGACTGTGGATATTATACCGGTCGCCCATTTTGCTAAAATACGTAAATCATCGTTCAATAAAATATTTTATTGATCTATTGCTTCAAATATAATTAATACTTACTCAAATCTCTATTTGAAAAGAGATGTATGAACTAGCAACAGTTTTTTAAAAGAATATTTATAGGAGAGTAATAAATTAACCTTTGTCAACCACAGATGTTCATATGTCAAAGACTACAAACAACTGCATGCGGTACAGCGACCAATGAAAACAACGAAAAAAATGACGTCACAACTTTTTCAGTCGTAGCCTACTGAGTGTCTAGTTTATCGCAACATTTTGCGATAAGAACTGTGATATTAAACATCGTTTCATTACAAAAATACGTCTGAAATCATTGGAATTTTACGTTAAACAAAGATAGGTATGTATTTTGTACATATTATTAATAGTTTTGTATGTAAATAAGTTAGTTCTCAATTGGGAATCATGAAAATACAGTCCGCCAACTGTTCTGGCGGTAAGCTTTCATGAGAGGTTGGTTAGAAAAAAGCTAAGCTACACCTCGAGCTAGTGATGTTCAGAAACAGCATTTTAACGTATTTTAACGGCTTTTTGATGTTACTAGCTTATCACTGGTATGTATTATCTTTTGTTGTACCGACTAATTGTTAGTATTTGCAAGTATTGTTGAGAATTGTTTTGTTATTCTCCAATTTTTTTCTCGCCTTGAGATCATATGGGCATGTAAATAATGCAAGGATGCTGGATATTTGCAAGCATTCTTTAAATTTTCTATTAATTAACAATACTTTGATGCTTACACAAACAATTATTGATCATTCCAATAACTCATTTTTCGAATATAGTATTTTCAACCACATTACATGTTATATTCCACAACTTTGGTGTAGTTTTCATAATAATACTTAACAAATACTTGACATATAATAATATATTATTCTTTGACGAAAAATAACATGAACTTTATTCATAAAAACGAATATATTTGCTTCAAACATGTGCTGATAGCTACTAAAATCTGACTTTTTGGATGTCTACTCTGCTTTATTATTCATTATGCATGAAAATATATACTTATACACTCCAATACCCAAAAAATAACATCCTGTAGACCTGATCCTTGATCCTGAATGAAGAATAATGATGATTTTATGGACATGAACGAATTTTTAGCCATGGATAATAATCAATTTGTCACTCCACCCAAAAGACATTGGAAATTTGAACATTCTCAACATGTATCCGAGAGGAAAAGAGCGTTATTTCCTTCACAAGACAGCGATAGCGACAGCGACTTAGGATTGTTATGTCCATTGGAGAACAGTTCTAGTCCAGAAAAATATGAATCCCTCTTAAATGTTTCCAAACGGGATAACAATGATAAATATTTCACGTTTTTCGATAAATTTAAGAAGAACAACAACAAAAACGATGAAAATTGCTATCCAACAAACTTGAGTCCCATCAAAAGTTTTCCACTATCTCCAACAAAATCTCCAGAAAAGAATAATCTAACTACAGCCATATCAGAAACACCTTCAAAATCACCCTCGGCAATATTAAAAACACCTCATGATAACTCCAGTACAAATCAACAAGTACCACGACTGGTGCGCAAATCTTTGCTAGATATTTCAAATATTGATAAGAGCAGCTTAAAAAGAAAATCAGATTCACCAGAAGAGAGCAATAATAAGAGCTTTAAGCTTGACCATTCTGCTCAAAAACCTCCAAAAGCTCGAACAGCGTTATTTACTGAAAATGAAAGTTGTGTGTCTGCGAAATCTTTTTATGGAAACTCGGAAAATAACAAGCTTGATATGAGCTTTCGATCAGAAGCTAATTATAAAAGTAAACATGTTAATAGAAAGCCAAACCCGGTTTATTTGTGCAGTAGAGGAAAAAACAATAAGAAAAATTCCGGACAGATAAATGCCGGAGTAAGGCATGGAATTAGGAAACCGAAACGTAAACCGACATTAACAAAAACTCAGTTACTTAAAGCAGCCTTAAATATAGTTAAAAACTCTCCATTAAACGATTATTTAGACAATGTAGCAGAAACACAAAATTCCAGTAGTTGTAGTGAAAATGAATGCGGTGTTTCTTTAGAACAAATAAAAAAAATGGATTCTATTTTAAAAAATATGGAATCTTCTACACAAGCCAAACCATTAACCATCTTTTCGAGACCTGAAACTCCGTCACCTGAGCCGACAAAGGAGTCTTTTTTTGGCGTAAAGCGATCTTTAAGTCCCGAACCAGATTCCAAGCGAAAATTCTTTAAATCCGGACCTTCAAAGGCAACTATATCAATCACCGATAACATTACTTTAAAATTAGATAAAGGGGAGTTAAGTTTAATTGAAAAAGAAGTAAAAATAAAAAAACCACGCTCACATCCAATTATAGATTTCGATATGTCTGATTTAACTTTCACTGAAGAAAAAATAATAGACGAAAGCTTCACAGATATCTTAAAAAGCCTCGAGGATGACAAAATTGTGGATGTTAAAAATGTAATTTTATCTCCAACATCATTAATGTGTGACTTAACGTCTGGCTTAGCACTAGACAGTCCAAAAAGTCAGACAACAGCTTCTGAAATAGATCTTAAAAAAGCTACCTTCAAAAAGCGCATTTCATTCCCAGAAACCATGGACAAAGAACAGAAACTTTTCCCTATTTTTTACGGCAAACAAAACAATCCAAAACCACAAGATAAAAAAGAGAACAAACATGTTAAGAACATTCGCAAAATCTGGAAACCACTTTCCGACGATCAGACTTTAATTGACGCCGGACAGAAAAGATTTGGAGTTACCCAATGTCCAGAATGCAAAGTTATGTATAGTATGGGAGAACCAGAAGATGAAATCATGCATTATAACTATCACAATTCTATCAGTGTCTTCAGATATCATGTAAGTTTACAAATTTATTGTATTATTTTTATTTCGCTTGTGAATTTTATAGACATGGCGAAATGAAAGAGTTGTAAATCAATTTCACGATGGAAAAGTTATCCAAGTTAACCCGAATGACCCTAAAAATTGGTGGAAAAAGGTCAAAGAAGTTTTAGAGGTTGTTAACCGAGAACTGGGATTCGTAGATGGCGCGTTTATCGCCGAAAATAAAAAGGTATTTAATTTTGTATAGTTTTGGGGGGTATCGATTATCAAATTATTATTTTTTACACCGATATCGTATAAGGTCTTGTAAACGATATTAATCGGCTCAAGTTTTCATTATAACAACGATATTTTCTAAATCTTGAGTGTTCAACTTTTCGGATTTTCAGGGTCGATGCGGTCCAACGAAAATTTGTCAAGGGCCGCATATAGAATTTAGAATGAATATAACAACGTTTACTTAAAAAAAAGGAATGATAACATTTTTAATATGTATAGGTGGAACAAATTTGAGTTCCTTATATGAAAAACTTAATTATTATGCACGTTACTGAAAATTGTTGTAGGTTTTTATGAGACAACATTAATAGATACCGCACGAATTTTCTATCGTCTTTTGTTTTTGAGCTACATGCTAAAACTTGATTTTTGCTTATTTTGAAAATCTCATATCTCGCTTATAATAAAATATTTTTCTTTATGCAAGTACAACTTACAAAAGTTGAATACACTTGAATAATTTATTTGATTTGAAATCGTCACTAAAGTGTACAAAAATCGTCATTAAAAGTTCAGAAATCGGCACTAAAGTAATCCATTATACGACGATTTCCTGCAAATGCAGTGTTGCCAATCTTATGATAATAATTATTGTACATAATTATAATTGTAAGATAATTTGGATAGGTGTACCGATATACAATAGTAAATTTGAACGAAAAATAACAAAAAATATGTGCAAGAAGAACGAATTAAATAATTCCGATGAAGATGTTTGAGATAATACATAATTTTTTGTACTTCTGAAATTACAATTTTTGGTTTGTTTTCATGCTGAAAGCGATTCTTTGCAGCAGGTTTTGCTATCCTACCAATGAATTTTATTTATGAATGTTGTACACAATATTTGTTGTCACAGATACGCATCACAAATACAAAAATTGTTAATAAATGTGAAAATAATTTAAAAAACATAATTCTTTATTCTCTTATTTTTCTTTTTTTATATTGCAGGAGTAGAAAAAATAGTGTGTTTAACCTTTGTCGAACACATACGATTGCAGCTTTAGTTTTGGTTCGACAAAGAAACACTTTCAGTAGTTGGTATACAACTATTTTATGTTCGGTACCTTTGTACATAAATAACTATTTTTCAAATTGTATATCTGATTGCAACTTTATACATTCCGTTTACAAGTTCACAGGAAACGTGTTAATGTCAGCTGAAAATGCAGTACTAGCAAATATACTGAAATCCATTTGGAGTTCTTTTGAAATCTTAAATATTTTCTCAAAAAAGCAATTAATGCTTCCATATATTTCACTCTTTACGAGGCTGGGTTCAGACAGTGTTTTAAAATTTCAGGGCATTCTTGGCTTGAACTATAAATTCAAATTACATACTGTAAAGAACATGTTTTGTCGACATGATATACTTGAGCTGAATAAATAATTTATAGATATGATTAACTGATTACATTAAAAAATGGTTCGAGTGTTTAATATTTTTTTATTATTATTAAAAACTAATAAATACATTCTTGTTCTTTCTTAAAAATAAAACTTGTTTGTGAATGCGAATGAATATGGAAACGAATTATTCCACCATCTATCTTTAATATTTATTTTTTAGGTATTTTTATGTATCATAAATAAACAAATAGTCGGCTGCTTAGTTTCCGAACCAAAATTACAAGCCAACATAATAATTCCGTCATCTGAAGGAATAGATCTATGTTCCGAAGAATCGTACCCGATTAAATGTGGAGTGTCTAGAATTTGGGTGGCTCAGAATCACCGTAAGAAGGGCATCGCGACTTGCATGATGAATGCTATGCGATCTCACTTTATGTATGGACATATCCTATCCACTAGCGAAATAGCATTTAGCGCACCGACCGAGGCGGGGAAAAGATTTGCAGAGAAGTACACAAATACACCCAAATTTCTAATATATACCTCCTAGTTGTTGTTTACAAGTTAAGAATATTTATTTTGTTGATTGTTACATACAATTTTGTGCAAACTCGACGTGATCAAACGGTCGAATGAATATTTTTTTAAATCATTATATGAATGCGGCATTAATATTTTAATATTAATTTTATGGAATGGGTATTGTCTAAATTTGTCGTTCATATTGTTAAAGTAATATATCTTATTTATTTTTATTTACCCATCTTGAAATGGAAATATTTTTGTAATTCAAGGCAAATAAAACTTTAAAAAACTATACAAGTGTTTGTATTTATATAAAAGTTTACTGAACTTTGTTATGTGCTTATTTTAAGATTTATTTTTATCACTTACAGGGTTAAAATGCAGATTTCTAAGATAAAAATTTGACATCTACATGTAATTCTTTATAAGATATGTGACAATATTTTTTCCGTCGTGTGGGTTGGAGTTAGAGATCGTTATAAACAAGTGTACGGATTACAGCTCAATCAAATTAAGAGAAATTAGTAAAAAATAGTGGAAGTATATGCTTAATAATGAATATTAATAAAGAAATAAAATGATGTAATTGAATACTTCGGATTTAAGAGAGTTTTTGTTATAGCAGCTCGTCACTCATGAATTCCATATATATTAGTATGATTGCCAACTCAAAGACCGCCTATAAATATCTAAAAATACCTAATTAGGTACCAATGGAATTAGAGAAGTTCATATACTTTCATATGAAATTATAAAAAAATGGTGGAATCCCAATTTATTTAAAATTTTACTAAACTTCGTCATGGACTAATATTTCAAATTTATATCTGTCACTCCTACATGGTTAAAGAGCGTGATTTAGTTAACGTCAAAACATTTTGAAATACTAGCTTGTTAAAAAAATTAAAACAGGGGATTCCAAGTTTACGGCTTTTAAAAAAATACTGTAATAAGGTGAATATAATCGTTAATTTTCTGATTTTTATTACCGTAATATTAAAATGAAACTTTAATGCATTTACATCAAGCGTATTTATATAGTATAGTATCAGCCATGTTTGTGACGTGCAGGCCTATGGACCTTTTACATGAAAAGAGAGAGAGAAAAAATGACATATATGTAGCGTGCAGTAGTTTGTTTGCGCATAGAGGCCAGATATATTTCAAACAAAATTTGAAATGGCGGAAATAAGATTGTAACTATATTAAATAAATTCACACAAAGCGTTTGTGATGATAAATATTTCAAGACGAGAGGACGGGTAAATGGGAATCAGAAACGTGGTTATATGTTCTAAAGACGCGAAATAAACACCACTTAAAGTGACAGATGATTGCGTAGTTGCCAGTTTATTAAGAAAGTTACAAATAAGAACAAAACTATTGTTATTATTTTTAAATAAATTGTTTTGTCTTTATTAATAATTTCTTTACAATCAAAGCCAAAATAATTTCAGTTTTTGTGTTGTGTAAATATTTTTTTATCAAAAATAAATGCTTGTCCTTTTAATCATTTAACTTGACAACATGGTGCCTACTCATCTCTAGTTCATAAAAATTTCACTACGTGGTGTATTGAAAAATTACGTCATGGTGCAATAAAAATGTAAAAAGTCCATTGGCTGTTCGACTAAAGGTTCGAACGCGCAAGCCAAGGGCATGTATCGCTTGCACCATGTTCGCGCTGGTTTTGACGTGACACGAAACGACATACCCAGCGCATTTGTCATATATCCGTCTCACTCAGCTCTAGAAACGTGTTTTCGGTGTAGACGTCACCTGCGTTACTCGCGCCGTCGATTTCTCGGGTCTCATTTATTGAAACTTGGATATTTTTTTTTCTGGTAATCAGAAACTTTTCGGCGAAAACACAAAATACAGGTCTAATATTGTTATGTACAGATTAACATTAAAAAATGTAAAAAAAAAACTTGTAAACCTCTATTCTGCTATCAATAAAAGGAGGACGAGCAAACATTAATGGTCTTATGAAATCGTATTTATAGTATGATGGCGGCGTTGTTACATTGAACGTCAGGTGGAGTGATATATCGGTTTAAGTATTTTTTAGTCACATCGTACAACAGTGTGAACGAATGCAAGACTAAGTGTATGTAAGAAGAAGGCAAATAAACTTTAAAAAATAATACAACTGTTTTTGTTTATATAAAAAATATTTATATTTTCGTAAATGTTAAAACAATGTTAGTCAAGTATGTCAAAACATTTTAAAATACTATTCTATAATAAATTTAATCACAGTGTCTTAAAAATAAAATGCTATGTGATCATAACTTTATGTTTACAATAAATATATTAATCTCCCGTACTCGAACTAGCAGTGCTATCATCTGCTAATAGTTTCTGTAAATCTATACCTTCCATTTTTATAGAACTGGCGTTGTTAGCGTGAGCTAGGAACAATTCTTTCAAGAAACTCAATTCCTTTGTAAGTGTTTTTACTTTTTCTTCCAAGGCGGAATTCTCATTCTTCAGCTGTGTGACTCTGGCAAGCGTTTCTTGTGTCTTCAGTTTTGATTTTACTCTACTTCTTTTTACAGCCTGTTGGAAAAGTTAGGTTATATGAATAACTTGTTTTGTATAGTTCATATAACAATTCTTGTAGTTTGATTTATGTGTTAAATATAAACAATATGGAATATATTTTCTTGTACCTGGTTATTTCTGTCCCTTTTTTTTCTGTATTCATCGTTATCATCAGATTCTAAGGAATCATTTCCTGTATCATTCTTTGTTCTGCCTCTTTTATCCTTCTCGCGTCTTGGAGCCATGGTGAAATACTATTTTTGTATTTTGCAATAAAAAATAGAGAAGGAAATGTCCTTTAAATCAAAAAACCTTGCGCAATACGGTGCAATTGTATGTACGATTTGATACAATGACAATAGTGAACTAATTTATAGTTTATATTACTCAATAATATAAAAACAAACTTATTGTTATTAATATTTGTTGTTTTTGTTTTAATTGTTGTTAAACGACAATATTGTGCTGACAGTTGTTTAGAATGACAACCATTATACTTGTTTACAGCATTAAATTTACGCGATTTAAAACTATATAGTTGGTTTGAAAGTGTTTAAAAAAAAGTCTAAATAATATAGGATTTGTTGATTTTATTATAAAATACGTCATTATTGTTATGAAATATTATAATAATTGACTTGCTCCTAGTGTTTTACATTTTATTTTACACACGTACAGTGTTGTGCGACATATCAGTGCCATGTATACATGGTATAATACGTTTGAATATTCAATGTCAAAACATTACAAAAATGTTTTTTATATATTTGATGTGTGTAGATAATATATACTCCAGATAACACAGGTATATAATGCCGTGGCAAACCGTTTAAACATATTAAACAACAATTAGTGCCAAAGGTAAGCAACAATTATCACTTTTCGTTCACGTGGCATTTCATCGTCGTAACAATTAGCAACAATATTTTAATTGTTAATACAACAATGAAATACTACTATAATTATAATATTCTAACTGCATGGCTATTGGTCAACAGGTAAAGGTGAAGGTGAAGGTTATCTTTAAGGGTAGATTAGAATGGCAACAGTTTTGGTGACTGGGGGAGCTGGTTATGTGGGCTCACATACAATCATAGAACTCCTAAACAATAATTATAAAGTTATCGCTATAGACAACCTAGTCAATTGCTTTGCAGAGCAGAATGAAAAGCCAGAATCTCTCAAAAGGGTAGAAAGGGTTACCAACAGGCCTGTAGACTTTTACAATGTTGATATCAAAAATAAAAGTGCACTTGGTAAAATTTTCCAACAAGTAAGGCACAAGATATTTATTTATCTTTGTATATAAATGCGACTATAAATGCAGGCGATAAGAAAGAGTGATTTTTGTATGAATGAATAATTGTAGTTGTATGTCTGTTCATATACTGTAAATATAAATGTTTGATATTGAACAATCAATAATTAAACATTTTACCAGGATTTGTGCAATATATACGGTGATTTATAATGAATGTAACAAACAGTTTCTTGTTTAGGTTTTTTAATCGCTAACGTTTTGAGTCGTTCAATTATAGATTTTGGTCATTCAAGTAATGCATTTTAATAAGTAAAATTTACATAATAAGTATATTTCAGGTTAATTCTCTGAATCCACAAAGTGTACACGATTATGAACCTAAACAGTTTGTGAATAATGACAATGCTTGTTTTCTTTTACTGTAAGTTTTCCATTTCTGGATTTTTGTATTGTTATCGTAGTGTTCCGGATTAAAAAAGTCAAAGAAATGATTGTGATCTGTACTATACTTCATTCACGATAGCAAGAGAATGTGGAACTAATTCTTGAACAGAGACAAGTCATTCTATTGGTTCGGCTCCAAAATTAAACTGTTTTGACCAATAGAATGATTTGTTTCTGTTCAAGAATGAGTTCCACATTCTCTCTCGTCAGCGAATACCAAAATACACGGTCCTAGTTCGATAATTTTCAAATTTTATTAATCAATATACCTCTGAAAAACAAAATGTTTAATCTTATGTTTCTTAAATTGGCATTTTGGCATTGATGCACGCACCTTAATTTTATTTCTAACGGTAGCACTACCACACGGAGATTTTAGTACTCGCTTATTATTTGAATGGGAGCCTTAGCACACTTTTGTTCTTGGTAGGGGTGCTATTGTCTCGTCCTAATTTTCATTGTGTAACGCGTACTTTAAGCAAAACGCTCAGTCCTGCCATATGCGTTTAGCTTTGCGCTAGGGCTCCTATTGTTTTGTTTTTTGCCCATATCGTGTTTTGTTTTCCACGGTTTTCTTGTTTTGTTCTATTACAACTTAATATTAAATTGAAAATCAATTGTAATTTATAAAATTTTGAATTTGGTTTGGATTTAATTATTTACGATATAAGTGTTATATATATATATATATATATATATATATATATATATATATATATATATATATATATATATATATATATATATATATTATTAACGCAATTGTAAAGAATTGTCCTACGACCCCACAGGGCGAGTTAGGGCAATTAGAATTTCAATATTGCACTTGCAGTTGGGATAACAAAACAATTACATAGTGCGTGCGATATGGTGGACTCTGTGAAAGATAGTAGGAATAAACCTATGTTCATTTGACATTTTTTATTTAAAATTACCCACGGAATAAGATGTTAAAGTTTGTTACACTCTTTATAATTATTTCACCAATAAAAATATATTTACACGCTATATAAACTATTGGTCTATCTAGGGGCGGTTTTATTCTGTAAAAATCTGATTTCTTTTAGCATAAGATAGATTGTGTAATGCATTTTGCCGCTTTGAAGGCTGTAGGCGAATCATGTAAAATTCCTTTAACATATTATCAAAACAATATCACTGGGTCAAGTACTTTGTTTGAGGTAATTGCTTTTATCTTGTAATTATTCTATTTTAACTACAACTAATGTTATCTTAGGTAATGAATGAAAATGGTGTTAAAAAATTAGTGTTCTCTTCATCAGCAACAGTTTATGGCATCCCACAATTTTTGCCGATTACTGAAGAACATCCAACCGGTCAAGGATGTACGAACCCTTATGGAAAGACGAAATATTTCGTAGAAGAAATATTAAAAGATTTGTGTTTATCAGATGATGTAAGGATGAGTATCAAATAAAAAGTTTTATAGGTATAAATATTTTTTTTTATAGGAATGGGGTGTAATTTTATTACGATATTTCAATCCTGTTGGTGCTCATGAATCAGGGCTATTAGGAGAAGATCCCGCAGGCATTCCGAATAATCTTATGCCTTTTATATCTCAGGTAAATATATAGTATATCCTAATAATTTTACTAGAAACGTGAATGTATCTCAAGCATAGAGTTAAGAATATATAATAGAGGGAGCCCAAGTCCGAAATCTTGAAGCCGTGCAGAGAATTGTCCTCCATTTATTTATTTCTTAAATAAAAATTCGCTTCAAGCATATTGTTGAATTCGTAATTTTATATAGATTCCAAATATACAGGTGTCCCAAATTGGTATACCATTGGGATCTGGGAAATTATAAGAGCTACGAGGTCGGATAAATAGGCATTGTTGTGCAGTTTTGAGGGCTCATTCAGATTCCGCTGAGAAAAATTTAAAATTCCGAACAGTTTGAAAATTATTAAACTAAAAATCGCGATTTAAAAAAATGTCAAGTAACTTTGTAATTATAAAAGATATACAAAAATATTTCATATAAAAGTTACATGATTTGATAAGGCAAACTTAAAGGTGATGTCAGAATAAAATTCAAGATGGAGTTTTATTTTAAAATCTTGAATTTTTCGTTATTTTTCTTTGAATTTCTTATTTTAGTCAGTACTATATGCTTTTTAAAAAAAATATCCTGTATATTTTTTTACTCAAAATTATACACGTGTTCAATTTAAGTGGGTCAGTTTTGTTATTTCGAGAACTATAACAGATACGAAGTTGGTTAAATTAGCAAACAATTTCTATAAGACTATAAAAATGAGCGAAACATTTTTTTTCTCAAAATACAGGATACAACTCTCTTATCTTAAATTGGAACCTACCTTCTTTATTTGCTTATTCGATTCAGTATATTTTTCTAAATACAAGGATGTAATAAATTTATAGTCTTACATAACAAAAATATTGAGAAAAATGCAAATAAAAAATTATTATATTTCAATTTATATCTGATAAAAATAAGAGTGCTATGACAGAAACAATTTAATTTAGTGTTAAACCCGAAAAACGAAAAAGATGGCATATTTATTTATAAATATTGTTCAAAATTATTTCATTCTGATTAATACATAATTCTATTCTTTTCAGTTATGTCTTCCCAAAATTAGTTTTTAAATAATGATTAATTATTTGTATGTACGAAGTATGTTTTTTATATGTATTAATAAATATAGGTAGCAGTTGGTCGTCGCGAAAAAGTCCAAGTATTTGGTAGCGACTACCCAACCCACGATGGTACAGGCGTGCGCGACTACATTCACATCTATGATCTATCCGTTGGCCATGTCAAGGCCTTAGATAAACTCTTTAACGCGTCTTTGAGAGGCTGTAGGGTATACAATCTCGGAACGGGACACGGCTATTCCGTTCTCGATGTTATTCACGCCTTTGAAAAGGCTTCGGGGAAGAACATTTCGTATGAACTTGTTCCAAGACGTGAAGGGGACATCGCTTCCAGCTATGCAGATGCTAGTCTAGCCAACAAAGAACTAGGATGGAAGGCGGAGAAAGATTTACTGGCCATGTGTGCGGATACTTGGAGGTGGCAGTCAATGAATCCCAAAGGTTTCCAGAAAGAATAGATTCTAATTTGTGGTTGTTCGCACTGATGTTTTAATTATGTGTCCTATTTGAATTTTTGCACACAGAGTTCCTTTCTTTATAAGTATTTTAAATGTAAAAATAATGTTTTTCTTGTAAATTTTATGAATAAATTTAATATCTGAAAAACTAATTGAGTGTCTGTAAGTTTAGTTGCGGTGTTACAGACTTTTATCATAGTATAACAATTGACCATGGAGGTAGGAATAAATATGGAGAGAGCATAAACTTGAATGTCCCTCCGAAATGAAATCCTGGATACGGTCCTGCAAACTTATAAATCAAAGGGGACAACATCCGATTAGACAAGAAAATATTTTTTTAAACCAGTGGTACTCAACTTACACCACAGTTATATTTTTTTAAAGTGAATATTTCCATTTATTAAGGGTAAATTTACATTTAATAAGTAAGTTATTTATTATTATACTTTATTTCATGTAAAAAAATAGTAGATGGCGCTTGAGAGCTCACAGTTTTCACATGCATTATATAGTTTAAATTTGTGAAACCAAACTTTGTCCATAATAAATATTTTTATCTGTAAAAATGTACAAGACCTGAATATTACAAATTATAACAAAACATGGTTAAACATCACTTATTTCTGAAGATTTTATTTGGTTACTGGTTATCTATCTAAACCAACGTTATTTTGTTACACGAAATGAAGTATAATTCATGCATTATTGTGCTCTTTTGTTTTGAATACGTATAGCAGATAGCAGGGCCATCTGTGTTCTCAACTTGTTCAACTTAGAAAAGCAAAAGTTGTTATAATAACCTCAAAAAATTAACTGCTTAAAAATACGTTAAGAAGGCAAAATGATACCAGGTATATAAATGAAATATATGAAATTAATGATGTTATTATTAAATTTGTTGTATTTAGCTTATATTTTATCCAAAGAAGTAATAGAACAACGAATACAACAATGGGATGACTTTTTTTTTAAAGTAGAAAACTCGGACGACGGAGATAAAGAAATAAAAATTTGCGATTTGGGTGCAAATATGTCAAAATATTCAACAGATAATTTAAAGGATAAAAAAATGAAACCCAAACGACAAAATCATCATTTCAAACTTGGGCATTCAGTTGTAACTGGACGGTATAAAAAAATGAATGCACGTATCAAATCAAAACAACATGGAATAAAGTGTAAAAAATTGTACAAGAAATTTGGAGCCAATAAAACCAACAATAACTTTCGCAATAATAAACCGTCTG
The DNA here is from genome assembly GCA_951394225.1 of Harpalus rufipes. Classification (NCBI taxonomy): domain Eukaryota; kingdom Metazoa; phylum Arthropoda; class Insecta; order Coleoptera; family Carabidae; genus Harpalus; species Harpalus rufipes. Next base: position 22,185,918 of record OX596281.1, on the reverse strand, counting down.
AAAATTTGGAGGGAAGTGAGGATAATGTTGAACAACATAAACATAAAACGAATGTTTACGAAAACCCACGAACTTGTACGAAAATTAAAGGAAAAGAAGTGTTCGTAAAAATAAATAATCTAGATATAGACTTTAATGATTATACAAATATAAACAATAAAGAAATTTTCAATAAACGAAAAGAATATATTGAAAATAACATTAAACAAGTGAACGAGGAATGTATAAACATAGACAATGAAAACAGTAAAAACAATCGACAAACCATTACTCCCAACAATAATAATCAAATGAAAGATGAATATTTAAATATGAAAATTTCAGTAACAGAGGCAAAAAATAAAATTGAATCTCTTAAAAATAAAAATATAGATAATGAAGACAAACAATATAAACAGAAAAGTCTTAATCGAATTGTTAAAGAAGTGTGGAACAAGTATAAAAATACAGATAATAAAGATGGTAACGAAAATATACAAACAGAAACTATAATTGATAAAAATTACAACGGACGGCATATCAGTATTACTTTTAAAGATGTGAACGATGAACATACAAATATGGATAATATAGACATTAAAAAAAATAATTTTCAGAGTGTTAAAGATGATAACACAAACATAGATTATGTAGAAAACAAAGAAAAGTTAAATAAACGAAAAAAGTATATCAAAAATAATGTAAAACTAGCGAAAGAATATATAAATAATATAAACAGAACAATTCCAAAAATTTGTAGTACAAATAATGTTAAAAATGATAAATGTACAAATATAGTTGATAATCACAAAATGGACCATCCTGGATCTAGTACTGATAACACCGAACAATTTAAAAATGAAAATAAAAACGTTACTAGCAGTACACATAATATTGAACAGATTATAGATGAAAATACAAATGATGACAATATAGATAGTGATAAAACTCCACAAACTGATACTATAGGTAATAAAGAACAACAAAATGACGAACATACAATTATGCATATTGAATTAAATGAAAAAAGACTACATAAACGTAAAAAAGAATTTGTTGATAACCACACAACCAAAAAACGTAAACTCACAAACTTAAATATAGTTACGGATTTAAAAATATTATATATTCGCGAAATTAATGGTGAAACTGTTAAGTTTTATGATTTGGAAGATTATGTGAAAAAATATTTATAAAACACACAAATCGAGCTATTTTGAACATTGTCTGGGTGACGATCTACACGGAAAAAAAGAAATACACCATCCTCCAGCATCATAAGTTCGATCCCAGGTCATGTATTGCTCCAGATCGCCTGGAGATACACTCGCCCTAACTCTAGATAGGGCGGCGTGAAAGTCAGATATTGTTATCGCTCGTACCTAGAATATTTAATTTGTAAGTTTATAATAAAATTATTAAATTTATTTATGTTTTGTAATCAGGGTTGTGCATTTGACAACCCAAATATTTTTCTGTCAATTGACGGATTAATTGACCAAAAAGCCATTTAATAAAAATTACAATTAAAAATTAAAATTGTCATTTATTTATATAGTACCTACTACATCCAATATTACTGAAAATGAAAATCGGACAACAATGAGGGCATGCAAGATTTTTCATTTTTAATTTTAATCGATAGAGTAATGAAAAATAATAGACCCGTATTTTTTATTTTTCCTCAAATCGAACTTTAATAATGAGAAAATTGCAATTAAAAATGACATTGTTCAAAAAAATTACCTGGCGCGTTGCCCTCCAAATTATTTAAAAAAATCTGTTGTGAAAAGAAGCCATTAGATTTTGGTGGAAATCAAAAAACCAGAAATGGCACTTTACTTGAAGCTCAAAATAGTTTTTTTCTTTGAAAAATACCTTTAAATGTTATTTTTTCGTTATTTATGTTATATAAAAATTAAAGATTATTAAATTTTTCACAGGTTTGCATTAATACTTTTTCTATATATTTCATGGATTATAAAACTATAATTTTAATCCCGAAGCCTACGTTTTAACCACAAATCCATGATTACACAGTTTAGATCTCAAATGCATGTAACTGACAGGTATATGTCACTGTCAACAAATTAACCATTTCAGATAATAATAGAAACAATAATTATATGGAAAGAACTTAATACAGTTACCAACATTCGTAAGTAAGTATGTAAATAAATAAAATACATATATCGTCATGGCATATTACTAGTGTCCGACCGAAGTTTCGGTTTCGGCCTAGTTTCGGCAAAAAAACGGGTTTCGGTTTAGTTTCGGTTTCGGCTGCCATTCAGCCGAAACCGAAACTGAATTCGAGTGCCATATAAAATGGCCAAAGTTTAGAAGAAGTTATTTTGTTCTTAAGATGAAAGATATTTTTTGTTTTCTGTACCTAATTCTATTAGGTAAGTAATTTTGTTTTATACCTTTTATTTTATGTTATTCGTAAATAATATTAAAAAGAAATAGTAGGTAGTAGGTTCAAATTAACACCTTATTTCAAAAAGTACAAATAATTTATTTGAAATAAGATGTGATAATATGTTATGTACCTATATTAATGATTAGTTTAAATATCAGAGACTAAAAAAGACTGATTGATTATGATTGACTATTTATTTTTCTTCCCACGAAAACATGACCTTATATGGTAGTTTCGGTTTCGGTTTCGGCCGTAAAAAGTAGTTTCGGTCGGACGCTACATATTACCCTTTGGTGTGTGTGCCAATCTGCTTTGTATACAGATTTCGGTAACGATTATGACATATTTGTATTATTATATTATTAACTTCAATTTTGTTTATTATTTTGAAGTGCAATATTATTCATTTTTATGTTTAAACTCTATTTAAGTTAAATATGGAGAACGCTACTGACACATTTTTCGCACCAATCGTGCGTAAGGAAGGCTTGGCCTAGTATGTGCGACACTTCGCCATCACCGGTGAATTTTGCTAATGTGTTACGAGGAGGTCCGTACTACAAATGGAAGTAAACAATGGCAAATAGGGAGGAGTGGTCATCAGCCTAACACTCATGTCCTTACTATGAAATCGTTCGATTTAAATGAATTCAAAACGCACCACGTTCTGGAGTCCCGAAAACAGCTGTGACGCCAGAAATTATCGATGACGTCCATGATATGGTTTTGACAGACAGACGAGTTAAAATGCACGAGTTAGCCAGAGGCCACATACATCTCAATTTAAGTGGCCTCACTTTATTTTGCATAATTAATTATGAAAGAACTTTGTGTAAGATGGGTGCTGCATCTGCTCACATTAGAGCAAAAGTAAATTTGCATGCTGTTAACCAATTGTTTGCAAGTACAGAAAAATCTAGTTGATTTTATGAGACGTTTGTGACTATGGATGGAACAATGGGGTTCTCCACCTTCCACCATGTAACAAATTAGAACATGGGTTATTTATATTAAAACTAGACCCTAAAACTGTGTGTTAAAGACTATCAAAGTTTTAAAAAAGTTATTAGTTTTTAAAATAAATAAGTTTTTAATACCATTTCCTCATCTTTATATCTACGAGGGCTGTTTGATTAGTCAGTTACTTTGGAGTAAAAGAATTATTTTTTAAAAATAAAATAAGGTGAATGCATATATGTATATATTTACTTGTGAAATCAAAATTACTTTTGACTTAGAAACACAAATTTTGCCCATACTTTTCGGAAAGTTAGTAAATAAAATTAACATTGAAAAGATTTGTATTTTAAAAATATATCATCCTCAATTTGTGCGGAGACAGCCGCCGATTTCGTAAGTTTGTCTGAATGAGGTATGCTGCAATTCTTTTGCGCTACTTTTTTCAAATTTGTGCAAAGAAATTCTTAGTGCCAGAAAATCACTGTGTCTAATTTTCCTGCAATATTAGGGGCTTTCAGATATCTCTCGACTTGTTTGTGAGAATCAGGGGTCAGATGCTGGAGGGTTGGTCGAATGAAACGAAATACTGGGAATTCTAGCGCATCGTAGGAACTTACGCGAAATTCGAAATATATAGGTGTATTGATAAATAAATATCGCCGATTCCGATATATCGGCTAAAAGATAGTTTCGCCGATATATCGGTGCGGTTGCTTCTCTATATTTTAATAGGCGCTTATAGTACACGCTGGGTTGGATGCTACGATGTAAGATTCAATTAAGCCGTTAAACGCACAATTTTGTATTTATTTTATTTCTAAATTTTGTGTAAGTTCTTAATCGATATACCTATTAGTAATATATTAATTGTTTGTTGTAACTTTATGTTTATAATTTCCTGTGATTCTTTTATGTCCTTCATTTCAATCTTTAAAAGGTGGCAACCCTAACCACAACGAAATTCAGTAAACCATTTGTGAATCATTCTATGCGACGGAGCAGAGTCCCCATAATATTTTTTCAACTTTTCTTCAGTTTCCTTAATAGTTCCTCCACGCAAAAAGTAGTGTTTTATCAACACACGGAACTCACTTTTTACCTCTCGCTAAGAGAGGTATTGGATTCATGCTAAAAATCGCATATCCAAATTTTATTTATTTTATTTTTCTTATTTAGTTTGATGTTGCGTTTTGAATCAAAATGTTTCAATTAAAAGCAGTCAAATTTCAATTAGGCGATTTTGAAACCCTTGGCCCTACGCCCTTGAAACTTAAATATGTTGTTCTTCGACCCCGACATTTCAATAGATGCTAAGGGAACGCGAAATTTCAAGGAAATCGCTGAAAACCCAGCCGTTTCCGAGATACAAGCCCTTAAAGTTTTCCAAAGGGTCCTAGCTATAATTCGTCTATTTGAAGGGCTAAAGGGATGGAAAATAGCGTATCTGGGGTATTTGAACATGCCCTTTCGATTGCCCTGCGCAGAATTGTTGAAAACCCTTCAGTATACAACATTCTTAGCCCTAAAGTTTATGGCGAAGGGCATGCCCTAACTCCGTTATTAAAAGGGCTAGAAGGGCGGGACAAATTTTATTAGACTAATTTCGTCCCGTAGAACACGATTCCTAGGTCAGTTTTTCTTTAAGGGCCGTTTTAAGCCCTTTGCCCTTTAAATAAGCCCTTAAGGTAAAATCTGACTTCAGATTCGTAATTTACGGATTGAAATTAGTACAATAGAATTTATTTCGCCCTTCTAGCCCTAATAGTTGCCGAGATACGGACCTTTAAAGTTTTACAAAGGGTTTAACGCTTAAATTCGTTAATTAAAAGGGCTAAAAGGCCGAAAAATAGCGTAGCGGAAGGATTTGAACCCGCGCTTTCCATTGGCTTGCACAGAATTGATGAAAACCCTTTGGTTCACAATATATTTGCGCTTCAAGTGTGGCGAAGGGCCTAGGCTAATTCCTGATCTAAAAGGGCTAGAAAGACCGGACAAGTGTTATTAAACTTACTTGGATCTGCAAGGGCTCAAATAAGCCCTTTTGTTATTACATTGGAAAGGTAAATAAAAAGCTATTTTGTTTATTTATTCTCATAAAAATCATCTATTATCTTCATTCAGTGTTGTAGTTGCCGTATCCTATCGCTGGGTGTAGTACGCGGGGGCGGAGGGGGGTTAGGGGGAACTGTAAACAAACATAAACATTGTTTATTTTGAGCGCCAAAGTATAAAAAACGTAATCAATTAACACTTAATTAGTGATAGTTGTTACGTTATAATATTAATATTGTATTTTTATAAGGGAGACCTCAGTTCCTTTCTGGCTTTGGTGAAGTGAACATGGGGTGCTTGTGATCTTGTGAATAATCGTGTATTGCGATTATGTAGTGTTGATATGAACCGAAAAACTTATTAGTTTTTATTACAATCATTCTCTTATTCAATTTATAGTTCGCAGTATAAATAAGGGTATTAAAATTTACGCTAAAACTATATTTATTTGTTCATTATCAGTGGATATTTTTAACTTCGTTTTATTAAGGGTTGTTATTGTTAATTTAAATAGTGCGAGTGTTGTGTAATGATTACTTGAAAGTGTATTCAAATAAGTGTAAATCGCGGAAGTTAATACAATTCAGTGATGAAGTACTAGCGGACGATATGTTGAGAAAATTCGCCGATCATTGCCATTACAAGAAGGTAAGTACTAAAATTATTAAAAAATCATAGGACCCATGTTTATAAATATTAAATTACCAAATTTTAGTCACGTATGTAGAAAATTACGTAGAATCCGAAAAAAAATACGTCAACTTTGTATCTCAACCCTATTTAAGGTGTAATGTTATTTCCGGCTAAACCATCAATTCTAGAAGAAAATTTTATAAGACAAAAGTTGTAGAGAATCATAAATTATATATGATTCATCCAAAAAAAATTTATTATTTGACTTAGTTTTGGATGTGGAAAATTTGGACTTTTCTTATTTTTTATAATTCAAAAACCAAATTTTGAGTTTATACGCAAAAAAATACGTAGATTCCGAAACTCGATATCTAAACTTCATATCTCTACCCATTTTAGGGTATAACATCATTATCTGCCAAACTATCAACTTTACGAGAAAATATTATATGACAAAAATTGTAGAGAATTTTATGTTATGTAGATTATATACTATACATTTTTTGATATTACCCCAAATTAAGGGTGTGGGCATTGAAAACCCTTTAAAACCTACATAAACCGTCGTAACTCGGAATAGGTACGTCGTATGTTCAAAAGTTAAACATAAACCCCCCCTAGAATTCAATTTACTACAAAAAAGGTCCTACATAATTTTTTTCTATCTCTAACCGTTTGCGAGATATGAATTTTAGAATCTGAGATTCTCCAGAGGTGATTAAACTTTACGTGTCTGTAACTCTAGATTTGAGGATGTAAAAAATTGTGTATTATATGAAAAGAAAGAAAATTTCATGCTGAATCCAAATTTTCATCGCCCGTTAATTTAACTTTAACCGTGTAGGAGTGGTGCATGAAAATATGAAAAATGAACCGAATGAAAAATTCACAAAATTCCCGTGAAAAATAATGTAACTTTATTTTAATATACATTTATATTTTATAGAGATCAGACGAACCGGTTCAAGTCTTTATGATAAGAAGGAGATGGTTTCCTGATGCTGGCAACGAGTTGAAGTCCACCAGGTACGAAGAGAAGCCCCAGGATACTCTAGACGCACGAACGGGTTCTCCAAGTCGCGATGTCTGCATCTCTTACCACTGGAACTTCGAAAACGTGATCATCTGTAACAAAAAATAAGATTTATTAATGAAATTATAAATGTAATAACTTATTTATTGTATATGCAATTTGTGTTTATCTGTATTAATAAAACCGCTTTTCTATATTAATATCTAAAGTTGAAATATCATATAAAAAAGTATTTGTCAACATTTCATCAATTTTAAAACTTTGCTTATTTATACAGAGATGCATGCTCAATACAAATTTGATACGTACAAGTTCGTATCTTTCTTAGTTTCAGAGATATTGAGCCCTAAAGTTGAAATTTCTTATAGAAAAACATTTGTCTTTGAACGAGCAAAAAACTTCAAATAAATAGATAGAATTTAGCTACTATATTCTGTTATTCGTAAATAAAAAGATTACAATTGTTGCAAATTAATGTCAATTGTTAATTCGATATCCTAGATTACAAATATGATTAGTATTTGATGTAATTTTTGTTCGTTGAATTGTTATAAGCAAAAGAACTCTCGTCTGCAGATACAATGCACTTCAAAACGTGACAACTGATGAAGACAATTTTTTTGAATTAGAAAGGTTGAAATATATTATTTCATATAGATTTTGGAACGTACTTTCCAAAAATGATAACTATTTGTGTTAAATTTTTCACCGTTTAAGATCTACGAGCAAAAAACTTCAAATAAATCAATAGAATTTAACTACTATATTCTGTTATTCGTAAATAAAAAGATTACAATTGTTGCAAATTTATGTCAATTGTTAAGTCGACATCCTAGATTACAAATATGATTACTATTTAAAGTAATTTTTGCTCGTTGAATTGTTATAAGCAAAAGAATTCTCATCTGCAGTGATACATCTCTTCTTCAACTACATACTTTACACACCTGTAATGCAGGTCACGTTAATAAAAGAGGTACACATTTTAAATATTAGCTACTATATTCTGTTATTCGTAAATAGAAAGATTACAATTGTTTCAAATTAATGTCAATTTTTAATTCGACATCCTAGATTATAAATATGATTAGTATTTGAACTAATTTTTGCTCGTTGAATTGTTATAAGCAAAAGAACCCTCGTCTGCAGATACAATGCACTTCAAATACATCAATTCAAATAGATTTTGGAACAACTACGATTTCTATCAACCCTAAATTTCATAAATTATATTTCGCGGGCCTTATTTACAAATACAAATTTAAAAAAATCGTACGGACGAGTAAAGAATTATGTAATACATAGATATAAATTATAATTTATAATTACTCTTTATTTTGATTGTTGGCTACTATTTTTTTTATTATTATCTAATGCCTAACTGTTACGTAGATTCATTTTGTCATTGCCAGCAGGGAATACCATTGCCAGTTTTATTGTTACAGTGCTAGTGAACAGATGTGTGTGGTGTGCTCGAGTACTGTGCCTTCGAGGACGACTTCCTGATTCTTGGAGAGGACTTTCGGATACCTTCAGGACTTGGAATTATACATAGGGAAATAATTTATTAATATAGTAAGTTTTTTTTATTATTGAACTACTTTATAGTACCCATTATTTGGTATATCAGTCATTATTTCTAAAGACTATTTAGGCTGTAGATATACTTTATAATTGTATAATAATTGTTGATGTGTGGAAAATAATGTGCTACTACTATACACAAATATCATATATGTATTATTGTATGTACTAAATATTTTACTGCATATATTTTTTTATAATAATTACACACGATTGAAACATATCTGAGTCCATATTATTATCTATAATC